>JAVLUX010000029.1:11872500-13072500 GCA_032164185.1 Moxostoma hubbsi | reverse complement strand
GGTCAATGGAGGGAGGAGCATTCTTACTCTAGAGAGCATTTGATTGGACTAAATGTGTATGTGCCCCTGTAAACAAGATGAGTCATTAATGTTTTTGGTCAGTTTTGCAGGAAGAGAAAGATTATTATTTTTTTGTCAGCATATAGCATTTAGATGGCTTCAAAGCAAATATACATGGACTACAAAGCACAAAAATCCAATTCTGATTTCATGTTGACTAAAAAAAAAAGCAGTACAAACTGTTGATCCCGCAGATGCCATAGAACTACCAAGGTCTCACATGTCTCATGGTTTAAATAACGACCTTGTCAGCCTGTTATTCCCAAAATAACAATATCAGTGAGCCTAACAAGCTGTTCTTTTCACTCAGGACATCTGTGTGCAACATGATCACACAGAAACTCGGCATGTTGTTTCAGAGAGTTTCAGTACCCTACGATCAGCCTCATTATGCCAACTTGCTGACAAGCGGCATCTCCTATTCCCATCTCCATTTTTGCATCCGCTCAAGTGTGTTTACCTTCCCTTGTGGCACGACCGAAATCGCGTTGCATCAGCAGCGTCGCCCACGGTACTACCAAGAAGTAATTGCTCTCACATAATTAGTGATGATCTCGATTCGGAGGTTGCATTTAAAACATTTTACTCCACTGATGATTAGATTTAGATTTGGAGTTTGGGTTGGGAGATACGGTTTATACCATTTTTATACTTCTTCACTGTATTATAGCCTGTACAGCTAAAAAAATAAGACTCTTTACAACTTGCTTTTGGTGCCACTTTTACACCCGGAAATTGGAGAAGGATACAGCTGCAGGCATTGCTCCAAAAAGGGGCGGGAGCTCCAAATCGCCATTAAAGATATAGGGAGTCCTCTACATAACCCTTTCCCTAACCTTAACAGTGATTGGAAGTGACGTCCCCTTTTGGAGTTGGCGCAGCCCCCATTTGGAGTAACCATGCCATCTTCTGGAGTAACCCTTTTGAAAATTCCAGCCCCATTTTGAGGTCTCAGGTCTGCAGCTATACCTACTTGGAAAAATGGAGCTCACACATGCCTATACGCCCAACAACACTTACTGCTTTGGCCACTGGGTGCATTGTTTAAAATTTTGCTAATCACTGATTTTAGCTAAAGAAATATCAGCCTACTGTTTCCGATTTCACTGTGAGATCAGTCTGCTGTGTGACTATCGAGAGTGGTGACATTAGACCAGATGTGCTTGACATATATATTTCACTGGGAAAGAGGTGACAGAAGGTCAAATTGTTTTGCCTACTAAATTCGATCTGTGGATTCAGAACTGCCCACAATGGCAGAAGCTGATACCACAGTAGTGCCCAAGACATGGGCCAACATTATATGAATGAAACATTTGAATGGATGTGCTCCTGATTTTCAGAAATATATGACATGAATATACTCTTTACCATTACCTAAACCGACAAAAACAGCATCATTTCACTTCTTAGCAAATTTAGTATCCCACTAGCTGGACATCAAGAGGTATGTGACTTAAAAGTCACAGCGCGTCTAATATTTAGGGGCGTGAACATTTGCCTCATGGTGGCACTTATCCTGAAATGGCACATTAGGTGTGACTTTAGGTTGGAAAACATTAGGAACTAATGCACAATTTCCCATGTGATCATGATGTCCTTGAGATCCACATTCCTGCAGAGTTCTTAAAATCTGCATTCTGTATATATCAGGTAAAGATGGATACAATTTAAACTGATATTCTAGATTTAAATGGTTTAAACACCTTAATGTTTCTCATGTTTTCAAACTGGTTTTAGAAATGCCATGCACAGCATGACATTATGACATTATGTTAAAGTACACTGACTAACACCGCTGGACTCACAAGTTCGAATCCAGGGCGTGCTGACTGACTCCAGCCAGGTCACCTAAGCAACCAAATTTTCCCAGTTGCTGGTCATATGGGGTAACCTCCTTGTGGTCGTTATAATGTGGTTCTCGCTCTCTGTGTGGTGTGTGGTGAGTTGTGTTAGGACGCAACAGAGAATAGCGTGAAGCCTCCACACGCGCTATGTCTCTGAGATAATGAGCTAAACAAGCCACGTGATAAAATGACGGTCTCAGACACGGAGACAACTGAGATTCGTCCACCGCCACACGGATTGAGGCGAGTCACTACACCGCCACGAGGACTTAGAGCGCATTTGGAATTGGGCATTCCAAATTGTGGAGAAAATCCCCCCCAAAAATGTTTTTAAAAGTACTCGAACTTGGAAATATATAATGATGATAAAGGTACAAGTATGATTATTAACCCCCCATTTTGGCACATTGTAAGTACTATGAAGTAGTATCAGTGTATCTCTATTACATATACATTCATTTTTAATTAATCTCAACGACATGCTCGCACGGGGGACTGGGAATGAGAGTGGTCTATAGAAGGATTATTTACATTATTTGGCTGCTTTGGGTTCTGAGTTGTCATAGATCACTGCGTTACCATCACTTTGGTTGAGCTGTGATATGCGTTCATTACATTTCCATTGCATTTAACAATGTCAATTCTGATTTTGGTTAGACTTTTCCATGGACTGTTTTCAACATTCTCCATTTTACAGCATGGCGTATGAGCAGCCAGTGTAACATGCCTGTTAAACGTCAATGGGAATGTGAAATTATTGCACAATTCGAGAGCTTGTAGACTAGTAAATATTTGTAGTGTACACGTAAGTCAATACACATTATGCAAGTAAAAATTTGGTTTGTCTTGTTCGGTGTAATGTGCATCTAAAGATGAGAGCCACACACTCTATTTTCATTTCATAATGTCTCTTTTAATATGCTTTCTGTTATTTAATGTCAGTTGTTAATCAAAAAAGTAAAAAGAAACATTAATTCTAATCACACATTGCACGGATTAGGAAAACAACTCTCCTTAATGTGCGCAAAACCGTAAACACTTGCTTGTGGAACTGCCGGTACTCTTAAAGAGACTTTTTGCTCTTTTTTATTCATATCAATGTAAACTCAATTCAATTCATACATGTAACATAATGTAGTAAGTGTAATAAATGTGAAAGTGTATAAATTATTTAAAGAGGCAATCATACATTATGAAGAATTTTAACTTCAACAAATATTGTAAATATTAAAGATTTTAACAAATAGGCTCTTGCAGCACCTTTCCAAGGATTTGGTAAAAACTTGTGCAAAGCCCTGCTCAATAAGCCTAATTTTTATTTTATTTTATTTCTTTTTTTTTACAAAGTGTGTTTGATATAGTAGCACTTAAATTTTGTATTTCGAATTCTATTTTCATTATTAGTTTTAAACCTTGTGAATATTTTGTGATAAAATGTGTATACAATTGAAACCATGACATCAGCTTGTTTCATTTCTATTAGTCAAAAGGAAACACTTTCTTTTTTTTAAATGTTAATAATCTTATTGCATATTTTCAGAAGTCACAATTCTATTTTTTTTGTCCAAATCGTTCACCCCTAGTCAAGAGCATTAAAAGGTTAAGAAATGCTGAGCTTTATGCAAATGAAGAGAGTAAAATGCCAGGTGGCAGCCAATCACTGTGCTTCAAAATCTGGCAATAGTGCTGCGATGTGGACACTTGCGTTTTTGACCACATTCGTATGTGGTTTTTGCTAGACCCCGTTTAGACCTGTATATAGGGCTAACTACAGTGTGACCGGATTACCTGCAATGCATCTTAATACCAGGTGGAAATGGGGTCATAGACAATACACTCTCACTGTTCATGTTTCAGATCCAAAGCAGCAGCTCACTAGAATTGTGAGTGGCATTGAGTTGATTTCTTCTGCATCAGTGGGCATGTACTGCTACTTAACCAATTGTACATTTGTGAGAACAATTAGTAGCACATAAAAAATGAAAGCAATGAGGACAGTGGGAAGGTCAAAGGGTCACACACTCTCTGCTCTGTGTGATGCACTCAACGTTGCAGTACCACACTGTTTTAGGCCTCCAGGTAAGTTAACCAGAGTGTTCCCTATGAGTCCAACTCATAGGGCTCTGGCATATTGGTCTAGTAGTGGGTATGCAACTTGATTTGCACCATTTGTGTTAAGGACATGAATGATTCCTCAAATCATTTGGCTTGTTTAGGAGAGCTGTGCTATTACTTTTCTAAGTGATAGGACTTGTGCTTTTTGCCTGGCAGATGATAAAAGAGTCCAAAAAATCCTATTGACCTGTTCAGATACAGGCGATAGAATATCATAGAAACCTGGAGGTGGGCTGTTTTGACTTCGGTCAGTGTACAGAGGCACCTGTGGTCCCCATCCATATTTGGGCTGCAGAATATCTTGGAGACATTGGGAGATCATGCAAAATTCAGGTCAAGTATAATAATGTGGCAGCAAGAAGTGATAGTACTTTTCTAAGCAAACAAATTTGTGATTTCGCCTGGTGGACAATAAACAAGCATAAAAATGTCATAGATTTACATTGAAGGAAGACACCGAGTCATGTCGGATTCGGGATCAAAATATCATAGAGACTTGGGGATGGGCTCATTTGACTTAAGATAGTAAAAAACCTCTGAGAACACCCTTTACTAAGCAATGCCCTATAAACCAATCAGAACATCTTAGCCACCACATAGTAACATTTGGCAACCACTCGCAGAACCCTAGCGTCATGACACTGAGTTTTGCATGGGAAAGCACCACACACGTTTTCTTTATGAATGCAGAATTAATCAAATAAAAATTGTGATATGTTAATCTGATAATCTGCCCTTCTACTCGTAAAGAGAATTAGTTTATGTAGTGTTCATTTCCCCATGAAATTGCTACAATGTGTACAGCTAACTACAGGCAGTGCAGGATGTGTGCTGCCGCATTGGGCCCCCAAGATACAAGTCCCCCAGCAGGGCACATAAAAATGATTGTTTTTTGAGACCAGGGCTAAAACAGGTCTTCTATGAGCCTGGTATTGGGTTGTGTCTGCCATTCATGGGAACTAATTATTTTTTTTTTATTTACGGAGGATGATGTCCTCTGGTGTCCACTAGTGGTAGTGGGCAGCTCTGGGTTTTATATTATGCAAACCTTTCAAAGTAATTTAGTTTGTGCATAAAAGGCTGAAAGTACTAGATTTACATGATCTCCAAGAACTAAGGATTCTTCTCCATAATTGAGAACCTCAACGTTGTGAATGTTCTTTGAAAGGACATGTATAGTCTTGTAATTGTCACTCATTATCACTAATACACAGGTTTGCCAAAGTTCTGATTTCACAGACGCTCAGGTTGTGGTAATGACCGTGTTGAAAATCAGTTTCCTATGAAGTCACCTTGACCGACTGATTGAGATGCAGTTTCTGATCTCTCCTCTAGACTCTAATCATCTGGGACACGAGCCTGTGGACATGCAGGGAATATTACTGGCTTATGGTGTGGCACTTTGCCAGACCCCCATGCTTTCCTCAAACACTGATTTCTTATAATAAAAATGACTCACATAATCACAGCGCATGGGGAGGGGAGAGGGGATTAATTTCCTTTCAAATAGCCATCAGGTGACTTGCTTTGGTGTTGCCTTTTAAGTGTCCTGGAAGCCGTTCTTGCACTATGCTGTAAAATTGAATAATTCATAATTTTTTTTCCCAAATTATGTGTTTTTTGGGGGATTCAATTAAAATAAAGTTCAATTCAAATGTATTAGTCAAAATACTGTTTAATCAAATGTATTCATAGTACTTTAATCAACTGAAAACAGAACATTTACTTTTCAACATTCCATTGCATTATATTTATCAAATGAAGTGCTTCTATACAGATCCTTACAGCACAATGAGTTGTTTTTTGTCAAATAATTATTAAGTAATTATTATTCATATTATTATTATTATTATTATTATTATTACTATACAGTAAGAATATATTTATATTGCGGGTTCTTTAATTTGAAGCATCTAGTTAAGCTTTTATTTTGGCAAAAACCAAATGAAGCGCTTTCATTTTGTATGTTTTTGATGACAGCTTCTAACTTGAACAGATATGCAGTTCACTCTATGACTTAAAGTCACAGTGAAGTGCCTTGACGAGCTCAGTTTCATTTTGTGATTTAAAGTATTTCCTACTAAAACAGGAAGTGGGGGCGGGACATGTCGAATGACTCGTCACATTTTTTTTAAATAGCCATTGGGCTTTAGTTGATAGCCACACACTCATACCCCACTGTTCATGTCAAAGCCGCTTATCGGGGAAACTTGAGAAGTGATCTCAATGCGAGCCAGCTTTTCCGATGACTTGAGAACTGAACTATGATCTAACTGACAACATTAATCCATAACCAGCACACTAACACACACAGCGGTTTTGCTTACGAGAAGGCTGGACTGCAGATTTGAAATGCTTATATCTTCTGAATTTGGTCAACATTTAGAAGTATACTTGCATATACTGTAGATGACCTTAAAGCTAATAGATATGGACTAAAAGAAGACTCTTTAATGTGGTTATTAAACCGCAAATTGCTGCAATTTAAATCTAGAAATATATAGTCTACATGTGCTGCGTGCTTCACGGTTAATGAGCACTCGTGTCTGTGTCATCTACACACAGAGGAGCTAAAGCTTATAATGAGGTGTTATCAGTGTGTGACCGGGAGGCTTCACATATCCATTTTGAACTGCATAGCACATCCAGACTGTATTTATTTAATTAAATCTCAGACTTTTGGGGTTTAATCATGACACTAGGACATCACATTCATACAATTTATCCCAAATATGTCAAATTCATTGACATTCTACATTGTATAGTTAATCTAGTTCAAGTTTACATGGAAAAGCAGCACAGACAGACACAAAAATGTGTTTAGTGCTCAGTAACTGCACAATTGTCAGACACTCTGATAATTTGCATCTCTAAATTCATCCCCTTTAAAGCACCACTGATACAGCTACAGTATCTAAGCACTGCTTTTGTAACAAATTCACAGCCTTCAATAATAATGCTGAAATTCAATGAGACTTAACATGCAGTTTTGCACATTCCTAGGAGCACTGCAAATGAGGCGTTCATTCAGCCCCCAAAATCAAATAAATATTTAAATGAAATACTTATGACAACATTAACATTGGGCACATTATTGGGAACACTATGGTCTTAATAAAGTGCCCAACGTGGTCTTTTTCTGTTTCAGCGCCAAGGGCTCAAGGTTCGATGCGTTGTGCATTCTGCGATGCTATTCTGTGTACTAAAGTTGTTATCTGAGTTACAGGAGCCTTTCTGTCAGCCTGAACCAGTCTGGCCATTCTCTGTTGACATCTCTCATCAACAAAGCATTTCCATCCGCAGAACTGCTGCTCACTGGATATTTTTAGTTTTTTGCACAATCCTGAATAAACTCTAGAGACTGTTGTGTTGTGTGATCCCAGGAGATCAGCAGTTACAGAAATACTCAAACCAGCCGGTCTGGCACCAACAATCATGACACCATCAAAATCACTGAGGTCACATTTTCCCCCCATTCTGATAGTTGATGTAAACATTAACTGAAGCTCCTGACCCGTATCTGAATGATTTTATGCACTGCAGCCACACGATTGGCTGATAAGATAATCGCATAAATAAGTAGGTGTACAGGTGTACCTAATAATATGCTCCGTGAGTGGATGCTCTGAAATGCCAACAGACACTTTGTTTTGAGTTTTGGAGATGAAGATGCCTGGGACTTGCAGTACTCCTAAATGGTCAAGCCCAAAGGCTTCTGCAAGAGCATGCCAGACATGCCAACTTTTCAGGCTGAAAGTTCATGTTTAGGAGGATTCAGACAGACTTTTACTTTTATTCAGGCTGAAACAGCTTGCCCTCTCTACCCATGGGCATCACTGAGAGCTTCGCCCTCCTCTTCATCCCATAAGCTTTTCCAGTGACTTGAAGTTCACTTGCCCATGTGCTGTTGGTTTCTAGTATGTGTTCTTAGGCTTTGCGTACACTAAGTAATAATGTACATGTAACAATGCCTAGACACTTTCTCCTACAACAGCTGAAAATGAGTGTATTTGGAAATGGTTCCAAATAATAATGTGCACTTTGTATTATGTTACATATGTGTTGCATCCTAAATGACAAATATACTTCTTAAAATCAGATCTGACCATTCAGAATGAGATGAATTCCAAAAACATTGTTATACGTTTCCAAACATCGGATTTAGATTTGATTTGATGACAAACAATGGAAAACGATTTTACTGTCTGTTTGAACAAAGCCTTCACATCTCAAACGCAATGTTAATGGTTGATTTCGCTCACATTGCTGGAAATCGCCAAATCTCATTTAAATAAATAACTTTCGGTCACCGCAAGTCACTGTATGTGTGAACACCCCTTAAAGTGTTGGAAAGACAGCTTAGAGCTTTGCTCTTTAGATTCTGCTTTTAATTCTTGTAGAGATGGCATCCTACCAAGGAATACAATAAACGGCAGGAGGCATTGGGGATCTTAAGTGCTATTGATTGTTTTGAAGGATAAGAATTAGCCATAAGTTCTTCTCTAGTATGTTGTGAGCATTTAAGTTTCAATAGCAGATGTTAAGTCACTTTTAATGTACATCTGTGGAACAGCATTATTGGTTGTTAGAAATAAACAGGATAAACACGAGAGAAGGGCTGTATTTCTGCTTGGATCACAATATGCAATTCTTGTCCGTGGTGCTCAGAAGACATTGATATACTTTCTTTATTCTATCTGATGTGTCTGTTTTAAATTATTTTTATTAAGGCAGAACTTTTCCTTTTGTGCTCTTGAAAGTCACGGCCGTTTTCGGTTGACGTTTTCACATAAAGTGATGTGACTATTTTTCATCCTCAAAAAGCCTTCCAACAGAATAGAATACAATAGAAAGCTACTTTAATGCCATATGATTAGACTTGGAAGAATTTGTTGTAGATACAGCTTTTCAACATACAGATGACAGTGACATACAGCATGTCATTACAGGATTGAAATGCACAATACAGATAATACAGTATATACAATACGAGGAAAGACATTATACAATATAGACATCAGTTATACTCAAGCATGGTGTACTTTGTAAATATATAGACTAGCCAATGCAGAGTTAGATGTCTGTGAGCTGTGTAATTGTTTTTAACAATGTGTTCATGTCCCTAATACACACACACCAAGGAATACACCTTGTTTGCATGTCCCTAACACACACACACACACACACACACACACACACACACACAGACAGACATTGATTTCTTTAATGACTGTGGCGAATCGAACAAGGAGGTGTTAACCGATTCCGAGCTTCCTTGATTTTATGGAAGATAATCTCTGATGTGTTCTTGATTAGATGGTCTGTGTTGATGTGCCATTTTAAAGCAACAGATATGGGCATTGGCATTGCAAGTATGGGCCTAGGAATAGTTTTTTGTTGCTGGATATAGAGGCCAGTGTTTGAGAACACAGTGACCTCCAAAATGTTGTTTGCACATCATATGATGACTCTGTCCACTTTCAGCTGATATTGTGCTGCTTTAATAAATGAGTGATAATTATGGTGCCATAAGGATATTTTCAGTCCATCAGTTTTTAAGAGGCCGATATTGATACCGTTATTTAATGAGCAGGGATGCAGATTATAATGATGTATACAATTTAATTATTGCAAAATGAGATGCATCGAAAATTGCGAAATTGCATCCATTAATAAAGCTGTAGAGAGATTTTGGTACTGACGTAATCACGAAATTAACGCTTCTGTTAAATGGCCAAGTGGTCATGATTATAGCCGATAATCTCATAATGGCCAAACATTGGTAGATATTTAGCCATCTGATAGAGTGGCCTCACAAAGTATTTGGACAGTTAAACCACTCTTAAAAATCTATGTATTTGCATTTTTAAAGAAAATACCAAACCATGTGGCAAATATTTTTAAATAAATTTGTTTTTTTTAAACAAATCAAATTTCACCAAAAATAAATTTGTTAGGTTTAAAATTATTAAACGATAGATACAACTTTGTAGTACAAACATTGTTTATAATTGTAGTAGGTTCAGTTCTTTTGGGGCAATGGAGGAGGCCGGAGATAACGAAGCAGTGCAGGCAAGTCTTTTATTTTCTGCCTTCAGCGTCTTGTATTTTTAATGCAATCAATTCATGTAGATTCTTCACAACACTCAATAAGATTAAATGTTTTAATACACTTCGAGAAACCCCAGAAACTGTCTCACCTCCTTTTTGGTCTTGGGCTTTGGAAAGACTTTTGTTAACCTGGGGATGCACCTGCCCGTGGCCCAAGTGGAACCCCAGATAACAAACTTCCACCCACCTAATTGCGCACTTCTTCGGGTTATCTGTGAGTGACCTCAGGACAGCTCTCAGATGTTGCATGTGCCTCTGCCAGTCATTACTACATATAATCATATAATCTAAATATGCAGTGGCATATGCTGTATGGGGTCTTAGTATTTTGTCCACGAGACGCTGGAACATGACTGGGGTCCCGAACAAACTGAACAGAAGGGTCACAAATTGGTGTAAGATGAATGGTGTGACATTAAGCAGTTTTTTTTCTCGGGAGATTGGAGTTAAAGGGATCTACCAAGAACCCTTTGTTAAGTCCAGTGTCGAGTAAATTAAGCTGCACCCAACCGATCGAGCAATTCGTCAATCCGAGCCATTGGGTACGTGTCAAATGTGGTCACCGCGTTCACTGCGATAGTCTACACAGAACTGGACCATCCCGTTGCTCTTAGGTACCAGAACCACCGGGCTGGCCCAGTCTCTGTGCGACTTTTCAATTATGCTTCAAAATGCACGTCAAAATCAAAGCTAAAGGCTGTCCAATGAAATGTAGAAGTATGCAACTTTTTTTGGCCAGGCAGTGTATGGAAAAAAAAGACCAGGATATTCTTCAAAAATGTACTTTTTCTCTTGCAAAGGTTTGGAACGACATGAGGGTGAGTAAATGGTAACTATTTCTTAAAGATGTTTTCCCTCTGCTCTTTGTTTTTGAAGGCATGGGCTGTTTAAGAAGCAGCTCGCACTACTCGAGGAGGCCGAAGGAGGCTTTGATAAGTTTACACGCAGCTATGAGAGTTACGGCGTACAGCGGATGCCAGACAATAGTCTTTTCTTCAAGGAGTGGGCACCGGCCGCCGAGGCCTTGTTCCTTACTGGAGACTTCAGTACGTCTTTTTTACATTATTTTTGATTTTTTTTTTAAAAAGATGGCATGATTGGTTAGGCAGTTTCAATGAGACATGATTCCAGATTGTGCAGTTTAAAGGGGTAGTTCACCCTAAGATTAAACTCTAAATGGGCAAGATCGACTAGTACATTCTGCAACTTTTCTCTTTTTGTGTTTCATGGAAGAAAAGGAAGTAAATCGGGTTTAGAACAACATAAGTAAATAAATGCAACAGCATTCCAATTTTTGTGTATTTTAATATCTTTTTAAATAAAAGGTCATATATTTTGTATTATTTTCAGTTTGTTTGTTGTGCAAATATTGGAGCATTAGAAAAAGATAGAAAGATAAAAGAGAGTACTTGTCACAATTTGTACTTCATCAAGGTTTGTTATTGCACTGATGCGATTTATTGTTCTAGTACAGAATTGCATAAATCATACAAACACGTTTTTCAACAGTTAGGCCCGGGTCTGCCTGTTCATCTGTATCTTATGTCAGTTTGTGGTTGGCTGTTTTCTTTGATAGATTTTTTGTTTTTTTTTTCATCTTAATCAAGATGAAAGTAAATTGTTCAGTTTAAGACAAAAAGTAAAATCCCTTCAAGGTTATCTGGTCAAGACGGCATGCAGTCAGAAGTCAATAAGGAGCTTTCTTCTCTGTGAAAGAAGTTTGGCATAATGGTTTCTCACTAAGAAAGTGCATGAATGCAGGATTTGTAAGCATTTGCCTGCACATTCTAGTCATTAGGAAGTCGTAATGAGGCAAACTTTACAGGCTGCAGGACAGATTATGTAGTCTTTGATCACAGGGATTTACTTACACTGCTTTTAAATAAACAAATGATTAGTAGTAATTATTTCAGAGAGAATACGTAATGTAAAACATGTATATTCTAGTGAAATTGTGGTAGAATGTTTGTACTAATCAATATTATATTTATTTTTTGGTCCTCTAATAGATAGCTGGAATAAATTTTCACATCCCTATACTAAAAAGGAGTTTGGGAAGTGGGAGCTGCACATCCCCCCAAAAGAGGACGCGACACCTGCTGTCACCCATAACACCAAGATGAAGGTGAGCAGATGCATTAGCTGCAATGTTTACTTCATTAGTCTGAATGAGGCATTGAGGTATTATGAAGCCCGTATGCACTGGTGAGATGGCTTTAATATTCTTCTGCTTTATGGATGGTTTGTCAGTGTTAAAGATACAGGAGCAGCTGTGACTTTCAAGCCATTTGTTGCTCCTCAACAGCTTATGTTTTTAATAACGTCAAACTAATTTATATTTTTACACTCATGGGGTTTAAAACATGGAGGTTTCATTTTAAACAAATTAAAGCACAGTCCTGTGGGATTGGTCAGACTGTGTTTCCTATGAAAGTAAATCAGTAGCAAAACTCGAGAGCTCGTAGATTTAAATTTGAGAACTTGTACAATAAATATGTGTATTCGTATGTTGAAATTTACACACAGCAATGATGTGAATACTTGTAAAATAAAAACTTGTTGCAATCTGGACTCGCAGGCAATAAGCAAAAACCTGTGTTTTTAATTCAAAGCTGTAGACAAATAGTCACAAATGTGTAAAATGACATTCACATAAATACAACGACAGACACAAACTTGGATTACATATTTACTTTTGTACTTTAATTCACTTTCGCAGTACAACCACAAATTACAACCAGTTACCAGTTACGCTCTCTCAAATCTGGCACTGCAACTTCAAATCTTCCCGCCTTGACTTTTGCGATAAACCTGCCTTAAATCTCACTTGTGTGCTTTTAAATCTAGATGTGAGAGAGCAGAATGTCAGTGTTGGGCGGGGACCGGGCCAATGAAGTTATGACCAATCACAAGAGCTTGAACAACTGATGCCGGACCAATCAAAACGGATCATTGCACTTTCTTGATGGCTGAATCTATTCTCTCGCTGCATCTGAACTAGAGATGTAGACATGTGCCTTTTCTGGAGTTTTTAGTATTTGCTAATGTCCCTTATTTAGATGTCAGTATGTGATTTAAATGAAAAGTGAACATGACCACAGTAGTCTCAAATAATCATGATTATAGCAAGTCATTGCAGTCAGGCAATTACATATGTATTTTAATAAGTTCTAAATTATATATCTTATTCTTAAGACATCAAGGTGTACTTTCTTACTGCTTCATTTTAAGGATTGATCAAATCAAGTCAAGTGGTTTTTATTGTAGTTCAACCATATACAGTTAGTACAGTACACAGTGAAACGAGACAATGTTCCTCCAGGACCATGGTGCTACATAAAACAACATAGGACAAACACAGAACCACATGAGACTACACAGACTAAATAACATACCTATATAAAGTGCACGTGCAAACGTGTGGAAAAAGTACGGGACAGTACAATAAATGACTAAAAATTAACAGAACAATAGGCACCGTGAGAGACAGTGCAGCACCGACCAGTACACAGTAGTGCAAAAAGATGACAGTTTCTAAAATGCCAAATGTAAACATAACATACTATGAGATAGTGTTCTTTGCACATAGCAGTTATTGAGGTAGCACACAGTTATAAAGTGACAGTAAATAAAGTGCAACTCAGGACACGTGTGTGTGTGTGTGTGTGTGTGCGTGTGTGTGTGCGTGTGTGTGTGCGTGTGTGTGTGTGTGCGTGTGTGTGTGCGTGTGTGTGTGCGTGTGTGCGTGCGTGTGTGTGTGTCAAACCAGTCTCTGAATATTGAGGAGTCTGATGGCTTGGGGGAAGAAGCTGTTACACAGTCTGGCCGTGAGGGCCCGAATGCTTCGGTACCTCTTTCAGGAGGGTGAAGAGTTTGTGTGTGGGGTTGTCCACAATGCTGGTTGCTTTGCGGAGGCAGTGTTTTGTGTAAATGTCTTTGATGGAGGGAAGAGAGACCCCGATGATCTTCTCAGCTGTCCTCACTATCCTCTGCAGGGCTTTGCGGTCCAAAACCAGGCAGTGATGCAGCTGCTCAGGATGCTCTCAATAGTCCCTCTATAGAATGTAGTGAGGATGGGGGGTGGGAGATGTGCTTTCCTCAGCCTTCGAAGAAAGTAGAGATGCGGCTGGGCTTTCTTGGTAATAGAGCTGGTGTTGAGGGACCAGGTTTGGTTCTCCGCCAGGTGAACACCAAGGAATTTGGTGCTCTTGACGATCTTCACAGAGGAGCCGTCGATATTCAGCAGAGAGCGGTCACTCTGTGCTCTCCTAAAGTCATCATCTCTTTTGATTTGTCCACATTCAGAGTCGGGTTGTTGGCTCTACACCAGTCCGTTAGCCGCTGCACCTCCTCTCTGTATCATTTCAATTCAATGTATTATTTATAAAGCACTACTAAAAACAACTACATTGACCAATGTGCTGTACAAAAACAGAGCATATACAGTAAAGCATCACATCACAAATTGTAGGCCAGATCAAATAGAAATGTTTTTAGCTTGGATTTAAAATGGGTAGTGTGGGGGCAGGTCTAATTTGAATTGGTAGGCTGTTCCAAAGTTCGGGATCGGCAATCTCACTGGGTGGTAATCTATCAGCAGGTCAGAGAGGTATGAATGTGCTAAAACCGTTTCGAGACTTAAAAACCAATAAGAGTGATGTAAAATCTATTCTATAGCGAACAGGTAGCCAAAGTGAAGACCGTGGAATGGTGGTAATATGCTCACGCTTTTGAGCCCCTGTTTAACCTCTAGCAGCCACATTTTGAACCATCTGAAGGCGAGCTAAAGACGAATGGCTAATCCCCAGGTACAGAGAGTTACTCAAGCCTAGTGGAAATAAAAGCATGAATCACCCTTTCAATGTTCTCAAAAGAGAGAAAATACTTATTTTCGCCAAGGCTCGCAATTGATAAAAAATTGCTTTTACAACCTGATTAACTTGTCTATCCAGTTTAATGCACTGTCCAAAAGGACTCCCAGAATTTCATGTATGGCTTAACATAGGGTGTTAAAATTGGCTTTAATTTTAGACTATTTAAATTGGCTATACTCTTGGCATCAGAAGGGGTAAATACAACAAACTCTATTTTAGACTCGTTTAAACTTAAAATAATTAAAGACATCCATGCTTTAACATCCACAAGCAAGCAACCACTGGGTCTAAACTAATCTTGTGATTCAGGGGAAGGGAAAAATGTGTGTCATCTGTGCAACAGTGGTAAAATATACCATATTTCTTCAAAATAGAACCAAGTAGCAGCATATAGAGAGAGAACTGTATGGGAGCTAGAGTAGAACCTTGGGGGACACCGCAAGTTAAAGGAACAGCATCAGAGTGAAATTGCCCTAAATTGACTGAAAAACTCCTGTTTATAAGGTATGATTGAAACCAACTTTAGGCTGAACTCCTTATGCCCACAACCTGTTCTAGGCGAGACAATAGAATATTGTGGTCCACCATGTCAAAAGCAGCACTCAGATCAAAAAGTACTAGCGCTACAGAATCTCCGGAGTCATTGGCTAATAAAACATCATTTAAAACATTTAACAGAGACGTCTCAGTAGAATGAGATTTCCTAAAACCCAAATGAAATGTATCAAGCATCTTGTTTTCAACCTAGAAACTACTAGAACTACTTTCTCCAGTATTTTAGATAAAAAAGAGAGGCTAGAAATGGGTTTAAAATTTTATAGAACTGAGGAATCAAGATTAGGCCTTTTAAGTCTGGGGTTGTTCCGAGGCATGCTTCAAATAGTCAGGGACAGCTCCTGATTCAAAGCACTTATTAATCAAAATTAAAAGAGTAGGACCAACTACATCAAACACTTGTTTGAGTAACCGCGGGGGAATAACATCTAAGGAAGAACCAGTGGGATGCGTGGTGTTGTTCAACCATGGCTCAGGTGTAGGTTTATGATGTTTAGTTCTCAGTGGTGCCACAGAGTCTAAGATAGTACTGCAGCCAGTGTTAAAACAATGAAGAAGCTCATCGGGACTTGGATTAGGAGAAGCAAAATGCGACGATTGAGAAAACTCTTCAAACACAGATGAAAAGGAGGCAGGAATGATAGCGGATATCTTCCGGGTCAAGAGAGCCGGCAAATGGGATTTGACAATATTTGATGACAGAGATATATTAAATATTATGGGTTTAATGTCAAATCTGACAGTGAAAGTGTTCTTTAAAAATTGTAGCCAAACCGCTTCCACGTCTCGCCATTGATCAGCAAGGTCGGGCTGATAAAACAGTTTAAACAGACTTTTAACTAGAACTATTATCTTTATTTCACAAGTGGTTTCTTACAATAATTACATTACCATTACAATTCGTATAAGCAAATACAATATGGCTTATTTAGATTTAACCTTTGCTTACTAATTTGCAACAATGTAATGTTACGGCATTGAAGTAGAAAAACACTGGCGGCCAAAAGTTTGGAATAATGTGCAGATTTTGTTGTTTCGGAAGGAAATTGGTACTTTAGTTTACTAAAGTGGCATTCAACTGATCACAAAGTATAGTCAGAACATTACTGATGTACCATCACTATTTGAAAAAAGTAATTTTTGATCAAATCTAGACAGGCCCCATTTCCAGCAGCCATCACTCCAACACCTTATCCAACATAGCATCTGTTGTACCAGCTCTTGTGATTTACCATGACTTCATCGGCCCTGGCACTGACAGTCTGCTCTCTCACATCTTGATTTACAAGTGCACAAGTGAGTTTTGCTGCAGGATTATCACAAAAGTACTTGCAAAATTCAAGGCGGGAAGATTTGAAGTTGCAGTGCCAGATTTGAGAGGCTGTAACTCAAAGTGAATTAAAGTACAAAAGTTAAATATGTAATAAAAGTTTGTGTCTTTCGTTGTATTTATGTGAATGTCATTTTACACATTTGTGACTTTGTCTACAGCTTTGAATTCAAAACACAGTTTTTGCTTACTGTCTGTTAGTCCAGATTGCAACATTCAACTTTATATTTTTATTTTTGCAAGTATTCACATTGTTGCTGTAAATGTAAATTTGAACATATGTATGCAAAGTTCTCAAATTAAAATCTAAAGGCTCTCAAGTTTTGCTACCGTTTAACCTTCATAAATTCCTCAGTTATAGATATTAAAATATGTATTTTTGGAAGCGCTCAAATATCATTCACACTTTAAACTTTTTGCCATGTTTAGATGACAATATGAATGTCACCGAAAAAAACCCACCAACCCTATCTGTATGGTGATTGCATAAATATACTGTTTCTCTTCTGTATTTCTTTATACAGACCGTATATGTATGTATTATTGCTGGGTTTTGATCGAGATTCACAAGCTCTCGATTCAATTTTAGTTTGATTTGATATTGATTCATATGGGTGTATATCAGTTATAATATCCATTTTGCTTACGTATGAAATAAAATCTTTCCCAGCTAATGCTGTTAATTAATCAGGGGAACTTCTAACTTGGTACATTCTGAACATATTCTTTTTGTAACTTAGATTTTATTTGTTTTTCATCATTTTTGTCACATTTATTTATTTATTAAATTTTTTTTAATGTACAAATCAATAACTGTGATATTATATTGCATATATGGACTCACTTTATTTTAGGTGTATTTAACTACTATGCACTAAAGCATTTGATACAATGTACTTATTATGTACGTACGTTTTTTAGGGTTGTACTTAAATTTAATATACCTGCATCTATAGTTAGACTGTTAACCTAAACCTAACCCTACTTCAACCCTTGCACTAAACCCTAACCCTACACCTACCTGCATTGTACACTAAAAAATATCCTGATATTTTTACAAAAAATAAAAAAACTGTCAGCTGTGGTTGCCAGAATAATTATGTAAAAAAAAAATACAGTAAAAATGTAAACTACAATACAGAACAACCTGTTTAAAATTTGTAATTTACATGACCACGATTGCACTGTAAAAAAAAAAATCTGTTAAATTTACAGTAAGAAAATGTCATAAACTAGTTATGAACCTTTTCAACCTGTAAAAATCAGCTTTTTTACCTTTATAAGGTATTGTTTATCACCTTAGTAATTACAGAAGAGCACATGATGACATGAAGTTCATCAGTAGATGCCCATCCTGGAGCAATAAACATAGTGACAGTGCTCAGTGTCACTCACACAAACACTAAACACCATCAGGGTAACAAATGTGAAATTAAAATAATGTAATATTAACTAAACTACATCAAATATAACACAGAACACCACAATGCAAATAACTGATATTAAAAATAAGAAGAAACATAACAATTACCATAAAATTTAATGACATGTGATGGGTCATGCAGGGATTGATTATTTTTTTACTGTAATTTTAACAATCATTTACTGTAAAAAGTACATGTACTCAATTGTTAAACATAATGTTAAGTTTTACCATCATACAGGTAAAAAAATGTGTATTAAAAAAAATAAATAAATAAAAGAAAATGATTGTAAAAACTACTGTATTGTCTTTTAAAATCTATAAATAAAATTGTTCTGTATATTATACAGTTAATATTTGTTAATCAATTAACATTTTATTTCTATAGCATTTGTACAGTCTTTTACCATCATAATTACAGAATTTCTTAACAGTGTGTGTATTGTATATGTACTTAATGTTAGTACATAGTAGTTAAAGACACCTAATATAAAGTGGGACCACATATATTATTGTTTGTTATATTTTTATTGTTTGATGCATAATTTATACTATTTACAAGTATTTACATTGATTTGTGGAATACAAGCTAAAAATCGGTACTGTCACTTTAAGAACACCAGCAATTCAGTAAACACTGTCTGTAAATGAGCACATATTAATGAGAGAGGACTCAAATGGCTTCTTTAACTAATCTGTGCTATTCGTGATTAGAATTAAATTTAGTTTTTTTGTTATGTAAGGGTATTAAAACAGACATTATTTAATGACAAATGTATTGCATGGATCTCGTCTTTGGATGCATTACATGAAACGAGCCTAATCAAACCTTTACTCTCAGTAAAAGTATCTTGGTGTTAAACTTCTTTGCCACTATACCACTCGATCACTGATTAGTGAAATCAAAACACTTACCAGTCGCTAATCACAGACATTTATATTCCCATTCTGACTTTCTCACATTGTTGTGCATAAAGTAAAAGATCAGTCTTGGGATTTAAGAATCGATATCAAGATCTTTCATATGAAGATGGCGATGCATGGGAAAATAAACCATTTTTACTCAGTCCTGGTATCTATCTGAAACAGATAGTTAAACCCTTCCCACTCATGCTGTCCATTATGTCATGAGACATGCTAGCATGTATGATTGATGGCAGGTAGGTGACACTCACTGGGCGTGCTCACATCCTCTGTTGCTTTTGTCTCCTCGGGTCAGGAAACGGACAAAAAGAACCAGATGCAGGCGCTGGCCCTGCCCCAGTTCAGACCCCCAGACTAGACTCAGCTGAGTAGTGTAGTGTCAACCACATTATGTTCCTCATGAAAAGTGGTTTACTCTGATTTGAATTGTGCAGGAATTGGACTGTTCTATACTTTTTGAATCACACAGTCCTGTGTCATAATAGAGTGACCTTGAATCATTATAAGACACTTTCCAAGAATGCAGTATGCTATATTGTTTTGTCCTATGGCTTTTTAAAAAAATATTGGAGGCCTGAATTCCTTGATTTTTTTTTTTTTTTTTTTTTTTTTTTGGTTGTGAAAACTATAAGATAAATCATGCTTTAAACTAACCGACTGTAGCATGAAAAGTAACTATTTTATAACACACCAAATGCCTGTATCCCCTCATAAAAGGGTAATTTTAGCCTGTCCCCCTTAAGAGGGCCTTTCGACTGTATCCATCAATTAAAATAATGTATTATTACACAGTAGGGCTGAAACAATTAGTCGACATTATCGACAATGTCGACAATAAAAAATTGTCGAATATTCGTTTGATCTCATTTAACGTAACATGAGATCACATTAAACTGTAATGATGACTCGTGAGAGCCTGACTGAGGAGACCCCATTATACCCTAATGGAGCAGCCGCTTCCGTCTTCTGGGGGACGGAGGAGTGGTTGAATTGGTTGCCGACTGCGAGGGGAGAAGGGGCTCCTAGCGACCGCCTGGAGCGGTCAGGGCCGCTGCCAGGGGCGGAGGAGAACCCTACCAGCCGATGAAACGTGGCAGGGTCTGAGACCGCCAACCGCGAGTGGGGAGGGGCTCGCTGCCGAACGCCTGGAGCGGGAGAACCGCTGCCAGGGGCGGAGTAGACCCCTTCTGTTCCCCGAGAACACGGCGGGGCTTTCTATCCGGCAGGGGCCAGATGGCTGCCTCCGATCCACCCGGGGAGGCGTGGCTGTCGTTCACTAGAGGGTGGAGGAGTGGCCGAGGACCAAGCTACGGCGTATCAGAGAACCGGCGTGTAAGTGTTTTTTTTTTTTTTTTCTTTCTCTATCCCACTTCCTCTCCGTTTTGGCCTTTTTCCCTCTGTTTTAAATTTTTCAGTGTTTTTTGGGGGGGATACTACACTGTTACAGGAAGTATAATCTATTTTAATTATTTTTGTTTCCCTCCCCCTGTGCCCTCCCAGATTCAGGAAGGCGGGGATGACCTGCCGGCAGACGGGGCTTAGGGCACACTCTCCCCCAGGGAAAGGGGGGGTGTACATCATGCCAGGGGCTCCCCGGCCTGAAAGAACGAGGGAGGAATGTGACAGGTTGGAGGGCGGGGCCCTGTTGTGATTCTAAACACCCGGTCCCTTATCAAGCTAATTAAGCCTCCGAGAGGGATAAAAGCCGACTGCAGATGGTGGTGCGATAGAGAGAGTATGTTTACGGGAATCTGACCGTCATGTGTGTGTTTGTGTCTTTTGTTTTAAGTTTTTTATTAAAATATTATTTATATTGTCAAGCCGGTTCTCGCCTCCTTTCCATTGAACTCCCTTTACAAAGATATTTAGACTTGCTTTTAGAGAATAGATCTTGAATATAAGTATATTTTGTCTTTACTGCACTCGCGGAATAACAAAGTAAAAAATAAACTTGTATACAAAATACACTTACTGTATATTTAAGATACATTCTCTTAAAGCAAGTCTAAATATCTTTGATAAATAAAAAAACAAGATAAAATTATAAATGTGTCTTGTTTTAAGGATTTTTAGACAATTTTAAATGGAAATCAAGACAAGCACACTTGATAACAATTGTTTTTTCCCCTTTAATTCAGTGAATGTCATTTATAGGTATTTTTAAAAGATGATTTTGTCCTCTTTATTGTTAGTAAGCACGTTTAATACAACCTTTTATGTAAGGGCACAAGCTGAATAATCGGTTAAGAGCTAATGATTAGTCGTTGCAATAATTGCCGAATAGTCGCATAACCGTTCTAATAATCGTTAGATTAATCGATTATAAAAATAAACATTAGTTGCACCCTATTACACAGGTCTCTGGTATACTTGATTCTCTTTGGTCAATCGTGCCATCTAATGCTCTGATATTTCTGAATAACATAAACACATCCTGGGATTAAGTGATATCAGTCTGGTCATCTGTATTGCAAGTCATCATTCCTACTTTTACTGCAACTCTTTCTTTCCCTTTTTCAACAAATGTAATGTTCCTTAAAATTGAGATGCCAAAAAACATAATGTGTACACTTTTTTACAGCATGTTTTGGAAGACAAGAATATAATCAATCCTGGTCTAATGAAAATTATGTCACAGTGGTGACATTTTTGCAAAGTTATATTACATGGTTCAGTATACATGTTGCGACAACTGTAGGGGTCATAACATGAGGAATACAATTTTCCTTGATCCTTTGACATATCAGAGGTCATTGTACTATAAAAACATAGTGTAATTTTAAGAACTCGAAACTTTCTCCTCACTGCAAAAAGAGCATCTATTGAAACCCAGCTGCCAAAACGACTCAGTTTCTACTTCCTTCACATTGTGATGTCACTCTGTGCTAGACATTTGAACCTGACCGCCTCCCCAACAACACAAATTTGACCTTTAATCACTTCTGTACCCCGCCCAGTAGTGGTGAGCAGTGATATCAAGTGCAGAGAGCCGATCATAACAGTGGGTGTTTACCAGCCCAATCTCATGAAAAGTCGTACATAATTAATGAGTTGGCTATTTTGTGGGGTCTCGCACGATGTTGTTCGCATAAACTCGTACGCCTTCATCACGTGCAAATGTGCTCATGGGTAATGCGGAAGAGCGAGTTCCGCGCACAAGGTGTTAAGGACATACTTATTAGTATTATGCCCTTACCCAAACCCCTTATCTAATCTTAACCAATCAGTAGTGTGTAAACATGATAGGAAACTGTTTGATAGAAAGCCAGTAATTGTTGCTTATTAGATGGAAACGATGTCCAGCGACGTCATTGGCTGTAGTGAAAGTCATAGGAATTCAAATGAGTGCAGTCGCACATATCATACGAATTAGTCAAATTTATATACATCGTTCGGATCCTGCCGATTTCACCATGAGAGTGTGTTGGTGTTTACTGTCAAGTCTTAAAGGAGAAGAAACGCCAAAACAGGGTGGAAAATGTGCACATTTTTTGGTGCAAAAATGTTTACTATTTGCTATTACATTTCTAAAATAACAAAAAAGGCAATAAATCCTCCCTATCCTAAATCTTAAACCTGAACCAAACCGAAAGTTTTAAAAGCAAATGTGACAAGACAAATGCATTTTCTGAAGCAACCATGTCATTTTGTGGTGCTTCTATGACACTTTCGGCTCTAGCGACGATTTGTGTACTCATCAGGACTCGGACACCAATCCTTTGCATCGCAAGAGCAACAGTCTATCAGTTATGAACTGACAATGGAAAAATTGCGAAATTGTAAAGCAGTTGTTATAAAAATGTATTTTCATTTTTTGTTGATTTTAGTCACACTTCCCCATTGAATGCCCGTTATGACTGCTTCTCTCGTCAAATCTGAGACTGGGAGTGAATAGTTTCGGTCTGGCTATACATAGTGGTTATCAATAGTACATAAAGGATTAAATGACTTTTTCTGTTTCTGATCAATCTTGTTTATGTGTGCTTGTTAATGCCTTTACTTAACACTTTGACCCCGATACTTTGCATCGCAAGTGCAACGATCTATCAGTCGAGCTCGAAAAAAGCTTGCAGATGTTGTTCAGTTGACTGCATTCGTAAAGTTACTGTAAGAAAAAAATTATCTATGTTTTGAAACCAATATAATTCGTATATTTTTGGGAAAAGTTTATCAATAACTACACATCAAAACCTGATCCCAAACTATCTAGCCTCTATTGAGCGATATCGTAATTTACACAAAATTTGCAGCCGTTACCCATTCTGTTTTTTATTTGAAAAATGTTGTCTATTTAATTTGGATGTTTACCCAATATTTATTGCTAGAAAACAACAAAATCACACAAATCAGGGTTTTATCAACTTATCAACTTTATCAATTTAGTCCAACATTTTGGGAATCGGGTTGTGATAATGGCACACCTCTTAAAATGGTTAGGAAATAAATGGCTTACTGTATATAATATTCAGTGTTACGAGGGCTGGATTGGTAATCTGGCATACCAGGTATTTTCCCGGTGGGCCGATATATTTTGGGGCCGATCAGGGGCGGACTGGCCATCGGGAGAACCGCGACTAAGCTGAAATGAGCCACCACGTTATGCAGAACGGGCCACAAAATGGCGCCTCGATATGCCGAAAAAGACAGCGACACTTTTTGGGACAGTTTCTATGTAAAATCCCGGGCGAATTCTCTTCCCTGTCCACCCATGACTGTGACATCCTGAAGTTGATGAATATAATTTTCTGAAGATTAAGCTCCTCCCACATGTTTTAAAGAGGCCCAGTTTTGTATCTTCAGACCCTTTGCATGGACATTACCACAAAGGATGTTTGAAGTACTTGTTCACTTAATTCAAGACAATTTGGTTATATAAATCCAATAAAACTGACTGCCCAGTGACAGACATTAAATGAACTCCATTTAATACAGTAAGAGTTTTGTTGCCATCCATTTATCCTCTACCCCCCACATCTTTTCCCCTCCATCAATTCATCTGGCTCAGCATCCATCCATTCTCAATGTTCTTTGTCTGTAATTGTATAAACTGGCAGACCCATGGTGTGTCAGTTTGGTGTTCCAATGTGTCTTTGGTAGAGGAGCCGTTAATGATGGGGCCCCACTGGGACTTTGCTCTCTAGGTCGCTGTAGGTGCCAATGGCTCACTCATTACCTCTCACTGGCAGCTTATGGAAGTTACCATCAAATGATCATTTTGCTTTTTGGCCCGAGAAAGGGAGAGAAAGAGCGTGTGAGAGTCAGTATAGAGGGCTCCCGGGGGTGCATTCACATGGAGAGAGATGCTCTGTTATCGATGCTCTCTCCCATATTGATAGTCGTGTGAGTGCACTTGGTGGGGAGTGGGGAGAGGAGACTGACTTCAAGTAAGACCATAGACTGCTACACATCCTGTTTTCTTGCTCTTGTTTGGAAGTGCCTCAGAGTGGTTTTCCACTCTTTCTTGGTGATCTTTCTTAAAGTGTATCTGTTTTCAACCCATTTTACTCCCGTAATATGACACACAGTGGCCCCAAAAGTATGTGGACAATTTTGGAAGCGTAAGTCACACTTAAAAATGTATGAATGCAATTGGTAACTGGAAAACAAAAATACTTCTTTAAGTAGCATACTGTTTAACAGAGTAACAAGTCTTGGGCTATTTCAAGTAAGTCAGTTAATAAAATAATTATCCAGTCAGCAGCGTCTGATCGACCGCATAGTCGGAAGGATGCATATCAAGAACCGTTAACTTCACTGAACGTCATAAAAATCACTTGGTTATATAATGCTATTATTACCGGAGTATTTGTGTGTGTGTGATAGTGGGTAATAAAAAATTACTCGCACATCAACTCAAAATCCAAGAGTGTTCTTCCCTTCTTCAAGATGGTGTGAATGGTCCCAAACATTGCTTTTGTCTTTCTTCTAGATATACTAACTGAGGCTATTGATGATCAGCAGGAAATTAGCTATAGGCCGTTCTGTCTAAACACCTGCGGTCTTGCTGACTGTAGGCCAACAGAACCCCCTTGAGGACAAAACTGGAGCTTTACTTTTAAGATCTGTCACAGACATTAATAGAAAGGCAAAAGCAACTGACCCTGCGAAATTCGGCCAAATAGAAAATGTACCAGCATTTGGCGCTGAGTGGGTATAAATTTCGGACCCTGTTTGTAACAACATTTTGGGTTTGATAAATTGTTTTATAATGCAAAGACTTTTATACATAAAGTCAACCCAAAAATTCTAATTCTCTCATCAATTACTCACCCTTATGCCATCTCAAACTGGTATGCATTTCTTTCTTCCGTGGAACACAAGCGAAGATATTTTGATGGAGATATGGAGCTCTACAGTATTTTCATGTGTGCGCAAAGTGCTGAGCAACGTTCTAAGACCGTGCTTGATGTCTTATCCAATTTTCTTGAGAGCACTAATTCTAAGTACAATTTTTGTGCCAGCACAAAGCGCAAAAGGGCTCGAGTGGGAGTGTTTGCGCTACTGTCGGTGTAGGTGTGCAAACTGTAGGTGTGTTAAATGTAAAGGAAGTGGCGCAATGTGCAATGTGCCGTTTTCCTAAGAATTTGGTCGGTGCGCAAAGACGTTTCAATACCACCTCTTAAATCAGTGCAAAGTCCTCTTAAATGCAGTTAGGAGATTTCACCAGCAGGTGGTTATATATTTCATGTCCAAATTCTGAAAGGAAATAACATAAAATGACGTCCCTTCAATCGCTGTTGAAACTGTTTGTTAAATCAAAAAATGATGAGAATTGTGTTAAACTTTCTAGAGGTCATGGTTTATTTCTTCAATTATTATTATAATTTGTATTGTTATGTTTATATGTATTATTATTATTGTATATTTACAATTGTATTTATGATTTCATTTTGACCAGTAATTTTCCACCTGTTGTCGTAGAGTGATTTTAAAGTCACTGGAAAATGGGCCTGTGGAAAAAAGTTGGATAAAGTGTTCGGATTTAAATTGATTTTTTTTTACCTCTTCGATATTTTTATTATATTTTCGGTTCATTTGAAGTGTAATTTGAATTTAGAAATAATTTTGGTGACATTTTTTTAGTTTATCAATAAATTAATATCATTTTTCAAAATCGACCGGTAGAAGTGAAGGGTGTACCGATACAATCAGTTTATACTAGCCATGATTTTTGTGTCAGTATATGAAAATGATTCATAATATTTACTTCATTTATTGGAGCATACATCCAAATTCTGACGAGAATCAAATTTTCCATGTGTATAAAAGGAGCGTGTCGCTGTCATAGAAATATGCCTGACCTTCATCAATGATTCAGTTAATGCACAGAAGAATGTAGTTTTCAATACTCTTAAGTCATTGCATACAGTCCATTTACACTAACAACTTCTTAATAATGTGCTGTCTTTATTTAAATTGTTGGTGCTTGAAGGAATGGACTATGTAGTAGGACACAGATGTTGAATAACCGGAGAAGAACCTCAGAATTAAATGGCAAATGTTCATGTCTTTTGCACGTTGCACGGGTGATTTTGCAGAACCCATTTGCACCTAGTTGTATGAAAATACCACAATTTCATTGCCATGCACATTGACTTTGCACTTATGACTTAAGACATTGCATTGTGCATAACACTTATGCTCTTAAAACAGTGCTCATGGTGTTAATTTAACATAAATAAAAAATACCATACAATGCAAGTCAGTGTGGTCCAAACTTTCACGCAAATTTTTGGAGGGGGGCTTTTTGAGTGAATTATATTATTATTCCTTTAAGTGTCCAATTGATTTTTAGGGCCACTGCATTTCCAAGTGAAACAGAAACAATGATACTTTATAATAAGGTTGTATTTGTTAACATTAGTTAGCCCTTTAAGCTTGAATTGGCCCGCTGAGAAAAATAATGATAAAATATTGACTACAGTCTTTGCCAACACAAAATGGGTATAATTTGAAAGCTTAGCAAAAGGTAATTTGCAATGCATGTAGGCATTATGACCAAATCAGAAGAGTTCAGTTTTGATAATGTATTTATAATTTTGCACTGCACATTTTTATGTAATCTACAAAAACATCAAACTGACCAAAAAGCCATGTGTCATATATTGTTGGAAAGCTCTCAAAGAGCAGAATATAACCAGCTTATTTATTTTACTCACTGTCAAAGTATATTATAGTGAGTAATAGCTAAGTATATATCTTGACTAACAAATTACATGTAAATAGGTGCTGCTCAAATGCCTCGTTTTCCCTTATAAATCCATGAAAAACAGTACATAAAATATCACATATCATTATTTAGAGGCGATTATCTTTAAAATGAGCCCACCAGTGTTGTTGTCAAGAACACCTAAACTGAGACCAGGACAAGACCAAGACTTTGAGGGGTTAAGACCAAGTCGAGACCAAGACCAGACCAGTGCGAGTCCCACACTGCATGACACACTTACGATAAAATGTAGACACTCCTCAAATTGATCTGAAAGATTCACATTCCCATAAAAACACCCGCAGAAAACTAATGAAGATTCCTCTTCAATCACCGCTTTTATTGCTCTGTGTGTGTGTGTGTGTGTGTCAGTGTACCTTGAGAAATGTCTTGATAAAATAATCAAAAGGCGTAGCAGAGGTGAATGTATGTGTGTGAATTTTCCTTTACTTTCTATAAGCAAACTAATACAAACAAACACTAAGGAGCTGAAATCAACTTAACCAACTTTATTCAAAACTCCTTTTCCAAGTTTCACCATCAACCTAAAACAATAACATTTTTGTGCAAAAATCACATCAGTCTTTCATTAAGTACAGAATATAACAAACAATTATTCAATATTCAACTCTTTACTTTTCTCTGTCTTTTCATAAACAATATAGTAAGTTTCCGAGTTGAATGGTATGCAGTAAGAGGCAGATTGCTGATGTTAGCTAGCTAGCTTTGCTAGCATCACTTACACTTAGCTTACATTTCTTTATGCTTCCTTTCTAAGTGCCGATAAAAATTTGATGTGGTCCCAGCCATCTCAGTAAGCATTGCATTGCAGAATTTACATACTGCTGTGTGTTTTCTTTTGGACACATTTTTGCAGATGAACTCTTTGTGGTTTAGGTCAGTGCTTCCTAACCTTTTTTCTACCACGGCACATTTTTTACGATTAACAAATCCCATGGCACACCACTATACCACATAACCATCATCGATAGTTTTCCTTTTGAAGAACTTGTCCATGTTTTCTGTCTGTCTTAGTAGCTTGAACTTGTAATGTTTGAGATTCAGCTATGCAAAAAACGCAAGTAACATACAGCGCATCCTGAAAGTATTCACAGCGCTTCACTTTTTCCACATTCTGTTACACACGTTACAGCCTTATTCCAAAATTGATTAAATTCATTATTTCCCTCAAAGTCCTACAAACAATACCCCATAATGACAACGTGAAAGAAGTTTGTTTGAAATCTTTGCAAATTGACTAAAAAAATAAAAAATAAATAAATAAATCACGTGTACATTAAGTATTCACAGCCTTTGCTCAATACTTTGTTGAAGCAATTAAAGCCTCAAGTCTTTGTGTATGATGCTACAAGCTTGGCACACCTATTTTTGGGCAGTTTCTCCCATTCTTCTTTGCAGGGCCTCTCAAGCTCCATCAGGTTGGATGGGGAGCATCGGTGCACTGCCATTTTCAGATCTCTCCAGAGATGTTCAATCGGGTTCAAGTCTGGGCTCTTGCTGGGCCACTCAAGGACATTCACAGTGTTGTCCCGTAGCCACTCCTTTGTTATCTTGCTGTGTGCTTAGGGTCATTGTCCTGTTGGAAGATGAACCTTCGCCCCTGTCTGAGGTCCAGAGCACTCTGGAGCAGGTTTTCATCAAGGATGTCTCTGTACATTGATGCATTCATCTTTCCCTCAATCCTGACTAGTCTTCCAGTTCCTGCCGCTGAAAAACATTCCCACAGCATGATGCTGCCACCATCATGCTTCACTGTAGGGATGGTATTGGCCAGGTGATGAGCGGTGCCTGGTTTCCTCCAGACATGACGCTTGCCATTCAGGCCAATCTTTGTTTCATCATACCAGATAATTTTGTTTCTCATTGTCTGAGAGTGCTTCAGGTGGCTTTTGGCAAACTCCAGGCGGGTTGTCATGTGCCTTTTACTGAGGAGTGGCTTCCGTCTGGCCACTCTACCATACAGGCTTGATTAGTGGAGTGCTGCAGAGATGGTTGTTCTTCTGGAAGGTTCTCCTCTCTCCACAGAGAAATGCTTGAGCTCTGTCAGAGTGACCATTAGGTTCTTGGTCACCTCCCTGACTAAGGCCCTTCTCCCCCGATCGCTCAGTTTGGCTGGGTGGCCAGCTCTAGGAAGAGTCCTGGTGGTTCAAAACTTCTTCCATTTACTGATGATGGAGGCCACTGTGCTCATTGGGACCTTCAACGCTGCAGAATTTTTTCTGTACCCTTCCCCAGATCTGTGCCTCGATACAATCCTGTCTCGGAGGTCTACAGACAATTCCTTGGACTTCATGGTTTGTGCTCTGACATGCACTGTTAACTGTGAGACCTTATATAGACAGGTGTGTGCCTTTCCAAATCATGTCCAATCAACTGAATTTACCACAGGTGGACTCCAAGTTGTAGAAACTTCTCAAGGATGATCAGTGGAAACAGGATGCACATCATTAATTTTGAGTGTCATGGCAAAGGCTGTGAATACTTATGTACATGTGATTTTTTTTTTTTTTTTTTTTTTTTTTTTTTTTTTTTTTTTCTTTTTAATAAATTTGCAAAGATTTCAAACAAACTTCTTTCACGTGTCATTATGGGGTATTGTTTGTAGGATTTTTTAGGAAAATATTGAATTTAATCCATTTTGGAATAAGGCTGTAACATAACAAAATGTGGAAAAAGTAAAGCGCTGTGAATACTTTCCAGATGCACTGTAGGTATGCTATATAATGAGGTTGCAGATGCCAAAAGCTCTAATTGGATAATGAAAAAACTCAATTTATGTCTTTTCCAATATGTAGATTTGTTCTTGCAAATAATTTTTTTAATGGCACAAAGATTTTTTTTTTTTAATTATTATTATTCATTCATTTATGTATTTTCCGGAAATAAAATTGCACCTGACTAAAGTAGCACCGGGTCAAAATCGCATTGTTGATAGAGAGAAAAAAAACACATAAGTCGCCCTGACAGGATCCGGCAGGCACTGGGACACGGGAGCCGCCGCCCAACCTCCATTCACTGGTTCAGATGTCAAACGTGATTACAGTACCTCAGAATCTACACATCACACTGTTTTTAGACTTGTTTAAAACAGGAGAAATTGCTTTTAGTAATCGGATGTAACAGTTTCTCGTATTATTTTCGTTTCATGAGAGAAACGCGACAAGTAAGCCATGTCAGTTCATAACATCTATGCTGTGCACAAATAAACAGCTTTTAGTCTTTGAGTAAAACAATACACTTGTTGTATTCTATTTGTTCATTCGGTTCATGAGGAGTGGCGCTTGACAGCGGACTAGAGTCTCAAAGTATACTTTGAAATGGAAAATATTCTGAATTGGCCATTTTAGAACTCTTCAGCTGTCTCTTGCCTTCATTAAAATACCAGGAAAAACTGTATTGATTTATTTTGAGGAATTGTATAATTTTACATGGCACACCTGACAATCTTCCATGGCACACTAGTGGGCACAGTGGTCAGGAAATGCTGGTTTAGGATTACCTTCAAAAAGTGGTACTACAACACTGGAGCCCACACACAATGTAATCTGATGTATAGATCATTAGATAATCCATACAAAGCACAATGTGCACACAGCAGATAATGTGCTATCTTACTAAAAACATGTTCGCTTTCCTACATCAGATGACTTCATCAGAAATGATGTACTATGTTGTCCAGCATCATGGAATGCTAGACCAAGTGTATTACGATTCAGATCGCTGCAACCAGAGGTGGAAGTCATCCAAATATGGGCAGAGATGATCATTCACTCTAATGACATATGGCCACTTGATGACTGAAATGACACAGAAAGGAACTGAATGAGATCTCGTTACACATGCGTGCAAGCTTTGGAGAGCGAGCATACCTTTGGCCATTTGTGTATTTGCATGTGTAATTAGTTATTATTATGTTTAATTATGTTTTTTCTTTTTTTTTTGGACAGACTTATGGACACTTTGAGAAATTTTTAGACACTTTGAGAAGTTTTTGGACACTAGGATAAATTATTTTTGCAATGCTATAACTTTTTATTGCTGTGTTGTATCAACAAAAAATATTACTCCGTTACATGTGACATGATTGAGAACAAATTAAAAGCAGTTTTTTTTTCAGAGCTACCTTTTTTACACCCTGAGATATATAATGTCAAATCAGAAAAATAAGAAAAAAATGAAATTGTTTTTCTGCAGATTCATTAAATGTAAACATTATTAATGCATTATAAACTAACAATGAACAGTTGTACATTTCTAAATGAACATTAACCAGTATGAAAAATATTGTTCATGATACATGATAAAAAAAATTAAGAGATGCTTGGTAATGTCAGCTGAAAAAGAAAGTTAGAGGTGGAACGAGTTATTACATTTTGATGAAAGATTACAGTCAAAACCTTTTTTTCATAAATTTTTTTTGCACCCATAGATCATTCACAACAAGATGAGGAATGTGTAATAAAGAGTAAATAGGATCAATTCAGGATTCATGTTGATTTTAAAGTCACACTTTCCCTTTTGAATGCGCGTTATTAATGATTATAGTCATATTTAAGACTGGGAGTGAATGGTTTCACTCTGGCAATAAATAGTGTTTGGCAATAGTACATAAATGATTAAATTACTTTTGTTTTGTTTGCTGTGTGCTGGATAATAGCTTTATTTTCACTGGCTCTAGGAAGCTGCTACTCTATGAGAGCAAACGCAGATCTGGTGATGATAATGTGTGATGTATTTTGGGCATGATGTCAAATCAATTAAGTCACATTGTAAGGTCAGTGCCAAATGATCGGATTATTTAAACCAGTTCACCCAAAAAAGAATGTTTTATCATTTATTCACCCTCATGTCATTCCAGACTGATTGCAGGTTAATTTTGGCCACAAAAGGTGGAAAGTTTTGGAACTGAAATCGGTCTACGCTTACTGAATTTTGAATCGCTGCCCCCAGTGGCTGAAACTGAAAGTGTTGTTGAACATATGGTCATGTGTGAGGTCCAATTTCTGGGTGAAATGTACACTGAGTGGTGCCCAAATGCAAGTTGTATTTTTAGTTGTACATGATGTAATGCAATCAACAGGGATGCATATTTTATCAACTTGACCCCCAAACCCCAACTCAAACCTAACCATCAGTGTAGTAAAAATTTAATTTTAGACCGTAAATAAGACCTCCGAATCATGCTTACCATTGTTTATGTGATCGCAATTACTTCCTGGTTTCCAAGGAGCCAGAACATGCATCTCAGTAGTACCAAAGGAAAAGGTAAATACATTTTGACTAAGGCAAAAAATGTCTGTAGGGAGATACCGCTTGCCAGTAAATCGGCAGAATGGGATCGATTTCAGAGCACATGAACATTTGTAATTAACATGTCAATTTCCTGTGTGATCATGTTGATCGTTGCTGAGTTGTATGATTTATTTACAATTAAAGTAAATGAAAGTAAATGGACATGGGGCTGATATGGAAAAATGCAAATGTGTTTGCAAAAGTGTGAAGATGAGCACAAACACATGTAAACATACCCTACCGTTCAAAAGTTTTGAAACACTTACTCATTCTTAATTTTTTTTTTTTCACAATTTATAATAATAGTAAAGTCATCACAACTATGGAATAATAGAAATGGAACTATGGGAATTGTGTTGTGACTAAAACAATTCCAAAATAAATCAAAACTATTTTATATTTTAGCACCTTCAAAGTGGCCACACTTTGCCTAGAATTTGCAGACATGAACTCTTGATATTTTCTCCACTAACTTCTTGAGGAATCACCCTGAGATGCTTTTTAAACAGTATTGAAAGAGTTCCCATCTGTATGCTGGGCACTTATTGGCTACCAAGTCATCCATTTCAAACACTTTTTTTTTTATAAATACAATTTTTTTTAGAATGAAATAAATTAATATGGTGGCACAATTATATTTTTGTCTACTAAACTAATTTCAAACATTTATGCATACACCTTCAGATTCAAGATTTTTAAGATCATGAGAAACATTTCAGGCAAGTGACCCCAAACATTTGAATGGCAGTGTACATGCACACCAATTCACATGTGTTAAAATCTAGGGCAAACTGGTAAAACCAAGCTTTTGATCTATTATTCATGTTACTCTTTCATGTTTGGATGTATATGCCAATAAAGCAAGTTCCAAACTTCAAATATAGGCTAATTACAAATATTCAGGAGTATTCCAGAATCAGTGCACTTTTATTGCCACATGTAATGTGCCTTGGTTTGATCATTCTTAGCAGTTTTTCCCTTTTAAAATAATTTAACAAAAGCTGATGGCACAAATCACTTTGTTGGCACAAATAGTTTTCGATTAACCCAAAACAATAAATTCTAAGTATTTCACCTTTCTCATCTCTAGTGGTCAAAGTTAACTCAAATGTCCTCTTTGCTAGTACTGTGCGCCCTTTTTTCATGAGGTGGCCCTGATGGCAGCTGTAAACACATTTTCTTGTACCAGTTGTACCCAGCGCCCTTGGCTTGTGCCCATTTTTCGACATGTTCTGTGTGCACTTGCCACTACATAACTCATTTGCCTCTCTTCCCAGGTGGTTGTTCACACCAAAGCAGGCGAGCGGCTGTACCGAATCTCACCTTGGGCAAAGTATGTGTCCAAGCAGGAGTCCGTCATCTATGATTGGGTGCATTGGGACCCTCCTCAACCTTACATTGTAAGTGATTATTCCCCCCATTGATGATATGTCACAACCTTTTATTTTGCAGTGAGCTACTATGGGCCTTCAGCTTTCAACCCTGCAGTTGCTAAAAACCCTGCCAAATGCCAAATGCTAATAAAGAATAACTAATGCATTTTTTATTTGAATGACCTGCTGTGTGTGAAGAGTACGCTTGTAAGGACATCTGTGCATTATGCTCATTAATTAAAGCAAACTTACTACTTTTAAAAGAAGGACATAGAAAATGCCTTTATGTTTGTGTCATGATTAGTTTCTATAAAATATGTTTCTCTGTGGCCAATTAATGTTATTTTGCTTTTAAGGGATAGTTCACCCAAAAATGAAAATTCTGCCATCATTGACTCACCCTCATGTTGTTCCAAACCCATTTCTTTTGTGAGACACAAAAGGTGAATTTCTGAAGAATGTCCTGGCCAATCTTTTTCATATTTGAAAGTGAAAGGGAACTGGGGCTTTTAAGCTTTAAAATGACAGAAAAGCACCTTAACATGGAAGAAAGAAGGTAGTAGGGGTTTGGAGCAACTTGAGGTTTACTAAATGATTACATTATTAATATTTTGTAAAATAATAATGACTTAAGACATCTTTTCAGTAGATTGTGAATTATGTATGCCTGTTAGTCCTTCAGCCATGTCATGATATGACAATATTCCCAAACTCGCTACTGACATCTTGTATTCAATGGTACACTCTTATCCTGCTGGCGTCTAGTTGTAGCATACTGTGATGTTAGATTTGGACAAGGAATAAATTGAGAGATTTTCCCGTTTTTCTTATCCTAGCACAAGTACCCTCGTCCACAGAAGCCCAGGAGCTTACGGATCTACGAGTCCCATGTTGGCATTGCTTCTCCAGAGGGAAAAGTGGCAACTTACAGCAACTTTACACACAACGTGCTGCCCAAGATAAAAGAACTTGGTATGGAACTGCTTCATTAACTCTAAGCTGTTGCATTAGTGTGCGTTTGTATTGACTTTTGTCTTTATCATCGCTAGTTATTCGTTCCTATACATTGTCTATACATTTTGTTTAGTTTTTTTTATTGTTTTGTTTTGTGTGATTTTTTTTTTTTGTTGTTGTTGTTGTTTGTGTTTTGCTTTGCTTTGTGTTTTTTGTTTTGTATTTTGTATTTTTTTATATTTGATATTTTTGTTTTGTATTTAGTTTTTTGCTTTGTTTTTTTGTTTTTTATTTATTTTTTTGATATTTTTGTTTTGTATTTAGTTTTTGCTTTGTGTTTTTTGTTTTGTATTTTTATTTGATATTGTTGTTTTGTATTTAGTTTTTTGCTTTGTTTTTTGTTTTGTATTTTTATTTTATTTGATTTTGTTGTTTTGTATTTAGTTTTTTGCTTTGTGTTTTTTGTATTTTTAATTTTTTTAGTGTTTTGCATTTTTATTTGATGTTTGTTCATTTAAATGAAAATGTGTTTTTATTTTTTGGTTTTATGCTCTTAATAATTTACTTCATCAGGTACATGAATTCTCCCTTTTGTGTTTTTTTGTGGCCTTTTAAAAATGTATTGAATCATTTGTCATGCGTATTTTACTTTCACTTAAGAATTGAGCCAAAGTTTTAATACTCCTCTTTCCTCAAATCATTGTTTTAACTTGCATACATGACAAAATTAAATAAGAGACAACTTAATGAAGAGGGTAATGCTAATTAGAGTATAATGTTACACTCTTTGAGACACTCTTATATTTTTACAAACACAAAGTGCAATGGACTTGATTAAAGTGTAGAACCCATTAGATAATATAAACTTCAGTACCAAATCTATATGACAATATATTTTGTATACTGTATATATGCAAAAGTAAAAAAAAGCACCATGGTATATCTGTTTGTATACAAATGGTTTTCTGGTAATACTCTTTTAAAAACATGTACATGTACTAGAGTATTACCACAGTTCCAAAAAAGTAGCAAAAAGTACCATTGCAATACCATGTTTTTGGACATGTTACCATGGTACTGCCATGGTATTTTTGGAGGTACCTTGGAGTACCTTGTAAATACCATGGCAAATTAATTTCATCAACATTGTGTGCTGTATGCATCAAAGTACAAGGGTGTTACCATCAGATACCATCACCATACCATAGCACCACCACAGTAGTTTGGGCTACTAAATGTTTATTTATTTGTTTATTATTTTTAAGAACAATGGTAATTCAATTGTATTTTATGCCATATAAACACCATTGTACATTTAATGGTAATAATTAGTACCATGGTACCATCTGATACCATCTCTGTATCATGGTACCTCCTCGGTACATTTTTTGCAAGGGTAGGAACATTATTTTTAGCCTAGAACATTCCTCCTTCATATAACAAAGTGTCTGAGCTGTGATGGTGCTTAACCTGCCAGACCTGCTGCATGGATGATGAGCCATCAGCCCCAGTGCCAATGTTCTGGGCACACTATTCTCTCAACCAAACCTCTTTTGCAGGTCAACACACTGTTTACAGGCTTTAGCTGCCATGTGGAGTGTTCATTATACTGGCATGAATGGAGGTCGGAGAGAGTGTTTTAAGTGTATGCTGGGGTATGTTTTAGAGATGCAGGGTGTATTTTTTTAGTATCCACCAAGCACAGGAGATTCGAAGTCTGGGGTTTAGTGATTGAGGTGATGTAATAGTTAATCACAAACATTTGCAAACATTATTTTGTGCTTCATGGATCTTGAAACATTTATTGTTGGCTGGTGTATCTGTCATGTTGTCTTAGGGCATAGGCAAGGGATGATTACCATTACCATAGAAGTTGCTAAACATTTATCTTAGTCAGAGAGTATTTATGAATCTGTTGAAATTCGTTTAAAAGGGGCACACTTTTTGTTGTTTGAATTTGTTGTGTTTTCTTTGTTTGCGGAAATTGCCTTTGCTACTCCAGAACAAGGAGTTGATAATGGCTTCATTAAATCAAAATGTTAACTTCAGCTCATGTAACAGATTGCTTGATGAGGCAGTTTGCTTTGTCTGAATTCTCGTTTGGTGATTGCAAGAAACCCCGTACATCCACATCCAATGAGGATGGAATCAATAGTGGTGCTTGCTAGGCCTCCATCTTGTTTACCAGAATATCATAAAGGTTTGGGAGTTGTTTCTGTGGCAGTCTGCACACGCCTGTGTGGGGGCCCCATCATATCTAGGCTCTACAATACTAAAGTATAGACATTTGGGAAATCATGGAAAAATTGTCAGGCAAAGTACAACATTGTTGCACCTGTGTTTAATAGACCGGTATATATTTTTTTCAGATGTGCGTGTTGTGCACATTTCTACTACAGCATTGTGGAAAAGGCTTATGCACAGACAAGCACCACTCAATTAGTATTTTATTTGTTTTATTTATTTATTTTATAATTTGTTTTGTTATTAGCAGTGCTTGATTTTGTGCCCGCTAATCTGTCTTGTTCCGGAAGTATTTCACCCATTCATTTTTTTTTTCATAGGGATTTGACAAAGTTCTAAGCCATGAACCAAACTAACCAACACTGAGGTGAATGACAACATTAAGATTTTAAGCAATTAGATTTATTTACGAGGGATTTAACAACAATCCCATGAAACATTGCAAATCACAAAATTAAATAAAAGTAATGGAAAAAATATAAAACTAATGATTTAAATTGGTTTATCATAAGTATAGAATCTGTAATTCTTAAGTTTATTACAAAATTATTTATTTATATACAAATATATAAGTAGTTTGAGAGTGTTGGGAAATGACTTGATTGCGTCATGGAAGTTGGTGGTCGATGCTGAGCATTTTATGGAGCCAGGATTATGACAAAACAATTTGAATTTGAATCATGTAAATTTGAATTATAGACTTTTGAATTTGAATTCTAAGTGTGATTTACGTTGTATTTTAAATAGGTTTGAATTTGAGTTTTTTTAAACTCCAATCCTGGACATTTCATATTTAACCCAATTGAATTGTTTTTTTAATGGCACAATTTTATAAATATGTATTTTCAAACAGCAAATTTTTGGTTCTGAATTCTTACACTGTAAATATTCAGTTTTAAAAAATACAGCTTCTTGTTTTCAAGATGAAGAAGAAATTCAGAATACCAAATTCAAATCTACAGAAAGGGGGTCAGAGGTCAAGCTTCCATGTTCCACAGGGACTTTAACTTTTATTATTTATATTTTTATGGTTAGCACGTTAGCACATTCTTGGCACATGAAACATTTGTCTGAGCGGTCTCTGGTATTTGTTTTAGTATAAAGTATATTTAGTATGAAAGTGATTAGTATGCGTAAAAAAAGCATCACATATAACTCAATAATTCATGTAATTCTGTAAGTCGGTTGTTATTTCAAACACTTGTTGGTGTTTGTAAGTGTGTTTTGAGCTCAAGAAATGAACATCACGAATGATCATTCAGATGTGTGTGATTTAGCAGGCGGGATTACATTATACGATTCATTTCATGCAAATTGTAGGGTTATTGTGAGGCATTTAATGGATAATTTACACACCGATCTCCAACAAACGTTCCAAACACAGTGTGACTGTCATTCCCACACGGAGAGTGCACATTAATAGCCATTAATCCGCGCGCGTTATTGATGCTCGCACGCCCGATAGAGTAAAGCAGCGCGAGGAAAAAGGAAGAAGGTTTTTGCACACAGTTTTTCTAAGTAAATTTAAATGATCTAAAATAAATAAAATCTACTTAATTTAACGGAATACTAAAATGTAACATTTCTGTTAATAGTACAGTAGGTTTTACTTGCAAATCTGATGTACATAGTACTTAAATAATATTAGTAAAATTGAAGTGAACATTTTATTAAAACATTTCACAGTTTGAACTTTCCTTATAAACTAGTTTAATCATGTACCACAGGACATACAATGCTTCCCACAGGAAAGATTAATGTGCACTATGTAATCTTTTAGACAATATCACCTTGGGTTTCTGGCAATAGAAATAAAATACAGGGCAGCACAAGCAGACCTCAACATTTGGTGCAAAACCACGATGACTGTAACAATCAACAGATAAATGTTTTGATCATGAAAGGGTAGAAAATGAACTTCAGACTTCACAAAACAAGAGGTTTCCAAATGTAACACTAAATCATTGTAAATAAACTTGCTAACATTAAAACCATGCAAGCTCATTAATTATTATTATACCAACCTTGAAATGTTAAGTAAAATGTACTTATTTTATTTACCTGGGAAATGTACTCAAATTAGGGAATGAATATGACAAGTTTTCTACTTTAGGATTGATACATGATGATGCATTGTAAAGATAACAAGCAATCATAAATAATATTTACTTACGTATAAGTGAGAACATAGATTTTTACAGGTTCACTATATTAACTTCACCAAAATTTCTTTTTTCTTTATATATTATGAAGTTTAAATGATGTGAATTGATGGCTTCAGCTGAAACATACACCATCTATTTAGTACATTAGAGATCATGGTCTATAAGTTATCATTAACAATCAGGTCTTGTTGAGAGAACTACTAATTTCATGTACAGCCAACTATCTTTTCGCAGTATGAGAACTTACATTTTGTCACCATTTCAATTACTTTTATATAAAGTTAACTGCAATTATTGCCTCTGAAGAGAGAGGTATGTCTTGCAAGGCAGTACGTACAATTGTTTGACATAAACACAATAGATCTCAACCCTTCACACAAAACATAATGACAGTGACAGTCAACAAACCTCAATTAGTGAAAGATGATCTCACCACCTAACAATTGACTAAAAGTTATAACAAAAAACAGCATAGATAAAGTCAGCAAACCGCACAAAAATAAGCCTATAACACTAACTGCTTAATTTATTCATGTTGCAATGCATGCTGGGAACTATCAATCCAGCATCATTGTTCAATATGAAATTATTTGTTTAGACAACTATGTTAGACTAGTTGGGAAAACATTTGAAGGAATATTGTTGGTCTAACATGTGTTTATATATACATTGGCAAGAAAAAGTATGTGAACCATTTGGAATTAGCTGGTTTTCTGCATTAATTGGTCCTAAAATTTTCATCTTGAGCTAAGTTGATAACCAGTTCCAGTGATTTATTCAAGTCTTTAGCAACACTCTAGGGTTTTTTTCTTTTTTACCTCACTGAGCATTCTGCGGTGTGCCCTTTGGGTTGTCTTGGCTGGACGGCCACTTCTAGGTAGATTAGGCACAGTCCTAAATCATTTCCATTTATGGACAATTTGTCTAACTGTGGACAGATGAATATCTAAGCACTTTGGGATAACTTTGCAACCCTTTCCAGCTTCATGCAAAGCAACAATTCTTTATTGTAGGTCTTCGGTAGGGCTCTCACGATTACTCAATTTAATTGAATTACTCGATTAAACAAAAGTCCCAAATCGCAAATTGGGCGGAAGTGACGCAGTCCACGGACGAAGGTCCGAACACATAATGACAAGAGGTGCCAGCTGTGTGATAGCACTTCACTTTCAATTTGAAAAACAATGCAGGATCTGAGAAAACCTATCACCACATCAGCAATGCAACAGAAGTCATGAAGAAGTCCAGGTTTCACATACCCACCAGACAGACACACATGGTAAGATCGCTGCGTGCGTTTCGTGGTGCTGCGTGTCAAGAAGCAGGAGAGAAGTTGAGCTCTTCATTGCCTCGTGGGACGCACTGAACTCATTGGAATGTACACTAAACCAATTTTGCAATATAGGCTTTTAAGAAGCAACATATAATAATGTTATGAAAAAGTCATCTGTCAGACTTAATGAAGTTACACACATAGTGACGGATGTTCAGACACTTTCTGTTAAATATATCTCACTGAATTCAGATGATCTAAAAAATAATACATCCTGCCGATCATAATTTGTGTTCCATTCTGTGTAAATTGATAACTTCATTCTAAAAATGATCTCCTGCACAATTAAGTTTGTAATAGTTCGCAATGCCCCACTTCCGATAATTATTTTGTAGTTTATGTCCTCAGATCAACATAGGAACCCAGAGAACTTTATTTACTGAATAAAGTCACAGTTTTGTGTGCTGTAAGTCAAAGCTCAACGTGAACTTGCAATCAAGCCACAGAGCTGCGCATCTCGCACCCCGCAGATGCAAAATAAAACTTTGGCCTACATGAGAGTGTAGAAGAAGCCTTATTTTTTGTGGTCACACATTATACATACATTTTTCATATATACAGTGAAATGTATTTGTTTTCACATATCCCAGCTAAGCTGGGGTCAGAGTGCAGAGTCAGCCATGACTTACGGTGCCCCTGGAGCAGATAGGGTCAAGGGCCTTGCTCAAGAGCCCAACAGTGACATCTTGGCAGTGCTGGAGCTTGGACCCCCGACCTTCTGGTCAGTAAACCAGAGCCTCACCCGCTGTGCCACCACTGCGGTTGGTTATTGGACATGGCAAGCGAAAAGCTTTTGCGATCTGTGCAGAACAATGTAGAACAATGCCAGCAACTGCAGTGAAAACATTTATCTCTCAGTGTCATGATTTCTGTAAATATTGTAATCCATGTTGCATGTAAGTGAAAAAAACCAACAACCAAATAAAATGGCTTTTATACCTTCATAAAGTAGTTTCATCATGAATATAACTAATCCTCAATTAACAAGATTGGTGTTCAGACATTTTCTCTGAAAATATATACATATTTTATGGCCTGCTGTTTTCCCAAATTTGAGTTCTAAACTGAAATGGGCAGATCTGTTGAAATAGTTAAAGAAAATTAGTAGCCAAGCTTTGTCAGCTGGAATGATATAAAAAAAATGTTTATACAGTATTATATATCTGCTTTGGATGTCTGTTGGCTTTAGACATTATTTCCACAATTGTTTTGTTGTTATTCAGTCATACCTTGTATTTAAACTTTGGCTAATAAACACATTTTAGCCAAATGTTACTCCACCTCGACAACCTATGCAATCTGATTTCTTAAATAATTTTTCAGATTAATCAATGAATCATCCAAATAATCATTAGATTACTCAATTAGCTAAATATAAAAATAATAATCGATAGTGACATTACAACTCTTCTAAGATATCTTTTTTGCGATGCATGGTCCACGTCAGCAGATGCTTCTTGTGAATTGCAAACTCAAAATGTTTGAGTGCTTTTTATATGTCAAAGTAGCTTTAACCCACACCTCCAATCTCGTTTAATTAATCAGATGTCAGGTTTGCCAACTCCTGACTCTAATTAGCTTTTGTTGACGTCATTAGCCTAGGGGTTCACATTTTCCAACCTATACTGTGAGTGTTTGAATGATGTATTCAATATGTACAAGAACAATATACAAATTTGTGTGTTATTAGTTAAAACAGTTTTAGTTTGTTCATTATTGTAACTAGATGCAAATGATGCAAAGTAGTTCACATTTTCAGTTTCTGTGACTTAAAAAAAAAAACATTAGCTGGATAAAATGCATTTTCATCTTTTACAGTGTACTTTTGCTCTGACCGTTGTTTAGGGATTTTCTAAAATCCCTAACCCATTTCTTTTATGTCTGCCAAAACATTGACATGTAAATTATCCCTCACCGTTTGTCATGCAACCACTTTCAACACACTAGAAATGTTACAGAACACAATATCTCAACACTAGAACATTTACCAGACATTATGGTGGGCTCTTTGACTTGGGCTAGTGTGCTGTGACCCTTGGTAGGCTTTGTAAACACTTGAGGGTCCCTAGGATCCCAGGCACCAGTACATCGAGACATGGAGATGGGCTCTTTTGACTTGATTTTTTTATTTGTTAACTTATTTTTTTTTTCATAGTATTGTGCTTATTTTGTTGCATATATGCCCCGAATAGGGGTCCTTAGGCCACTGTGGCCCCAGGCATATTTAGGCTCCAAAATATAATAGAATCATGGGATACCATGGAAGATTTGTCAAGCCAACTACAATATTGTGACAGAGAGTTTTGCACAGGCAAGCGCTACTCAAATTTACTTATATCCTCAACTTTCTACTAACTTTTTTTGCTAGTAGGCAAAACATATTACAATATTGTCCGTCCATCCGCTTAAAGTCCTCTCTACTATATGATGCAGTTTCCTATAACAACTATTACGATAGAATAATTCATGCACACATCCATGCATGGTAACCTTATATTCTCGAATGTACTGTATTGCTCCATCCCTGGAGCTCTTATTGTTTGTGGTATCTGGTTACCATTTCCCTAGAAAATTGTGTCTCTGCCATATGAAAAGCTGCAAAAAGCATTCTGAATGTGTGTACACGTTTGTTTGTGCATGTAGGCTCACGCATCGTCGGCGAGACGTTTCCTCTGAGCCCTAGCTGCTGTCACACCTCATCAAATATCCCCAAACTTTCGCTGAAGCGGGCGAAGAAGATCGCTAGATAGGTAGATAAATAAATAAACTAATCTGCTTAGACAAAACAACATTTTGAGACAAGCTTGGGTCTCCCTCTTGACTCTTTCCAATGCAGTTTCAAAGCAGTGTCAATGCCGCTGCAGCTTGTAGAGGCTTGTGTTAGCGTAAAAGAACTGGCTTGTTCTGTGGACACTCGCCTGTCAGAGCTGGAGGGAGGAAACAAGGAGGTTGTTTTGTTGGTTTTGACAGTTTGGGTGATGCTGGTGTTACCTAAGTGTTCACTGTAGTCGTGTGGTACTGACCTGACCAATGGTGTTTGAATGAATTGTCAGAACTTCAGCATTTTGCCCATATATACAGCTTCTTAAAGATCCCATAAAAACAAATTTGGAGGTTTGTGGCTTTTTGTCTGTTAGCTTTGAAGACATCTATATGCTTGTGTACTCCTAAAAGTTGACCAAATTAACATTTAGCTTTTCATCCAATAAAATGTATCCAAGATTGAGTATGTCCCTCCCCCCAACCCCACATGCAAATGACTAGCAAGTAGTGAATCATGGATCGTGTCTGTGATGCACACAAAAGCCTTTTGTCTATTTTAACCGAAAAGGGATGGTCCCGTCAATATGTCCTACACAAACTTTTTTTCAACAGTGCCCACCCACTTTTTCAGCCATCTGGGTTCAGAAAGTATTTATCCCATCATTTTTAAATAAAATCCTTCATAAAAGATGAACCAATCAAACCTACCAGCTTTGAGGTATATTACAACATTACACATTTTTATTTGAAGCAACAACAAAAAGGTAGTCCTAAATCAGACAAAAAGACAAAGGTACAAGACTATTCTGATAAATACAAATATACATTTTGTTTAAGGGTGTAGGGAGACCGACTCAATTGAGTCATTCACAGTACATCATGGAAGTAGGTGCTCGCTGCTGGGCTAGTTTGGCGGGCTTTGTTGGCCGTAGGTCTCTGATTGGTGGTTGTTTACCAGGATTCTGCTATTAAACACAATTTTAAAACAATGAAGTTGAAATAATGTGGATTGATGGCTTCAACTAAGGCATATACCGTCGATGAATGACTTGGGAGGTCATGGTAAGTTGGCCTTTAAAGGTTTACATGTTATGGTTTAAAAAATCAATTCGTCTTTGGAAAAAAATTATGAGAATAAAGCACTCAAAGAAGTATTCCAACTTGGGAAAGCAAAACTGCGTTTTCAATTAATTTCATGGGGTCTTAAAAACACTGGAAATTATTGAAATATCTGCTATTGAACACCACTCTCTTTATTGTCTTACAGGATATAACTGTATTCAGCTGATGGCGATCATGGAACATGCGTATTACGCTTGCTTCGGATATCAGGTCACAAGCTACTTCGCTGCATCGAGGTAAATATATCTGAAAACCGGAAAATGTTCAATACTATTGTATGTAAACATTGTTTTCTTTGCTCTTTGGCTAACACAGTCATAAGCTATATTCTAAAACTAGTGAACTGCCTTTTAAGGCATCTTAAAGTATCCTAAACATAATGGAAACGATTTGGAATGCTCAACATAGGTGGCAACTTCGCAAGTCACACATAATTGCGCTACTAACGGTGATGCACACAAGAAATGTGGACTTTGACGTTAGCATGTTGCTAAGCTAACAACACAATACGCTTAACAATTATGAAAGACACACACATATTGTATAAAGTAAACATTTAAAATATTCAAATTAGATTGTTTAACTATTATGTTTACGTATTTGATTATGTTGGTATTTTGTTATTCTAAAGATATGGTTTAAGGTTATTCCCAAATCCTTAAACCAACACTAAAATTATCTATTGTAGCTCCTAGAGATTTCATGCTACATCCACCAACCTTGGCACAGACCTTCAGACGTTTCTGACTTAGTGTGCCATCCATCCATCCATCCATCCATCCATCCATCCATCCATCCATCCATCCATCCATCCATCCATCCATCCATCCATCCATCCATCCATCCATCCATCCATCCATCCATCCATCCATCCATCCATCCATCCATCCATCCATCCATCCATCCATCCATCCATCCATCCATCCATCCATCCATCCATCCATCCATCCATCCATCCATCCATCCATCCTTACACTAATCCATTTAAAAACTCTGTTTTCAGTGTCCTAACTTCACAGTTTTCCAAAGTATGCGATAGTAGATAGCATTTTCCAAATGTTCTGGTATAGGAATGCCGGTGGAGGAAAGTGGATGAGAGAGATAGAAAACAAACCTATGATGCTTCTAAAGGCTATCTTAAAAAATCAAGCTTACAAGGTTTTGAACAAAGCTATTGTTTCTAACCTAGCTTAATATGGGCAATTATTTAAAATATATTAAAGAAGAGCATTTATTGTGTTAGATAATTTGGTATGTCTCTTAATAGAATAAAGCTCTCTTTAGTAAAAACTATAGAAGCAATCACACACCACATTCTCACTCTCTCACAACTGGGGCCCCAAAAATCACAGCGAGGCTCCTCTGACGGGGCCGATAATCTCCCTGTAAACACATTAGCAGTTAATCCTGTGGAGAGGTAGAGACCTCAGATAAAGGAAGACAGGCAGAAATACTTTATTTATGTGCTTTTGTCCGCCCATCGCCCTTACCGGCAAGTGCTGGAGACAGCCTATAGCGTGAGTATAATGTATACAGAGTAATTTCACCCATGATTGATCCCACTAGCTGTTTAAAAAGTGCAAGGTCTTGATTCTGGGAACAGGAGGGGTTTTGTTGTCACCGCGCGTAGTATTTTCCCAGGAAAAGTGATATGATGATACCTGGAGGACAGATGAATCTTCGCCGAGTAATTACATGGAGGAGATACTGTACTAGAGGTAGGGCTGATGGAAACACTGTTCTTGCCCTTTGTTCTGCAAGGAGCCATGTGCCAATCCAAATGGGGGCTTTGACCTCTGGTCAGAGGCCATGACAGTGTAAACAATCCAAGTTTTTTTTTTTTTTACTGGCATATTTGTTAGTTTTTACATGGCAGTTGTGGACCATGCTTGATGTATTCACACACGTTGAATTGCTGGCAGTGCTAAACACAGCTGTTATGTAACAGGTTAGACTTTCTAAAATAAGCCCACTCACACATGTACACATAATGGCGGTGGTGTGGTTTACTAGTTGTAGATCTGGGCTGGTAACCAAAAGGTTGTAGGTTTGAACCCCAGAAAGGACGATCCTTGAGTTATCACTATTGTGCCCTTTTGGGGCGGCTGTGGCTCAGGTGGTAGAGCGGGTCGGCTGCTAATCGCAGGGTTGGCGGTTCGATTCCCAGCCCACATGACTCCACATGCAGAAGTGTCGTTGGGCAAGACACTGAACCCCAAGTTGCTCCCAATGGCAGGCTAGCGCCTTGCATGTCAGTTCTGCCGCCATTGGTGTATGAGTGTGTGTGTGAATGGGTGATTGGGACACAGTGTAAAGTGCTTTAGTAACCTCTGAGGTTAGAAAAAGCGCTATATAAGTGCAGACCATTTACCCTTTGCCCTTGAACAAGACAAAGATGAAGGGTGTAATTTTTTAAATGTTAAAATTAGGTCTGTCAATCGATTAAAGTATTTAATCAAATTAATTACATGTTATGCCAAATAATTAACTGAATTAATTGCATTTATCAATTTTTTTTTTTAAATAAAGACCCCCATAATTCAGAAAATTCAAAGACATCATTGTGGCAGGTAGACAATACAAAAAGTGGCTTTAAAATCTTTAAAATATATTGTTGTTTTATTTCCCTATCACTGACCTGAAGTGCGCAGCAGTCCATTTTGCAATTAAGTTTGTCAGTCTGTCCGAGGTAGACTTGGGCTGTTTTCACAGTATGCGTTTTTTACATTTCATCTCCACTATTTTATATTTACGCATGCATCACACAGGTACTCTTGGAGCATCTTATTATGGTTGCTTCATGTTTCACTAGTTTAAATGTCTTTAGCCATATTTGCCACGTTTTTGTCAAGTTAAATGTAGTTTGAACTTTTAAAATGCATCTCGAGACCTCTGCGCTTGCTGTGCTTCATTTATGGCACTTTTCCACTGCACGTTACGGTTTGACTCGCCTCAGCTCTACTCGCTTTACTTTTCTGAGCTTGCATTTCCACTGCAGTTTAGTGCGTCCTCAGCATGGGTGGGATTATAGGCTGATCGTCGTAGTCGGCTGCCTGAGTAGATGGCTCTCCTGCCATGACATCATCTTAAACGTGACGCAAAACAATAAACAATAACACAACAACTAGCTGTTAGCTACTAGCTCATTGTGCTGCATAAAGCAGTTGTTGCATGCTGATTTTACACAAGTGTAAGAACTAAATCGGCCTGGATGTTTTAGAAGCAAGCTTCCAGTAGCTGGTCAACTAAATAAAGTGAAGCTTTCAAGCAGAATATAGAGTTAACATAACAAAACATACCATCCTTCATCGTGGCTGAGTCCAGGGCACTCTCCCTCCCATTGCTCGTCGGTTTAGATAGTGTCCATTTGGTTGAACCACTTCCACTTTTCCTTGTTAGTTATGTAGTCACTTTTTTTTTTTTTTTTACTTTTCCCTACACTATTGGTAGGTCCGGTGGTAGCCGTGTGCGGCCAACAGCTGAGACACTTCCTCAGAGAAATTTTCGTTTTGCTCATCGCTAACGAGTGGACCGCCTGGACCTCGTTTATTGACCATGGCGTGGTTTTGCGCACAGCCATTTCTTTTTCACATTTCGAAAGTCACGTTAACAAATGATACTGCTTTCGCTGTTGCTAACTTTAAAACTAGCGGGTTGATGTCGCGTGTCGGAAATCCAGTGACGCTGGTAGTGATGATTCTCCCTGAACAATCAGTGATCTCATTTAGTATTGGCTCGGCTCGCTTGGAACCTCGACCTAGGTGGTACTAAAAAAAGTATCGGGTACCAGGTCCACAGTGAAAAACCCCCAAAAAGCGAGCAGAGTCAAGTTGAGTCGAGTTGTACCGTGCAGTGGAAAAGCCACATTAGCATTTGGTTTGTTGACTGTACAACTACGCGTTACCTGTACATCTGGAATTGTGCTGACTGCCCCCTTCTGACTGTGACTCCCTAACATCTGAAGGTGGTACTTTAAGCTTGAATTTCTTTGTTGGCAGGAAAATTCCTTATTACGGATGTAGTGTACGGTCAGTGGGCATGATTAATTGTTTATTCATTTTGTATTTATTTTAGATATTATTAAGTCGACAGCCTTAGTTAAAATACTTTGTCCTATACCAGTTACATATGTAAAGGCAGCTATAAGTAAGCCATTTATGGGTTGACTTCCTGAAGAGTGTAAACAGAGGCTCTGTGGTGGTCTTCAGCTCTGTGGACCCTCCAAGTTAGTAAAGTTTAGGTAAAGTTTACGCTTAAAATATTCAAGTCTCCGAATACATAAGTCAGCTTTCTAATATCACCTAGATTGAGCTTCTAGTCCACTCAGAGGCCGAGAAACAATGAATGGGGTGGTGTATGAACTGAAACTTAGACTTGTGTGGGCTAACGTGTTACAGAACCACCTATTTCAGGTCAGCATTTTGTTAGGGAAGGTTATAAGAGGAAAGATAATTTTTTTTCTATTACTTGCTGACATCTTGTGGAATAAAATATGACATTTTGGATGGAGATAGAGTGAACAGAAGCAGAAATACATGCTTACAAATTTAGGAAAGTTTTAATTTCTTAAATTTCTTTTTGAAATTTTTAATTTCTATTCTTCATAAGATTGTTAAAGCCTGGTTAATCCAGTAAGACTGTCAGAACATTTACATGCACAGTTATAAGTGAGCTGCAGTGGGTGATAACAGTGTCAGATAAATAACTTCTTACATGCACATTCTGAACAGTAGAAAGTTCTGAAACTCTACCTTTACAGGATGAGGTGTGATACACTATACTTTTCAAATAATTAATCTTAGCATTCAAACTTTTGCTAGATTCAAGCGTAACCAGAGAACAACAGCATGCAGTTTGACAGACATCCTCTGGCCAGCCTGCTCTGATACTGTACCTGCCTCCATGTGTTCCTCTCTCCAGTCGTTACGGTACCCCAGAGGAGCTTAAGGAGCTGATTGACGTGGCTCACTCTCAGGGCATCATCGTCCTGCTGGATGTGGTACACAGCCACGCATCCAAAAATACAGAGGATGGGCTGAACCGCTTTGATGGCTCTGACTCGTGTTTCTTCCACAGTGGGCCCCGTGGAGAACACAGCCTCTGGGACAGCAGACTCTTCAACTACTCAAGGTGAGATTGGGGTTGTTTTTCACATTTCAAATACTCTTTACCTAATCTTATGTTTTGTCATCTCACAACATCTGTTGTTATGTGATGTTGTACAACATGATGACATGGTTTGTTTGGCTATTGTGGAAGCTGTTTTCCATCCAATTCCTTAACAGTTCCACTAGCGATTCTTACTTTTAAAGAAGAAATATTTGGTAATAAGAAATACAATTTGTATTGGATTTACTACCCTTAGCATTATGTTGCCAAATAATGAGATAATTTCAGAGATAATTTCATTTTTTGTAGATTCAAAAGAACCAGGTCATAGAGTCATCATCGGGATTCGGTCTAACTGGTCGCGCTGTATTTTTTTGCGCTGTAGATTCAAAAGAATTGGCTCATAAGAGTTGTTCGTTCAGGATTCAGACTACACTGGTTAAGATGTATTTTTCATGCTGTAGATTCAAAAGAACTGAGACTAAACTGTCCGGGATTTGGCTACACTGGTCGTGCAGTGTTTTTCACACTTTAAAAAAATGTTCAGGATTCAGACTATACTGCTCGGTGCTGTATGTTTTGCACTGTAGATTGAAAAGAACCAGCTCAGAAGAGTCAATTGTTCGGGATTCAGACTACACTGGTCGGTGCTGTATGTTTTGCACTGTAGATTGAAAAGAACCAGCTCAGAAGAGTCAATTGTTCGGGATTCAGACTACACTGGTCGGTGCTGTATGTTTTGCACTGTAGATTGAAAAGAACCAGCTCAGAAGAGTCAGTTGTTCGGGATTCAGACTATTCTGGTTGTGCTGTATGCTTCATGCTGCAGATTCAAAAGGACTGGCTCATAAGAGTCAATTGTTCGAGATTTGGACTACACTGGTATGTTTCGCGCTGCAGAAATGTTTACGAATGTCTCTTATAAGCCGGATCTTTTCAGTCTACTGCGCAAAACATACAGCGTGACCTATGTAGTCTGATTCCCGGATGATTGACTCTAACGTGCTGGTTATTTTCAATCTACAGCACGACCTGTATAGCAGCTGTATGTTTCATGCTGTAGATTCAAAAGAACCAGCTCATAAGGGTCAATTGTTCGGGATTCAGACTACACTGGTCGCGCTGTGCGTTTCATGCTGTAGATTGAATTGAATGGGCTCATATGAGTCATTTGTTCGGGTATTGGACTACACTGGTCAAACTGAGTATTTCGTGCTGTAGGTTGCAGGAAACGATGTCAGATTATTGTAGTATGGTGTTTCATCCATATTGGGGAAAAATGCGCGATCAAGAACCATTAACAGAACAGAAAGTCATGAAAATCAAATGTTCCTGCTAGTTTTTAAAAAATGTAACCGATTCTGGGAAAGAACCAGTTCTTGTTCCCAACCCTATTCATTATGGTTTTTGTATTTAAAAAATAAATAAATAAAATAATATATATATATTTTCTGTAATGTATTGTATTTTGCTGATTTAAATTTGTCACCCAACAGCTATAACAAAAATATGATGATACTGAAATTTTTGTTTGGAAGATAGAATGATCAAGTTACCCTAATTTTGAACAGTTTTTGAAAGCAACATAAAAGACCTCTACTAAAGAAAACACACATTTGTTTAATTGGACTGTTGACTCTGGACTTCTTGAACTATGTATGTTAATATTTGTGTGCGTTTAACGAGCTGTGATCACAGGTCATATCTTTGTAATTAATAATGTGGTGTGGAATTATGCTTCCATAATTAGTTCACCTCATCAGCACTTTTGTTTGCTCACGATCAAGAATGAACTTGTCCTTATCTTACGCAACGGAATATTAATGTAAAATGCTTAAAGCATTTAACAGATGCTTTCTGTTTATGAATAATCATTTCAGTATTTGCGTGTTTAGACTCATTCATCTCTGAAAACAAAGAGACAATGGAAAAGAGCTAAGAGGCTTACAAATTAGAAAAATAAATCCCACAGTAGACCAACAGTCAAATACCCATACCAGCATATCATTAAGTTTCTATAGATTTATTTAAAGGGATAGTTCACCCAAAAATGACAATTCTGTCATTATTTACTCACCCTAATTTCGTTCCAAACCTGATTGTCTCTCTTATGCGGAACATAAAAGGAGAAATTTTAATCAATATCCCGATCCGGCATTTCAATAAAATTGATTGAAAGATTGTTAGTGAATAGCAACTTAAATTTCAGTCTATGCATCACAAAAAGCAATTGTATGGCTTCAGATGAAAAGAATAAAGAGTCAAATGGGCTACTTTTAATGTGTTTCTGGTGGGTTACTGAATACTGGTTACTTAAACAAATAATTATATAAAAAATAACACTAGATTGTAGTGCAGAGTATATAATATGTATGATTATATTAATATATCATTAAAATATAGTATTAGACTAAAAGTACACCTGTGAAATCTCCTACTCTCCTTAATTTTACCTCATACATTCCCTTCCAAAGGGACTGTTCCATTCTCACTTGAAATGCTCGAGCTTGTTAAAGAGTGGCGTGCAGTCATAGCAACCATGTTACATTACGTTTCCGTTTGTCCTTGTTTAAATGAGGCTCGGTAGCCTTCACAAAGGACGCGACATCCGGAGGACATATCCTTCCAAACGAGACACGACCAAAATTTCATTTTAAAGCCACTTTTTGTATTGTCTTATCAATGGTTTACTCATCTTCCACAATAAAGTAATGCAATTTAATTGTATAAATATATTATATTATATTCATAATGTATATAATATTTCAAATTATTTAAACATTATATATTGAATTATTATTATCTGGAGGCCTTTCTTGGCAAATATGTATATATGCGATTCATTTTGTTTCATTAATCAGCATGTAATTAATAATATATATAAACACACACACACACACACACACACATACACACACTCTGGCAGCCAAAAGTTTGGAATGATTTACAGATTTTGCTGTTTCGAAGTAAATTGGTACTTTAATTCACCAAAGTGCCATTCAACTGATTTCAAAGTATAGTCTGGACATTACTGATGTAAAAGCTGCACCATCATTATTTGTTTTGTTACAAGTTATTTTTTATCAAATCTAGACAGGCCCCATTTCCAGCAGCCATCACTCCAACACCTTATCCTTGAGTAATCATGATAAACTGCTAATTTAGTACTAGAAAATCACTTGCCATTATATCAAACACAGTTAAAGATATTTGGTTCGTTAAATGAAGCTTAAGATTGTCTTTGTGTTTGTTTTTGAGTTGCCACAGTATGCTATAGACTGGCATGTTTTAAAGTCAATATTAGGTCAAAAATGGCAAAAAGAAACAGCTTTCTCTTGAAACTCATCAGTCAATCATTGTTTTGATGAATGAAGGCTATACAATGCTTGAAATTGGCAAAAAACTGAAGATTTCATACAAAGGTGGGCACTACAGTCTTCAAAGACAAAGGACAACTGTCTCTAACAATGACAGAAAGAGATGTGGAAGGCCCAGAAGTACAACTAAACAAGAGGACGCATCTTTTCAAACGAGACACAGCCATACTGTTTATTTCAATATTATTTAATATTATTGAGCCTATCATTGGTCTACAGTTCACAGCAATCCATTTTGCTAATGAATTTGTCAATATAGTACAACTAAACGCCTCACATGTCCTCAGCTGACAGCTTCATTGAATTCTACTTGCTCAACACCAGTTTCATGTACAACAGTAAAGAGAAGACTCAGGGGTACAGGCCTTATGAAAAGAATTGCAAAGAAAAAGCCACTTTTGAAACAGAAAAACAAAAAGAAAGGGTTAGAGTGGGCAAAGAAACACAGGCATTGGACAACAGATAATTGGAAAAGAGTGTTATGGATCTTATCGACGGCTGCGCCGGCGCGTCCTGCTGGATATTTTCGTCATTACAGCAGAAACAACATAAAATTCTCCGTCACTTTTGGGCATACAGATAAGTGTAAGACATCATTAGAGACTATAAAGGGTCTACTTTTATTTGTGTACACTCAATAACAATGAATCATTGTGCTTTTGTAAAATAAAGAAAATAAAAAGGGTGAGCTTTCAGCAGTCTCTGTACACGAGCATATTTCAGAAACACGTCACAAAAATGAACTGAAAGTCCGCGAATACTTATCACACAAACATGAAACATATGTCTAAAGAAAGCTTTAAATGTCTACCTTTAAATAAAACAATTCAAATTTAAAACAAATATTCTCCTGCAATGTAATCTGTATGAAGCGATGTACAGTTTTTACCGGTTCATCTAATTATCTGTAATGTGATCCCACCCACCAGCAGAGTGCGCTATTCATACGCTAATGTGCTTAGGCGATCAATGCAAATGGTAAACGCCCCCGACTTTGTCTTAAAGACAACAAACAGTTCATTTTTCTGCGCGTTTGAAAGACATCACGATGCACAAGTGAGAAAACTCCTGGATAGTGACGAAGAGTTAACATTTTCCTCAGAAGAAGAGCGGGACTCCGATGAACGTTTGTATTTTGAAGAGATACTTGATCCAGCCGAGGATACAATTTCAGACCAGTAAGTCATTTAGTTTTCATTAGTTGACATGCTATTTTATATAAACTTGAACATATTTTACTAGTGGGACTGTTTCCAGACTTGCCAGACAGGATTCAGTGTATTGACATTTGAAATATGTCCTAATAAGCAAGTTTTAGTTACATGTAAATGCTGTTTCGGCTAAAGCAGGCGTTTCAGTTGTATGCTGTATAATAAAACTATGATATGTAATATGATATAAAAATAATAGGAATGTTTAGATTATATTTTAACTACTGTTTATGCTGCCTCATTATCATCAACAAAGCTTGTGCTTGCAAGTATGGGTTCAGGTTAAATGAGTAAAATGCACTTTAAATATGCCCATATTAGAAAATCAGCATATTATTATGATTTCTGAAGGCTCATGTGACACTGAAGACTACAGTAATGATGCTGAAAATTCAGCTTTGATCACAAATTGCATTTTACAATATATTCAAATAGTAAACTGTTATTTTAAATTTTAGACTTTTAAATAGTTAAAAATATTACTGTTTTTACTGTATTTTGGATCAAATAAAAGGAGCCTTGGTGAGCAGAAGAAACTTATTTTAAATGGTAGTGTAGGTCTAAAATTAAGTAAAGACTTAAAGTAAATAAAATGTATAGTCAGATTACTTCTTTTAACTTAAAACTTGATTTTGATCATTAAGTCTCCTCATATTCATTCTCTTTCTGTCACATTCCTCATTGATAGGCCCAGGGGAGGGGTCTTTTGTCTCCTCATGTGTGAATTACAATCAATATTCATGATAGTTCATGCCTCCTCACATATGACCTTTCTAACACTAAAAGTGTCTTACAAAAGTTCAATTACAATATTGTTTTGTATAAATGAGTGATCAGGATGGTTTTCACATCATTTTGTAGCAAAAACTCTAGGCTACAAGATCCAGTTCTCAAAAGTCTTGTGGACAAATGTTTATTATATGTTACATGGCCTTAATTCAATGACTTAAAAATTGTTTTTTCAAAGCCATATTTTTTTTCAAAAATATAAACATGTACACACATGTTGCTCACATATTATTGTAGCCCAGTTTGTGCTGAATACAGTGTTATCAGACTTTAGCCATTAATGTGTTTTTAAACAACTGAAAAAAGCACAAATGTCAAGGCATGTCAAAAATTCTTCAGGGCCCAAAACACCCTCAGACCCTAGAAGGTTAACCCTCTTGATCTTTTGTGGGATCAGCTAGACTGTAAGGTGCATGAGAAGTGCCTGACAAGACAGCCACATCTATGGCAAGTGTTACAGGAAGTGTGGGGTGAAATGTCACCTGAGTATCTGGACAAATTGACAGCTAGAATAACAAGGATCTGCAAAGCTGTCATTGCTGCACATGGAGGATTTTTTGATGAGAACTCTTTGAAGTAGTTTAAGAAGCTCTGATATTTTTTTGTGAAATTGTAATAGTCATTTTTCATGTTCTGACTGTACATTGTGATCAGTTGAATGCCAGTTTGGTGAATAAAAGGACCAATTTCTTTCCATAAGAGCAAAATATGTACATTATTCCAAACTTTGGCTGTGTGTGTGTGTGTGTGTGTGTGTGTGTGTGTGTGTGTGTGTGTGTGTGTGTGTGTGCTTGAAACAACAATGTGTGTGAGTAAAAAAGACAGAAATGCCATTTTGGGATTAACGAACAGTTAGAACAGATAGATGTAACATATTTTTTTTCTACAATTATTAGAAAAAATCACTAAGTTTATAGCCATTAACTTTTCATAACAACATAATGCCAGATAATATGATAATTTCTTTTTTTAGAAAAATATATCCATACTGCAGAGCAAATCTTTATATTGTAACACTTACTGTACTCTATGTGCCATAGGCAGTATTCCCACAGTACCGTCTCTGGCTGACAGCAATTATTTCAATGTTGTATATGAGACCTTTCTGCCAGAGAGCAGTATGACGTCTCCATCAATATGTCCTTCATCATTATAAACTGCTTTTGTCTCTGAAGTCTTGCTTGTAAAATATTTAAAAGTCTTCTAATCACATTTAAAATGTTATATTTGCCATACTGTTCTATTTTAAATGGCTTACTCAGAAAAATTAATATTGCCCATTTAAATGTTTTTATTTTAATGCCTAAGAATATCCTTTAACCATGGTCAAATCACTGTAATGTACAACCTTAAGTGGGTTTCTTGCTTTTCATAAAACAGCAGCAACAGCAATATGATAAAAGACATCAATATTCTGTTAATGATTGAATGTTTTTATTAATGTATAAATACACTCACTAAGCAGTTTATTAGGAACACTATGGTCCTAACAATGTGTCCGAAATGCTGTTCTACTGTTGTAGCTCAAGTTTCAACGTGTTGTGCATTCTGAGACGCTATTCTTCTCATCACAATTGTACAGAGCGGTTATCTGAGTTATTTTAGCCTTTCTGTCAGCTCGAACAAGACTGGCCATTCTCCGTTGACCTCTTTCATCAACAAGGCGTTTCCATTCACAGAACTGCTGCTCACTCGATGTTTTTGTTTTTGGCACCATTCAGAATAAACTCAAGAAACTGCTGTGTGTGAAAATCCCAGGAGATCAGCAGTTACAGAAATACTCAAACCAGCACATCTGGCACCAACAATAATGCCACTGTCGAAATCACCGAGAACACATTTTTTTCCATATACTGATTGTTGATATGAAATTTAACTGAAGCTCCTGACCTGTATCTGCATGATTTTATGCCCTGCACCTGCATGATTTTATGCCCTGCACTGCTGCCACACGATTGGCTGATTAGATAATCGCATGAATAGGTAGGTGTACAGGTGCTCAGTGAGTACTGTATATAATAATCACAATAAACAATTATTTCGCCAAGTACTACAATATAGTTCAGAGGTTTTCATCAGGAGGTTTTCCAGTTATTGGTTGATCTTAAACTAATTATTTTGATACAAAATTACGATATTATATTAACTTAAACCCAGCTAAAGTAATTAATTGGATAGTTCACCCAAAAATTAAAATTCTCTCATCATTTCCTCACCCTCATGCCATCCCAGATGTGTATGACTTTCTTCAACAAAGATTATTAGAAGAATATTTCAGCTCCCTTTTTACTATAAACCCTAATCCCTACCCTGTATGTGGCAATATGCACAAAGAATGTGAATCGCCAAAAACAAAAAAGAATGCTTATGTGAAAGTAGAGATTTAAGTAGAAAAATATTTAAATATTGATCTTTTTCTTATCCACACCTATCATATAGCTTCTGAAGACATGGATTTAACCAGTGGAGTCATGTGGATTACTTTTATGCTGCCTTTATGTGCTTTTTGGACCTTCAAAGATCTGGCCACTATTTAATTGCATTGAATGGACCTACAGAGCTGAAATATTCTTCTAAAAATCTTAATTTGTGTTCAGCAGAAGAAAGAAAGTCATACACATCTGGGATGGCATGAGGGTGAGTAAATGGTGAGAGAATTGTCATATTTGGGTGAACTGTCATTATAGTCATTGACTCTAAATGGTACAATACACACGTTATTATATGAAAGTCCACTCTTTAAATGCAAAACTGAATTTCAGTTTTAATAATATCATTTCCATATCACTCTGCACATTGCACGTTTTTATATGTTGGATGTGCTTTTGATTAAATAGTAATTAGCGATTTCTTTTTGATACATATATTGCATTCTTTTAGATATTTTTCTTTCTTTTCTCCTTTATATAAACTTGGACATACAGTGGAGCCAAAAATATTTGGACACTTAAGCCACACATAAAAATTTATGAATTCATAGAAAATATAAAAAAAAGCGACATTTTTAAAGAAACATGGCACAAACCCACTCAAGCAAAACATTTCTCAAAAATAAATTTGTTGGGCCTAAAATAACAGATAGATACAACTTTGTGGAACATGTCCGTAGTTAATGTGAACTACACCTGGTTACTCTGCAAGGACATCTTGAAGGGAACTGACTTCATCCACTAAAAAGTTATTGTTATGGTGTATAAATGCAAAGTGGATTAAAAGTCATTGTTCTAACATCATTTCTTTGCAGATGCCACTTTGTTTGATATTTTGTGTCAACATTCAGACATTTTTGAGTATGACTTTAGTGGTCAAAAGTGTCCATGTGCTCTTTGTGGAAACTGTATTGTCATGTCCACATTGATACAGAATCAAATCCAATTCATTTAACCATACAGTTTTCAAACATTTGTCTGAGCAAAAGATCTCTTAAAGGGGGACTCGGCTCTCAAGCGACACACCTGACAGTTGGCGGAGTGGAAAGTTCATTTCTATTATTCTTCTGTCACCTCCATCACTCTGAGTTCTGGCCCATTTGACAGATTTCATTACAAGCAGCTGTTTTGCTTCTGATGGGGGAAAAATTCACAGTTTTTTGTTCACAAAAACAAAACTTTACAAATTAGAGCAATCTGCAGGAGCATTTTCAAAAGATCAATGTTGGTATGCTGTCAAAACAGAGCTGACAATTCACTAGGCTTTTTTTTTTTTTTTTTTAACAAATCTGGTGTTCCACATCACAGTTTTGACATAAAGCATATGAGTATATTGTGTGTTAAAACTGTTTACTGCTGACAAAGTATATAATTGGAAGACAAAAGTACCATTTGTGGAGATGATAAAAAAATAATCATCTTGAAATAATTTTGGAATGCTGAAGGCTAATAAAAGATGACTGCACTTCATTAATAACTAAATATAAGTGTGTGAAAACATAATATGGAGATGTTTTTTAAACCCATGGATGAAAAGCCATTCAAATCAGGGTCAAACAAGGCTAAAAGTGTGATTCGGAGCACACAGATTGGGATAATCGTACTTTTCATCTCCTGTCTGACATTTATTAGATCAACTGTTGGAGGTTACATGTGACATCACTGTGGCACGGCGGAGGGCAGGGCCGGGTCGTGACTCGACACGCCCGGTCCCGTATTAGACTAATCAAGCCACCGAGAGGGATAAAGGCCGATCGCAGAGGGCGGTGCGGAAGAGAGAGATCCTTACGGACATGTCCGTTGTCTTATGTGTTTTTCTTTTGAGTTTTTCTTTAAAACTATTATTTGTATGTCAAGCCGGTTTCTCGCCTCTTCCTTGCCCGTGAGCGTGAACTGTTTTACATTGGTGCCGAAACCCGGGAAGGAAGAGGGATACGGCGTAGCGGAGTTCTCGCCACTACCCCTGCGAAGCAGCCGCGGCCATTTGCCCAGGGACGAGGAGCCCAGCCGCTTGGAAGCGGATCCCTCTGCAATCGTCCTTTATCCCCCTCGGTGGCTTGATTAAAAAAACTCAGGCTCCAGATGATGTTTGGCAGACATGGGACAATGGTATTATGTACATATAATCAGAATTTATAATGTTTGATTTTATTTTAACATGGCTGGCAGGGATTGGATGATGCTGGCCCTTACTTTGAATCTGAACATTTCTGATATGAGAAGATGTCATTTCTGATATGAGAAGAGTGCCAGTTTAATCCATCCTGAGATATTTCTGCTCTCAGGTAGTTTTAGAAAGTCTGAACTTGCTAACTGATATTTACATGGAGTCCAAAATTAACTTAAAATTAGAGCTGGCCTGGATACTGTTACAGGTGTCCAGATTCTAGGTATATTTTGGATAAAATTTCCATTTAACTTAAAAATAAAATGTATTATTTCTCAGCTCATGCTGTTAATTATAAAGGGACCTTCTAAAATTCTACGTAACCCTTCTAGGTATAATAAAAAAATAAAAGTGCCAATTTTATTTTGTCAGTTTTATATCGGTTGCATTTTACCTTTTTAAAAAAAAATTCAAATTCATTATTTCCATCAATAAATGTCTTGAAACTGCATTTATTATTTTTTATATATATATTTGTTACATGTTTATTGTTTACATGCATAAATTGCAATATATACAATTATTTACATTGATACTCAGAACACATTCTAAATCGTTACTGTCTCTTTAAATTGACAACGGCATCTGAGCGCAATGTCAGGTGAATTAGTTCCCCACATACGTTTTTGTGGCTTAATATGAGGAACATTTTGGACCATGTTTACATGAATATCAAAGAAATATTAACCTAAGTAACTACGTTAATATGTATGGCTAACGTTTCTTCTGTAAAAAAACTCTTTCTCCGCTCATTTTTAATAAGAAAAATACATTACTTGTACTCAGTTTGGACCACACCTCTGATGGACCAGACCACTTTCACTTTTGTTGAGGGGGTTGTGGGCCGCAAACATGGGAGGAGACAAGGCAGACTATAGGGGAACTCCCCATTTTTACAGGTTGAAAAAAAGAGTCTTCCAACATTTTATTCCAACCAATAGCATGTTATTACTATATACACTATATAACAAATTATAATATAATGGAATATCAATGAAGCCTATCTGTGGGCCCCCTTCCAGTGAGGGCGCGTTACTCGGGTCCACCATTACCCATGTCCGACACCCCTGGCTTTCCGTTAAATAACATGTATAAAGATAAGAAATGTATTATGTAATTACTGTATTTGCCATAAATCCTGGGAATTTTAGATCTATATTGTAACTCCATGATAGCTATAAACTATATAAATGCTTTAACAGGAAAATAATGGCACATGGTGCAAAAAATGTCTCATTTGTTTTATAATATCAACCCATTATAACTAATTCTTCTAAGACTATAAGTCATTCTCACAATTTCAATAAAAACCTTTTTAGTTCTGTCAACCAGTTAAGTTCTGCTCAACTTCATCAACATGCTCGAAACTCTCTTAATCTGGCCTGGGTCGTTGGGCCATCCTTCATGTTTTGCACTGAATTAACTCAAGAAAGTAAACTGACATAAATAGGTCTTAAATGTATAGTAACTCAGACTGTCCTTGTATGTCAGTTTATATGAGAACAACACTTTCATCCATTCCCACTCTCAATCTATGCAGCTCCACGTATACTATTTCCCAAAGCTCTGCTCTCCAAATCATTACAGTCATAGGAGTGTTGAGCACTACGAAGGCATTCGGCACTTCAGCCGCTACCTAGATCTACCCTCAATGGCACTCGATGTAAAACCGGACCTATTGATTGGTGTTCTCGCAGTGCGTGATAATTAAGTTTCTCTTCTTCTGCTTTCAAAGCTGCAAGCTCAACTCATCATGCTTTGAGAGAGACCAGCCGCCTACGTGGAGTCTATCAATGCCTTTTTGAACCCATGCTTAATAAGCGCATGCCAAACTCTGATGCCGCCAATACATTATCCAGTGTTTAGTGTCAGATGGTGAGGAGATTCGGTAATAAGAGCCAAGCTGAAGTTTCATTACTTATTGAGCTTGCACAGTTATCAGAGGGACTCATTAGACGGGCTGCAGACATATGCCACCTCCAGCAGCCGTCTGCAGAGTCATTTGTAAAAGCCCGAAGGACCGCCCTGGTGTCATTGCTGGTTCATTTGTCTGTTTTTCTCGTCGGCATTTGTTTGAATGTGCCTTGGTGTTGGGCTCTCTTTTAATCCCTGCTTTTGTGAAGATGAATTGCAGAAGGGCTGCTCCAAACAAGTGCAATGGCACAGTATTGTCTAATTAAGCAACTCTGATGTAGATAATCAGACAGGGTTGGTGATAGAATGCATTAGTGGTGTAGTCAGTGGGATTTTGCTGGTTGTGATTCTTTGGCCTCCTTGTGCCAATCTGGCCCCTTTCACCAGGATCACTGGCCACGTTTCCACTATTGGGCAAAATGAGGTTGTGTTCCCACTGTCACTTCTAGTGCTTCTTCGTGCCTTCTCGGGGCCAATGGCCAAGCACTCTGGCCCGCCGATTATCCTTGGGCCAAAGAAGGCCAACTGGAGATTGAGACTGGGTCAGTGTCTAAGGCGGAGTTTCGCTGAGTTAAATCAGAGGTTTCAGTACAGAGATGCTCCTTTCCCAATTTTTCATATCTAGCTACCAGCTTAACTCAACAGACCAATAGAGAAAGGTGAATCGTATTGACTGATCAGTGGATGTCAGCACTGATCAGGGCTCTTGTGAATATTTGGGCTGATTAAAATGTGCATCTGACAAAACAAAGACATGATTAGTATATTTTTGCCGAACTTGCCAAGTTGTGTTCGAGAAAAAAAATAAGATATATTGCAGGCACAGTACAAGTCTGTTTATTTCAAGGACTAGCTAGTCTCCAGAGTCTGATACTTCAGTTTGAGTTTCCAACACCCCACCAAAAAATGGGTGGGGTGTGTGACGTTGGCACCAAGGGGGTGTATTAAGGGCGGGTTTTAGGGCAACGCTGCAGGGCTATTGGCCCGATGGTGAGAATGCAGATCGATTATGGTCTCATGGCTCAAGGTCTGAGGTTATTGGCCCTGGTTGACCAGTTAACAGCCCTGGTTTGCACTAGCCTGATAATGGAAATGCGACTACTGTCTCTATAATGCCTTATAGTTATTATCTGCTGTTGCAGATGACTGTGGTCACAGGTCTGCTCTGAATCAACCCAATTATCATAGTACTCTTACCCATTATGTATTTTAAGTGAGAGACTTCCTTGATCAATATAACATAGGGAAAGACAATTGTCTTGGTACTGAGCAGAGTTTTAGTCAAGACTAGACTCCCCGAGTCCCAGACCCAGACCAATACCAGACCCTATAAAACCCAGATCCAGAATTTGACTTAAAGCGTCTGTGTCAGACTGATCACACTGTAAATTTGGTAACAGTCTTTTTTGATGCTTACCAAAATTCTAACCACTGCCCCTAGTGGCTGGAATAATATGGCATGAGTAGAAAATTAAGTACCATCTTACAGGTAAAAGACACAGTGACCTTTTAAATACAGACATCACCTGTCAGTTAACTTGAGAATACGCATTAGCTGGACCAGCTTGAAAAAATAGTGTTTAGGAGCAGTACTTTTATGCCGCTTGTATCCATAGAAAATAACTTTGTGGGAGTGATCTCAAGATGACCGCAGAGTGGACCGACTTGCCTTGAAAGAGACTTTGGTATTGCTAGAGGTAAAGGTGATCATGAATGAATCGATGCAAAAATGTCTTGTGGGGATGCTTCTTGAGGTTCATATCTGGGTACATGAACATTCTGGAGCAACATGTCCATTTACCTTTTGATCATGTTTTCCACGTTCCATGTGTCCTCAATAGTGCGTGCCAGCGGGTATTGTAGGAGGGGATTAGTCCACAATTGTCTGCAAACTTAAATTCAAATCTAGCTCCATTCTAATAGGGAAAACCCAATTACCCTTTTGTGGGCTCCAGCCATAACTCTTTTATTTTATTTTATTTTATTTTATCAGTCACCTCTTACCTAAAAATATATAAGTATTCACTGCTAGTTTGGGAAAAGATAATGTTCTTGTATCCACAGAATTAAAATTCATCCAGTAATCCATGAGCTTCACATTGCTTCCAACATTTCCACATAAACAAACTGAAAAGTAAGCAAGACTTTCCTGAATAGCATTGTTGTCTGTCTACAAAACATACAGTGGAAGGCATTTGCTCAGTGTTGTCTGCTCGGATGTCTATCAGAAACTTTAATTAAAAATGTATGACTTTTCAGTGAAATAGTAAGAATGTGGAATGTTCCTGTAATCGGTTTCCCTGTTTTTTTCATTGTCCATTGTATGCCTTTAACATGTAGAAACAACAGTTGCATGCATAAGTCAAGAAAGAATGCAGTTATTTTATTTTTTTATGGAAGACTCTAGCGTATAGACAGTTTATCCCTGATATGTGCTGTGTCTACGTTCCGTCTACAGGGAAACATGGACAGCTAGTGTTTGAGCTCTTAGTCCTTGTAATGGAGATCTAACTAGCCGAGAGACATCCACTGGGCCGCACTTCATGCCTTCCTGTGGCTCCTCTAATAGGCTGTTTCAAAGAGCTGCAAGGACACCTTGTGAAAGCACATAAATTAATCGTCTGTGCCGCCACAGTGCACCTCTCCACCCGCCACCTAAAGGGCAGGCACACTTCCTCTCGGCCATCGCTGCCGTCTGCCCTCTCTCTGACACTCGAGAGGTCTCAGATGTGTGACTTCAGAAGGCTCTTTCGTGCTTATCCATTCCTTCCTCCGGTCTCATGCTGTATTGGCTCATTTGCATCTATTTTTCATCAGTTATCATTGGAATCCCTCCACACATCAAACGGAGGCAGACCCGAGGCTGGCTAGCGGCGTGGTCTCACATTTCAAATTGCATGTTACATTCACAGGGGGTTAGTACTCGTTTTCTAATCCGAACCAAGAGGAATGTGTAGGTTTAATGTCTTTGTGGAATTATTCAAAGATTTCCAAAGACTACAGTGGATCATATCCATGATGTGTTTAGTGTTTGGTATTATGACCAAAATCTTATATTATGGTATATGTAATTTTATGTGATTATAACAGTATGTATGTTCAAATGCACATGATGCACTGTTGCTAGCTTTAGCACATTAGCCAAACTCAGTTCGACACTCAAATAATGTACATATTCACAAACGGATTGGGGTGATGGTAAAGTATTCAACTCACATTTGTAAGGTGCTGTCTTCACAGAAGTTTCGCTAGTTGCCACATTCACCATTAATTACAAGTGTTTTGTCAGGCATCACAACCTGGTAACTCTGCCCCTTTCTCCACATAGTGTAAGCAGTGGCCATTGAATGCATGAAGTGTTCAACAGTCCACACTCCGTTTTTTCGGTTGAAGAAGTACATCATCGTAGTACTCCTCTTTTTGATGATGTTTTTAAGTGTGAACATACCCCTTACAAAAAAATCTAAACTTGCAGCAGATTTGCCGCTTGTATTTTCACATGCAAGTTAGCTTTTGATTCGCCGCAAATGTTTGCAGAAGTTTGCTGCTCTTTGCCGGTAGTGGTGAACCTCCAGCAAACTTTTGGCAAAGATTTGTTGTCTCCCTTGTCATGATTTGTTTTTTTTGTTTTGCTCAATATTTCTTTTGCTCTCACGTGTAAATTAAATACTATAAACAGTCTTGCCGACCATACAAACATATCTACTGTAGTCAGTCTTATAATCGTTAACTAAAACTAAATTAAATATTTAATTGTAATAAAATAAAAACTAACGTTATTTGAAAAACGAACCGAAATGAATGTTTGTTCAGTTGTAGGCCAGATCCACACCAAACCATTTGCTTTTGAAAACGTCATCGATTTCTCACGTGTGCGGTAATGGAGAGTGTTTTCGAAATGCTCCGTTTTCAGTGGAGAAAACGTCGTTCCAGTGTGGATGCAAGGCTTGAACCTGGCGAAATCAACGAAAATGTATTCATGTGTATGTGAGCTTAGATACACAGTAGATTATACAATTTGAAACCTTCACAACCTGCCTTTATTAAGCATTAAAATGCCACTAGCTTGCAATAACACTATATTTACTTTAATACTGAATTTATTTAAATGAGATGAGTTAACACATTAACTCTGACAGCCCATAAAAAATACTAACACTAAAAAATGCTGAGTATATTAAAACTAAACTGAAACCAAAGTGCACATTAAAAAATCTGCAACTAAATCAAAACAAATAGTTATAGTGAAAACTAATTAAGCTAACCTTAAAGGATACATTGAAAATAAAATGGGAATACATTTCAGAACAATAATTCATTCCTGATTAAAGTGTTAAACATGGACACAAATGAATTATTGTTTAGTCCTCTCAATAAATGCTACAACAATCTCTACCGGCTAAAACATTTTTAATTTAAATTAATTTAAAATATCAATTTTTAAGCAATGTGGAATGACAGGTCATGCTATATTATTGTGAATATAGTCATGGCTGAAGTGCCCTTGTTAGGCACAACACCAAGTGGAGTTGGCTTATTGCTTTTTTAAAACAGTTACTACGTAACATGTCTGGGTCTAAGGGGGGTCTAGAATTGACTTGAGAATTCCCCCCCCCCCAGTGTTGCTCCCCTTAAACAAATAAATGCCCAATCAAAGTTTGCATCCTAGCACTGCCACATAATAAAAATATTAAGGATACAAATGTTCAGTAAAATGTTCAGCATTCAGGACCGGAACTATCCATTTTATACATGATCATACTGCCTAGCCCAACCTGATATCATGATAATTACGTGACGTGACCATTTTTGCAAAACAAAGGATGTTAACATTAACATTTGAATGTTAAATGTAGGTTTTAATGAGTAAAGTGCACCTCCCTTACCTAAAATCAACACCTAAACCTAACCAATAGTGTCCTAAAAGCAAATACGACATGAAAAACTATTTTTTTCTGAAGCAAATATGCCATTTTACTTTCGTCTTGTGTCATGTTGCATGCTTGACTGGTCTCAATCCACGGTCTTCCAAGTCCAACACTCAATTAGGTGAACTACCACCCAAGTTACTCATATTGGATTGTGTAAATGTAGGTGGAGCTTTTGTGAAAGTGAATAAAACACAGTTGTTGTAGCGCCTCTAGTGTTAATTTCTCCAGCAAAATGCAGCAAAACTTAAAACGCAGCATGTAAAACTCAGTTTGCAAAAGTGTAGTTATAATAATGTTCATTCTATGAGGTTAAGTTGGCCTAGACCTGTGTGGTTTTTGTGCACATTTTTAAAAAGCGTGTGTCTTGTTTGCACAAAATATTCATTCTTCATCATAACGCATCGCATATTCTCCTAGTGCCTCTCAATGAGCCTTAATAAACTTTCTATTGAGACAAATGTCTGAAATTTGCCAGAGGCACAGCTGGATGTAAATAGAGAATGCTAATTCTGACAGTCTTGGACAGATTCCAGAGGCTGCCGTCGTACAACATAAAAATGACATGACGATGGCTCTTGTCACATCATTTTATCCAGGTGTTCTCTATCTCTTCCCCAATAAACATTAATCCAATGCGCTTGTCTCTTATTGAAAGAGTGAAGAAGCCGTTTTGCCAATTAAACAGGCGCAGCGTGTGAAGTGCGTAAAACGAGGTGCCTCAGTCATAGTTTCCCACAAGGCCCAGCTGTTTGCCATCCCTCAGACTGTCAGGTGCCAATGTTTCACTGTTGCGCCTCGTGTGAAAGGACCTGTCAAGGTTGTAAATTTAATTGTTCTCATGCAGGTTGACTAATGTTGAGGATATGGGATTTATCCTCACACCTGAGGTTGGATAACAATATTGGCTTGAGGAAATTCAAATGATGTCAACGTAACCCCGTTGAGAGATCATAATTTGTTTGAGAGTATTCTTGTAGTGTTAATTCATAACTGTCTAGGAACCTGTATTTTTTGACCGATTTGTTGTAGGGTGTAGCAAGGTCACGGTGTGAAAGCCACAGAATTTTATGTTTGTCATCACACTTGTCTTTTTCCTGTCATTCTCCCCCCAAGGATGTATGGTTTTTAAGGCAGATTATCAGCTATTTGCCACTTGAGGGAATGTTGCATGTTTCTTTTTATCTTGCTTTGAAGGACTTGGCAACCTGTTTCATTGATATTCGTTGTGTATGTTGTCAAGGAACGCTTATAGCGAGAACAGAAGATTGCCAATGGTGGCAAAATGGAAGCAATGAGGGGAAATAGAGAGATTTATAATCAAATGAAGGATCATTTTACCATCCTTCTAGGTGCCTTTAAAGTCAAATATAATCTGGTTATGAAAAAAAATAAAAAACTGGCCCGTTGATCAATTTAGAGTCTTATTATTGTGGGAAACTGATTCATTTACCTGCATTAACCATCAAACCATTTCACCTTCTTCCAGACATAAAACTTACAGAGAAATTATACTTACTGTAAGTATGGGTACTGCATCATAATAATAGGTTTGGGTGATAAAACTATATAAATATTTATTGAAATAATATAAATTTTCAATATGATAAACTTTTGAGTAAGTTTTGTATATAAAGCCTATCTTCAATCGGATCAGGTAAGTGTTGCTAAAAACACGAGCAGTTCTGCAAAGTTATACACACAACTAGCTTACTGAATCCCAGTCATGAAATCAGCTTGTAACGACCCACCGCTCGGAAGAATTTAAATGTATGTATTTTTTCCCATTGTGGATTCACGGAGCCAAACACCAGTTACTTTGCAAGGAAATAACTAATTCATTCATTCTTTTAGTTATCAGACTCAGGAGAGAAAGAAAATGTAAATTTTAATGGTGTTATGCCATGGTCTTCATTGTCCTTCCCGTCTTTCTCTGTCTCTCTCGGTCTCGCTCGGTCTTTCTCTGAAGAAAGAACACTTGCAGGGTGTATTTAAGCATACCATAGCAGTTTAAAATAACTTCCCCTCCCCTTATAATGTAAAACACACATCAACACATGCAACTTCAACTCATATATGGCAAAAGGCGACTCATATACAACTCATATAAAGCTTACATATACAACCAATATAAGGCTTGCACATACAACCTATAGAAACTTACTTATGCAACCTTGATTTACACTAGGCTTTAGGCATACATATTACACAACATAACAAAGACATAAGAGTAATAATATAATACATACAGTATGTGGCTCAGGTGGTAGAGCGGGTCGGCCACTAATCGCTGGGTTGGCGGTTCAGTTCCCGGCCCACATGACTCCACATGCCGAAATGTCCTTGGGCAAGACACTGAACCCCAAGTTGCTCCCAATGGCAGGCTAGCGCCTTGCATGGCAGTTCTGCGGTCATTGGTGTGTGAATATGTGTGTGAATGGTTGAATGAGATGCAGTGTAAAGTGCTTTGAATACCACTAAGGTTAAAAAGGCAATATATCAGTGCAGACCATTTACCATAATCAATAATTGTCTGATAAACTTGACAATTTTAGTCTTCAATTCTCTCCACTGGAGCTCCGGCCGGCAAGCTCCACCCATCTCCACCAGGTGGCCACCTGTTATTAAGTGATAGGAGAGAGAAGATTGATAGACCAAAATAAAGAAACAGACATAGGAATGGAACAAAAGGAAATAAAAGAAAACACCATCCCCGTGATATGCCCCTGTATACTATGTGCCATTTATAATAATGTTTATGCTTTAATAATGAACCCAATTAACTATCCATTCTGACCATGATAAATTTCCCTGGATTTGTGATCATTTCTTCTCAGTCATCAATTTAGTAATTCCATTTGCCACAATTACATGACCCATTGTGTGAATTGTCTGTTATTGGGCTGCTTTAACACACACTTTAACTTTCTTAACCATCTTGAAAAATTCATAATTTCTCTCTTCCACCAAATCATCATTCCACCACTCTGGTTCTTACTGTAACAGCATGTGGGTCATGAATTCCACCTAATTGGAGAGGATAGAGGATTTCAATCATGTTCCTCCACACAACAGTCTTTGGTAGAAACTATTGGAGATTCTCCTTCAGCCCGATATCCATTCCTTCCTAGTCTGATTACAGATTTTCCTTGTCTAACACCCATTGATTGGAATGACAATCTTAACAGTCATTACGTTACGCCTTCCATATTGTGGCCATAACACTACTAAGGATAATATTTCAGATCCTGACAAATAATTTTCATTGATAGCTATTTTAATTAACGGAGCATGTCTGTTAGAAGTTATTTTAAGTTGATCCCCTTAAAAATGTAAATATTGGGATAAGGATTCTGCTATTCGGTCAGGAATTTGACCCATACATATAACCTGAATATCCTCCACCATTTGATCCTTTAAGTTTTGGGCTGTTTTGGGCACGCTGTATGGTGCATCTAAAAATTGTATGATTGTCTCAGAACATTAGCCAATTCCTTTGCTGCATTATTAAGGTGCTGACCTACTGCAATAATATGTAAAGCCCCATGAGTAACCTCAGTTATTCTTTCTCCACCAGTTTTCCCCACCCACTGAGTATACTCAATTTACAGAATCAAATATTCTGGCTATATCCCCCCATAAACTATGTGATTTAAGATTTTTAATATTTGGATGGTTTTTAGAAATATAATATTCTAACTCTTTTGCCAACCATTTCCTTATTTGTGAGAAATTTCCACAATAGGACTGATAAAAACCATGATACGGGATGCCAAATTGTAAATGAAGCATTGCAGTACCAAATGAGCATAAAGGTTTTGGTCTCCTTGGTAGTTGTAGATGGACATATTTTAGCTTTGTCTCTTCGGCAGAAAGATAAATGGAAAATTTAGTTTTTCCAGTTTCCAAATTAGTCTCGCAGTATTCATTCTCGTCTGATGAATGCCAAATTCTCACATAATTTCCTTTAATCTTTTCCCCACTGAGAAGTTACACTTTATAGTGCCCTCACACTGCAATGCTATGGGATAAATGCATATATACAACTTATATAAAGCTTACACATGTAACATATAAAGCTTACACATGTAATATATAAAGCTTACACATGGCTGTAAGAGCTTACACACAACCTATATAAGATTTGTACATGCAACCACCCCTGGAGTTCGCTAGTTCGAATCCAAGGGCATTCTGAGTGACTCCAGCTGTGTTTCCTTAGCAACCAATTTGGCCCGGTTGCTAGGGAGGGTAGAGTCACACGGGGTAACCACCTCACGATCTATATTGTGGCTCGCTCTTGGTGGGGCACGTGGTGATTTGGGCGTGGATGCCACGGTGGATGGCGTGATGCCTCCACATGCACTATGTCTCTGCGGTAACATGCGCAACAAGCCACGTGATAAGATGCGTGGGTTGACAGTCTCAGACGTGGAGGCAGCTGAGATTCGTCCTCCGCCACCCGGATTGAGTCACTATGCCACCACAAGGACTTAGAGCACATTGGGAATTGGGCATTGCAAATTGGGATAAAAAGGGGGAACCCCCCCCCCCTTACAAATGATCAATAATGCTAAAAAATTAAAAATCATCGTTAGGGCCGTCCCTCAGCCAGGCTCATGATTGGAGTTGGGCAGGAGAAGAGAAGAGGTGCATAACTAAAGCCCCTTTGGGGCAGCGTTTAATGGAGCATCATCAACACTGCCATAGATACAAGGGGTTGGCTTCTATCTCCTTATGTGCACAAATTGGTGTTCTCACAGGTCCAAGAGCAGAGCGGGGAGGGTCCGGCCAAGTTAGTTGCGTGCCAGAAGATGCACGCCGGTCCCCGAATTAGATGAGACACTGGGGGATGGAGCCCCCTTGCCCCACGGACTATGGAGGGGAGCATGTGCGGCCGCCGGACCATGCCCACATCCCAGATCCTCCTGTAGACAATCCCCATCCTTCACAATGCCCCCTTTCTCCGCAAGGACGGCAGATTCCCATTTATTTTGGACACTTTCCCCTTGGACACTTTATTCCCCTTTTTAAACATTTATGTTTATTATTATTTCTAATAAACAAACAAGTTATGTTTACAGTAATTCTTGAGGTCTAACAAACATGTGGAATGCAGTTCCGGCCCATTTAATCATATGAAATGTGTATCATGATAAATATCGACACCAAACAATATGGGAAAAAAAGTCATAATATAGTAATATATCATCATTTTCCACCCTGTCTCTGACCCTCAGTTTTAAATGCTCTGTTTTGGCAACTTCATGAATGAAATGGTTTACTTGTGTTTTTAATCAGGTCCAAGTGTTTTTAACTGCCCCATCCTTCCATATCTGTTCCTTTGCAAAGCCTGAACCATAATATGGCTGGTTGACAAGTAATCCACACTGACATGAGCGAGAAACAAAATACACACACATAGTCCAAAGCACGGTGAAATGACGCACACACATAGGCACACATCGCCGGAAACACATAGAAATTGTCAAAGACATCCATCTAGTTCATGTTTACATACATCAACAATTAAAAATAAGAAGAACAAGAGTCAGAATAGCTAAATGAAAAAGAATGGCAACTTCTTCGGAGTTGTAACTTGACACTGCAACTTTTAAACAGTGGTGTGATACATGGCAGCAGTCAAAGAGTCTGTGTAATTCATATTTCTATACAAAATCATTAAAATAGTAGTCCAGATGGGTCCTGTTTGGTGTTCAGGAATAGTTAGCCAAACTATTCCTGTCTGTAATGCCCTCTCCAACTGAGTGCCAGTGGGCAGGGGCCAAAGGTGCGATGACGCGTGTTGTGGGATGTGTAAACAAAATGAGCAATGTCACGTGGCGTCACAAACAGACAGATTTCAAACCAAGATGTTTCAGCAGGGTGGTAAATATAAATGTGCTATTTAGACTGGAGAGGAAGATTTGAGTTCTAAAATGTACTGTATGTTTTGTTTATAGCAGTTGCCTCTTATATGTAATGTACTAAGTGGGTTACGTTAATATACACTGCCAGGCCAAAAAAAAAGTTGCATACTCTAATATTTTGCTGGACCGCCTTTGATTACGGTCTGCATTTGTGGTGGCATTGTTTCGACAACCTTATGCCAACGTCACAATATTTATGTCCATCCAGATTTGCATACATTTTTGGCCGAAATCTTGTATTGATGACGGGAGAGTCAAACCACTCCATAAAGTCTTCTCCAGCACATCCCAAATACATATAATGGGATTAAGGTCAAGACTCTTGGCATTGTCATCCTGGAACATGCCTGTGCCATTAGGGAAGAAAAAAAATCCATTGATGGGATTATCTGGTCATTCAGTACATTCAAGTAGTCTGCTGACATTTATTGCCACTTAAAGTTGTGGCAAAACAATCCAATCATAGGCTCTTAAGTGTCTGCTTATTTAAATCCAAATGGCAACTTTTGTATAGTAATTAATAAATAATGATATATTGTAATTAATAAATGTTGTTTCATTTATTGCATAGTAATAGTATAGTATTTAAGTACTCAAGTACTTTAAACCACTGCCGTCTTTACTGACAAATGATTTTTATCCACCAGGCTCAGTCAGATAAACTTCCCAACACTGGACCTGCCAATGTGAAATAACAGCCGTACTTATAGCTTTAATGTGCAGATATAGCTTAGTCATGACTCCCCTGCTCAGGCAGGCATTTCCCCAGTCCCATAATAATGTATTGTGTGTTTGGCCTTGGTGTTAGTCTTGATCAGAGTATAATCTGTTTATCACACATGGTGCTGTGTGACCACCCATGCCACACGCTTATCAGATTACCACAGTCCCATAGTATTGGAATAGTAAACCTGCTTTCTATTTGCAGCTTTATGAAACCACACTGTGGATATCTACATCAGCATTTTCCCCCATGGCTGGAAAAAGTCTGCCCCGGCACTGATTCCCTCCTCAAGCAGAACCAATTGTGAACTGCTCAGTCCTGAGAGAAGCTTTGGGGGATTTTTTGCCTGGCCAACAGGGACGTGTATCCATATATTTGATTTAGCATACACGAATGTTGCTGCCTAGATCAGCACAGAGCTGAATGCATCATGCCAAAGTAGTGGAATGACTTCTGATGAAGGCTGCATCTCCCTAGTATGTATTAATGTTATCAGATATCTTCACGGTTCTGCAGAGTTGCATTTGTGAAAGGGTTCATAAGTTATAATATATAATAGCTTCAAATTTCAGTGTGAGTGCCAAATCGGTGAAAAGATGTTTAATTTCCATATTTTCTCATTTTCTGGTTGCTGGGCCTCTTGTCATTGTTGTCGAATTTGAGCAGAGAGAAATGGAGGTTGAACAGAGTTCCTTCATACATTCACACAGTCGCATTACTTTGAATACATTTTAAGATGTTGGATTAGAGTTATTCCATCTCGCAGACACACGCAGAATTGCGAGTGTATAGAATAACTCTAATCCTGCATTTTAAGGGAATACTTCATTCAGAAATAAAAATTCTGTCATCATGTACTTAGTCATGTTGTTTCATATGACTTTCTTTCTTCTGTGGCATGCAAATTGAGAGATTTTGAAGAATGTACTTGTCATTCTTTTTCGTGCAGTAACAATGAATGGTGACTGAGGCTTTCAAGCTTCAAAAAGGTAGCAAAAACACTGTAAACATGGTCCATATGGCTCAGGTGCTATATTCAATAGATGAATATATAGATTGGTAGAGAAACAGACCAAATTTAGAAACAGACCAAATTGAAGTTGCTATTCACTGATAATCTTCCCCTCCAGTGAGCTGTTAATTCAAGAGCCACTGTGCGCTGGGTATTCATACAGATTTCCTGATTCAATTAGATTCTGATTTACAAGCTTTCGATTTCGATTCGATTCAGTATCGATTCATATGGGTATATCTCAGTTTAAATGTCCATTTTGGTTACTTGTGGAATTAATTATTTTCCAGCTAATGATGTGAATTATACAGGGGACTTTCTAACTAGGTGCAAAATTATTAATTTGACTAATTATATGTATTAGTTTTTCATTGTTTTAGTCACATTTTGGCTTTTTGAAAATGACCAAATCATAATGTTTACTATTAACAATATTTACTTTGATTTGATGAACAATAATTAAATGTTTAAATGTTTCCGGGTAAATCCATGAAAATGTCAACCAGACCATGAATAAAATTGTGATTTCAGTCAGAGGATTTTTACATATATTATTTAGAGATGTGGACTCAATCAGTTAAAATGGGTATTTTGCACGCATGCTAAATTTAGGAGGGAATTTTGGGTCTAGAAATATGTGAGCTATGATCTAAATTAAACTGTCCTTATTTGGTAAGGAAATGTATAATGGAATTAGTTGTGTTCAACAACCATTATAAATGAGATAAATGACATATAACTAGATTATTTGTCTTCATAGATTCTCCACCATTGAAATCGTAATACAATGTCTAATTCTATCAGCTCACAATTTCTACTGTAAGGAATTAGCATTAATAAGTGAATTATGATTAATTCATTATTGGAGTGATATTATTCTCATTTTCTTATTGAAAATAATATCACATGTATTTTTGGTACAGCTTTGAAGTGAAATCTTTCAGAAACAGGGATGAGATTATTTATCAAAATACACCACAGTCAAATCATCTTTGAATACAGACAAACTTTATTGCTATTCTAAACATAAATCTAATCTAACACGTATATACCTGAGGCAGGTTGGTGAGTAGTGACAGAATGTGAAATAACTGATCACTACAGTGAAGATGAACTCTATGGTGTCTATCGACAACGCCTTAAGAACAATTTCATCCTCCTTTGAGTCAACATCGATTTGCTATTGGATTATCTAAAATATTCAAATCACCAGCACTTTGAGCACAATATTGGAGATGTACTTGCTTGTCTTTGTGGTGTTTCCTTGTGTTCGTTGAAAGGTTCGCTTGGTCGAAAGTTCATTCCGTCGATGTTTTGATCTCTTTGTGAATGAATTTATTGTCTGTATGAATGGTGAGGTTAGCTGTGAAGCGAGGCCTTCTCAATCCTTCGAGTTCCCTTGGATCCCACATGGCATGGATTCAGAAGAGCGAAGAGCCGAGATGAAGAAGCAAGAGTAAGAGGACGAAGCGAGAAGAGAGAGACTTCTTCCTGTTTGGAACAATTTGAACTGAGATTGGCCGCATCCCCCAAGAGTGTCCTGCGCCAATCAGAAGTGGCTTTTCATAATCACATGGTCGACTGGGCTGTCCTTTCCGACAACTGATTTGTGACCCTTTGTCGCAGAGTCTTACAAATCTCCCGCTCAAAAATATGGTATTTCAGAAACAAAAGACTAGGAAAGCTTCAGGCCCAGACCTCCCTGTCTGAAAGTCTGCACTGATCAACTGTCCCCCATCTTCACACAGTATGTGAAGTTCCCTGCTGCTTCAAATGCTCCACCATCATTCCGGTCCCAAAAAAAACCTAAATCACAGGATTTAATGACTACAGACCTATCATTGTCACGTCTTTGTCATGAAGTAATTTGAGTGACTGGTTTTGGCCTGCCTGAAGGACATCGCTGGACCCCCTTCAGTCTGCTTACTGAGCAAACAGGTCTGTGGATGATGCTCTTAATATGGGACTGCATTATATCCTGCAACACCTCACCAGACCTGGGACTTATGCAAGAATCCTATTTGTGGACTTAAGTTCAGCCTCTCAACCAAACTGACCCAGCTCTCCGTGCCCACCCCAATCTATCGATGGATCACTAGCTTTCTGACAGATAGACAGCAGCTAGTGAGACCAGGGAAACTCACATCTGGGACCCTCACTATTAGCACTGGTGCTCCTCTTGGATGCATTCTCTCTCCATTGCTCTTCTCCCTGTACATGAATGACTGCACTGCAAAAGACCCCACTGTCAAGCTTCTTAAGTTTGCAGATGACACCACGGTCATTGGCCTCATCTGCGACAGTGACGAGTCTGCATACAGATGGGAGGTTAATCAGTTGGCTGTCTGGTGCAGTCATAACAACCTTGAGATGAACATGCTCAAAACAGTGGAGATGATAGTGGACTTCACGAGAAATTCACATATTTAATTATATGTGACCCTGTCTGTGAAACCCTGTTCCGATGTCTGTGGAGATTTTTCCGTGTCATCGCCAATATTTTAAAACAGCTTATTTGTTTTGTAGCTCAACATTCTGTCAATAATAATCTGCTTATTTTAAGGACATTTTAGGCCTGCTTAATCTTGGTGGAATTGCCCCAAATTAGGATTTCACCAGGTTTTTTTTAATACCAAATATTGACATCCTTTTGTGAATAGAATCCCTGAAATGATCAAATATTTTACTCTGACAATTTTAGAGTGTGTGGTTCTGTGTATACAAAGTTTGAGACTGAACCGTTAAAGGGATAGTTCACCCAAAAATGAAAATTCTGTAATCATTTACTCAGCCTCATGTTGTTCCAAACCTGTATGAGTTTCGTTCTTCTGTTGATCAGAAAATAAGATATTTTGAAGAATGTTGGTAACCAGACCATTGATTTCCATAGTATTTTTTTTTTATCCTACAATGGCAGTCAATGGCTAAATTCAACTTTTTGATTACCAACATTCTTCAAAATATCTTCTTTTGTATTCAACAGAAGAAACTCATACAGGGTGAGTAAATGATGACAACATTTTTGGGTGAACTATCCCTTGAACCTGTTTTTTTGTTTTGTTTTTTAGTCCAAATTTACACCAAATGTTACACAGTAGCCCAGTAAGAGAATGACATTTTCTACCGAAATTGTATATATTAATTCTTTTATATATTAATAACATTTTCTACTGATATTTCATTTTACTTATAAAGTTATACAAATCATTCCACTGAATTGACTTGCTAATTGTTGCTACAATCAAGCTCTTGAGGTACCCCCATTCGTTTAAATGTTTTTATGCTTTTTGGACATTTGTGCATCATAATAAATTGGCCTGTTTTACAAAACTTTAAAAGTTTTCCCATAATTGTGTCATATATTACTATATGAAAATGGGAGAATCACAGCTTTAATGTGGTATATGGCACATAGTCTATATATAATTGTGGTTCAAATTCATTGCAGTTTTAAAAATAAGCTTGTTTTTACATTGGAATTTCTCAAAAACATGATTTTCTGAGCCTGAAATTCAGCAAATTTTTGACCATAGCCTTACTCAGTCAGACATCAATGGAAAATCAAAAGAAATCAGCAAAGACATCAGAAAAAAATGATGCTGAAGAACAACATCCCATCCATGAAACATGGGGGTGACAGCATCATGTTGAGGGGGTGCTTTGCTGCAGGAGGGACTGGTGCACTTCACAAAAGAGAAAATTATGTGGATATATTGAAGCAACATCTCAAGACATCAACCAGGAAGTTAAAGCTCTGTTGCAAATGAGTCTTCCAAATGGACAATGACCACAAGCATACCTCCAAAGTTGTGGCAAAATGGCTTAAGGACAACAAAGTCAAAGTATTGGAGTGGCCATCACAAAGCCCTGACCTTAATCCGATAGAAAATGCGTGGGCAGAACTGATAAAGTGTGTGCGAGTAAGGAACCTGCAAACCTGACTCAGTTACACCAGTTCTGTCTGGAGGAATGGGACAAAATTCCAGCAACTTATTGTGAGAAGCTTGTGGAAGGCTACCCAAAACGGTTGAGCCAAGTAAAACAATATAATGGCAATTCTACCAAATACTAACAATGTGTGCATGTAAACTTCTGACCCACTGGGAATGTGATGAAAGAAATAAAAGCCTTGTTAAATGTCTTATTATTTGTATGTCTATTTATACTCTTACCTTGTTTTATATTCTGTGTCTCACTGTAATGTTACAGTATGTGTGCACTTGTTTCTCCTATCACCAAAAAAATAAAAAAAAATAAAATATATATATATTTTATATATATTCATATATAAAATATATATATATATATATTCCTTGTGTGCTTGAGAACACTTGGCAGTTCAGCTCAGTTTGATTCTTCTTCTGATTCTTCTAAACAAAACTGACATTTCTGTAAATTGCATCTGTAAAGGAGTGCATGTTAACAAGAGAGTCAAGAAAGGCTCAGGTCAGATATTTAGATTATCAGTGAATAACAATTTAATTTTACTCAGTTCCTTGCAATAAGCTATCGTATGAGTTCAGAAGACTTGGAATCTAGGGCACACATCAAATGGACCTCTTTGTGTGATGTTTTTATGTCGCTTTTATGTCCTTTTTGAAGCTCCAATCCCCATTCATTGTAATTGCATGGAAAAGAGCGACCGGTAGGGTTCAATGGGGCTAAATTATTTTCAAACTTTTTAAATGTGTCAAATTTATGTAGCTAATGAGAATCCCTGCAAAAATCCCCACAAAACATTCTTATTATGTTTTAGCAATTTTCAGTTTTAAGGTGACCAAATAAAACGTTTTTCAATAACTGAATTTGGGGTAAAAAGCCCACATTTTGCAGGGGCTGAAGGCCCCCCATAAAACATATGAATTACTTGTTTGCTAATTGGTTATTCATTGGCATGTAGAATATACTTGATTAAATGAAATGCCAAATGTGTATGAAATTAACAGGAAATGGCGCACCCTTTTACTGAAGTGGTTATTTTGAATAAGCATTATACATTTTTTTTAGGACCCCCAGGCAACCTAAAAAAAATTATAAAATAAAATAAAAAATAATCAAAACAACTTTCGCTATTATTTCTTTGCACACAAATTATGTTAATCAATATTCAATAAAAATAAAGGTATTTTTTTGTTTGTTTATTATCTTGATGCACAAAAAAAAAAAAAAGCATTTCCTTAAGGGGTGCCTTAAGCCCCATTGTACCCCACTGTACATTCTTCAAAACTATGTGTTCCACGGAAGAAAGAAAAAGTCTTGAATAGAGTAAATGATGACAGAACTAACCCTTTAAGTGGCAAAATCTTTTGGCAATAACATTAAGGCTGCTGTACCGTGAATCACAGCGTTTGGCATTTATAAAACACTCGGGCATGGTGATGATGTTCTTCACCACTCTTTAATTTGGCTTCACATGGTTGAGATGCTTTACCTTGTTCTGTGTATGCATTCGCATGGTGCCAGAGGACCCCTGCTCTTGCATTTTAACGAAGTTTCTATGGCAACGTAGCCATTACTCCAAGAGAGGTAAGTTGTTGAGGATGCTCAGCTGGGGGAGGCTGCTCACAAGTACCTACACATTTCATCCAAACACACCAGGATATAGACATACTTTAGGGATGAGTTGATTTCAATTTCTCCCCCTGACGGTTAATTTATGCGCATAGCCACATGCCACGGGGAGCTGATAGAGCCACACGATGAGGGTTCGGTATAGATAGAGTATATTAGTATTCATTTCAAGGTATATGAAGGAGCTTTTCAAAATTCACTGTGCTTCAAAATAGCTATGAAAGTTTTAATGCTGTCTGGTTTCTGGGGGAAAAATTAGGACTGCCAATTTCGTTTCATTACTTAACTCTGGGTAAACATATTCCTGGGTTATCTTGTTTCATTTTTCACACTGTTCAATGAAAGAGTGATTATTATTACTATTATCAAACTAAATATTTGTATGAACGTAAAAAGATTCAACAACTAAGACATGAACTGAACAGGTTTCACAGACATGGAATAATGTGTCAATCAAAAGTAAATGTCAGTATCTGGTGTGGCCACCAGCTGCATTAAGTTCTGCAGTGAATCTTCTCCTCATGGACTGCGCCGGATTTGCCAATTCTTGCTGTGAGATGTCTAGCCCTCACCCTCCGATCCAACAGGTCCCAGACGTGCTCAATGGGATTGAGATCCGGGCACTTCGCTGGCCGTAGCAGAACGCTGACATTCCTGTTTTGCAGGAAATCATGCACAGAACGAGCAGTATGGCTGGTGGCATTGCCATGCTGGAGGGTCATGTCAGGATGAGCCTGCAGGAAGGGTACATCATGAGGGAGGTGTATGTTTTCCCTGTAATGCACAGTGTTGAGATTGCCTGCAATGACAACAAGCTCAGTCTGATGATGCTGTGACTCACCGCCCCAGACAATGACGTACCCTCCACCTCCAAATCGAGTACAGGCCTCAGTGTAACGCTCATTCCTTCAACGATAAACGTGAGTCCGACCATCACCCCTGGTGAGACAAAACTGCGGCTCGTCAGTAAAGAGCACTTTTTAACAGTCCTGTCTGGTCCAGCGAAGGTGGGTTTGTGCACATAGGTGATGTCTGGAAAGGACCTGCCTTACAACAGGCCTACAAGCCCTCAGTCCAGACTCTTTCAGCCTATAGCGGACAGTCTGAGCACTGATGGAGGGATTGTGTGTTCCTGGTGTAACTCGGGCAGTTGTTGTCACCATCCTGTACCTGTCCCGCAGATGTGATATTCGGATGTACCGATCCTGTGCAGGTGTTGTTACACGTGGTCGGCCACTGCGAGGAGGATCAGCTGTCCTTCCTGTCTCCCTGAAGCGCTGTCTAAGGCTTATCACAGAATGGACATTGCAATTTATTGCCCTGGCCACATCTGCAGTCCTCATGCCTCCATGCAGCATGCCTAAAGCACATTCACGCAGATGAGCAGGGACCATGGGCATCTTTCTTTTGGTGTATTTCAGAGTCAGTAGAAAGGTCTCTTTAGTGTCTTAAGTTTTTAAACTGCGACTTTAATTGCCTACCGTCTGTAAGCTGTTAGCGTCTTAACAACCGTTCCACAAGTGCGTGTTCATTAATTGTTTATGGTTCATTGAACAAGCATGGACAACATTGTTTAAACCCTTTACAATAAAGATATGTAAAGTTATTTGGATTTTTACAAAATTATATTTAATATACAGTGTCCTGAAAAAGGGACGTTTCTTTTTTGGCTGAGTTTATATACACACACCTAAAGGATTATTAGGAACACCATACTAATACTGTGTTTGACCCCCCTTCGCCTTCAGAACTGCCTTAATTCTACGTGGCATTGATTCAACAAGGTGCTGAAAGCATTCTTTAGAAATGTTGGCCCATATTGATAGGATAGCATCTTGCAGTTGATGGAGATTTGTGGGATGCACATCCAGGGCACGAAGCTCCCGTTCCACCACATCCCAAAGATGCTCTATTGGGTTGAGATCTGGTGACTGTGGGGGCCATTTTAGTACAGTGAACTCATTGTCATGATTCGAGCTTTGTGACATGGTGCATTATCCTGCTGGAAGTAGCCATCAGAGGATGGGTACATGGTGGCCATAAAGGGATGGACATGGTCAGAAACAATGCTCAGGTAGGCCGTGGCATTTAAACGATGCCCAATTGGCACTAAGGGGCCTAAAGTGTGCCAAGAAAACATCCCCCACACCATTACACTACCACCACCAGCCAAACTGAACAGGTGTTCCTAATAATCCTTTAGGTGAGTGTATGTACTACAGTGGCCATGAAGTGCAAAATAAAACAAAAATCTACAAACACAAAGGCAAATCCAAAGACAAGATCATTCAAAAACACATCAACAAATCAGAAAACATAACAGCAAATCAGAAAACACAAACGGAAAGGGAAAGGGTAGGTTCCATAGCTTCTCAAATGGTTGTCTGTGTGAATGAGATCTAGTCCTTTCCTCGGGACTGGTTCTCTGATTATATCAAAATCCAGGCCAAAAGGTCACTGACTGAAAAATGAAATCAAACAAAACAGCGAGCAGAAAAAGTTAGTTTTAGGTACTATGTTCATCTATGGTCTCATGATTAATTTAGTGCGTAAGGGACCGTTTTGAAGTCCACAAACTGCTTAAACGTTGGTGGTGTCCAAGCAATCATTCAGTTAGCATGTTCCAACTCAAGTTAGAACATTTGAAACACTGTTGTTTAAAAATAAATAAATACAATTATAAAGGTTCTGGTTGCTGCCAGTGGATAGATTTTCCAAGTATATCTAATTATGTGGATAAGTATTCAATTATTTTAGAAAAAACACCACTAAATATTCAAGATGTAATTTTTTACATTTTAGGATGCCAGTGGAGTGAAGTACTAACTTCAATTGATTTTTTTTATTATTATTTTTTAATATATATAATTGAAACTGTATATGTCTAAATCCACATACTTGGAAAATCTCACCTAGAGTAATCAGCATATCTAATAGCAGCCTTCTATAACCTTTACAATATGAAAATAATATCTTGGTAAAATTTCAGCCATTTTTTTTCCCTAAAATAATTGAACACTGTACTCATTATTGGACATGCTGGATTCAAATGTAGAAAGTGAGCCATCACGCCGGCAGTCTACTGCAACATCTAGAATGTGAAAATGCGTTTTAATAGCAGTGTTTGTTAGAATATGCAAGTCAGTTGAATGAACACGTGGACACCAGCATTTCAGCGCAGTTTGTGGAATCTTCCGAAAGTAGATGAACATTGTACCTAAAACTATCATTTTCCGCTCACTGTTTTTGCTCCCTGTGTTATAATGTGTCCCATTACTGTTTTACTGAGTAACAAACCACACGATTTGCAGTAATTTGCATTATGTATTTTGAAATAATTGCGTAAATGAGCAGAGAACCAGTTCTGAGGAAAGTACTAAGTTTTCTCAACTTCAATCTGGTGAGAAGCTCTGGTAGCTAGCCTTTCCGTTTCGACCGCATTGTTGTTGTGTTGTTTTGATTCTGGATTTGCTGTTGTGTTTTCTGATTTGCTCTCTTGTTTTCGGATTTGCCGTTGAGTTTTTTTGATTTTGTTAATGTGTTTCTGAGCTGTTATTTTGTCTTTGGATTTGTCGTTGTGTTTTTAGATTTGTTTTGTTTTGCACTTCACAGTCACCGTAATATACAGCTCTGGAAAAAAATGAAGAGACCTCTGCAAAATGATACATTTCTCTGGATTTACTATTTATAGGTATGTGTTTGAGTAAGATGAACATTTTTGTTTTATTCTATAAAGTACTGACCACATTTTTCCCTAATAAAAATATGGTCATTTAGAGCATTTATTTGCAGAAAATGACAACTGGTCAAAATAGCAAAAATAATGCAGTGTTTTCAGACCTCGAATAATGCAAAGAAAACAAGTTAACATTAACATTTAAACAACACAATACTCATTTTTTAATATAGGAAGAGTTCAGAAATCAATATTTGGTGGAATGACCCTGATTTTCAATGCGTCATGCTCTCTACCAGTCTTTCACATTGCTGTTGGGTGACTTTATGCCACTCTTTCAAGCAAAAGTTCAAGCAGTTTGGCTTTGTTTGATGGCTTGTGTGGCCATCCAGATTCCTGAGGTTTTTTGATGGGGTTCAGGTCTGGAGATTGGGCTGGCCATGACAGGGTCTTGATCCGGTGGGCCTCCATCCACACCTTGATTTGGCCTGGCTGTGTGACATGGAGCATTGTCCTGCTGGAAAAAACAATCCTATGTGTTAGGGAACATTGTAAGAGCAGGAGGAGGCAAGTTTTCTTCCAGGATAACCTTGTACATGGTATGATTAATGCGTCTTTCACAAAGACTAATCAACATGATTCCAGCCTTGTTGAAGCACGCCCAGATCATCACCGATCCTCCACAAATGTTCAAAGTTGGTGCGAGGCACTGTGGCTTGAAGGCCTCTCCAGGTCTCTGTATAACCATTAGATGACCAGGTGGAGGATCGGTGATGATCTGGGGGTGCTTCAGCAAGAAAAATGATAATTTTGCAGTGGTATCTTAATTATTTCTAGAACTGTGTGTATATGTGTGTGTGTGTGTATGTATGTATGTATGTATATATATATATATATATATATATATATATATATATATATATATATATATATATATAAAATAGACGATTTCTGGGGTAAAAATAGTGTGTGGTATTATGAATGCATAGTACTTTGATCAGTGCACTATTATAAAAGGTTTGTTTCACTTCAGATCATGTGAAAGTCTAACTCTTGGAATGCAATACATCCCGCACTTCCAGGCAGAACTGTGTTTATGCCATTTGGGAATCAACGCATCCCAGAATGTGATGATCTCAGCTGTATTAATTATATTGCCATGGTGCCTGAGAACCTGAAACTACAATTCAAGTCTGCCACCACTGAAAAGTGCTGAAAACTTTACTGTATAACTGTAACTATCACTTCCAGTACAGCAAACTCAATGCAGGTCTTTAACTTATAATGAAAAAGTGTTAAAAACATTCTATAATGCTTAACAGATCAGTAGTTCAGGTACATTTAAATATGAATATACTGTATAGAAATGAATGATCTGTATTATAAACTACATTATTCAGATTTTTAGTTTCTTAAGAACATTTGAATGTTGCTTGCTCAGGCTAAACTCATTACCACTGTGCTAGGGTGTTTTAAGTGGTTGCTAGAATGTTTTTGTGATGTTGCTTAGGTGTTCTGAGTGCTTTAGGCATGTTGCTAGGTGGTTGCTGGGGGGGGGGGTCTGTTTGGTTGCTAGGATGGTCTGTAATATTCTCATCCCTCCTTCAATGCAAGTCTATGGGCTCACTTTACTTGGCATTGCAAAAATCTCGGGTCTCGGGTTGCCCGGGTCTTCTGAGTGTTTTAAGCATGTTGCTAGGTGGTTGCGAGAGCATTCTGGGTGGTTGCTAGGATGGTCTGTGACATTCTCGTCCCTCCTTCAATGCAAGTCTTTGGGCTTGCTTAATTACCTGGCATGAAAAACCATCATTTGGTTGCTAGAACGTTGTTGTGCGGTTGCTGAGGTCTTCTGAGAGTTTTAGGCTTGTTGCTATGGGTGGTTGATTGGGTGTTCTGGGAGGTTGCTAGGGTGAGGCTAGGTGGTTGCTAGGTTAGTTTGGGTGGTTGCTAGGATGGTCTGTGATATTCTCATCTATGGGCTCACTTTATTACCTGGAATGTGAAAATCTCAAGTCTGAAAACTCACCTCGCTTCAACATATTTGAAGCAATTTGATGCAACATTCGAGTCCATAGCGGTGCGAAACAAATGATGTGCCAAGTTTTTTTGTATTTATTTTGTTTGTTTTTTTTTATCTCTAATCGCAAGTGAGCAATAACAATAGTGATGCTTGCCTTAGCAAGTTTGTTAATGCTATTAATACAAATGTATTATAAATTGCCTCTGACAAAAAGGTTGCATGTGTCAAATGCGGATGTAGATACATTGTCAGAATTTTATAATAACTGTGTGTGTGTGTGTGTGTGTGTTTTTGTAGCTGGGAGGTGTTGCGTTTTCTCCTGTCCAACTTGCGCTGGTGGATGGAGGAGTACAGATTTGATGGATTCAGGTTTGATGGGGTGACGTCTATGTTGTATCATCATCATGGAATCGGTACGTCCAATTAACATGGGAAATGAAGCACTAAATGTTCTTTACATGTAATTAGATTAACTGCCTATTCTCACTGAAAATGTCACACACTTTTATAGTAGAACATGTAATGAAATGTGTATTGTTGGAAGAGTAGCCAATCCAAGGGCAGCGCATTATGTAAACTGGATATAATTGAGTGGGAAAAAAACGTGCCATACAAGCTCTTTCAAGCAAGAAATTAATTGCACAAGTAGTGTGGCAAATGTTATTTTGCCATTTTCCACTTTCCTTTTTAATTTGGTACAATTGATGCTGCTAATGAATGTGGGGAGATTTTTTTAAAAGGCGCATCGTCTAAATCATTGGTTTTAATGAAACTCGATATTAGACCAAATAAAAAAATGGCTGTGGCCATCTACACTAAATGTACTTAGTTGTAGATAGTATTTGCACCCCACTGTAAATACTAACATGCATTATTTGCGTTTTGACTAGCAACATAAGGCTACTGAATCTGATTTTGTTTCCATGTTTCCTGATACTCAGGGTCAAGATTTTCAGGAGATTATGCTGAATACTTTGGACATCATGTAGATGACGACTCGCTGGTCTACATCATGCTGGCAAACCACATTCTACACACCCTCTATCAGGACTGCATCACTATTGGAGAGGTGAGTCATTTGTTTTGTTTAGGAATGCTTTTTACATCAAGAGCTACATTTTTATGTGTTATAAAGCTAAATGTTTTGTGCAAGGAACAGATTGAAACTTATTTTGTTGCATAAAAATACTGTCGATTGAGCTTAACTTGAATTGGATCCAGGAATGTTCCTTTAAATCAAATTTGACCTTTTATCTGAATATATGGGTTCCACTTCCTGTTACTTTTTTTTTAATGCTGTGAGGTGACAGTAATTCTGCATTATTATCAAAGTCTTTCTACAACTGTACATCTCATAGCCTGTTGTTTACATCACTCCGAATATGTGCCAGGATCATCCAAAATTACCACCGTACCTCTTGTCATAGCTCAATAACCTAAGTCTTGTCAAGCGCGACTCTGTGTTCCAACTCACAAAGACAAAATTAACCTCTGAGTCAAAGGGACACTAAAATTAGCATTAAATTAGCACTCAGAGCCTCTGTCTCACCATGATTAATGAGAGCACTTACTTTTTACTTACTCTTTTCTGTGTTTTGTAATTAGTGGACAGTGTCCACCAGAGATATCATCTAATTCTCTTTTATGAGCACCGTTGATAGAGCCTAGGACTGTGAATAATAGTTTGCTTACATTGCAGGAAACTATTAAATGGCATAAAAAAACAGACTACATATAAAACAACGACTGTAACTGCAGTGCTGAAAAGTATTTCTTTTTTGCACGCTTCAAAAGAAAGGTTCATTCTGTTTTGTAATGCTTCAGTCAGGGAGACAGTGTGCTGAATTTTACATGGATGAAAACGAGGCTGTGAGGGATAGATGCACAGTTTGATCAATGGCATGAAGTATATTCAAACTCTCTCGTCATTTTTTAGAAGAATATCTCAGCTCTGTAGGTCCATACAATGCAAGTGAATGGTGGCTTTAAACTTTGAAGGTTCAAAAAGCATATAAAGGCAGCATACAAGTACTCCATACAACTCCAGTGGTTAAATCCATTTCTTCAGAAGCGATTCGAAAGGTCTGGGTGAGAAACATGTCAATATTTAAGTCATTTTTACTATAAATTCTCCTCCCTGCCTGGTAGGTGGCGATATGCACAAAGAATGTGAATCACCACAAACAAAAAAAAAGAATGTGAAAGTGAAAAAGAAGATTTATATAAAAACAAATTGCTTATATATTGATCTGTTTTTACCCACACATATCATATTTCTTCTGAAGACACATTAAACCAATGGAGTCGTATGGATTACTTTTCTGCTTCCTTTATGTGCTTTTTGGACCTTCAAAGATCTTGCTTTGTGGTCTACAAAGCTTAGATATTTTACAAAAAATCATAGTTTGTGTTCAGCAAAAGAAGAACCATACACATCTGGGATGGCATTTTTTGGGTGTATTATCCCTTTAGCACATTTAATTCAAATGTTGATTTAATGCCAGTGGATTTTAGTTTTATTCTCTAAATGTGTATGGCTTTTTGTGGATTTCCCCTCAGCTCTCAGCACTGTGCTCATTATATTAATCATAAGAAGTCATTCAAAAGGCATTTTTAAACAATTTAACCACCCCATGCTGCAGTGTTTTCAAAGAAATACATTCTTTTTTTTTTAGGATGTTTCCGGTATGCCTGCCCTTTGCTTTCCAATCCAGAAAGGAGGTCTCGGTTTTGACTATCGTCTGGCAATGGCCATTCCTGACAAATGGATTCAGGTGAGTGTTTTTCACAGTATTATACATAATGGCGTTCACAGAAAACAATTACTTGAATACACCTTTACTATGATGAACATGTTTTAAATTGTTTTATATATATATATATATATATATATATATATATATATATATATATATAGGGGCTAAAATATGTCTCTTAACAAAGCTTCAGAAATTTAATAATTTAAAAGTGGTGTTTCCATCTGGACAGTAAATAAATAAATACATTCATTAAAATGTATTAATTAAAAGCTGAAAAATGCTATATATGTATATATATATATATATATATACACACACACACACACACACACACACACTGATCAGCCACAATATTAAAACCGCCTGCCTCGTGCCGGATTGTATTTTCACTACAATTGTACAGAGTGGTTATCTGAGTTACTGTAGACTTTGTAAGTTTGAATCAGTCTGGCCATTCTCTGTTGACCTCTCTCATGGACAAGGCATTTACGTCCACAGAACTGCCACTCACTGATATGTTTTTTGGTTTTGGCACCATTCAGTGTAAATTCTAGAGAATGTTGTGTGTGAAAATCCCAGAAGATCAGCAGTTACAGAAATACTCAAACCAGCCCATCTGGCACCAACAATTATCCATGCAAATATCTAATCAGCCAATCGTGTGGCAGCAGTACAGTGCATAAAATCATGCAGCTATGGGTCTGGAGCTTCAGTTAATGCTCGCATCAACCATCAGAATGGGGAAAATGTGATTTGGACCATGACATGATTGTTTGTGCCAGATGGGCTGATTTGAGTATTTCTGTAACTGCTGATATCCTGGGATTTATATATAATTTTAAAATATATCTGTAACCAACATAAAGGCTGCCATTTGGTTATCATGTGACCACTTCAGACCCTTATATAAAAATAAATAAGATATTTTAACATTTGTATGAAAAGACAAATTTTGTTTGGTTTTTGAGTAACCAAGAAAACTTGACTCAAAATATAAGTTTTACTTTGAAGAATACGTATTATAATTAATACATAATCGAAAACCAATATGGTTACAAATATTACATTCCTACAAACTCAATACATGTTTTTAAACTTCAATTTTAAAAGATTTCCCATTTTTATCATCTCGGACAACCTTATTTGTCAAGGATGCATAACTTAAAACAGAACGGGTGTTTTCAAGCTTTTTGATGCCAACGACTCCCGTTATCCTCTGGCAAGGTACCGCCTTCCTAAAATCCAAAAACAGCCATGTATATAAAGCCCATTTGTACTTCATGGGACACATTTAGTGTGATATTACAAAGACAAAATGTTCTTTGCAAAATATAATTATTGCCTTTTATAGCACAACTTAGCACCCCCTTGAGGCCCCCTGGGGTCCCTGAACCCCAGTTAGTAAAGCAGAATGTGAATATACAATTTAGCTCCAATACATGCATTGCATTGCCTTTCATCAGCACATCACATAATATTAACCCCCACCAAACCACAGTCGTACTGTAAGTGCAGCTGACAACTCACATTTCAACATTTGTTTGAGTCATATCATTCTAAGTGTCTCATTCATCACATACTTGTCCTGCTTGTAATTCAGAAGTGTAACATGTGTAACATCTCTTTCTCAGGGGAATTAGATTTAAAGATACAGAATGTGGAACCTGCTTCAAATGTGTCTGTACAAACTAGACTGACAACCATTGGATCAGATAAATAGTACATGCCTGTATTTTCTTAAGCCGATTTATTTTAAAGGGATACCTTACCCTAAAATTTAAATTCAGTCATTATTTACTCACCTTCTTGTCGTTTCAAACCAGTATGACTTTCTTTCTTCCATGGAATACCAGAGGAGAAGTTATGCAGAATGTCTGAGCTGCTCACTTGCGCACAACGAAAACATATGGAGACCAGGGACAGCCATGTTCCAAATAAGACAAAAAAGCACCATGAAACCAGCATAAAAGTAGTCCATACGTCTTGTGTGAATGTGTTTGATGTGAATGTGGACAGTTTATAATAGTTATTTCTTACAGCCCCTCATTGGGTTCAGCCTTAATAAATTGTTCAATTGGGGCCTGGTTAGCTCAGCGAGTAAAGATGCTGAATACCACCCCTGGAGTTGCGAGTTCGAATCCAGAGCGAGCTGAGTGACTCCAGCCATGTCTCCTAAGCAACCAAATTGTCCCGGTTGCTAGGGGATGTAGAGTCACGTTGGGTTAACCTCCTCGTGGTCGCTATAATGTGGTTCTGGCTCTCGGTGGGGCATGTGGTGAGTTGTGCGTGGATGCTGCGGAGAATAGCGTGAAGACTCCACACACGCTATGTCTCCGTGGTAATGCGCTCAACAAGCCACGTGATAAGATGCACGGATTGATGGTCTCAGACGCGGAGGCAACTGAGATTCGTCCTCCACCACCCGGATTGAGGCGAGTCACTACGCCACCACGGGGACTTGGAGAGCATTGGGAATTGGGCATTCCAAATTGGGGAGAAAATTAAAATAAATAAAGTTTTTGTAGATCTAGATTTTCTAAAACAAATAAATAATCTAAGATCATCTAAACTTCTAAACAGGAAAGCTTAATGCAATTTCGTATTTTTGGTGTACAACTTTTAAAACAACATTTTATGGATATTAATTTATTAATTGTTTTCCTTGTATGCTATTATAGTTTATTTTTCTAATCCTATTGCAAAATAGTTATTTCTTGTTTTAAACATAAATCCAACAAAATGTAGTGAGGATAAAAAAACATTTTTCCAGTGTAGCAAGTCAAAATTATATATATTTTCTGAAAAGAAGCCTTAAAATGTTGCACATTGTTGCTTAAAGAAATTGCAATCTTGTTTTAAGGATGTTTAGATATTATTACTGGAGCACAAAAATACTTCTATTTATGTTTTATTTATTGCAGTGTATCTTTCATGTCAAATAATTTTTCAATTATTAGCCATAGCATGGAAATTCAACAATGTTAAAAGAATGGAAAATTGAAGGTTGATTTAAAATGTCCATATTTCTTTAATAATTCATTTATTTCTTCTGTTTTTTTATGTTCTGTTTATATGTTTTATCTTTGGAATTACTAAAATTGTTAATAACGAAAAATAATTCTTGTATATGGAATTATACAATTCTTTTATTTTTCCTTACTTTAATATCATAGTCAAGCGACGCAGTTTTACAATGATCAGCCAATGGTGTCATAAATTCCGGCTACTGATGTTTGATTGACATCCTCTCATTAGCATGTAACACAAAGGAAACATTATACTAAATTCAGAAATAAAGTAATGTAAAATATATTTATATAGAAAAATAAAATCAACCTTTATTTTTGCATTTCTGTTCACATTTTGGAATTTCCCCATCTATGTATGTATCAATTATATTGTATTATTTCTGCTGCATTTATTTTGTATTACTTAAATTAATTATTTTATTTCTTCTCGCACATTTAATTAATTAATTTAATATATTTATTTATGTACAAATATGTGGATTTTTTTTATTTACAATTTTTGCAAAGTATTGTATCCTTGGTCCTTAAATTACCTTTACATAATAAAACTTAAATAGCATTGTAAATATTCTTGTTTTGAGTGAATTTACATTATTTTAATAATTAAATTATTATTATTTTTTTTTATATGACATTTTTTCAAGTGATAACTAATTTGCCTGAACATCAGTAAATCTTCTTTAATTAACAAGATATCCTAAATTCAGAACTCATTTGTACAACTGTGTCAGTTTCATTAGAAACATATACAAGATCATATTAAGTGATTAACTGAATGTATGAATAGTGCAGTTTACTTAAAAAAAAAAAAAAAAAAAAAAGTTTAAAAAAAAAAGGTATTTTAAAGGAATATTCCGGGTTTAATACGAGTTAAGCTCAATCGGCAGCATGTGTGGCATAATGTTGATTACCACAAAAAATAATTTCGACTCGTCTCTCCTTTACTTTCAAATAAGCAAAAATTGAGGTTGCGGTGAGGCACTTACAATAGAAGTGAATGGGCCCAAGTTTTGGAGGGTTTAAAGGCAGCAATGTAAAACTTGTAATTTTATAAAAGCATTTACATTAATTCTTCTTTTAAAACTCTTGTATTATTAGAACTGTAAAGTTGTTTAAATCCTAATTTTTACAGTAATTTTAGGGTTTGTTGACATTCCATCGTCATGGCAACAAAGTAATAACTTTACACAGAAAAGGTTAGTAAGTGATTTTTTTCACACTAAAATCATGTTAACATACATATTATGTCTCGTGGCTATACTTTTGAAACAGTGAATATTTCAAAGTTTTTTTTTTTGCCCCCATTCAATTCCATTGTAAGTGTCTCACTGGAACCCACATTTCAGCTTTTTTTTAAAGAAAAGGAGGGGTAAGACAAATAGTATTTTTTTTGGTAATCAATATTATGCCACAAATGCTGTCGATTGAGCTGAACTTGTGCTGAATCCAGACTATTCCTTTAATAACAGTAATCATATGTTGTTTGTTTTTTATTTATCCATATAAAGTCATAAATACATTTGGCAATACCTGTCATGTAGACTTTTAAATGCAGAGATTGTCCTTGGGCACCTGCCCTCAACAAACATGTGTGTGTACTCTAGTATGCAGTGTACATACTTCAGCCTAACCATGCTTTGCTTCAAGAGAATTTTCAGAGTTTGTTTTTACACTTGCATACAGTTACTGAAATGACTTGTGATGAGGAGGGTTCACTAAAATTTCAGCTGCAAAACTTCAACTGCAGCTGTTTTTTTCACCTCCAGTTAAGTACGTACAAGACTCTCATACCATTTTGAAGTCTTGTTTTATTGTAATATGTCCAGGGAATCATGTATCAGGTATTTATGAACTTTCCTATTCATGTTATTGTCTGTCTCAACTTTCCTATACAGTAAAGGCTAAAAGCCCATTAAATAAAATAAAAATTGTGGGTGTATGCCCTGTATACTGCTTGGGTGACTGTTGGTTGCTGAGCGCAGTCTCCATGGAGAATCGGCATGCATTGCTAAACAAGGCTACCCATAATACAAGGCTTTTTACAGAACTAGCAGCACCGGTCCGTACTCTTCTCTGTGCCCCTAAAGACCCCTTTACGTCTCCGCTCCAGTGGGTTGATTCAGCACGCTGCTATCCATACACAGAGGTGTCCACTTCACTGACTCAGGATCAGTCTTAAGAATAGCATAAAGGCTGCTGCCTGCTGTTTTTGTTTTACATTTGCTTTTTTCATACAACGTTGCCCAGCATGCAGTATTTATTTGGGGCTTTTCATCCAACACCGCTATCGATTTTGTTTTTCGTTAGGGTACCGATGAGACTGCAGTCTCAGGGATCTCTGATGACTTTGAGTTTGTGTTGAGAAAGAAAGAGTGCACGCAGATGCGTGCAGAAGAGGAGAGAGATTTGCGCGTGTGTGACTCCTATCTATTTACAGTATACTGTATGTTAGACAATATTTTTGGACAAAAGTTTGAGATGGTCCTCTGCTGCAAATCCTCTAATAATAAGCTCACAAAACAAATTATGTGTAATAATATATTAACTGATTTAAAACGAAGTCTGAATATATAGGTAAATGTGAATATCTTTATAAATCTGACTATATAGTTATAAATATGAATATATACAATGCCAAGAAAAAGTATATGAACCCTTTAGAATTACCTGGGTTTGTCTTACACTCTGGTTTGATCTTCATCCAAGTTATAATAATGAACAAAAAATCTGTTTTAACTAAAGTAGAGTCAGGAGTTGGCAAATCTGGCATCCAATTAATAAAATTAGATTTTGTTCAAGAATTGTTTGCTTTGCATTAAGCTAGAAAGGGTTACAAAGACATCTCGAAGAGCTTAGATATTCATCTGTCCACAGTTAGACTATTTGTCAATAAATGGAGATGATTTAGTACTGTTGATACTCTCCCTAGAAGTGGCCATTCAGATGACTCAAAGGGCACACCGCACGCAGAATGCTCAATGAGGTAAAAAAAAGAACCATAGAGTGACCGCTAAAGACTTGAAGGAATCATTGGAACTGGTTAGCATCTCTGTTCATGTGTCTGCTAAATGGAAAACATTAAAAAATCATGGACACCACGAAGGAAGCAGCTGCTTTCCAACAAAAACATTGCTGCATGCCTGGAATTTGACAACGACCACCTTTACACACCACAAAACTACTGGGGAAATATTTTGTGGTCTGATAAATCTAAGAACTTGAAATATTTGGAAGAACAAGCAGCACTAGGTATGGTGTAAAAAGGGCACCGCATACCTACATGTTAGCATCATCCCAGCAGTGAAGTAAGTTTATCAAGATATCCTGCAGGATATTGTCAGGGTGGCTGTGCGCCAGCTGAAGCTCAATAGAAGTTGGGTGATGCAGCAGGACAATGACCCTAAACATCGAAGTAAATCCAATACAAAATGGCTTTAAAAAAGAAAATCTTCCTTTTGGAGTGGCCCGGACAGAGCCCAGACCTGTGGAATGACCTCAAGAGAGCAGTTCAACCCAAACATTCTAAGAATATGTCTGAGCTGGAGCAGTTCTGTAAGGAAGAATGGTCCAAAATTCCTTCTGAATCTATACTTGTGACTTTGATGAAGATGAGATCACATTTTATGACCAATTGTTGTAGAGGACTAGCTAATTAATATATATATTTTTATTCATTGTGACGTTTCTTTTTTCATGACCATTTAGCACATTTTTAGTGCAAGCTGAGTCATCCATATGTGTTATTTCATCGTACTCGAACAAGCTTGTAGTTATGTAATTAAAACGTTAAAGTATATTGTCTTTTAAGTGCACTTGAGTAAAACTACATTTACAGTATCTCACAAAAGTGAGTACAACCCTCACAGTTTTTGTAAATATTTGATTATATCTTTTCATGTAACAACACTGAAGAAATGACACTTTGCTACAATGTAAAGTAGTGAGTGTACAGCTTGTATAAGAGTGTAAATTTGCTGTCCCCTCAAAATAACTCAACATACAGCCATTAATGTGTAAACCGCTGGCAACAAAAGTGAGTACACCCCTAAGTGAAAATGTCCAAATTGGGCCCAAAGTGTCAATATTTTGTGTGGCCACCATTATTTTTCAGCACTGCTTTAACCCTCTTGGGCATGGAGTTCACCAGAGCTTCAGAGGTTGCCACTGGAGTCCTCTTCCACTCCTCCATGACGACATCACGGAGCTGGTGGATGTTAGAGACCTTGTGCTCGTCCACCTTCCATTTGAGGATGCCCCACAGATGCTCAATAGGGTTTAGGTCTGAGGACATGCTTGGTCAGTCCATCACCTTCACCCTCAGCTTCTTTAGCAAGGTAGTGGTCATCTTGGAGGTGTGTTTGGGGTCGTTATCATGCTGGAATACTCCCCTGCGGCCCAGTCTCTGAAGGTAGGGGATCATGCTCTGCTTCAGTATGTCACAGTACATGTTGGCATTCATGGTTCCCTCAATGAACTGTAGCTCCCCAGTGCCGGCAGCACTCATGCAGCACCAGACCATGACACTCCCACCACCATGCTTGACTGTAGGCAAGACACACTTGTCTTTGTACTCCTCAACTGGTTGCCACACACGCTTGACACCATCTGAACCAAATAAGTTTATCTTGGTCTCATCAGACCACAGGACATGGTAATCCATGTAATCCATGTCCTTAGTCTGCTTGTCTTCAGCAAACTGTTTGCGGGCTTTCTTGTGCATCATCTTTAGAAGAGGCTTCCTTCTGGGACGACAGCCATGCAGACCGATTTGATGCAGTGTGTGGTGTATGGTCTGAGCAGTGACAGGCTGACACCCACGAGGTGCCATGTTGAACTTCCAGTGACCAGTATGAGGGAGTGTGAGAGCGATGACACCAAATTTAACACACTTGCTCCCCATTCACACCAGAGACCTTGTAACACTAACGAGTCACATGGCTAATTGGGCCCAATTTGGACATTTTCACTAAGGGGTGTACTCACTTTTGTGAGATAATGTACATTTATGCATTTGGCAGACACTTTTATCCAAAGTGACTTACAGAGCCCTTATTACAGGGACAATCCCCCAGGAGCAACGTGTAGTGCCTCTAGAGTTCATTTCACCAGGAAATGATGCACGCAAAAATTATTTTGCTTGTAGGTATAGTAGAGTGATTCTATGATACCAGTTTGACTATAAAACACAAAACTCCAATTTTGTTTTTATAGGGTGTCACTGTCCTAAAAATAGGCATGATTGTCTTTTTTATTGGGGTGAAATATTATTCGGTCATGTTCTTGCCCGGCTTTGTGAGATTCATCGTTTCAGAGTAAGAAATGAACATTGTTATTTCACTTGGGCAGCCTTGCTTGCCGACACACTCTTACATTCACACACATCCTAAACCCTGCCTCCAATGTCCCCCAACCTGTCTGATTAATCCGACCTCTGAGCCCGTAGTTGCAACCCAACTCCATCTCAGAGCCTCTGAGAAATTAAGATGCCCTGATAAGAGTAGCAGATATGGCTTGCAGCACAAGATTGCCTGATTGTATCTGATTACCACTCCTAAACACTGTCGCTTCCAATGGATAGCATAACAAAGCCCCTCTAATTTAGTCAGTGCCCTTCTGTCCAGCTCCAACCAATTGAAATGTAATGGATGCAATTAAAGCTAGTGAAGAACGGCTCAAATGCTGCCATCTCACAAAGACAGCTACTGGGAGAGAGCGTAGCTCGGCCCTGTTCCCCAACTAAACATACAAATTAACTTACGATTGTGGTCTGAAGTCACCTCTGTCTACGGTACTCTCCATTCAGTGCTGTTTGGCTCTGATATAATGGTCCATTAAAGGAATAATTCACCAAAAAATTTAAATAATATCATCAAATACTCCCCCTCATATTTTCCATACCCATATGACTTACTTTCTTTTGTGGAACACAAGAGCATTTTTGAAGAATGTACTGGTTGCTCTTTTCTATGCATTTACGGTGAATTCATCTGAGAACTCTGGAAACAGCCTGAAGTTTAAGTCTTGATTCACTGATAATCTTCCATTCCAGTGAGGTGTCAACTGCTGCAAATGAATCATCGAGATAAGTTTCTTGATCCGGATCAATCAATTCATTGAAAACGTTTGTCTCAAAAGAGCAATTCGTTCACAAATCAGACATCGCCACATGAATGCCATAGAAAAGTAAGCAAAGGTGTCAAGATTTTCAGTGAATAACAACTTAAATTTCAGTCTGTTTTGCACACAAATTACTTTAGAAGATGCAGCATATAGTGCACAAGATATATGTGCATTTGTTTAGAAGCTTAAAGCTCTAGGTCCCATTCATTGAAATTGCTTTAAAAAAAGAGTGGCCAGGACATTTTTTAAAAGTTCTCCTTTTGTGCTCCATTTAAATAGTCAAACTAGTTTAGAATGACATAAATTACCAAACTTTCATTTTCAGGCAAATTAATCCTTTACTGGTGTCCTTTTTCATTCTATTATTATGAATTTAACCGATGCAGGAAAAATTTACTGTATATGCCTTTATGTACTGTAGATTGCAAGCCAGGACAATGCAATGATTCATAATATGTTCACAACAGTCAGTGGGCTTTTTCTTTTTATGTTGCACTGCAATTGTGCATTACATCAAATAATTTCTCTTTCTGCCTCTGTCAATAGGAAGGGGTCATGAGAGAGTCCTCACTCAAAGAAAGAGTGATAGAATCCACAATCAGTCAAAAATTAAGCTGTCAGATGATAATTGAGGGGAAGCCGGGGGGTACGTAACGCACGCAGCGATAAACAGAGAAAGGCCGTTTCCCATTTGGCCCTTTGTACCTCATAGTCATTAGGGGTTGCATTTCTCCGAGTGCTACACTTTAGGATTCATCCTCTTTCATTTGGTTAATTGCACTCGATTGCCTTACGAATCAAAAGCTGACTGGATAATTTTTCAGCTCTAAGCTATCAGACTTAGTGTGGGCCAGGAGTTCAGCTGTGTTTAACGTTGGAAAGAGACATTCTGAATACAGAGTAATCTTTATGCTGTGTTTGTACTTTAATGCAGGTCTAAATGGAAGAAATAGTGGTGGGTGTAGGCGAGCACAGTCAGGCAAGTCTGGGTTAAGGTGCGAAATTAGCTTTTTCGTTCATGCATTGTGTCTCGGCACACAACCGCCACAAAATGTTCTTTCCAGTAATTTCTTCTCTGGTCCTTTTGACTCGTAGGTTTATAAAAAGACATTAAACTTCATAAATGTTGTAGGGGAGGCTGGGGCTAGTTGTCACAGGGGCTATATCTCGGGAATGAAAAGATTTGGCATCAAAAGTCCAATTGTGCAAAAATGTATTTTCGGTTGTGTATTGTGTTTTGTATTGGGGTTTTGTATGTTGGTTTCAAACATCGAGTTTAAAACCCTCTTAAATTAGAATATAAAAAAGTCCACAATGCCAAAGTTGTGCAAATTTAAAGAAACACCCATACAGTGTGTGTGTGTGTATATATATATATATATATATATATATATATATATATATATATACTGATCAGCCACCTGCCTAATATTTTGTGGGTCCCCCTAGCATTCTGAGATGATATACTTCACACCACAATTGTACAGATTCTGGCCATTCTCTGTTGACCTTTCTTGTCAACAAGGCATTTCCATCTGCAGAACTGCCGCTCACTGGATGTTGTTTTGTTTTGGGCACCATTCAGTGTAAATTCTAGAGACTGTTGTGTGTGAAAATCTCAGGAGATCAGCAGTTACAGAAATACTCATACCAGCCCTGATACATAACGTCCCAAAGGTTCTCAATTGGAATCAGGTCTGGGGAACGTGAGGGCAAGTCAATGGCATCAATGCCTTCGTCATCCAGGAACTGCCTACACACTCTGGCCACGTGAGGTCGGGCATTGTCCTGCACCAGGAGGAACCCAGGGCTCACTGCAGCAGCGTAAGGTCCCCCCCAAGGAAATACCTGCCCACACCATCACTGACCCACCGCCAAACCGGTCATGCTGGATGATGTTGCAGGCAGCATAACGTTCACCACAGCATCTCCAGGCTCTTTCACATCTCAGTGTGAACCTGCTCTCATCTGCAAAGATAACGGGGTGCCAATGGCGGACCTGCCAATTCTGGTGTTCTCTGGTGAATGCCAATCAAGCTGCATGGTGCTGGGCTGTGAGCACAGGTCCCACCAGAGGATGTCGGGCCCTCATGCCACCCTCATGTAGTCTGTTTCTGACAGTAGCCCGCTGGAGGTCATTTTCTATGGCTCTGGCAGTGTTCCTCCTGTTCCTGCTCGCACAAAGGAGCAGAGACCGGTCCTGCTGCTGGGTTGATGCCCTTCTACGGCCATGTCTAGCTCTCCTTGTGTAACGGCCCATCTCTTGATATCTCCTGGATTACCTATGCAACCTGAATGGGCTGCAGGTACCGCCTCATGATACCAGTAGTGACAAGGACATTAGTAAAATGCAAAACTAGAGAAGAATCATTCAGGAAGGATTAGGAGAGAGCAATTGTCTGTGGCCAACACCTGCAAAACCATTCCTTTTTGGGGGGTTGTCTTGCTTTTGCCCCTCCAGTGCACCTATTGCCACATTAATTTGCACCAAAACAGGTGACATTGATTCTCAATCGCTTTGGCTTCCTAACTGGACAGATTGATATCCCTGAAGTTTAATTGACTTGGTGTTATGCTGTGATGATTACGTGTTCCCTTAATTTTTTTTGAGCATCATCAAATGGGGATTCATGAAACAGTAGGCAAACAATACCTGGATGACCCACTGCCATAATGTCAGAGCCGAGGTGTAGTCAGATTTAAAAAGTTGAAAGTAATGAACGGATGGAGAACTGTCAGTTCAGTGGCTCGTTTCAAGTGTAATAATAATAATAATAATAATAATAATAAAGTTAAATATTGGTTTTATTCTTATAATTGGTCAATTGCTTTTGTTGTTATTGCTAGTATGTCTCCGGTCCAAGAAAAGTCAAAGGACAATACCTTTCATACTATGCACCAGCATACCTAACTAACATACCTTTTTAATTATCGAAATTATTATGTTCTTTATTGAATTGAGTATGTACGCTAAAAGTACAGGCATTTGTACACAGCTATAAAAACAACCCAAAACCGCCATTTTTAAATACAAGGTGTTTTTAGGTTGTTTCACCGTATGATTCAAGGGTTCACTTAACAGACAGTTCCCCTCGGAACAAAACCTGAATGACAAACCGAGCAGGTTGAAAATGAAGAGCGATGACTTTTACTTCTTGTTTCACTAGCAACGCTAGTGACTGCTACAACACTCCTGACTTTTTTTTTTGTCTTTATATTGATTGTTTGGCTGTGGGTTAATATAAGGGTTTTCCTCCATGTCACTTTCCTGTCAGGCCCAATCTCACCCAGCACATGATTGCCTGTCACTCTGATGGGCTTCCCTAGCTGTTGTCAATCACACAATGCAGTGTGTACTGCAGCGGGGCCTGAAAGGTTGTGTGCTTGTGAGGTAAAGACACACAACACTAACAGAGACCACCCTGAATATTTTGAGGAACATAAAACAGTCTTGTCTTGTTTCTTGTTTGCTGCTGGGAATTTGCTGATGTGTAAAATTTGAGATGTTTTTGTCAGCCCTGCAAAAAAAAAAAAGAAAAAGAGATGGTTGGCTGGTCTTAGCTGGTCTCCCAGCTAAGGAATAGTTCACCCAAAAATTACATTTCTGTCACAATATACTCACCCTCACATAGATCCAACATTTTTGCATACATTTGATTGGTATTTGTGAGAAACACCCAAAAATTAAGGGATAGTCCACCCTAAAATATATATTCTCATAATTTACTCACCCTCATGCCATCCCAGAAGTGGATGACTTTCTTCAAATAAAGATTTTTAGAAGAATATCTCATCTATGTAGGTCCATACATTGCAAGTGAATGGTGACCAGATCTCCAAAAAGCATATCAAATCAGCATAAAATAATCCATATAACTCGAGTGGTTTAATCCAGGTCTTCAGAAGTGATATGATAGGTGTGGGTGAAAAAGAGATCAAGAGTTATATGGGTTACATTTATGCTATCATTATGTGTTTTTTGGGCCTTTAAATTTCTGGCCACCATTCACTTGCATTGTATGGACCTACTGTACAGAGCTGAGACATTCTTCTAAAAATGTTTGTTTGTGTTCAGCAGTCGAAAGTCATATACATCGGTGATGGCATGAGTGTGATTAAATGATGAGAGAATTCAAATCTTTGGGTGAACCATCCCTTTAAACCAGCTAAGACCAGCAAACCAGCTTATTTTTTTATTTTGGCAGGTAGCAAAACTCCCCGAAAACATGAGCCTACAGATTTGATCTCTATTGGATAGCATCTTCAAATTTAAATAAACTGAATCTTTAGACATTATTAGACATCTGTTTTGTGCTATGAAATTGAGGGCGTTTGAATTCAATGTCAGTTTAGCAAAATAAATAAATAAATAATAAAAATGCACAGTTGCATTTTTGACAGGTCTTCAAGTTTGTGTTGGACTCACAGTCTGTACATTCCTGTGAGCTTTTCCATCTCCTCGACAGGCTGTACATCTCAGTCTGGTTCTGAAAAATCTCAGGTGTTACGGTATGAGCTGTGCGTCATAGGACTGAAGGTGAAAAGTGGAGCTGGCAGAAATGAGTGAGAGTTGTATGATAAACTGTGGTGAGAAAAGGCACAGGTGTAAAAGGAAAGGTTGTTGATGCAGAGTGTGTTGACGGTTAACTCTCTCCATTTGTGCTTTGGTGTAGATCTGATACAGATGCAAATTGAATGACTTTCTCACAACGTTGTTGTGCCATCCCAAATGTGTATGACTTTCTTTCTTCTGCTGAACACAAACAAATATTTTTAGAATAATATCTCAGCTCTGTAGGACCATACAATACAAGCGACTGGTGGCCAGAACTTTGAAGGTCCAAAAAGCATATAAAAGGCAGTGTAAAAGTAATCCAAATGACTATACTGATGAATCAAAAAAATATGACCACTCACAAGGGTAAGCGAATAATGTTTATCATCTCCTGACAAGGCCACATGTCAAGGTCTGTTTGGATTAGATGTTAAGCGAACAATCCGTTCTCTTAGTCAACGTGTTGAAGGAGAATTGGGCGGGAGTAAAGACCTGACCGACTTGAATTCAAGGGTCAAGGGTCAGATGACTGGGTCAGAGAATCTCTGAAACGTCAAGGCTTGTGGGGTGCTCCCGGTCAGCAGTGGTGAGCACCTACCGACAGTGGTCTAAGGAGGGACAAACCATGAACCGGTGACAGGGTGTTGGACGCCCAAAGGTCATCGATGCATGAGGGCAACAAAGGCTATTCTGTCTGGTCTGAACTGACATAAGGTCTACTGTGGCACAAGTCACAGAAAATTTTAATGATGGTTAAGGCAGGAATGTGTCACTACACCCAGTGCATTGCACCATGCTGCTAAAGGGGCTGCATAGCTGTAGACTGGTCAGAGTGCCCATGATGACCCCTGTCCACCGTTGAAAGTACAATGGGCACTCGAGTGTTGGAACTGAACCATGGAGCAGTGGAAAAGGGTCACCTGGTCCAATGAGTCCGTTTTCTTTTACATATCATGGATGGCCGTGTATGTGTGCGCCATTTACCCTGGGAAGTGATGGCACCAGGATTTACTGTGGAATGATGACAAGCCGGTGGAGGGAGTGTAATGCTTTGAGCAATATTCTACTGGGAAACCCTGGATCCAGCCATTCATGTGGATGTCAATTTGCACATGTCACCTACCTAAACATTGTTGCAGACCAGGTACACCCCTTCATGGCAATGGTATTTCCTGATTGCAGTGGCCTCTTTCAGCAGGATAATGCACCCTGCCACACAGCACACATTGTCTGGGAATAGTTTGAGGAATATGTTGAACAGTTCAAGGTGTTGCCCTGGCCTCCAAACTCCCCAGATCTCAATCTGATTGAGCATCCGTGAGATGTACTGGACCAACAAGTCCAATCCATGGTGGCTCCACCTGGGAACTTAGAGGACTTGAAGGATCTGCTGCTAATGTCTTTGTGCCAGATACCATAGGATACCTTCAGTGGTCTTGTAGAGTCCATGCCTCATCGGATTGATGCCGTTTTGGCGGCACGCAGAAGACAAACTGCATATTAGATAGGTGGTCGTAATGTTTTGGCTCACCTGTGTAAATCTCAACTTTCAATTTCACTGTAACATCCTTGTTCTTGTGCTTTTGGCAATTCAAATTCTTTGTGCATATTGCCTCCTACTGGGCTAGGAGGAGAATTTATTGAAAAAAAGACTCACCCACACCAATCATATCACTTCTGAAGATATAGATATAACCACTGGAGTCTTATGAATTACTTTTATGCTGCCTTTATGTGCTTTTGGTAGATGCTATGTTTGTTTATGTTCAGCAGAAGAAAGAAAGTCATACACATCTGTCATGATGGTGAGTAAATGATGGGTTTAAATTTTTGGGTGAACTTCCCTTTAATGTAGAATGTATCTCTATCGCCCTCTTGAGTATTGAAGGGTGTATACTTGCATAGATTTAACTGCAGTCAAGGTAAACGTCTAAATAATTAGCTATACAGCAAGCTACTTACAAAATTCTAACTACATTAAAGCTATTAAATGTGGACAATATTTTATAGATAAGGTTTAGCCTGATCTAAAAAAAAAAAAAAAAAAAAAAAAAAAAAAAGGTGATATTACATGGTTCATTGGACTTTTTGTGCTTTTTGTGGCAAGTGAAATGTCCACTGTGTAGCGTGAAAAGCTAGTTAAATAAATCGCCCAAATAAATTCGGTTTTCAAGAAAATGTGAGGTGAAAAACAGTTGCTGAAACAACCACGTCATTTTGTGGTGCTTCTGTGACGCTTTCAGTTCTTTGTAATAAACAGCAGTAGATAATTAAATATTAATTTTGCTCAAAAAAAAAACAAAAAAAAAGAATAGGAACTGTTTCAGTAAAGCAAACCATCCAAACTAATTGATTCTTTGAAATGTCTCAGCAATGCTATGAAAGAGAGACGTGGAGAGGACATTTCAGTATTCAGTCAGTGTGAACACACCTACACAGTTCAATGTGACAAAATAAAAATAGTTTGATTAACTATTTTGTAACAGCTGAGCTACTGTTACTCTACTGAAAAATGAAGTTGAGTTAGCAGCTTCACTATTTGTATTTAGTTCCCCCCAAACATTGCTGAACACGTTTAGTTCATGGCATCTACAGTATTTGTTCATTGAAGCATTGACTCAAAGTGCATCATCCATTTATCACTAAAATAAGTGATCGTTACCATCTTAATCTCCTCCAAAAGGTATTAATGCTTTGCTCCAATGGATTCAAGCACTGTATGTGTAACTGAGGCTGATGTACAATTGTAAAAGTTGCCTTTTACCTCTTTTTTGTATTTGTCTCGTTGTACAATCAATTTATTTATTCATTTGCATTCTCAGATCCTCAAGGAATTCAAGGATGAAGATTGGAACATAGAAAACATTGTGTACACAATGACCAACAGACGATACGGTGAGAAATGCATCGCTTACGCCGAGAGCCACGACCAGGTACTGCCGCCCCCTGTACATCCAGCAAAGTGAAAGAAGGAAATGTAATTAATGTGTCATTGGGAATGAAAATTGGTGTCACCACAGGTTGTAGTCCTCTAGTGATGAGGTTGAAATGAGAAACTAGCACATCCATCGTGTTTGTACACATTCAAACAGCACAGCTAAGACAGGTTGTTGTTTTTCAGTGTCTTCTTTTCTTCCCGGTTCTTTTCTTCTTTATGTTCTGTTTCCAAGGTCTGAGAATAACGATCTGTGCAACTTAATATGAGACAGTTGAGTGAGTCTGAGTTGAAAACTAGTAAAACTTGCCTTTGATACTTCATCAATACAGCGGTAGTTTAGCATTGCAATAAAGTCTCCATCAACTAAGCATGTATGAAAAAGTTACTGGATGTCAGAGCCTTAGGCCGGGCGTATACAGTGCGAATTCTGACTCTCGGGAGGTCGTGAGCCCCCTTACACGTTACGAGTCAGTTTATCTGAAAATCGCACAGGTGCAATCGTAGACGACACGACTTAACAGCCTGGCGAATTACGGAGCAATCGCACGAATTTTCGCACCATTTATTTTTATAAGACATGAAGCCAGAGGTGGACATAGCTTTAATTCCTCATAGCTTACGATTTAGAAATAAAAAAGAAGACTGGCATGGGGGCTGCATTAGCTGAATACTCATTTGCCGATAGCAGCAAGTTATTTTAGTGGAGTAGGCTACCTGTAATATTCAGCTTTAGATGTAGGCTACATCCTTCTCATCTGTGTCACTGCTTGCATGTTGATAGCAGACATTCTGAAGAAGATCCGTGAGGTCTTGTCCATGTGAATGCGCTTTAAAGCCGCACACAGCAAAGTTTAAAAATCTTGTTTTAGTGCAGCGGTTGATTGATAGGTAGAACGTTCAACCTAGATGTCCTTTGTTTCACTATAAACACGCTTGGAGTTATATCTACTATACCCCCCCCCTAAATTTCACCCCAGAACTGAAACGAATGCAAGAATGATGAATAAAAATGGACCATGATGGAAATTTGAAAACTCTGTCCAACAGAGTGATAAAGATTGTTTTCTAGCGCAACCTGTATGGCAAATTATTTGTTTGAAGAGCAGCATCAATAACACAGCATGACATTTCTGTAGAATCCTTCCCAGTGATGTGGTGGTGAATTATATGGGGATAATTCACCATATAGATTCATTTTTGTTCTTGCATGGTTTTGATGACTTTGCTATTATCCTTAAATTTGAAAAATAATAAGAATAAAGAATGAGTAAGTGACCCTAAACTTTTGACCGGTAGTGTGTGTGTTTGTATATATTATTGATTTTGTTTTATATATTATTATTATTGAAAAAAAAAGGTGCTAAGCTGAAATGTGAATATATTTTGTAATAATTATTCAAATATATATTTATTTAGAAACTGAATTGAACAAAAACTGAACTAAACGTGTTAAGATTAAAGTTAATAAATATTACGTTATGTTTTATTTAATATTTTGTTATTATTTTTAGAAATTTAAACTGTGAACTAAAAATGTGTTAAGCTGAAATGTTGACTGGACGATAGGATGAGATATGTTCCAGGAGTACCGATAGTCTCACACCGTCTGCACTCAGACGCTTTTGTGATATATATATATATATATATATATATATATATATATATATATATATATATATATATATATATATATATTGACCGCTCCAGGCGGTCGGTCGCGATCCCCTCCCCGCTCGCGGACGGCGGTCTTCCCTCGACCCCTCCGCATTTCAGCGGCTGGTAGGGGCATCCTCCGCCCCTGGCAGCGGCCCTGACCGCTCCAGGCGGTCGGCTATAGGAGCCCCTTCTCCCCTCGCGGTCGGCGGCCATTCCTCCGCATCCAGGCGGCTGGGCTCCTCGTCCCCCGGCAGATGGCCGCGGCTGCTTCTTTGGGGTAGTGGCGAGAACTCCGCTACGGCGTATCCCTCTTCCTTCCCGGGCTTTCGGCACCAATGTAAAACAGATCATATTCATGGGCAAGGAAGAGGCGAGAAACCGGCTTGACAAATAACTTAAAGGTTTAATGTAAAACTCAAAAGACAAACACATAAGATAACGGACATGTCCAGAATTGAGCTCTCTCTCTTTCTCGATCGCCTTCTGCGAGTGGCCTTTATCCCTCTTGATGGCTTAATTAGCCTAATACGGGACCGGGCGTAATCACGCGCCGGTCCCGCCCTCCACCGTGCCACATATACATATATATATATATATATATATATATATATATATATATATATGAAAAAAAATCCTCCTTGTGCAGCAATGACAGCTTTGCAGATCCTTGTTATTCTATCTGTCAGTTTGTCCAGATACTTCCTGTAGCACTTGTCATAGATGTGTCTTGTTGGACACTTCTCATGCACCTTACAGTCTAGCTGATCCCACAAAAGCTCAATGGGGTTAAGATCCATAACACTCTTTTCCAATTATCTGTTGTGTTTTTCTATTTTAAAAGTGGCTTTTTCTTTGCGATTCTTCCCATAATGAAACTGGTGTTGAGCGGGTAGAATTCAATGAAGCTGTCAGCTGAAGACATGTGAGGCGTCTATTTCTCAAACTAGAGACTGATGTACTTATCCTCCTGTTTAGTTGTACAGCTGGCCATCCACGTGTCTTTCTGTCCTTGTTAGAGACAGTTTTCATTGAAGACTGTAGTGTACACCTTTGTATGAAATCTTCAGTTTTTTTTGTTGCAATTTCAGCATTCAAGCATTGTTTAGCCTCAATTCCTCAAAACAGTGACTGACAATTTTCTAGAGAAAGCTGTTTCTTTTTTGCAAATAGTGATGGTGCTGTTTTTTACATCAGTAATGTCCTGACTATATTTTGTGATCAGTTCAATGCCACTTTGAATTAAAGTACCAATTCCCTTCTGAAACAGAAAAATCTGTACATTATACACAAATTATTATTTGTAATTTTATTATTATAAACAGAATTGAGTTGAACCCTACAAGCCTATAATTTTTAGGAATATTTATTATTTTAAATCCTTATCTTATAAATTAACAACTGGAAAAGTCATGGAAATTCATTGGTCAAAATGTGTGGATAGCCTGACATTATTGCATTTTTATAAATTACAAAGATGCTTTTTTCTTTCAAATAGCATGCAACTATGAATCGTGCACAAAAAGACCAGGAACGTGTATTGAGAGAGTAAATAAGGTCAATGTTGATTTCATATTAACTTAAAGATGTCATTTTACAGCCATTGTTGCCAACGGTTATTAATCCATATTGAAGTACTTAGCAAGTTGTAACCGTGGCAGTGACTAACTTTAAATTAATCATTTTAAAACAAATTCAGGTGCCAGGCAGGTTTGGGCACGTCCAAATTAATACCTTTATCCCAGACAGCTGTAAAAGCCACCAATTATGTGCATTATATGTATTATAAATAAATTCACAAGTGTTTCACTTTCCAAAGCACAAGTATATTTTTCAAATAGCACAAGATTCACAGGAAGCAAAAAGAAGTCTAAGACTCACACAAAAAGAACAGCACATAAATTACAACATAATGAAACATTCAACAAAAATGAAAGTGTGGGTGTATGTAAAATTGTGAGAGCCAGTTCAGGCCGTGAGAGAGTTCAGGCCATAAATGGTGCACGCTGGGTCCTGGAGAGTTTGCGTGTACCTGTATGATGAGTCCAAAGAAACGGAATAAAATGTAGGTCAGAAGAATTTAGAAATCACCTGGCGCTTCCACTTTAGACCTTTAATTTACCGTCGCACCTTAACCATGGAGCTCTTCGGCGCTTGAAAATCAAATTAACTCATGCCACTCTACTTTCACACAAGAAGTGCAATCAACAGCTATGAAAAATCAAGGCCTCACTCTCTGTTGATAAGCGTTGTCAAATTTGTCCCTTTGTTGTTCCTTCCGATCGCCTAATCCACATCACAGTACAGAAAAACAAACTTTCTTTCTCCTTACACAGGTTGGCACATCTCAATTTCACCACACCCTAGTTTCTAATCTCTCTTCTTTCTGAGAATCACCTCTCCCCTGTTCTTCACCATTACCTTTATTGTTGACACCTGGTAATCTAATGAGCAGCCATTTTAGGTTGTGGTGGTGGATCCTTAAAGGAACAGTACTCAATTCTGCTCCATCACAAAGTAAACTGTATTATATTTTTATTATCAAACTTCATCTGGAGTATTTAAAAGTGGATTTAAACATTTTGGAACAAACTCACTGTGGGAGCGGGGGCATGGACAAGTGCCCATCCGGGGGAGAAAGCGGTAAGGGCGCTTGCACCTGAGCTAAATTATGTTTAACACCTGTCTCTAATTTCAGTGAGCATGGGGAGGGTGGCATAAAAACGGCCACAGAACCACCAGCCATATAGTGACTTGCGACTTAGCAGCCAAGCTGAGAGAGTGTTTTGCCACCATTGTTTGTGTGTAACAATTGTGGATTAATGATTACTGTCAAGTGCCTGAAAGAAAGAAATTAAAGACTAACCTTGAACCTGCTCCAATTGTCTCCTGACCCTTCCTTTCCCCTAAGTGACCCGCCATGGGATTATAATGAGCTGTCTGGAATACCATTTCCTGGCGGCTCCGTGGAATCAAAAGCTGTGTTACATTTTCCTTTGTTTGAGTTCCTGCGTCACTCTATATAACCGGTCATTTATAACGGCAAATATGAAAAGAACGATGAAAGAACCATGTCCGGCCGGAGTTGTTGACCATCGATTACTCTCACTTGGTCTAAGGCGTGCTTGAGGGTTTCATCCCGCGACTGCTCCAAAGGGAAGTCCCCCTCAGGGAATTCCCTGAGAAGGGGAGGGGCGGTAGAGAGAGAGAGAGAGAGAGAGAGAGAGAGAGAGCTCCTCCGTCCTCGGGAACACCGCCATATGGTCCTTCGCGAGCCGGACGGCTGCCTCCAGCGACGACGGGCGGTGGCACTGGACCCACTCCACTGTTCTGCTTGGTAGGCATTGCATGAACTGCTCCAGCCGTTGGGCAAAGGCGAACGGGCGGTCAGACTTCTCAAGCTTCATGCTCCGGAATAGTTGGCGGTTCTCTTCCGGACTCCGACCAACCCGTTGTAGGATGGCTCTTTTTGGATCCACATAGGCCAGGAGGTTCGTTGCCGGCAGTTGTTGTGCTGCGACCTGGGCTTCCCCGGACAATAGAGGAACAAGGCAAGCTGCCCATTGGTTGCGCGGCCAGTCCCAAATCTCAGCGGTGCGCTCGAACAGGTCCAGGAAGGCTTCTGGATCATCCGCCACCCCCATCTTCTGTAACGCGGGCGGGGGCAAAGAGGAGCGGGGGTCCAGGGTCGCGGCTGTGGCTGGAGCGGCCTCCTGGCTGAGGAGACTCCGTATTGCATGCCGGTCCTCTGCTTGAGCCCACAGGATCTCGAAGAACCAACAATCTTGGTCCTGCCAGAGCTCAAGCAGGGCCTGTTGGTGGTTCTGATGCAGTGCAGTGAGGGACTGGATGACCACCGTCAACTGGGAGGACTCTACGGGGCAACCTCCTTCCATCACTTTGGATAATTTCCCGGGTTTCGGCACCAGTTTAATAACTCTCCTTTCCAGCAAGGAAGGGTCAGGAGACAATTGGAGCAGATTCAAGGTTAGTCTTTTAATTTCTTTAAGGTTAGTCTTTTATTGTCTTTCCGGCACTTGACAGTAATCATTAATCCACAATTGTTACACACACGCTTGACCACGCCCCCGCTGCCACACTCACTTTTGCAAAATTCCTCATTGGGACCTCAGAAAACAAAAAAACCCTTCTGGATTTAACAAGAAACAAAAAGTCAAAAACTCATGTGATTAAATGATTACCACCAACAACTTTTGGATATTAGACAAATTTTCCAATTACATATTCCACTTTATACAGATGGATTGTTTGAAAAATTTGAAAATCGTTTGTCTGCGGCTTTTGCATCCAATCAACTACGTCAGGGTACATGTATTACTGACTGTAAAGGGAGTTCAAGGGAAAGGAGGATGCGAGAACCAGCTTGACGATGTAAATAATATTTTAATGAGAAACTTAAAAGACAAACACACACATGATGGACATGCCCGTAAACGATCTCTCTCTCTTCGCACCACCGTCTGCCATCGGCCTTTATCCCTCTTGGAGGCTTAATTAGCCTGATAAGGGACTGGGTGTGTATAATCACGACCCGGCCACGCCCTCCGCCCTGTCACACTGACCAAAGCTCAATTTTCACTGCAGAGGACAATGATCTACTGTTGGAATTTTTATTATTTCTTGAAGCACTAGAATCTATTCAGACTGATCACCCAACAATTGTGAATGTTTTAATCAAATTGTCATCCCTTGAAGCTCAGAATTTTAACATCATCTTCTGCTGGGTACATGGCCACTGTGGAATCTCTGGAAATGAGCAAGCGGATAATGCTGCCGAAGAAGCATTATCTACAGAACTCAAAAAGTGCTCAATACCTTCCACACATCTGAAACCAATCATACATTTGTATATCAAAAACAAGGGGCAATCGGAATGGGATCAGTGCTTAACAAACTAATTACATGAAATAAATCCTGTTGTTGGGACCAGAAGTTTCTTCTCTTTTAATAACCGGTGGGACCAAGTCGCTTATACATGATGTCGGATAGGCCACTCAAGACTCGCACACAATTTTTTACTGTCAGGGGAAAATCCCCCCCATATGTGCATGTCAGAGCCCAATGTCTATCAAACATTTAATTGGATTGTAATATTTCTACTCCTGTGAGAAAACCCTTTTACTCCGTTGACACCCTTGAAATTGTTTTTAACAAAATTAGTCATAATTAATCATCTTTAGTTTTACTTGTATTATTTTAACCAGATTTTTTGCCATGAAAATCAAACTACATGAAGAGGTTCAGTACTATCAGGCACTTTAAAATCATAAAAATTAGGCTAGTATTCAGCCATGGCGGTTAAAAGGTACTTCTTCAAGAAATGTCCCAATTTTCTCCCAATATTAAGAGCAGCCAATTGGAATCTATTCATCAATCAGCAATCATTCAATCTAATGTGGCATTTGAATGTTGAAATGATTTCTCTTGCCACTCTGCCAGGCCCTGGTGGGTGACAAAACTCTTGCCTTCTGGCTGATGGACAAGGAGATGTACACCAACATGAGCACCATGATTCCCATGAACTCTATCATTGATCGGGGCATTCAGCTACACAAGATGATCCGGCTGCTTACTCATGGACTGGGAGGGGAGGGATATCTCAACTTCATGGGTGAGTCCTTGTACATATATTGATTTCAGATCTCATCCACATTTGGATTTAAACAGCATTCTGTTTGTGGAATTTTCTGCAATTATTAAAAATTAAACATGTAATGTAATCATCACTTAGGGTGCCATTCATAGCTTCAGGCCGGATGAGTTTATGCACTTATAAAAGCTAGACAGACCACAACAAATGGAATAGAATATAAGAGATTTTTAAAAACAACTAAACGTGGCGTCATGGTCAAAGATGACGTCTAGCGCATATTTATATAGAAAAAAGCACAGATGGACATAAAAACGTGTTAGGTATGATTGACCCTAGCATTATATGTGATAACAAATCTACCATATAAATGATGTTTTCCTGTATGGCAAGTATTTCCTAATGCAAATGGCTATATTCATGTATAATAAATGTGTTTGATGATATGATTTGCCTACTAAACAGGACCTCAAGAATCAGGTATCGATGTTGATAATTTTTATTAATTATTTTTCAAATATACTTTGTTTTTAATCATTTTGATCCCCTAGATTCCATTGTAATATTAGTCAAGGTTTTTTGCACCAGTCTTAAAGGAATAGTTCACCCAAAAATGAAATTCTCTCAAGATTGACTCACTTTTAAGCCATCCCAGATGTGTATGTCTTTCCTTCTTTATCAGAACCATTTTATGTGTTATTTTATAACACAGTCCAGCTCTGTATGTCCATACAATGCAAGTGAATGGGTGTCAGCTGTTTGATGGTCCAAAAGTAATATTTAGGCAGCATAAAAGTAATCCACAAGACTCAATCAATGAATGTCTTCTGAAGCAAGCCGATAGGTTTGTATAAAAAATAAATAGATAATTCTAACTTTTATTAACTTATAAACATTTCCTGCAAGCAATCAATGCATCACGAAGCTTTCGTGTGATGTAATCATGAAGGCGCGTTCTTGCGAGAAGTCTCCAAGAGTCCAAATTGAATGAAATAGCAGATTCCCAATAATAACCAGAAAATCCAAATGAGATTTGGTGCCAAATGTGGGACATTTAACTTTAAACAGGAAAAAATACACTGGGGACTCTTATTTTGAAATGTCTACACTCCCAAGCGCTCTCACAAACAGATAAGGGAAAAAAATGTGTACTCTTACAATAATTTAAAATATATTGCAATGTAAATACTACAAAGTGTACATTTTCATATAACAAAATCAGAAGTAATTCATCAACAGAAGATCATCTGTGATAGCATATCATAAATGTCCAGTATTCCAGACTTTTCCTCCTTTAATCTAGCATAGAAAAGTTCTTCACACAAATCGGACATCACACCTTGTGCTGTTTTTGTTGTTGCATGCTGCTATCCATGTCACCATAAATGTTATTTTATTTTATACATTTTTGGTGTTATTTTCCCCCCCTTTCTCCTCAATTTGGAATGCCCAATTCCCAATGCGCTCCAAGTCCTAGTGGCGGCGTAATGACTCGCCTCAATACGGGTGGCGGAGGAAGAATCTCAGTTGCCTCCGCGTCTGAGACAGTCAATCTGTGCATCTTATCGCGTGGCTTGTTGAGCGTGTTACAGCAGAGACATAGTGTGTGTGGAGGCCCACACTATTCTCCATGGCATCAACGCACAACTCACGCGCCCCACCGTGAGTGAGAACCACCCATTATAGCAACCACAAGGAGGTTACCCCATATGACTCTACCCTCCCTAGCAACCGGGCCAATTTGGTTGCTTAGGAGTCCTGGCTGGAGTCATTCAGCATGCCCTGGATTCGAACTCGCAACTCCAGGGGTGGTAGTCAGCGTCAATGCTCACTGAGCTACCCAGGACCCTTAAATGTTATTTTTAAAGTATTATAATCAAGCCCTTGTGATATGCATATCCCAAGATGTACAGTTGCAATATTACGTTAAATTCGATATATCGCGCAGCACTAGAATATGGTAAAGAAGAACTTTTCTTGATTCCTGCTGTTAAAAAGCATTGCTTCAGATAAAATTATTAGACCCCATGTTGGCTTGATGTAATATTACCTCATTACAGATGTAACAATTATGTAGTCATATTACTGAAAATAGTTGAAAATCAGCCTGCTGTTCAGCACTGAGGCTGAACAGTGTACTAGCCCCACTTGGTGAGCCGGAGATAAGAGATGCTGAACAACCATATAACCAGAGTTTAACAGAGACAGGCAGACATAGTTTTCTCCAGCCAAGGCTGAATTCATATAACAAACTGCCCAAACCCTACAAATTACCTCTGTGTTTGTGAACATATGGACCGTCTCAACTTTGATGTAGATGAGTGCTGTTATTATTTACTGCTGCTGTTGTACTGCCAGTACCACTAACGGTAATGACAGCTGCAGATGTGGACCGCCCAATGTGGACACTTTATGCTTTTCAGATGTAGAATATCTGTAACAAGCTTTTGTCTGCTTGCTAAAATTATCCGCCTAATGGTGTTGTGCCCCAGTTGAATATATATTCTTCAGTCAGTTAAGCTTCAACAGCTGAAGGCTAGAGGAATCTGAAACGTAAAGAGACAGCAGACCTGTGTGCTTGCTTGCAAGGAAACAAGCTTGATTCAACTCTGAGAGACCTTCTCTTTTAGTGTTAATGCTCTAAAACACATCATACACTGACACATTCTGGTGGGGTGAATTAAAAGCATCTATAGCATGCTGTGTATTACCCCAGTAAACAATGTAATGTATTATTCTGACTTGTGTTTACAATTATGCATTTACAGTTGAAGCAAGACATTATAGAGGGTTGTAAAGCAGTAGCGTGTATTATATTATATTATATTCCATACAGAGATGCTGAAATTTGAGTTGTAAACTTAAATCTAAATCGTGAAATTGTGTTCAGTAAGGCACAATTAAACGGGTCCAATACACAAAACATTAACTACTTGCTATTTAAAAAGTACAGCCTCAATACTTAATCATAAAATGTGTTAACATGACTCTAATGTGATCAAATCACTTAATAACCTTGTCTGTTTAAAGTTTGTATTTCAACTTTGTTGTCTTGTTGATGGAGCAACATGTTGGCATAAATCTTTTGCATAATGTAAAGGAGACCAAAAAGACACTTGACATTACTTTTTGTTTTTCATCGTTGTCTTTTTTGAACAAGCCATCGTGTTATCATTTGTGCTTTGCAATATGTGCATCTCTTGCTGCTTCATATTTCGAGCATGTGTAGCATAACTTTGGCCAACGTGCTCGCTCCAGTCCAGTGTGTATATACACTCACCTAAAGGATTATTAGGAACACCTGTTCAATTTCTCATTAATGCAATTATCTAATCAACCAATCACATGGCAGTTGCTTCAATGCATTTAGGGGTGTGGTCCTGGTCAAGACAATCTCCTGAACTCCAAACTGAATGTCAGAATGGGAAAGAAAGGTGATTTAAGCAATTTTGAGCGTGGCATGGTTGTTGGTGCCAGACGGGCCGGTCTGAGTATTTCACAATCTGCTCAGTTACTGGGATTTTCACACACAACCATTTCTAGGGTTTACAAAGAATGGTGTGAAAAGGGAAAAACATCCAGTATGCGGCAGTCCTGTGGGCGAAAATGCCTTGTTGATGCTAGAGGTCAGAGGAGAATGGGCCGACTGATTCAAGCTGATAGAAGAGCAACTTCGACTGAAATAACCACTCGTTACAACCGAGGTACGCAGCAAAGCATTTGTGAAGCCACAACACGCACAACCTTGAGGCGGATGGGCTACAACAGCAGAAGACCCCACCGGGTACCACTCATCTCCACTTCAAATAGGAAAAAGAGGCTACAATTTGCAAGAGCTCACCAAAATTGGACTGGAAAAATGTTGCCTGGTCTGATGAGTCTCGATTTCTGTTGAGACATTCAGATGGTAGAGTCAGAATTTGGCGTAAACAGAATGAGAACATGGATCCATCATGCCTTGTTACCACTGTGCAGGCTGGTGGTGGTGGTGTAATGGTGTGGGGGATGTTTTCTTGGCACACTTTAGGACCCTTAGTGCCAATTGGGCATCGTTTAAATGCCACGGCCTACCTGAGCATTGTTTCTGACCATGTCCATCCGTTTATGGCCACCATGTACCCATCCTCTGATGGCTACTTCCAGCAGGATAATGCACCATGTCACAAAGCTCGAATCATTTCAAATTGGTTTCTTGAACATGACAATGAGTTCACTGTACTAAAATGGCCCCCACAGTCACCAGATCTCAACCCAATAGAGCATCTTTGGGATGTGGTGGAACGGGAGCTTCGTGCCCTGGATGTGCATCCCACAAATCTCCATCAACTGCAAGATGCTATCCTATCAATATGGGCCAACATTTCTAAAGAATGCTTTCAGCACCTTGTTGAATCAATGCCACGTAGAATTAAGGCAGTTCTGAAGGCGAAAGGGGGGCAAACACAGTATTAGTATGGTGTTCCTAATAATCCTTTAGGTGAGTGTGTGTGTGTGTGTGTGTATATATATATATATATATATATATACTCTCACCGAGCATTCATTAGGAACACTATGGTGCACTTAGATGCTATTCTGCTCACTACAATTGTATAGAGTGGTTATCTGAGTTATCTTAGCCTTTCTTTCATCTCAAACCAGTCTGGCCATTCTCTGTTGACCTCTCTCATCAGCAAGGTGTTTCCATCCGCAGAACTTCCACGCCACTGAGATCATATTTTTTTTCCCATTCTTATGGTTGATTGTTGATCAGTTGAAGCTCCTGACTATCTGCATTGATTTATGCACTGGACTCCTGCCATATGATTGGCTGATTAGATAATAGCATTTTTTTCTTTTGTTTTCATTTCTATTTAAAGGCATCTTTGTAGGGTCTTGAGTAAAATGATGGTATCACTCGAAGCCAAAGTGGGAAGTGAAAAAATGCTGAAACACGCCGACATGTCATGTCAATGGATCAATGGCTGTGGAGTCATTTAGCCAGTGCGAAGCAAGAACAAATTGTTTCAGCAAGCAAATCAATTTGAGTCACCCCTAATTCGGCGAAACCCATCTATTTACTTTCCATCCGCAGAAGCAGCTCGCGAGCTAAGAGGCCATAAAAAGATGGCAACCATGTTTGCAATGCAGAGAGAAGATGAGGGCTGTGAGGCAGAGACTTCACATTATAACACACTCGCACGGCACCAATGAAACGCCTCAGTGGCTTCATCATTAAATCAGCAGGTAGAAAGTGAGATGAATGAATGCTTGACTTTCTGAGATAGAGAAAAACTTCTAGATCACCTTCAGAACCACAGAGCGATAATCATATTCAAACTGCTCTCTTGATAAGTGAAAACGCTATTAAGATTTAGTAAAGTGAATATTTTGGGGGTTTTTTTAGTTCAATTTTCTCATTCATATAATCAACCAGTAAACATAAACATTGTTTTATTCAGAGGTGGAAAGTAACACATTGCAACTTCTCTCGTTAAAGTACTTGAGTACATTTTTCAAATTCTTCCACAATTTGAAGTGTAATAATAGTATTTTTCAAGTATTCAACTTGGCTACAGTTATTTCTCACCACAATTACAAAGTACATAAAAATATGGAATATTTCAGAATTTCTGGAAAGAAGAAAGTTATAAGTACTAAATCTGTTTATAAACTAAAAAGCGCTGTGCGTGGCACGATGGAAGCCCGCAGGGCTCAGCATTATGAGCACAGCAGCTTGCATAAACTGCTGCCGGTGTCCTCTCTTCTCTAGCTTCTCCAAGACTTTCTGCCCTGTCACTATATAAGAACTTTATTACTGTGATTTTTCTGCATATTTCATTTTATTCTGAAAAGAAGCCGTTCATTCAGGTACGAGGGAACCATTCGAACATGTTTAACCACTGATCAAACTTGTTTTTATGGTAGGCAATGTTTTAACTGTGTCAAACATTAACACAATGTAGTTTGACATATATGTGGGGATATCTTGTTTACTTGCTACTATATGTCTAAAACAAACTTTTTAAATACCTTCGAGAGATACAATGCCAATAGTGTCAGAAATTAATGGGGACTCGGTGCAAAAAATCCCCAAAATTCTAAATATGGAGGCAGAATGTGTTTATTAATAATCTGATATAGTTACAATTACATACATTGTGATCTTCTTTAGATTTTTCACTGAACATAATTTTTTTATTATGGACCATCGCGCAAACATACAGGCGCTCCACTTCTATCAATCTGCAACAGTTCGGTATTGTACTTCCGCATAAAATTCTGTAACCGTTCGCCCCTCTTATTCAAATTAAACTCTCCTAGCGGGTAACACTCTCGGTAACGCTCATGGTGCTGTACTGTTCTTTCCTGCCCTGTGCTGCTGTTTATCTGTCTGAAAAGCTTCACCCGCTAGAGGCCAAAAGTGTGCAAGGGATGGATGTTATAGGATGTTACCAAACTGTACAATTTACTTAATAATAATATCTTAATATGTTCAATTACCATAATGCTAATTAAGACTTTATTATTACAACTGTAATACAATAATATATATACAGAACAACCACTTGTAGTGTTTGAATCAGTCATATCTCTCATTAAACACTGTGTGAAATTTGTATTTTTGTTTTATTTTATTCAGTTGACATGTAGGAGTTGATAACAGTTTATGCTTAATAATCTCATTCCATATCTGGATAATTGCTGCAATATCATAGAGGATACATTATTTCTACGATTTTGTGTTATATTAGTTTTGTACGGTATGTTAACTTAAAAAAAGCCAAAATACTTGGACATCCGTGAATTATAATAAACCTGAAATAGGAATGTGTTTCAGTCACAATGCACATTATGTAGTTTAAAGATGATTTAAAGACATTCAGAATGTTAAAAATGTCTATTTCTATTTAAATAACTTTTTCTGTTTGTCCAAGAATCCTCTTGCAGCAATGCAGGTCTTTGGCATTTAGAAGCTGCTAGTTTAGGACCTGTGAGGAGTCTGTTTCTCGACCTGTTGTCTTTTTGTTGTGCATCTGGGCCGTTCACTTCCCCCTCTATCCTGGTTAGAAATTATTTTTTCAAAACAGTAATGCATGGAATTGCCTTCATCTCTAGACTTTAGGTGAAAATAGAATTTCATGAGAAATGTGTTTATTTTTGCCTATTTTTAAAACCAAAAATTGACTTGCAAGTGTAAATCAACTTAGAACTCAATACCTCAGCAAATGGGGAAAAGCACCACTGTTTTGGGATTTCTGCATGGTAACGTAACCATTTTCAATTGTTCTAATAATAAGAATATTTTCTTGATTACCAAATTAGCCCTTTAAAATGCTTTTGTAATGAATAGGTGACACAGTATATGTCTGCCATCATGGGTATAAAATAAATATCACTTAAAACAATTATTTCAAACTGTAATAATAATTTGCAATTAATGATTTTGGCAGTATTTTTGATCAATTTTATGTAGCCTTGGTGAAACGAAGCATCAGTTTCTTTCAAGAACACAAATGTCTTTGTGTTATAAAAATGGAAGTGTATCTACTTTTATATAATATAATTTTTGTAAAGTAACTTGTAATGACTTGAGTAGTTTTTCAGAAAACTACTTATTTACTCTTACCTGAGTCATAATATCTCTGAGTACTTCTACTTGTACTCAAGTGAATTATTTCTTCAGTAGCAGTACTTTTACTTAAGTAAAACAAAACCACTGGTTTTATGGCATGTGTACAGAACACGCTGTGCTGCATAAAAAAATTAATCATGTTACATCATATTGTTATACTTGCACAAAATAGCTTACTGATTGCTGGGCTAGTATTTAAAGTAGTTTTTCCATTCAGGCAAAGCTGTTTATCCATGTCACGAAGCACAAAATCATTTCCTAAACAAATGACTTTGGGCCTGTATTGATAAGAGTCATGATTAAGGCACGATTAACCACATTTTCATTATAGATATATTTTATGTTATCTGCAGTCCATATAAGCTATTAGAGTCTGTTTATTTTCAACTCTGAATGTGTGGTGTGTTTGTGTAAGATGGAAGGGGAGGATAAACTACTAAACTGATTGGTTTCTGACAACAAGACTGTATGTGATTCAGCTATTGGTCATCAGAGCATAATCCGGAATCACATTTTAAAAGATCACCTCATCTAGCTCTGTGTTTGCCTATGCTAATGGCTGCTCGGGTTTTTCAAACAACCTTGTTTCAAGGGCAGCTTGCGGCTATGGGTAACGCTGTAAATTGAAAGCCGTTTAAGGGATTAAGAAAAAGCAGTTTAACACCTAGGTTTCTCCCTAGAACGCAGCTTAATGTGGTCATGTATATGCATAAACGCAGTTCTTTTTGAGTGCGCAGTGCGTGAAAAGGCCGGATAACAATTGTCATAATATGGAGCCAAGCAAGAAGTTAACACAGATAACATAGTTTACACTCTAACCAGTGGTGAATACTCAGGGCCAGCAAAGCCTTCTCTGCTGGCCTAACATGCCAAATAAATGAATATTTTTCATTCTCAATCACTTTTTTGCCGATGTATTTTTAATAGTTTTCCAATCTTAATTCATCTACAAACAAATAGAGAAAAACAAAACGTTTATCCAGTCAGAATGTATTCCTTGGTGCTTACAAGCAAAGTGTGACACCTGTTTCACAAATCACATGCCTGAAGCAGCACGTGAGTTTGAGCTCCACCCCGTCAGGCCTTCAGAATTTCCACAGAATCCCTCAACATTGCAAATGAATGGGCAACTTAAGTCAGCTTGTCAGATTAATCAGCCAATCAGATTGATTTATTTGTTCTTGTTGGGTGTGATCTTTAGGATATGTCCGGGTCAAGGCCTTCTAGCTGGCCTTGAGCGATGCAATCACGCTTTAAGTGACGTACATAATTCAAGAGCGAAAAGCATTAGATCAAGCTGTCTGACGAGTCGGCTATCACTGCCACATCACCGTTGAGAAAGAAATCCTTATGTATTTAAAAGCAGAAGATGTTCTGCATGACCGTGTGATGGCTTAATTTGTTAAACAGGAAAGGAGGACTAATGTTCACTTCAAGTAAATTGGTACGTGCTTTTTGGAGTTTTCTAAGTGTAAATTAGGTTGCTTGAGCATTAAATGTCAGATCAAGTTTTGAAAAGTAGTGCTGCATTCCATTCAAATCGGAAAGTCGGATTTTACAATTTCCTACTAGGAAAAGTGCAATGGAAGGCATCTTGAAGTCAGAATTGCAACTTGTAGGCTCGTGCAGAAATTCTCAACTCCGATTTTGCCGAGATGCAGGTGCATGATGTCTCACAAACATGTCCACACTCAGGGAGATATACATTCACTTTATTAAATAAACGATAAATGAGTTCATTTCCACATTACATAATAATAGCTTGTTCAGCAAATGCCTGCAGAGGCAGGTGTATAAAACATTATAATCTCTTTTGATTATCGTACACCTGAAGCACAAATGCTAGCACTGCAGCATTGTTTATCAGTTGGGTTGCTAGGAGACATCTCTAATGAGAGTCAAACCCCTGCTAAACTAACGGGAGCATTGCAGTTACGAATATCGGGGAATGTAATGAATTTATGGTTGGAGATATCAAGTAGGAATATCCCGCATCAAACTTGAATGGAACGCAGCATAACCGTGTACCCTGATGACAATAAACCCAAATTTATTGCAAGCAACATTTAAATCGCAACTATTATTAGATAGATTTTTCAAGGTATTATAGACCTCCTTGATAGATTCATATGAAAAATTATGATTTTTGGATGTCTGTTCTGGAGACGTTCATTTCACAGAACAGTCATGCTGCAGTTAAAATTAGACTTGTTTGAGAATTACATGTCATTTCAAGTTCTACTTTCGTGAGTGGATGTGTTTTTAAATTGTCAAGTGGTATTACTAGTTAGCTGCGACATACATAATGTATGATGCCCAAAGGCATAGGGTGTCTTATTCATTGTGAAACTGTGTTTTCTTGAATCACACTGAAGTCCTAGACTGTAAATGCACAGCCCGCCTCTGACTATAACCTATTCCAATTTATACACACCAATGTAAAATGTTGGAGCCATTTATTAATCTTGATATGTCTAAAGATCTGCTCTGGAAATGCTTGGATTTGGAATTATTTGGATTAACTTGGACTGAGTGCAACAAAGAGGACTGAACCAGACAAGGCCTGAGCACGCTAAACGGTGCGGTATATGAAGTTTAAAAAGGTATTTCAAGCAGTCAGCATGCTGAATTAAAAATGATTTGAAGGAATCAGTTTGTGATGTGTTCAAACTTAATTTGGAAGTACAATTGGAATTAATTTGTCAATCAAAGCCAGAATAATGGATTTTAACACATGCTGTGCCACAGAGTTTTTGAACAAATGCATTCAGCCAGTATCGGCTTTTGAAAGAACCACGGCACCTTTTGAACTTTGAAAATGTCTGATTTAAAACAAGTCAAGTCAAGTGGTTTTTACTGTCATTCAACCACATACAGTTAGTACAGTACGCAGTGAAACGAGACAACATTCCTCCAGGACCATGGTGCTACATAAAACAACATAGGACAAACACAGAACCACATGAGACTACACAGACTAAATAACATACCTATATAAAGTGCACGTGCAAACGTGTGCAAAAAGTACGGGACAGGACAATAAATTACTAACAATGAACAGGACAATAGACACAGTGAGAGACAGTATAACAAATATGTCTGATGAAACAACTGATAAAGAAACTATTGAACGTCAGGATTTGGGTACTTGTGAAGACTCTCCACAAAACATTTAGGCAATTAATCAGATGCGGGCAAACAGAAAAATAAGATTAGCACAGCTAACATGCAGAACAAACATCATTAAAGAATTGTTAGGAGATTAAATGAACATTGGTGAAGACAAAATTTGGTGAAATATAGGAAATTATTGGATGAATTTAAGGATGCGAACAAGTCTTTCCAGTGTTTATTGAGTGATGATGAGCTTAAACATTATCATTAGAAGTGGTATCAGCCAAAAATGCATTCAATTCAGGATTTTCTGTCAACTTCTTGGTTATCGAATACCACAGGAACGAAGATATTATTGATGATGATGTTACTCCCGCAGGCAGTGTTTCTGCAGTGTCTTGTAGATCAAAAGATAGCTCACAATGTCCACAATCCTATGCTTTAATAGTGGCGGAGTGAGAACAAGTGGATCTGAAGACGTAATATGCTACGCTAACGGAGAAGCATGCGCTAGAGGAGAAAGAGCAGATGTTCAACAGGCAGAAGGACCAAATAAGAAAGCAAAGGGAAACATCGGAATTGGAGACTGAATTGGTGGCTCCTACTGCTAAAATCAGTGACATGAAAGCAGTAGATTCACAAGTAAATCATGTAGATAGAATGAATGAATACTTTGGAAAGTCCAAGAAGCTTCTGTTTTGAAAAAAAAAAGGATATCAAGTGGAATCAGTGAAAGGCAAGATGGAGATACAAAGTGTGCATACTAAAGAGCCCTTAGCCACAAAACATTCAATGGTCCTGAAATGAAAGGAGGATTCCATTTCTGAAATGGATATCAAATCTGGGCCAGTCAGTTTAGATCCAAGCTCAATAATGTCTGCTTAAGTGGAAACCCACACAGTCTATTCAGAAAAATTCAGTGAACCTCCAGTGAACCCAACACACACACGACACAACACTGTATAATATCTTACAAAAGTAAAATGTTATCATATCCTATATTCTCAAACAGACACTTTTGCCCTCTTTGCCTCCTAAGGAAATGAAAATCTTTAATAGAGACCCATTGGAATTCAGAGCATTTATGAAATCGTTTGAACATGTTAATGAATGCAACATTGACAATGCCCAAGACAGACATTTTCTAGAACAGTACACCAGGGGGCAACCAAAAGAACTGGTTAAAACTTGCTTTCACGTGGACCATGTAAGGGGGTATCAAAGAGCCAAAACCCATCTTATTGAACATTTTGGCAATTATTTTTAAATCTCTAATGCTTACATAGAAAGGTCCTTGTCATGGCCAGCTATCAAACCAGAAGACCCAAAAGCTATGCAATCATTTGCTCTGTACTTTAGAGGTTGTTGTAATGTCATGGGGGAGATAGCATTCATGGGAGAGCTGGATCTTGCTTCCAATCTAAAATCTCTGATTTCCAAGTTGCCTTAAAAGCTTAGAAAAAGATGGCGAACAGCGGTGTTGAGCTATTGCAAGGCCAGATTCTGCGACCTTGTCAAGTTCATTGAAAAGCAAGTCAGAATATTAACAGACCCTGTGTTTGGTAATATACAATATCTGACAAGCCGAAACATAATTAAGCTAAAGTCTACAGTCAAGGCTTTCAAGCTAAAATCCTCCATTGCACAACATGCACAAAACACCAAACCTGTAAAAATCTGCAATCAAAAACACAATGCAGAACTTCACATAGGAAAAGTACACAAAGGAACAACAACTGGAGAACAACATCCTGAATGTGCAGAACAGGCAGTCTCTTCCAACACTTGTGATCATATTGGGGCCGGTGAAAAAAAAAGGTTTATTAGCAATTGTGCCAGTGAAACTGAAAGCAAAAAAAGGAAGCAAGTTAGTACAAACATAAACATTTCTGGATCCTGGACGTTCTGCCACGTTTTGCATCAGAGCTCTCATTAATCATCTTGGCATGACTGGAAGAAGATTTTACTGCGAGCCATAAACCAAGACAAGACAATGATTAGTCATGTGGTATCTAGTTTAGAGGTTAGTGCACTACATGAGAACAACTTCATTACCCTTCCAGATGTGTATACACAAACTTCCATGCCTGTCAACAAATACAACATTCCAACCCATTATCAAGATGGTCTAACCTGAAAAGAGTGTATCTTCCCACCATTGATGCAACGTTAGGCTATTAATTGGCACTAATTCTTCCAAAGTTCTAGAGCTCTGGGAAATAATCAACAACCAGGGAGATGGACCATACGCTGTGAGGACATTGCTTGGTTGGGTAGTTCATGGTCCACTGAGAGGAAAAGGCAATGTGTGTGATGCCAATACTTCAGTTTAAGTCAACCGAATATCATTGGTAAGTCTGAATGACTTAATGGTATCACAGTATATTGCTGAGTTTAGTGAGAAAGCATATGAAGAGATTAAAGAAATGTCTGTGGATGTCAAACAATTCATGAAAATTGTTGATGATTCTGCCAAAATTTTATATGGACATTACAGCCTCAAATTCAAATTAGCATGTTGACTTCTTAAAGGCCCACTCCAGTCACTGGTTTAACCTCTAAAAACTCATATTTGTTCATCAAAAACATTTTTTTTCATGAAATTAATCCCTTCATGCCTTAAAATGGCTTAGATATAACTCTACACATTTGCCTAATTTAGTATGTGCGGATCTATGAATATGCAAATTAGTCCCCGCCTCCATCTCCACTCACCTCTGCACAGCTCACCTGCAGCTTGGGCTACCTACTCACCTTCAACTCTGTTCACTATAAAAGTACTAAATGCAAGTGGTAATATTCGATTAATTCAGCCATACGTATATGTTCGAACTGGCTCGAAGAAAAAGAAGAGTGAATTGTAAAGATAAACATCCAGATGTGCTGTTAAGAAGAAACTATTTGAACACCATAGGAAGTCTCTGGAGAAATACATATCTGTTCATCATAACTAATATCGTAATATACAATACGTATTTGTTTTGAGTAACGTTTGCTGTAACTTTCTTCGTCAACATACCCAAGCCATATAAAATTTCCTGTCAGCATTTGACATGAATCATCATGTAACTTGGCATGCTAACGTTGGCTAACTTTATCTAGCACACTGCAGATTTGTTCGACACAGTCAAAAGATAAAACACAAGAAAAATAAACTTACCATTTGACCAAAATGTTGGCTCGTAATCGCTGTGTCCCCAGGATAAATTGTTGGAACTGCATTGGGCTTAGCTTAGTGGCAAAACCCAACTGTTTTTGGGTAACATTTTTAAAAACAGTCCTCTGGAAAGTGATTACTGCTAACCCGAGTTTTCTCTGGACGTTTTGCTGGGACATTACAATTTTTCCAAATAAACTGCACCCATATATCTCTGATTTTCAGATACTTTGGTAATACATGAAGGCTCACCATTTGTCATTTCACAACTTTCCATCCAAAAACACAACATGTCTTGCAAAACACCGATAGGTAGCTACACCTGGCTTCTCCTGATACCCAGCTATTGATATGGAAAGCCCCACCCCACAAGTTGACGGGATTGGTTCCTTTGGTTTGTGACGTATGAAACCCTGGCTGTCTGAATCCATGTTTTTGAGACTGTCTTTGGTACACTGCAGTTCCAAGACCAAGAAAATGTTCAGCCATGGCATTGAGTGCTGATTTCACTCATGGTGTGTCTTCTAGCATATACAGAAACTCTATATGGACATGTAAACAAGGTTAAAAACTTGATTTTCACTGGAGGGGGTCATTAAGATTTCTGTGGTGAGAGCTGAGCAGTATTACAGACCTGAAGTGATTGATACAATCTTGTTGTAAAAACTTCTATGTGGATGACTGTTTGAAATCTGTGGCCACAGAAGAGGAAGCAATATTGCTTATCCAGGAATTGACAGCTGCTTGCAAAAGAGGAGGAATTCACCTTTCCAAATGGGTAAGCAACAGCCGTTTGTCCAGCATCCCAAAATCTGATTGAGCCAAGGAGGTAAGAAACCTAGACCTGGAGAGAGACACAATTCCATTAAAACTAGCACTGGGAGTACAATGGTGTGATGAAAGTGATACATTTACATTCAATGTCACAATCCAGTCACAACCACATACCAGGCGAGGACTACTGTCCATGGTAAATTCAATTTATGATCCTCTAGGGTTTCTTGCTCCTTTTACTTTACCTGCTAAGCTGCTGTTACAAGAACTTTGCATGAATGTCAGCTGGGATGAAGAAATATCAAAGAGCTTAAGTGATAAGTGGATTAAATGGAAAGACGATCTCAAGCAAATAACCAACTTCCAAATAAGATGATGTATAAAACCCAAGCACTTTGGCACTCATACACAAGCACAACTTCATCACTGTGCTGATGCAAGCGAGCAAGGAAATGGAATTGTGAGCAAAATGCAGTACAAGTTACCTTCCTGATGGTGTCATCTTGTGTAGCCCCTGTGAAGAAGATGACAGTCCCAAGACTGGAGCTTTCTGCAGCAGTTCTAGCCACTAAGATAGACAAGGTAATCAAATCTTAGTTACAACTAAACTTAGGAACTTCCATTTTTTGGACAAACAGTGAATCTTTATTGATATATTATATACAGTCATGGCAAACCAAGTCTCCTTGATAAGAGAAGCAACATAACTGTCACAATGGAAATTTGTAGACACAGACTAACCCCGCTGATGAAGTCTCTAGAGGTCATAATACAGAAAAGTTTTTGCAAAACAAAAGATAGATTCATGGTTCACATACCCTTTGGAGAACTGAATGGGATTGGCCCTCAGTAGCACACATAGTAACCCACTATCTGTCTTAGGAGGATCCAGAGATTAAAAGAAAGTCAACTGTAAATGTAATTGTTAAAGATGAAACCAACCCTGCAGACAAACTGATGCCTAAATTTTCAAGTTGGACTAAACTCAAAGTCACAGTAGCCTGGTACCTGAAGCTCAAAAAGCCTTGAGATGTTTGGCTCTCAAAAGAAAATGTCAACAGTCTGTTCTTCAAAGCCAGCTACACGGAGCATGAAAAAAGAACTACAGCAAAAGATGAAGCTGAGTAAGACCATACTGGGTAGGCAGAGCCTGAAAGAGATGGCAGTCTATTATCAAGTACATTCAAACAAAAAAATTAGCTGAAGAAGTCTAAAACCAAGAAGACAAGTACCATTTACAAGCTAGATCCAATGTTAAAGGATGGAGTTCTTGGTGTAGAATGTCTGTCCAAACCAACTCTTCCAGAGGAGGATCTGTTTTTTTGCCCAAGCATACCCATGGATCTACACTAAATCTTAAGCACTTACATGAGAAATTGGGACATGCAGGGAGAAATCACATGCTCTCTGAAGTTCGTAAGAGATTTTGGATCATCGATTCCAATTCTGCAGCATGTAAGATTATAGCTGACTGCATTGTGTTCAGAAGAAACAGAGCCAAAATAAGACAGCAGAAAATGGCTGAATTACCACAGGAAAGATTGGTTGCTGATTTACCCCCTTTCGATAATGTGGGCATTGATAATTTGGGGCCTTTAAACATAAAAAAGGACAAACTACAATGAAACGGTATGGGGTATTTTTCACTAGTATGGCCAGTAGAGCTGTGCATATTGAATTTGCTCATTCACTTGATACAGACTCCTGCATCCAGGCCATTAGGCGCTTCATCTGTAGAAGAGGTCAAGTAAAGTACATGAGGTCTGATAATGGCACAAGCTTTGTGGGTGCAGATGGAGCACTGAGAGAGGCCCTTGCTGTTCTCAATCAAAACTGCTTTCAAAAGGCTTTACTTCATCTTGGAATAGAATGGAGTTTTAATCCCCCAGAAGCATCTCACCATGGAGGGGTATGGGAGCGTCTGATCAGATCCACTAAACATGTACTTCTCTCTGTTTTAAAACAGCAAGAATTGACTGAAGAAAGACTGCATACTCTATTATTTGAAGTAGAGGCTATTGAAAATAGTCGACCAATAACTAGTCTCTAATGACCCTCAGGATTTAGAGCCTGTCACTCAGAACCACATTCTACTTTAAAAATCTCAACCCGTCTTTTCACCTGCATTATTTAACATTATTTAATTTATTTTGCTGTCCTTCACTGCATATTGCTGCCCCCTTTTTAATTAGGCTGCCCCCTAATTAAAGGAATTATATTTGAGGATAGTCACTACATAAAATACAGACTGTCCCTCCCGTTCGCAAATATGGGCTTCTACATTGGAGGCTAAAATTTAAAGGTGACTAGTTTTGGAGTGAAAACTCTTAAGAACCTTTTCTTTGTCTTCATTTTGCCCTCTTACTAAGTAATTTTGAAGGGGCTTTGCCACCCTGTCCCTTTACTGTAGCTGAATTCAATGTAGTCCCTACATACTTACATTCCCATGGGATACTTCATATGCCATTGTCTGAACCTTGGATTTAAGATGGACCATACCTCACCGAAATTACCGGCCAGGTTGAACTGCGTTTCACATCACTGATCTCTGCCTGCATCACCTTGGTCTACTTATGGACTACGATCTTGAAATGAAATAAATAGACTAACAATTGCCAACAAAAGCCTTTATCAGCCAATTAACAAGGGCAATTGCATCTATGTGAACTTCTGCAGTTAATCCAGGCTGGACTTCAAAGACATTGGTCATTAATCTTACAGTTCAAACAAAATAGATGTTTAAACACTGACCCTTAACACTTACTTAGTTTAATAATTTTAAACCATGACTTTAACTATACATAAGTAATATTTACATTATATTCATGATGTTAGCCAGAGGGGAACTGGCCCCCTCACTGGGGTTATTTATACAACTATTATTTAATTACTTATTTTTAAACACGATTAATGTCTGTTAATGCCTGATCTTCTGTAAAGCTGGTTTGAAATGATGTGTGTTGTGAAAGGCACTATACAAATAAAATTGACTTGACTAGACCCTATCTATTAAGTCAACTTTGAATTGTGCTACTGTATAACTTGGTTATCATGGCCAATTTGTTATTTATTTTTTGCTCTATATCCAGCTTGTAGTCAAACAGAGCTCTGAGCTCACCTTCTGCTTCAGTTCTAAATGAATTACACATTTTTTTCCACCAACCTTTGTGTGTGTGTGTGTGTGTGTCTCAATTAGGAATCTCCACTGCCAGCATGAGGCCTGTGCCACAATAAAGCACTCAAGCCTAGACAGGTTTACAGCTTCAAGTTATCTGAGTCACCTTTTAATGAACCAATAGCGGTTTCATATTCCACTTTTGTGTATGTCATATTCCAAGCTTGTAACTTTTCTTTTTTTATTATTAATACTATTATTGTAAGGCTTTAAATTGCTTTGAGTGAGAGGAAATCTTTTTTGCATTACAGTAATGATTTCTTTGCATGTTGCCAATCCAACCTTAAGCCAAGCAGAAACTACATGACTTACAGTCGGCACCCTGCGACAAACAGTCTTTTTTTCCCCCCCTTTTCTCCCCAATTTCACATGCTCAATTCCCAATTTGCGCTAATCCTCATGGTGGCGTATTGACGCCTCAATCTGGGTGGCAGAGGATGAATCTCAGTTGCCTCCACATCCGAGACAGTCAATTTGCACATCTTATCACGTAGCTTGTTGAGCGTGTTGCCGCGGTATCCACACACAACTCACCATGCGCCCCACCGAGAGCGAGAACCACATTGCAGCGACAACGAGGAGGTTAACCCAATGTGACTTTACCCACCCTAGCAACCAGGCCAATTGGTTGCTTAGGAAGCCAGACAGGAGTCACTCAGCTCACCCTGGATTCAAGGTCAGCGTCTTTACTTACTGAGCTACCCAGGCCCCCGACAAACAGTCTTTTGTCATTTTGATGTGCACACTACACGACGACTGATCACAGACTGGGTGTATCAACTGCACAACCTTTCTTCCATGACTGAGACCCTGTGTACAGATGTGTTTTGGGTGATTCAATCACAAATGTGCAAGCAAGAAACATCACTGTCACACCTGGTTGTCTCTTTTGACCACTTGTGTTTGGTTTTTGAAGGGACTGTCTCTGATTCATAAGAACATTTACATTTAGTCATTCAACAGATGCTTTTATCTAAAGTGACTTACAAATAGGGACCAAATCAAGCAATTTCTCGTACAAAAGTCAACAACATCTTCAGTATCGCATTATCAAGTTCTCAAAGTGGCTAGAGTAGTATAGAAGATAGTGTAGATGAAAGACGAGACATTGAGTGTAGAATGGTTAAGTGTCTCTAAACAGATGTGTTTTCAGCTGGTTTGTGAATGTTGAGATGGTTTCAGCAGATTGTGTGGAGGTTGGAAGCTCATTCCACCACAGAAGAACAGAGAAAGTGAATGATCGTGAAATGGACTTTGTGCCTCAGTATGTGACAGGACCACCTGGCGCCGCTCGTTCATTGACCATAGAGAGCCAGTTGAGACATAGACCTGGAGGATTGAATTGAAGTAAGAGGGTGCTGTTCCACTGGCTGTCCTGAAGGCCAGAGTCAAGAGTGATGTGATATAAGACTTCTTTGGCACTTCTGCATTCTGGACCATCTGCATTGTCTTAATCTTGCTAGCTTGCAGGCTAGCCAACATGGCATTACAGTAGTTCAGTCTTGAAATGACCAGAGCTTGGACCATGAGCTGTGCAGCATATTCAGACTGGAAAAGTCATTTTTTTCTTGATATTGTAAAGCGTGAACCTGCAAAATCAAACGTTTGTTGAGATGTGTGCAGTGAAATTAAGCTGGTTATCTCCCACCAGTAATCTGTCCTGGTTGGCAGTAGTGTTGGCAGAACAAAGATGGACATATATCAGTCATTACGTCTTTGTATTATTGAATGATAATAAAGCAACAAAAAAGTAATGGAAGTGAGTTATTTTAGTGAAGTACCTGTAACTGAGCTTCTGATGTGCTTGCCCCCACTATCTCTCCCTGCATGGTGATATCAGAGACACTGAAGAAAGTTCTTGTGCATGTTCATCCATTTTCTATTTTAACTGTTCTGATTGTTTGGTTATTTCCCTTTAAATATGCTTATAACCATCAAAGCTTAAACTCTTGTTTATTAGGCAGTGCTCCACTGCTGCGACAGTACTAGCCCAATGTCTGATTGTTTGAAGTGGACACATCTCAAAACTGTTTGGATCCTGTTACAGCTGTCTTTTGCAGCATCCCGTTTGAAACAGATCTGTCTTTTGCTCGTCGGGACAGTGCACACACCTGATGACAAGACGTCTAGATAGCATGCTGATTTGAATGTTGTTTGAATCTATTGTAGCATCTGTGACATGAGAATGTGCACACTACACTACCATTGTTCATGAGATCTGAGACTTCTCGTCGCAGATTCACAACAGCAAAGGAGATTAGATTGAGTTGTGTTGTGCACTAGGCTTAGCAACTGTTGCTGTCCTCCATTTTGAAAAGACAAGCTTTTGCTTTTTTTAAATGCGAGTCTGTTGGAAGTCATGAGTGTTTGGGTTGTTTTGGGGAGTAGTGAAATTTTAGGCCAGGGCTTAAAGTGGTCAGTTGGGGTAGGGGGCTTTAAATGTGCTTAATGGACCCTTTTACGGACTGTGATGGCCACGTCCACACTAACACGTTTTCGTTTGAAAATGGATCTTTAACTCTTTGTTTTAGCCTTCTGTCTACACTGAGATGGCTTTTTTGACAGTGAAAACTGATGTTTTCTTTTTGTTTTGTTTTTTTGGCTGTGGTCTCATTCTGCGTTCATTCACAGATATACAAGTTTACCCTGCAATAGTTTTTGCATTTCAAACCTGGAAATGTGAAAAGGGTCCATTGTCATGAAAATGACAAATCCTAATGGTCTTAAATGTATGCTTGCTTCATATCTTGTGCAAAATATAGTTTCTTTCTTTTGATTTTTGGGTGAAATATTACCCAGACATTTCTTGACAGTTTTCGTGAAATTCACCCATCTATAGGAGGTGGAACATCTGGTATAGTGCACATCATGTGTTATGTACATTTCCTGCTGTGATGATAGGAGTAATATATGACATGAATATACTCCATATTTACATGAGAAAAACATATCCAAAACCTCACATAAACCAATGAAGCAAACAGACATTATACTTCAAATCAAGTTGACTTTTTGCTTTGGGAAGTTTGTAGAAGTTGGCACACTGGCATCTTGTGTACATCTCTCTAGGAACACTGGGAGAATACTCTACCTGCTGTGAATGTTATTGTTCTAATTCCCTGGTTATCTTCCAATTTCCATATTTCGGGGATATAAAATCATTGCTCCATCTAGGGATTAGCCAGCATACAGATTTTTCTTTCTTTGTCAGTTGCTCCAAAACCTAGTGAGCTGCCTATGGAGGCAGAATTTTGAGGTACCGTAGGCACGCTCCTGTTCCCAAAGTTAGGCAACTTACTTTTTCTGCCTCCTAAGATGCCATGTTTTGGTCAAATTCTAAAGCTGCATCGCATGAAACCTTCACAAAAGTCCAAGATGGTGGACGAGGCAAGAAACTATAATCAGTCATTCAAAACTGAAAAGTATAGAAAAAATTGTTCAGACCCTATCAGAGCTTTACCGTATGATTATTTTTACGATGAAAGAATATGTAATCAGATTACAATTTTATAGAAGTAATAACTAATTAGTAGTGGATAGCATGTTTTGTGTAACTTACGCAGGGCTGAAACCTTATGTAACATTTGCCTATACAGTGATCAGACTAACTGTTTTGGACCAAGAGAGGCGTACCAAGTAACAGTAAAAAAGCATGACATACTTTTTGTGACTCTTCAGTAACATTACCAAAATGGATGAAGAAAAACTTGTCAACAAAGTGGAGAAATACCCTGAGTGATTCTTGTCTGGTGAGCCACCTCCTCGACATCATTGTTTGGATGCTGCCTAAAGTCTGGTTCACACTACACCAACAAACTGCAAAATTTCAAATATTAGAAATTTGGTTGTTGGATGTAGAATGTTGCGAAACATAACTGTAATTTTCACTCTACCCCGACAAACATAAATAGGGTGAACACACTAATCCAACAAATCCCAACTACATGTTAAAAGTGTGTGTTTGTTGGGGCAGCTGCCTATGTACAGTTCTGCAGCTCACTAGGTTTTGAAACAGCTGTTATGTATACTCCCCTTAATATTTGTCACTTATTTTACAGCTACTTAATGTATTTTAGTAGAAAGCGCTGTCATTCCTTATTCGTTCCACTTCATCCAGGAATACATTTTTATTTCCCTGTCCCGTTCCTTTTCCTTTCTGTCCTTCTGAATAAACAACTTGCCTCATCACCATTGTTTTGCCTCTGTTCTCTTGCTCGTCAAAGTGTCTTCTCGGAATTAAATTACCCAACTGTTGTTTTATGATGTTGTCTTGTCAGCTGACGATGGATTCATTCTCATCACTCGGCTTGACAAGACTGTCACATCAACCTCTTTCTCATTTACTCGGCTGCTTACTCTCAGCTTGCAAATATATTCCCTCACTGTCCTCTTCAGATTTGCTTGTGAACTCAGCGGCCATCTGCTCCAGACTTGAGCTCATTGGTGACATCATCGTCCCCTGAAAGTTCTGGAATGCAAACACACTCAGTTGTTGTGAGCTGCAACTGAGCTCTTGTGAAAGGGACAGTGTTTTTATACACAATTGAAAAAGTCGACAAGAGCAGATGTCTAAAAGTTTGAACAGTAAAAGCTTGTTCACACCAAATCTAGGGCATTTCTCACAGAAAGCATTCTTGTGTCTATTTGCGCTTTTTTATTTTATTATTATTATTATTATTATTCTTATGGTTGTCTTTTGACCATTGCAGCACATCTTGTATATTGTTACAGCGATTTGCATCATAAGTGGCATGTTTTTTAAATACCGTGTCAATTCAACTTTGTATCTCAAATCATTCTATTTCATTGCACGATGTATAATTGTTTTTTTTTACGCTAAAGTATGTCCTATGACTGCATTCACACAGCAACAGAATACGGCTTTCAGGTCTGTTTGGGGTGTTAAATGCTGTTCCATTCATACACAGTTCCATAATGAACACCATTCCATATCCAAAGTGACTTCCTTATATTTACATGCACAACCAAATTTTAAGAGCAAGTTCAGGTGACGTGTGCTAACTGAACAGAACCACAGTTGACTATTACTTGTCTTTCACATCATTTACATATATATATGACATAAATGAATGTTTTGCATTTTTTCCTGTCAATCACAAAAATTAGAGCTGTCAACCTGTCTCAGGTTATGAAAAATGGCAGGAAATTATACAGTCAAAGAGCAAGACAAATCTCCTGTTAAAGGAATTGGTCACTCTCAAAAAAATAAGTTCTCCGAAAGACATATGTTGTGGTTTTGGTGAGAAACAACCTGAAATTTGTGAAAATGTTGACTTTTATTGTGCATTCATGAGTGCATTAGCTTTGGCTTTTGTTGACGTCCTTTTCGTTGACATCCTTTGTGTGTTCATGAGTGCACTGGCTTTTGCTTTAATGAAAACTGGCTTTTAGTGAGTAAATTAAATGGACATAACACATGGTTTACACATGAATGCATCCCGGCAGCATTGAAGCACCACCGCTCACCTATCAATCAACCTTTGCGCTAAAACAAGAGTTTAAACTTTGAACTTTACGAGCGGCTTTAAAAGGAAATATCCGTCCGATCAGAAAATTCAAAAAAGCGAATACATGCACAATCATGAGAGCTTCACAGACCTTCTTCAGTGTATAGTATCTACAATGCCTAAAGTTTTTTTTTTTTTGTATTTCATTTTCTCCAGAATTCCATGTGGTCACACAAACAGTATGTGGAATATTCCTTGCATTAAGCCACCAAAACAAGTTTTCTTGGGTATTCTGGCAAGTTGCTAGGGATAGGGTTTGTTTACATTTGAATTTTTTTAAATTCAGGAACATTCAATTTCAGTCTCTTGACTCATTTGAATATTCTGTTAATGTATGTTTGTGGAATTTTTGGTCACTTGTTGCTAGGCATTGCTTGGCTGTTCTAGCTGACTTTTAAGATGTTCTGGGTGGTTTCAAGGTGTTTCTAGGGTGTTCTGGCAGAATGCTATGCATTGCTAGGGATTGGGGTTGTTTACATTTGATTTGTTTGACAGTTGGAGTTTGAATTAACGAACATTCTATTTCAGCCTCTTTGCTCATTTTTAAATTCTGTCAATAAAGGTTCACCCAAAAAAGAATTCCTCTGAAGGCATGTGCTTGGTTGTACATTCATAAATGTATTGACTTTGACTTTTGTTGTGTCCTTGGCTTAAATTAAATGGTACTTAGCAATTGGCTGGGAACTTAACTATAACATGTAAAACTATAACATAACATGGTATATTATCCAATCAGAAAATTAAAAAAAAGATATATACACATTCACGAGAGCTTCACGGATCTTCTTCAGTGTGTTTATAATGCCTGGAGTTTTTTTGTAATTCATTTTTCCCCAACCCCTCTCAGTGTGTGTGTGTGTGTGTGTGTGTGTGTGTGTGTATATACACTCACCTAAAGGATTATTAGGAACACCATACTAATACTGTGTTTGACCCCCTTTCACCTCAGAACTGCCTTAATTCTACGTGGCATTGATTCAACAAGGTGCTGAAAGCATTATTTAGACATGTTGGCCCATATTGATAGGATAGCATCTTGCAGTAACAAGGCATGATGGATCCATGTTCTCATTCTGTTTACGCCAAATTCTGACTCTACCATCTGAATGTCTCAACAGAAATCGAGACTCATCAGACCAGGCAACATTTTTCCAGTCTTCAACTGTCCAATTTTGGTGAGCTCTTGCAAATTGTAGCCTCTTTTTCCTATTTGTAGTGGAGATGAGTGGTACCCGGTGGGGTCTTCTGCTGTTGTAGCCCATCCGCCTCAAGGTTGTGCATGTTGTGGCTTCACAAATGCTTTGCTGCATACCTCGGTTGTAACGAGTGGTTATTTCAGTCAAAGTTGCTCTTCTATCAGCTTGAATCAGTTGGCCCATTCTCCTCTGACCTCTAGCATCAACAAGGCATTTTTATTTATATATATATATATATATATATATATATATATATATATATATATAATTTTTTTTATTTATTTTATACAGGACTGTGACTTAAGTCTTAGGCTTAACATTTGTCTTAAGATGGTTATTTATATTTTCAGCTTTAGTGTGTCAATAGCAAATATACATTATAGACTGCCAGACATTTATCTTGCAATAGAATGGAAGAACAGGGAGCCCTGCAACAGATGGCATGGTCCCTACAGAGCCCCCCACTAAACATCGAGTCAGTCTGAGATTACTTGTAGAGACCGAAGCAATTGAGACAACCAAAATAGATAGAAGAACTGTGGAGAATTCTCCAAGAATCTTGGAACATCATATCTCCCAACAACCAAGTAAACTGCATGGCATTATTTTTGAAGACAACATTTTCCTAAGTGCCTAAAACTTTTGCACAGTACTATATATATATATATATATATATATATATATATATATATAATTATTTTTTTATAGAAAATAAAATAAATATTTGATTAAATATTTATGGCCAGTACATTTTCTGATATCTGCCATCTTGGGCAGGTGTAGCAAATAGTTACATTTTGAATTGTTGTAATATGAGACCTGCTCCATCATTTTCAGTCATTTTGACCTAGACGTACATTTATTGTTTTATGTACTAAAATAAAAAGGAACGTCTCAGCCAACATTTAAGCGATTATATCTCATCAACGGTTTGGTGTAGAACATAATAATTATAGCATAAGGAAGAGACTTTCCTTATAACTTTTGTGCATAAAACTGTTTGTCTTAGAAAAACATTTACCCACAAGAAACTTCAGCCAACTTGGCAAGTTCTCATACTTTAACAATATATTGAGAGACCGCAAAAGACAATCCTTCAGACAAGGTCATATTGTGTTTCATAATGCATTATTCAGTCCTATCTCTTTGTCTCCCCATTTCATTATACTTTTCAGTGTTTCTTTCTGTTCTTTCGGAAATGTTATGAATATGGGTCAGTGAATTTATTTAGCATTCGTTTGTTTGAAGAAAAAAAAACCCGCTGTGGAATAGATCTTTAAGATGCACACTTTCCTTGACTTGGCTTGGTAATGGCAGCCTGTTTAGTGAGCGCCTTTGACGCAAACGCTCACTGTAGGGGCTGGTTTGGAAGGGGAAAGGTAGTTTTGAGGTGAGGGCAGTTCACAGCAACTTTCCATTGCTTATAGAAATCAGTCTGCCTGCAAAGAAGATCTTGTACAAAACAAATTTGTTCCTTTTAAGAGGTGGCTTTTTGAAATGTTGAAACCTCTAAATTATCAACTATATATTCAATGTTGAGATCTGGAATAAAAGGGTGCTGTCTGTTTGTTTGTCAACATCAGATGACTATATGCTAGGTAAACTTGTCATTGCTTGTCGTTTTAACAGTCAAAACATTTTATTAGTGTCAATATTTGATATTAAATTGGTTTCATAAAATTGCTGTGGAACGCCCTTCCTTTTACATGATGCTGTATTTCTGCAAGCCTTAAAAGGGTGATTTTAAGAAACAGGATCATACATTACACAGACTTTCAAATTAGTAACTGGTCCTTTTTATGCAACATTGTTAAAGGCCCGTTCACACCAAGAACGCTAACTATAACCATAAAGTTTTAAAAATGGTTGTAACTTTAATAGAATAGCGGTGTCCACATCTATAACGATAACGAGACTGAGGACCTATATAGTATGGATCAATTTCAGAGCAATTCTTCAAGCTGATAAACAATAAAAACATTGACAGCCAAACAAAATCCATTCAACTTTAAAGGGCTCAAACCCAAAACGTGCTTTCATCTTCAAAATAACACATTCCAGCTCCGGATCACCACTTATTGCACACACAAATGAATTGCTGAAGAACTGGCAATGTTTCTTTTGCTTCCTTCTTCAGTATTAACAGAGATGAGATAATGAAAAGCTAATGTAAGCTGGTAGCATACAATTACCTCAGGTATCCAGCGCAAATATTTTACAATGTAAGTCTATTGGATTTTTGGTCACTTGTTGCTAGGCATTGCTAGGCTGTTCTGGAAGATTGCTTGGCATTGCTAGGGATATGGTTTGTTTACATTTGAATTTTTTGACAGTTGAAGTTTGAATTAACGAGCATTCCATTTTAGCCTCTTGTCATATTTGAACATTCTGTCAATGAAGCGGTTGATTTAAACAATTTATTCATCCAAAGCATAAGTTTTTGGAAACAACACGGAATGTAGATCATTTTTTGTTAAAATTTTGACGTCCGTTGTGCATTCATGAGTGATTTGGCTTTCATTGATGTCCTTTTTGTTAACGGCCGTTGTGTGTTCATGAGTGCATTGGCTTTTGCTTTGATGAAAACTGGCTTTAGTGAGTATATTAAATGTATTTACTTAGCAATTGGGTGGGAACTTAACTATAAACTGCAGCATAACACATGGTTTACAAATTGAAAGATTGATAAACTGTGCATTGGTAAATGGTCTGCACTTATATAGCGCCTTTTTAACCTTAGCAGTATTCAAAGCATTTTACACTGTATCACATTCACCCATTCACACACACATTCATACACCAATGACGGCAGAGCTTCCATGCAAGGCGCTAGCCTGCCATTAGGAGCAACTTGGGGTTCAGTGTCTTGCCCAAGGACATTTCGGCATGAGGAGTCATGTGGGCCGGGAATCGAACCACCAACTCTGCAATTATTGGACAACCCGCTCTACCACCTGAGCCACAGCCACCCCATTGGCTGGTAAGCTGTTCTAGCTGATTGCTAGGATGTTCTGGGTGGTTGCTAGGGTAGATAGACAGACAGACAGGAAAGTAACTCATGTAGGTTTGGAACAACATGAAATTATGACAGAATGTTTGTTTTTTTGTGAACTTTCTTTACTTACTTTCTACAAAATCTTCTCTCTTTTTTGTGTTTAATTCCAGGTAATGAGTTTGGTCATCCAGAATGGCTGGATTTTCCACGAGTCGGCAACAATGAGAGTTACCATTACGCCCGCCGACAGTTCAACCTTGTGGACACAGATCAGCTGCGATATCGGCAGCTGTACATTTTTGATCGGGACATGAACCACACAGAGGACAAGTACGGCTGGCTGGCTGCTCCCCCGGTGAGAGAAAAATCACACTCTACATTTCCCTGCTTTCCTTACTCTCTCTTTCTACCCAGTATCATTAAATATTGCTTGCTCATCTTCCTTTCTTCATCTGGTTCTGTGTGTTCTGTGTGTATCACCACTGTTTGACTTTCTTTTTCTCCATTTTCATGTTCTCTATCTCTGTTTGCCTCTTGTTCTAACTCCCTTTATGTTCAACATAAAAGCATCCTACCATCACCAGAACATCTGCCATTCCACAAAAACAGCTATCAGTCCCTAACCAGCCCTGCAGTCTCATTACTCTCTTGCTTTTTAAACAAATTTCCACCTCACCATATGGAAGATATGTGAATGAGAGTCATTACCTGATAAAAAAAATAAGTTGGCTCATATTGAGATGTGATTCCAACCTCTACACCACCATGAGAATATGAATAGTTTGATATACAGCTGTCAGATAAAGCTGCAAAATTGTCTAAATCATTCTTTTGAGATGAGACCATTTTTTTGGGCTGAGGAACATTTGTTTATGCATTACCATAACTAATGTTTATGACAGTTTGAAAGATCGAGTATAACTTTACTCAGACAAGTTTAGTAAGCTTTTGTATTGTAAATATACTTCTATTTTAAATCGTTTTTTACAGACTGAATTTTGAATCTACAGCTTGTCACAGATTCTGACAGTTATTGGTGTACTAGTCTGGGTGGTATCAGGGCACTCATGCAAATGAACAGCTGAATTGGCAGAGATCGTATTACAAGCTGTGTAAATGATTTAGTTATACTTCCTTGAATGACTAATAAATATAAAACTATCGATTTAAAGTTGTTGATTATAAGTGTAGAACAAGGGTCATTGGCATGCGGAGGCTGCACCTGCATGCAAGTAACAGCCAAAGAGGAGAATTGTATTTACTTATGTGAAGTTCCTCGCACCTGCATGCTTTTAGAACAACACTTGATGTAAACTAGAATATACTTCTATCCATTAGAGATTTTCAACCGTGCATACATGCTTCTTAAACCACAATGACAGTGACTCTTCCTTACACAAATTAACCAAGGTTTGAATATAGTAATATTGTTTTATCAATGGTTGTAACCATGTTTTGTTGGAAACCATGCATTTACTATAGTAATCTTGTTGTAGCATTACTGTAGCTATGCTTTTTGGTACATTAGTATTGATATGTAGTAGTTACGCTTGATTTAATCTAGTAATATTTTAGTATTACTCCAAAAGGTGGATTTTCTTTTTTTGAAGCCATTCTGTATTGGATTTACTTTGCTATTTAGGGTGATTGTCCTGCTTTATCACCCAACTTCTACTGATCTTCAGCTGGTGCAGAGACACACTGACATTGATGATATCTTGATAAACTTGGGGATTAATTTTTCCCTCAATGATGACACGCAGTCCAGGCCCCAAAGCAGCAAAGCAGCCCCAAAGCATGATGCTCCCTCCACCGTACTTCACTGTTGGAACAATGTTTTCATATTGGTATGCGATGCCCTTTTTATGCAGTACATAGTGCTGTATGTTCTTCCCAAACAATTCCTTCTTAGGTTCATCAATCCATAAAACATCTTCTCAGTAGAATTTGTGGGGTGTCAAGGTGGTCTTAGGCAATCTGCAGGCATGTAGCATTGTTTTTTTGGAAAACAGCAGCTTCCTTCGTGGTGCCCTGCCATGGACACAATGCTTGTTTAATGCTTTCCAAGTAGTAGACTCATGAACAGAGATGTTATCCAGTTCAAATACTTCCTAAAAGTCTTTAGCTGTCACATTAGGGTTATTTTTTACCTCATTGAGCATTCTTCAGTGTGCAGTTTGAGTCATCTTGGCTGGACGGCCACTTCTTGGGAGATTAGCCACAGTACTAAATCGTCTCCATTTATAGACAGTTTGTCTAACTGTGAAAAGATGCTATCTATGCTCTTCGAGTTAACATTGTAACCCTCTCTGGCTTTTCCAGCATCAATAATTGATTGTAGGTCTTCTGAGATCTATTTTTGCGAGACATGGCCCACATCAGCAGTTGCTTCTTGTGAATAGCAAACTTAAAATGTCTGAGTGCTTTTTATAAGTCAAAGTGCTTTTTATATGTCATAAGGCAAAGTATAATTCAACAAAATTTGCTTTTGTTGGCATAATTTGCCTTGGGGTACACATACTTTTTCCACCTTACACTTTGAATGTTTAAATGAAGCAGTCATTATATACAAGAACAATACAATAATTTGTGTTTTAATAGTTAAAACAGATTGTGTTTATCCATTATTGTAACTTAGAAGAAGATATGTATACTTAATTGCAGATCATTTCAAAGGGTTCACATACATTTTTACTTGCCACTGTAAATCATTAAAAAGTAGTACAAATAATAGAAATAAAAATATTAATACAAATTCTAAATAATGGAAATCAGGGAAAGTAATAGTCTAAAATTTGTTCAGATATGTTATTGACTCCTCTATTAAGATGCCTTTAGAAAAGATGAGCTGAGCTTTAAGCATGTCTTGGGTGTCTGAATGTTTGTAATTGCTGTGTATCATCGTTGTCTTTTCCCAGGGTAGATAATCGACAGTAAATACCTTGGCACCCACTCAGACACCCAGCTCTCTTACTGTCTGCACAACTCTAACAGAGTGGTAACAATGTATCGCTCCCGAGAGTAGAGCATTTTTGTGCGTGACCTGGCTTCTTAATTCCCTCTCAGCTCCTTACATTCAACTTTTCTACACTTGGTGGTAGTTGCTACACTTGTCACCACTGCTCATTTTGCAGTCTGTATTGCCTAATAAATGTGTACAAGTTGTGCATTTATGTGCGCAGAAAAGCTTATGTTAAATTTCCACTGTATTTACAACAGGTGCACATGCATGTATATTTTGTTCTTACCTTTGTTGATGAATCTGGCACATTCTAAATGAGTGAGCGCATCCCTGCAGTGAGTTCTTTGTGCAAAACATAGCCATACAATCTCCATGTATTTGATTGTAAAGATGTGCTCTCATCTATACTATACTATAATAAGTTTAGCAATTTGTATATTCAGATTTCTATTTATATAATTTCTATAATAATGTAATTTCTATGATTTTGTGTGCTTTCAGCTGGTTCTAAATTTTTTGAATAAATCTAAGTGTAAACTAATTGATGAATCATAGTTTTTGCATGAAAACTTATCATTTTACCAGATGATTATGGAGCTAATTAAACTACTGCGAACTTGCCTACAAACAGACACATACTGGATTTCCTGAAGTGTTCAGAATGTCAAAATAAAAGCGTGAGGGTTTAAAAGTTAAAGGTGCATGTTTGAGATGTATTACTATATATTACTATTATAATATATTATTATTATTATTATTATTATTATTATTATTATTATCATTTTTTTTTACAAATTCTAATAATATTTAATTTGAATGGGTTCCAAAAAAAAAAAAATAACTCCGGTATCGGATCGGTATCGACCGATACTGAGATTTCCGATATCGGAATCGGATCGGAAGAGAAAAAGTGGTATCGGTGCATTCCTAGTGACTATTCTATACATATCGACCAGCCCTGCAGGGAACTTTACTTTAAAGTGTGGCTGCATTGGCTGCTTTCTTGTTTGAAGCTGTTTCTCAGCAGGTTTCAGAAGTCTATAGCTTCACTTCAAACCGAGCCCCGTTTATGTGCTGCTACAATCATACAGATCACCCACTGTGCTTTTAACAGGGTTGCTGTTTAGTACCTCAGCCCAGCGCTCTCCTGCTACTTGTGTCTTTTTCTCTGTTTCTCTATTCCTTTTGACCGGTCACACACACACAGCTTTTCTTGTATGCATGCTGAAAAGCAGCCGACAAGCCAGCACATGGGTACTAAACTGAGTCTGTATTTGATATTAACGATAATGCAGATATATAACAAATAATATAAATATATAAATACAAAAAATATATAAATATATATATACAGGGTTGTGAGGGTTCCTTTTGAAATGTATTCCACTACAGATTACAGAATACATGCTGTAAAATGTAATTTGTAACATATTTCGTAGATTATTCAAGGTCAGTAATGTATTCTAAATACTTTGGATTACTTCTTCAGCACTGGTAGATTTTTTAACTTGTTTTGACTATAAGAACTGCCAGTACAGTAAGACAAAATACACATTAAAACTACATTAAACCTAAATATCTTATGCAGTGTTAATTCTAAAACAAGATCAATCCCATTGATCTTGTTTTAAGGATGTTTAGATATTTTCAAAGGAACACGATACAAAAATTATTATCAAGAATTGTATTTTTGCCTTAATATCAAAGATCTTACTAGAAAAAAAGAAATTATGATCCAATGTGAAAATTCTTGATAAAAAAATGGACAAGTGGCTCTAACAAGGACAGAAAGAGATGTGGAAGATGCAGAAGTACAACTAAACAAGAGGATAAGTACATCAGAGTCTCTAGTTTGAGAAATAGATGCCTCACATGTCGTCAGCTGACAGCTTCATTGAATTCTACCCGCTCAACACCAGTTTCATGTACAACAGTAAAGAGAAGACTCAGGGGTGCAGGCCGTATTAAAGAAAAAGCCACTTTTGAAACAGAAAAACAAAAAGAAAAAGTTAGTGGGAAAAGACACACAGACAACAGATAATTGGAAAAGACTGTTATGGATCATAACCCCATTGAGCTTTTGTGGGATCAGCTAGACTGTAAGGTGCGTGAGAAGTTCCCGACAAGACAGCCACATCTATGGCAAGTGTTACAGGAAGTGTGGGGTGAAATGTCACCTGAGTATCTGGACAAACTGACTTGGATCTGCAAAGCTGTCATTGCTGCACGTGGAGGATTTTAATGAGAACTCTTTGAAGTAGTTTATGAAGTTCTGTGGGGAAAAAATGTCAAATTGTAATTGTAATTGTTCATGTTATTAATGTTCTGACTATAAATTGTGGTCAGTTGAATGCCATTTTGGTGAATAAAAGTAAATGCTTTCTATAAGAGCAAAATCTGTACATTATTCCAAACTTTTGGCTATATTCAGATAAATAAAATGCATTACATTCTTAAAGTAGATCCAGCAATCCATTTCACAAGTGAATTTGTCAATCAGTTTGAAATTTATTATGAGGGCTTGTTTAAAGACCGTCAATGTACACCTGTGTCAGATTTTATTTAATTTTATTTATTAATGCTTAAAAAACTTTTACATCTAGAGCCAAGAGGTATATTAAAACAAACAATAACAAAAAGAAAAATAAATAAACAGTTTAAATAAAAATATCAAATTGTTTACATATTTCAGTACACTTTACAGCTTTCTTGCTACTCTAATTGGAAATTGTTCTTAGGTATTGCTGAACCTCTGAATTAAAAATTAAAACTAATGGTTTATACCCATCATACGTATATTTATGAATACTAAACTTTGCCAACAAAAGCAGAACATTAATCAAATAATATTCCTTATGAAGAGACATGTCATAGCTAAAAAAAAACGAGCTGGGAATAATATGATCTCTAACAATCTTGCAGAAATCAGACAAGTCGAGTAGGGACAACTCCAAAATAAATGAAAAAATGTTTCCGCCTGCAGACCACAAAATGTACATTATATATCGACATCACAATTAAATCTCTCTACAAAAAAATATTTAGTGGGGTAGTACTTATAAATAAGTTTGAAGGAAATTTCTTTGATTTTATTCGTGATTAAATATTTATGGGTAATTTCTAAATACCAAATTGGCCTGGTTGCTAGGGAGGGTAGAGTCAAATAGGGTAACCTCCTTGTGGTTGCTATAATGAGGTTCTCGCTCTTGGTGGGGAGCGTGGTCAGTTGTGTGTGTATGCCGCGGAGAATAGCGTGAAGCCTCCACACGCTCTACGTCTCCGCAGTAACGTGCTCAACAATCCACGTGACAGTATGCATGGATTGACGTCTCAGTTGGAAGATTAAATATAAAATTTAAAAAAAAGGTTTTACATCAAACTTGAATTGCTCCCATGTTAGGAACATTCTTTGTTAATTTATTCATGGGTCTGAAGGTACATAAATGGTTCACTGCATTAATAACTGATTCTTTTTTTAATAATTAATTGCTGCAAATTAACAGTTTAAATGATCAGACCTTGATAAAATTTATACAGTTGAAGTCAGAAGTTTACATACACTGAGGTTGAAGTCATTAAAACTCTTTTTTTAACCACTCCACAGATTTAAAAGTAGCAAACTATGTTTTTAGCAAGTCGTTTAGGACATCCTCTTTGTTCATGACACAAGTAATGTTTCCAACAATTGTTTACAGACAGATTATTTCACTTTTAACTGACTATATCACAATTCCAGTGGGTCAAAAGTTTACATACACTAAGTTAACTCTTCCTTTAAGCAACTTGGACGATTCCAGAAAATGATGTCAAGCCTTTAGACAATTAGCCAATTAGCTTCTGATAAGAGGTGTACTGAAATAGGGGTGTTCTTGGGGATGAATTTTAAGGCCTACCTTCAAACACAGTTCCTCTTTGTTTGACATGATGGGAAAATCAAAAGAAATCAGCCAAGACATCAGAAAAATAGTGTGGACCTGTCTGGTTCATCTTTGGGAGCAAGTTCCAAATGCCTGATGGTTCCACATTCAACTGTACAAACAATAGTACGCAAGTATAAACAAAATTGGACCATGCAGCCATCATGCCACTCAGGAAGGAGACACATTCTGTCTCCTAGAGATGAGCGTAGTTTAGTGCGAAAAGTGTGAATCAATCCCAGAACAAAAGTAAAGGACCTTGTGAAGATGCTGGAGGAAACAGGTAGACAAGTATCTATATCCACAGTAAAACATGTCCTATATCGAAATAATCTTAAAGGCTACTCAGCAAGAAAGAAGCCACTGCTCCAAAACCACAAAAAAAAAGGTAGACTACAGTTTGCAAGTGCACATGGGGACAATTTTCTTTTTTTTTTTTCTGAGAAATGTCCTCTGGTCTAATGAAACAAAAAACGTACTGTTTGGCCATAATGACCGTTGTTATGCTTGGAGGAAAAAAGTTGAAGCCATCCCAAACGTGAAGCATGGGGATGGTAATATCATGTTGCCTGAGTACTTTGCTGCAGGAGGGACTGGTGCACTTCACAAAATAGATAGCATCATGAGGAAGGAAAATGATGTCTATATATTGAAGAAACATCTCAAGACATCAGCCAGGAAGTTAAAGCTCTGTTGCAAATGGGTCTTCAAATTGGACAATGACCCCAAGCATACCTCCATAGTTTTGGCAAAATGGCTTTATGACAAGAAAGTCAAGGTATTGGAGTGGCCATCACAAAGTCCTGACCTTAATCCGATAGAAAATTTGTGGGCAGAACTGAAAAAGTGTGTGCGAGCAAGGAGGCCTACAAACCTGACTCAGTTACACCAGTTCTGTCTGGAGGAATGGGCCAAAATTACAGCAATTTATTGTGAGAAGCTTGTGGAAGGCTACCCAAAAAGTTTGACTCAAGTTAAACAATTTAAAGACAATGCTACCAAATACTAACAAAGTGTATGTAATCTTCTGACCCACTGGGAATGTGATGAAAGAAAAAAATGCTAAATAATAAATACATTGCTGAAATAAATCATTCTCTCAACTATTATTCTGATATTTCACATTCTTAAAACAAAGTAGTGATCCTAACTGACCCAAGACAGGGAATGTTTTCTACGATTTAATGTCAGGAATTGTGAAAAAATTAGTTTAAAATGAATTTGGCTAAGCTGTATGTAAACTTCTGATTTCAACTGTATATTTGAATAAGGGAAAGTGTTTTTTGTGATGCTGTAACTGGTCAACTTTTTGATTACACTTGGTAATTTCAGCAGTATTGCGTTGCGTGATTTATGTATCTTTAAAACTACAAATATTCCATTTAATCTCTCAATTCATATGAGGACATGAAAACTGCATGCACACTAATTATAACACAATTTGAAATGCTATTGAATGTAGTTTAGCATGTAAACATAGGACATGTCAATGTATTCTGCTATTTTAACATATTGTTTCCAGCAGTTAGACATGCCGCATCAACACAAATATGGTTTTAGCTTATTTTATGTATATTATTCTGTATGTCTCTCTTTATGGCATTTAGATGCTTCACACCACATGCCGTAATATTACAAATGTAATTAATATTAGAAGGTTTTACTCACCCTCCTTCTTAATTAATTGCCTAAAAAAATTGTATATCCATTTTTAATTTTTTTTATTTATTTGTTTGTTTATTTGTTTATTTATTACATTTTTTTGTGCACTGTGTTAATTAAAAAAAAATTGTAATGTACTTTTACAGTAATAAAATATTCCCCAATAGGATAATTCCAATATATTTTAATAGTATCTCTTTCCACACTGTTCATTTGATACGTCTCTGTATTTCACAATTGAGGTCATAAAGAGAACAGCCAATAATAAAATATAAGAGAAAATATTCATGCCTTTTTTGTTTGAACACAGTAAAATTACATGTCATGTCAACTGCCAATATATCAGCTATCGGCCTCACTGCTCTCTGATATCGGCTTTGGCAAATCGTATCATTCGACCACAAAATGAGTTAATCTGTTTATCTGGGTGTTGATCTAAATAAGTGGTAATCTGATTTTACTATAAGAATTGTTACACCTATAGAAAGGATTTCTTTTGTGTGTTCATACTGTGTATGACAACGTAGATTTTGTACAAATCCTCAGTTGCATACAGTAAATTCCAATGCACTTATTTAAGGTTACTACAATCCTCTGTTTTAAAGATAACAGTTAATTAATAAACTTTGTATATATTGCATGTTTGTGTGTACACAAATGAGCCAAAACATTATGTCCACCTGCCTAATATGATGTTGGTCCTTCTCGTGCTGCCAAAACAGTGCTGACCCACTTAGACATGGATTCTACAAGACCCCTGAAGGTGTCCTGTGGTATTTTGCACCAAGACATTAGCAGCATATCCTTCAAGTCCTGTAAGTTGTGAGGTGGAGTTGCGGGGATCAGTCCAGCACATCCCAAAGATGCTGAATTGGATTGAGATCTGGGGAATTTGGAGGCCATTGCAACACCTTGAAGTCTTCATCATGTTCCTCAAACTATTCCCGAACAATGTGTGCAGTGTGGCAGGGCGCATTATCTTGCTGAAAGAGGCCACTGCAATCAGGGAAAACCATTGCCATGAAGGGGTGTACCTGGTCTGAAACGGTCATGAATGGCTGGACCCTGGGTTACCCAGCAGACTAGCTTGTCATCTTCCCACAGTGCATCCTGGTGCCATCACTTCCCCAGGTGAACGGTGCACACATTCACGACCGTCCACGTGATGGAAATGAAAACGGGTCTGACCAGGCGACCTTCTTCCACTGCTCCAAGGTCCAGTTCTGATGCTCGCATGCCCATTGTTGGTGCTTTAGATGGTGGACAGGGGTTATCATGGGTACTCTGACCAGTACGCAGCAGGGTGCGATGCACATTCCTCCCGTAACCATCATTACAATTTTCTGTGACTTGTGCCACAGTATAACTTCTGTAAGTTCAGACCAAATGGGATAGCCTTCGTTGCCCTTGTGCATTGATGAGCTTTGGGCACCCAACACCCTGTTGCTGGTTTGTGGGTTGACCCTCCACGGCCCACTGTCGGTAGGTACTCGCCACTGTTGCCCGGTAGCACCCCACAAGCCTTGCCATTTCAGAGATGCTCTGACCCAGTCTTCTGGCATAACAATTTGGCCCTTGTTAAAGTCACTCAAGGCTTTACTCCTGCCCATTTCTCCTGCATACAACATGTTGGCTAAGAGAACTGATTGTTACCGTCTACCCAGATCTTGACATGCCTTGTTGTAAGATGATCAACATTATTTGCTTAACATGTGAATGGTCATAATGTTTTGGCTAATCAGTGTACTGTGATTTCTATACAGGTATGCAGTATAAGGCTAAACAATATATTGAATATGCATAGAATAATTGGTGATGAACAGTTGAATTATTGAAAATTGATGTACATCTGAGGTGTAATTGCAGCCACAATGCAAAGGGGAGTTTCAATAATTCAATGGTTTGAAATCAATTATTCCATAAATACTATGGTTACCACACGTGGATGCATTTATTTCAAGTCAAAACTTTTTTGTGTGTGCAACTGCTTCCTTCAATTAGCTTAGAAACAGCCCAAGATGTCTTTACTAGTTTGAAAGACTCGACAAAACCTCAGAAACAGTTACTGAAACATAAGCATCGCTTAAGAACTTGTAACAATGGCTTGGACTGTTTCTAGCAAGTTAATAGATAAAGAGTGTGACCAAGCATGTGTTATTTAAAGTGTCTGCTGTGTCAGTAATCAGTAGTGTTTGACAGTAGCATCTCTATAGATAACCAAGCTTCCTTTCAAGTCGGTCACTTCAATGCTCACCAACGAACAACATATCCTTTAACACTTCCACGTTTTAAATGTTATTGCATTGTGATGTTGTTATTTGTTTTATTGGAAAACTGTATGAAAGTCTCTGATATTGAGTTGGCATAAGTACTCTCTTGCGCGTTCGGGAAGCATCAACTTGAGTGACCCACTCCGAGTGAGCCTGAGCATTCTCAGCTCAACAAATGGTACTTACCGAGTCAGCACGACTCCACGTCCCGTCGTCCGTTGTTGATTTTCATCGAGCTGCATGACCAGCTGGTTAAATAGTGGTTAAACTGTTCTGAGGATTTTCAGTGTAGCGGCTTTCATAATACTCGACCATGCCATGCAATGGGCTATATACAGTAAACTCTGTATATGTATATGTGTAGTTGAAGAGCCAGTAGTTTCACACTTATGACCTTCCTCTACACTGGGATGGAAAGCGAGGCCGGTGCACCCGTCCAAGCCATGTCGGCTGATGTCTTTGCTCGTAGGCAAGGCCTACGCTGCGGCAAGACAGGCTGGATCGGCCCAACACACCATGGCGGTCATGCAGGCCTACCAGGCTGACCTGCTCAAGGATATGGATGACAATGGTCAGATTCCGAGTCTTTTAATTCATACGGTCAACTTTGGGTTTGGAGTTGGTTGCGTTTTTGGTCGCTCCTGCAGAGTTTGTCGATTTCATAATATTTTTATTTATATACATTATGATTTTTACTATATAGAACATGACTTGCTTGTCGAAGAATGAAGAATAAATCTGGTAGAGGTACTAACGTGGTGTCTTCTCATCAGCGGCCTACTCCATGTGCTGCGACTGCAGCTTCGCAGTCTTTGAGTGACCCAGACGATCAGGCGGAGTCACCTGCTGACAATGCGGCATTTAATGCTGAACGTTTATCATCAATACATAAGGACATCGCTGAGATATTCTTTCCGAGCTGCAAGATGTGCTGGGGGATATCTACCATTGTGGCCATTGGTGGTGAAAGCCAAATTCACCAATACTATGGTTACGGTGCAGGCTGACATGATGGCAATGAAAAGTATGATTAAGGACATTGAACAGTGATTATTGACCTGTACTGATGATGGTATAGTCATACAAGATGGAGTGGAGTCTCTTAATGTGGAGGTGTAGCTTCTGGAAGACAAATGTGAAGATCTTGAAGCGAGGTCCCGCCGTAATAATAATAGAATCGTGGGGGTTCCTGAGGAGACACTTGCCTCCACTTCTGAGGTCTCTAGGTTACTCAGAGATGCCCTGCACCTTGATAAATATATCCATGTTGACAGATCGCGCCGTACGCTGCAGCCTAACCCATACTCCACGATCGTCCATGCATCATTATTGCTAAACTCCACTACCATTCAGATTGTGTGGACATTCTGTGACGGTGGTTCATGCCAGAGTGGCATTCTTGGAAGTGTGGCGGCAGCTGCGAGGGATCCTGTGTGTCCAGTTTGGATTTCGGCACCCAGCCCGTTTGCATGTCATGTATGACGGCATTGAGAAGCAGTTCATTCGGCCAGAGGAGGCACAAGCATATGTCAAGTCTTTATTGTGTTGAAGGACCAATTTCATGAACATGAAAATGTCTGTTGCTTATGCAACTCACAAGCTCTCAGATGGCGAGCTGGGATAACATGTCGGGCATTTTTATTTATGGTTTTATTTTTATTTTGCTGTTGATTTTGGAATATGGTCACAGTAGATTGGAAACACTAGACATAATCTACTTTAACTGGTGAGTAGAATAGATAACGACCCATAGTTACTGAGGGGTACAATGAGACTGGGTGGATTGGAGAGTATATTCAAGGATACATACTATGTATATAACTTGTTTTAATCTGCAGGGGCTCCACTGATAGGTGGTAGTTCCCTTATCATGAGTGTTGCTTATTTGAGTTGGCTCCCATTGGAGTCTGCACAGCGGTTCACTGTGTTCGGGGATGTGGACTTTAAATGTGGAGGAGGGTGGGCTATATGTGCCGTGGGGTGGTGGGGGGGTCCCTTGTGTGTTTTTTTTTTTTTTTCTCACTCTCTCTTTGGGAGATCAGAGTTTATTTTCTTCTTCTAGTATAATAAATGACTGGTCCTCTTAGTAGCTCTAGTAACAGTACCAGGGGATCCTCTATTCACTTTTTGAGTTGGAATGTTAAGAGCATGGGCAATCTGGTTAAGAGGTCGAAGATTTTCTCCCACCTGAAATTTCTTAACAGTGATATTGTCTTTCTACAAGAAACCCACTTAAGATATGAAGATCACTTGAAGCTCAGGGCTTCATGGGTAGGTGAGGCTTTTCACTCTAACTTTAATTCTATGTCCAGAGGGGTGGCTGTGTTAATTAATAAAAGTGTTAAATTTTCCCTCACCAAGGTCATTGCGGATAATAACGGCAGATATTTGATTATAGTAGGCATGTTAATGCTGAACTCCATTCTGTTAGCGAATTTCTACACACCTAATTTTGATGATCCCAATTTCATAAATAGGCTGTTCTAAACCATTCCCTCCTTAAAAACTTATAAGTTGAGAAGTATTCAAGTTCTAATTCTATCGTCTATGTCCAGGGCAGTATCAGAGTTCATGGCATGCAGTGGTTGCGTAGATCCATGGAGGTTTTATAATGCTCAGGCCAAGGTTTATTCTTTCTTTTCCTTGGTACATCAGTCATATTCCCATATTGACTTTTTTTATAGATAATAGTTTTATTCACTTTTTTTTTTGTTTTACTAATATTTGTATTATTCGTAAAGCTTCATCATTTAAGTATCATACTATTGCTATCTCTGATTAGCTGGATGTCCCCCCCCCCCCCCCCCCTTAATGTGGACATCCAGCTTTCTGCTCGACCCTGCTGTTCACCTCTTTGGAGATTTAACTCTGTTATTATCTGACAATAATTTTACTAAGTTTATGTTGAGAATGTGGAGCGATTAGTACTGCAGTCGCGCAGCTCATACTACGAGTATGGTGTTAATGCTAGAAAATTCTTTGTTGCATAAACTGAGTAGTTTGTGAATAGGCATAGCATCATGTGGTCGTGTATTTTGCACTTTATTAATTCAAGAGAAGTCAAATGATTGGGCGTGAGGCGCTAAACTACAGGACAAACTGCATCAAGCATTGATATGATATTCTACGCAATTCTGTTCCCTTTAAAAATGGATGATTCCATATAATGTGGGACAGTTTGAAGAAAAACATTTGATTAGGCCTTTATTTTGGAGAACAGAGGAGAAAAAAGCTGTAGATACGCTTGTCTGATTTGCTGTTTGTTGAGCGCTTCCCACAGAATGTGCATATTAAGAATTTCTCTTTTCTCCTTGTCAGTGGTCTGAAAACAGTTTGCAAGAATTTTGTCTTTGCTATGGTCATCTGGCCGTTGGCACCTGGACAGGTGCATGAGTGGTGTGGCAAATAAATCACCTGGAATTGCTTGCTCTTCCTAGCTCTCAGAGCTTTTTGGTCAGTCATGCAGGGCGTTCATGTTCATCCGGACAGACAACACTCTAGCAGTGGCATACATAAACTGCCAAGGGGGAGTGCTCTCACGCCAAAGACCCAGAATCTTTTTTATTGCGAAAAGCATCTCCTGTCAATATGTGTGATGCAAGTCTCTTGTCATCTGAACTGTGGTGCAGATTTCCTCAAGTTAATCACCCAGGAGGAGTAGAGATACACCATGAGACTGTTCTGAGGATTTTGGAAATATTCGAGGAAGCAGAGATGGACCTGTTTTCCTCCCCGGAGACCATGCACTGTCACCTCTGATACTCCATGACTCAGGCTCCACTGGGCTTAAACTAACTCACAAATGACCAAAGAATATGCTTTCCCATCTGTTCATTTGCTACACCAAGTGTTGTGCAAAATTTGTGACGATTGGGAAACTGTGCTGTAGGTTGCGCCAGACTGTCCCAACTGCCATTGGTTCCCAGAGCTGGAAAAGCTTTTGGATGCCCCCGTTGTCTCTCTCTGAAGGCCACACTGTTACACGCTTTGGTTTCAGTCAAACAGTTTGGGAATCTTCAGACCCTGTGGGACCATGATTCTTACTTAGAATTTGTACCTGGTTTGACAAAAAACGTTCACAAGTCTAGGGAGGGTAATGTGCCCAAGGTTCTGACCCCTCCTTAAGAGTACAGATGCTTTCTCTCCTCTGTTTGTATTGGACGAGGTGTAGAGACTGCATATGCTCTGCCCTGTGAGGGCGCTACACTGACAGATCAGCCCTTTGTCTGCTTTGGAGGCCGTTCAAAAGCTTTGGTCATCTCAAGGCAAGACTTTCTCACAGGGTTGCCGACACAATTGAGCTTGCTTATAATTTGCAATGTGTGCAGTGTCACATGGGTTTTAAGGCCAACTCAACCAGAAGCATGGTGTTCTCCTAGGCTTGGGCAAGGGTGTATCCTTGAAGGACATCTGACTGGCTGCAGGCCTTCCCAGATCCTTACTGCAAAGGAGAGTTGATTTCTCAATGTTCACTGCCCCAATGTTCAATGTTCACGGTCAATGTTCTCAATGACCATGCCATTTCTTGGCTCTTCAAAGTGTGAAGAGCAAAGTTTTAATGTACTAATACTTTGTTGGCTAGTGGCATTACTTTATGATGGTCAATGACCATTTTGAACTATTTTTCCCAATGTAGTGCGGATGGTATCTCTGTACAGTGTTTCACTACCCCGTGTTATTGAGTTTATTTTTTTCCTTCCTATTGTTCAGTACGGAAAAGAGACTGCCATTTCAACTTCCATAATGATTAGTAGTTATTAATTTAACTACAATTCACAGTGTGTGATACCAGTATTTTTGTTTGGTTACTGGTATTGCGAGGAATATTTCAGATACGTATGTCCCCACATGAACTTTTGGGGGGGTAAGACTTTTGTAAATTTTCTGTTCTGGTATAAATTGTTAGAAGACCTGCAAGTCGGGACTAGTGATTTCTTTAGTGTGTTTTTTAGTATGTCTTTGATTTAAATTTAAATTGAAACCACGTGGTTTTGCAGTTCCTATTAAAGTTACCAACCAACTGGAAAACTCTTAGAATTCATATTATCATTGCTCTCAGTAATGCCTTAAATGAAGCATAAACCAAGCATGTATAATGTAGAAAACAATGTTATCTCAATGCAGATGAATTCTGAGTAAAACTGGAATATTCTGGCTCCCTTTTGAACAACTGTCATCTGGATCTCTTGCCTATCCAATGCGAGTGTCTCTTATACTATCCCTCTCATATTCAGTTCCCAAATTGGCTGAGGGTCTGGGCCACTAAAAATAGTGGGGCAGGGTGACATTGATAATCTCTCATAATGACACGTTCGAGCCGTACTATCTTCTGAAAACCAGCAGCTAAATCATTCGCAGTCATCTGTCTCTGACAGTGAGCTCACTTTTACCCCAAGAGTGTCATCTGGGTTTCTTTTGGATAAAAAAATTTGCACTTCAGGAGTTGGGAGTTTGAATAGTTTGAAGGGTTTGTGTTTTGTGGGAAAAAGATCTTCAATGCATGGATCCTTTGAAAATATTCTTCTGAAATTTCACTGTTGCAAGCATAAGCTGATCTGGGCAACCAAACTAAAGCTTTAATATCAAAACTTAAAAATGAATGTCTTTGCATTGTATAACCAACTATCAAACTGAGTGGGGTTTATCTTAAAGAAATATAGCAATTTATATATATATATATATATATATATATATATATATATATATATATATATATATATATATATATATATACATACACACACACACACACACACACACACACACATATAGTTGAAGTCAGAAGTTTACAAACACCTTAGCCAAATACTTTAAAATTTAGTTTTTCACAAGTCCTGACATTTAATTGTTGAATTCATTGCCTGTCTTAGGTCAGTTAGGATCATTACTTTATTTTAAGAATGTGAAATGTCAGTATAATAGTAGAGAGAATGATTTTTTTCAGCTTTGGATTGAGGTTAGGGCTTTGTGATGGCCACTCCAATACCTTGACTTTGTTGTCCTTAAGCCATTTCTCTACAACATTGCAGGTTTGCTTGGGGGTCATTGTCCATTTGGAAGAATAATTTGCCACCAAGCTTTAACTTCCTGGCGGATGTCTTGAGATGTCGCTTCAAAATATCCACAGAAATTTATTTCCTCTTGATGCCATATATTTTGTGAAGTGCACCAGTCCTTCCAACAGCAAAGCACTGCCATAACTTGTTGCTGCCACCCCCATGCCTCACGGTTGGAATTGTGTTCTTCGGCTTGCAATCCATTCTGGGATTGAGCTGCACTTTTTGCAACTAATTAAATTAATCTCTAGGAGACAGAATGTGGTACCTTCAGGCATTTGGGTGGCTGTGGCTCAGGTGGTAGAGCGGGTTGTCCACTAATCGCAGGGTTAGAGGTTCGATTCCCGGCCCACATGACTCCACATGCCGAAGTGTCCTTGGGCAAAACACTGAACCCCAAGTTGCTCCCAATGCCAGGCTAGTGCCTTGCATGGCAGCTTTGCCGTCATTGGTGTGTGAATGTGTGTGTGAATGGGTGAATGAGATGCAGTGTAAAGTGCTTTGAATACCACTAAAGTTAAAAAGGTGCTATAAAAGTGCAGACCATTTACCATTTATTTACATTTGAAAATTGTTTCCAAGGATGAACCAGATTGTGGTGGTCCATAATTTTATTTTCTGAGGTCTTGGCTGATTTATTGTGATTTTTCCATGATGTCAAGCAATGAGGCACTGAGTTTAAAGGTAGGCCTTAAAATAAATCCACAGGTACACCTCCAATTGATTTCAACTAGCCAGTTAGCCTATCAGAAGCTAATTGGCTAATTGCCTAATGGCTTGACATAATTTTCTGGAATCTTCCAAGTTGCTTAAAGGCATAGTAAACTTTGTGACTCACTGGAATTGTTATATAGTCAATTAAAAGTGAAACAATACGTCTTTTAAACAATTGTTGGAAAATGTACTTGTCAAGCACCAAGTAGATGTCCTAAATGACTTGCCAAAACTATAGTTTGCTAATATAAATCTGTGGAATTGTTAAAAATGAGTTTTAATGATGTCAACCTAAGTGTATGTAAGCTTCTGACTTCAACTGTATATATATATATATATATATATATATATATATATATATATATATATATATATATATATAGCAATTTTTCTTCCATAACTAGTGTTGCAATTGCCCTCAACCTCACAGCCATTTTTTATAATCACATTTAGACTATTATAGATGGGAACCACCAGTGTTTTCAGAACTGTGTGCTAAAGATCAGGCACGCATAGTCTGAAGTCAAGAGCATGTGTGATTAAAAAGAGCTCAAATCTCAAGCAGTCTCATTTGGGCTTAACCTTGAATTTCTCCATCTTTCTCTGCTGTAGGCTTATGTCAGCGCCAAGCACGAGGAAGACAAGGTGATCGTCTTCGAGAGGGGTAATGTCCTCTTCATCTTCAACTTCCATCCCACCAAAAGCTACAGCAGCTATAGAGTTGCTTTGGGGCCGGCAGGGAAGTATCCTTCACCACTGTAGCACTCTTCACATTGTAATAATGAGCATTCTTGCATTATACAGGGATAGTGCTTTAGAGCGGATGTATTATTTTTTTAATGTTAAAATTCTTTCATGTATCCCAGTTTAATATGCAGAGTTAAATACTGTATAAGTAAGCAATTAGTAGGTTGATATCTATGGCGGCAAATCAATGGCAATAATCTGCGTGCGTTAGTGATGCTCACACACGTGATAGATTAAAGCCACGTGAGGAAAAGGAAGAAAGTTTTAAACCCTTGTGCACATTTTTGGCACTTGCATGCAGTAGTTCATTGCCACGCAAGGAAACGGGAAGAGCCTGAGTGCTCGTTTTAAACCCTTGCACACACAAAATCTCATGCGAATGCAATAAAAGCTTTTGCGTGCAAAGAAACCTCTGCCGCTCGAGCAAAACCATTCATCAAACTTTGCTTGCGTGAACACCTATTAATTTTGTCAGTCATGGGGCTGGATCTTGCTGTTTTGTCTGTAACCTCAAATATCATAGTTTATTCCCTTTTCCCGGAAATCAGTTGTGATTGGCTCACTTTTATTACGAAGAACAATAACAAACTCACTTTTGTGAGACATAACTTCATCAAGGGACCCTCAGCATGTGAGTAATTATTGCTTTATTTGTTGCTGTTTTATTTATTTTAAAAGACTTTAAAAATCAGTACGTTTACTACAGTTTACTAGGTAGCTGTTGCATTCTTGTGATGTTAGGTAGAACTACATAGAACAATTTATCTTCTATAAACTGTATTACTCCAGTAATAAGTGGCAAATCTAGCAAGATGGCTGATCAATAGGGGAGGTACATGCAGAGAACATAGGCTGCTGGTTATTAAAAAAAGATCATCTGCTTGATCCTGTCATAAAACACATTGTTACATGTGCTGTGGTATCTCGGCTCATATTTGTCTTTGGTATACCATTTTATACCATATACTGTACATGCTGTGTACTTGCCATTTCGTTTTCTATGTTGGGCATAATAATGGGTTCTCTTTTCGTACATGTTAGGCCAAGTTACAGGATGTTTTTCCCATTTACACAGTGCTCTAGATAATGACTCTAGTTCAATATTTCAGATTGTTAAGTCAATCGTGTTGAGTGACATGTCATTGAATTAAATATTGCACTTCTATATCACATTGGAATGTCAGAATTATCATTGACCACAATAATATTGTTCTATTGCTTTATGTGTAGTATAAGGCTACAAGGTTTCAGTATTTTGAAACAGTTTTAGTTGTTTCCACAGATGAAGGGCAGGTTCAGTGAGAGCTGGTCAAGAGATACAGGTAATAGAAACACAATATGCCCCTGGTGCAGTAAACTACAGCTATTTATTACAATTTAGGCACAATTTAGGCCTAAATGCATAGCTGTGGGTGACGTGTGGATAGAAACCCATGTACAAGGGATGGAAAGCATAATAAAACACAATCAACCACTCATATTGACAAGACAGCAATATCTAGGCTGAACAAAAAATGCTTTGTCTAAAATTTGTATATTGCATGCTTATTTATATGTACATTCATTTACTTTTATGTCTAAATTGACATACATTATGCAAACTAAAGATAGTCACCTTAGAACAGCTTTGAAATCAGTGGTTTAAAGTCACCAAAGTAGACGCAGATTCGTTGCAACCTCCTGTTACTAAGGCTATTATTTATTTTCCTGGGCTCACAACCTTTCAGTTCATTAAATAAGTGTCTTTCAACTGCAATGACAAAAGTCAGATTGTATAATATATTATATATATATATATATAAATAAATAGCAGTTTCTTGTTAAAGTTCTATGGTAATATCACAGGAGTTCAACAATTAGCTAGTCTGGCAAAGATACACAGTACTTACATACATTATATAACATTAAACCAGCCCTGTTATTATATGAAGAATTAGCAGCAAGTAATAATGACTCACACGCAGAGGGTCCCTTGATGAAGCCTTGTCTCTCACTAAGTGAGGTGAGTGATGGTTCTTTGAAATAAACAGGAGCCAATCATAACTGACTTCCTGGAAGAGGGAATGGCCAATTATATTTGAGGTTATACACAAAACAGCAAGAGCCCGCCCCACGACTGACAAAATGAAAAGGTGTTCAAATCATTCTTCAAACTTTGCTTGCGCAGCACATAAGAGTCAATAATGTGCGCAAGAGTTTAAAACTTAAAACTTGGATTATTGCCATTGATTTGCCGCCATATATTTCACCTGAAAGTGCAACACTGATTGAATATTACTTGCTTTCTCAATAATCCCCTTTAATTTTATGCTGCGAATGTCTGACTGTGAATATCTTAATATCGTTTTGAGGCTGTTATTGCCACACTAATCTGGACTCGAGCTCTTTACATTTTTTGGGTCGTTGTTATTAGATCATACTGTAGGTCAAAAAACGCATGTCCATTTTGTGTGGACAGTGGATTTGGAGACTTGTGTTTTTTGTACGATTGTGTACAGCAGATTTTCATTTAACCTATCTGTCACTATCTGTGCTGGTTTGATGCTTCAAAAAGCGTTTTTATTGGGGAGAAACCAGCTTTTAGATGTAAACATCTGAGAAGCATCTGAAATAGCTGTCATTATTACCGCGAGAGGAAAACACAAAGGTGAATTTGCCTAGCATTGCAGTATGTGTATGTGTGTCAGTGAGGCAAGTGTGTTCGACCAATGGGACTTAAAGCAGAGCATCCAATTAGAGAAGACAGATGAATGTACAACTCCGTGTCTGAAGAGGTAAACACGTCCAACCCAACAAGTCCAGAGTGCTTTTTCATTATGCTCCAGCCATTTCACACATGCGCCAGCTCAGACACGTATCTATGTATGTATGTCTATATACATTGGCCCCCAAAAGTCTCCATTCTTTAAAAACAACCCTTTGTGTTCCAAAGATCAGTCTTGGGTGATCCGTTCACAAGTGGCCAGGCAGATCACCATTTAAATCTGGTAGTACCATGTGTCTAATATGAGTCTCCTGTGACCACTTGGGTTTGGATTTCGAGGAGAGGGTCTCCGATTTCCTAAATGCATAAATTGCTTACTACGTCAGTGTGTCTCACTGTATGGGAAAAAAATAGCACACACACAAAAGTGATAAAAAATGGCACTAAATATCGAAACGCAGTTGCTTTTGAATATACTTCCAAATTGTAATTTCACTGCAAAAGTGAACTTTGGATTGGAATGCTCATTTGTTATTTTAGTCCAGCAATATTATAACGGAGCATCGGATGTGCTGGTTTCACATGATATGTGCCATTGCATGTTTACATCAAGTAAAACAGACGATTATTTGTTAAATAAAAACACTTATGACCCTATTCTTCACACAATGCTGTCTTATGATGCCTAAACACTTTTAATATGGTGCATGACTTGTAAGGCGATATGTCTTAACATAACCAAGTCCAAAAGCTTGTTCAAATGCAATTAAACTGTGTGGTAGCTCAACTGTGCTTTGCATGCAAGTTTCAGCTTAGCATGCAAATTGATACGTGAGCCGAAAGTATCATAGAAGAACCACGAAATGACGTGGTTGCTTCAGAAGTTCCATTTTTTTGTCACATTTTTTGCTTTTTCTGACACTGTCAGTTAGGTTTAGGGTAGGGATGTAGGGAGGTTTTGTTGATATAAAACTTAATAGGGCATTAACATTCTAAACCTTCTGTGTTTGGGAGACCATTTAAGTGCAGTTGTATGCATGCAGTTGCCTAATTGCATGCTGAGAAGCTTTTTAACACCTATTCATAATACATTGCTACCTACTACCAGCAGCTGTCAAATATCCCCACCTACTGTTTGAGCCGAATTCTACATGAGTCCAATCTAATCCATGCGGCAGCATTCGGCACTTGCTGTTTCATGCTTTTCATCTGAAATTGGATCTGTGAATGACACGTTCACATGGCAGCCTAGTTAATTTTGCCCACTCATGGCAATTATAAAAACATGGATGATGGACAGATGCAAGGAAAATATTTAGGGGGGGGGGGCATTTTATAGGCTACTGTATACTATGCTTGTTATGATTTCTATGCTGATATTTTGCTTATTTTTGCCTATTTTGGTGATGTAAATGGCTTATTTTTGGGCTTGTTTCTCTTTTGGGATTTTGGCAACTGGAACTGGTATATTTCCCACCCTTAGCACAGATTACTGTCATTTGAAAAAGAAAAGTTATTTTATTTCATTCTAACTGGTTAATATTTGAAAAGGCGACTGAAGTAAAAAAAAAAAAAATCAAATGAAAAACATTTAGTTTTTAGTTACCGAGTACAGCGATAGTGACCTCAAGTGAGGCAGTGTGAACAGGGTTTAAGGGTTTCTGTCTGTTTACACAGAAAATACTAGTAGACATTTTTGCTTAGACTCATGTCCACATCATTTGACAGTTGCAAATCTCACATTTTTGTAAACAAGTGCAAACCGAAACTTTACCACGTGTGTACGTCAAACATAAAACTTAACGGATCAGAAAGTGATCATAAATTTAGATTTCTGACATTTTAAGGCATTAAAAAGTCTCTCCTATGTCTTTTCAGTGGGACGAGAAGCAGTTTTGTCTTTTAGACTTTTCCTCTTCTTTCAAAAAATGAAGACAAAGTTTCCCCTGAGTTAAGCTCTCTACCACAAACACGAGCTATTAAAATTCTGTCGACGTCAGCTTTTGACAGGAGCTCAAACCTTCCATGTATTTTTTTTTTCCTCCAATCTTTCATTCTCTTTGTCTCTCAATGGGCGCGTTCCATTCAGTTGGTTGGAGTATTGTGAATCCCAGTTGGGTATCATGAGAACTCTTCCTGTCAGACCTGATGTGTCTTTGATACACCGCGTGCCAACAGGCGTCTGCGATTGTGTCAGGTCATCATTCTCTCCATTATCTGTCAGGGGCATTTACCTGGACGCCATTCTAAATAATTCAACCATATCAGCATTCCTCCTTGAATATATAACAGGCTTGTCCTCGGGCAAAACTGCCATATGTTTCGCAACAGAAAGACTTGCTCGATGACTTCATAGAAAAAAAAGCTTTATGTATCTGAGAAATGATTGAAAGGAAAAAAAATACATATAGACAAGGCTCAGGAGGAACACAGAGGTGATGGTATGGGTATGATATTTGTTATTGGTTGTGTCATGTGAGAACATGGTCGTGAGTTACTGTATATATACTGTTTATAGTGGCCCCAAAAATTTTAAGCCACTCTTAAAATATATGAATATCATTGCATTTGATAGTAAATATATCAGGTTATGTATTTATTTTAAATAAAGATAGCAAAAGCATACTATTCAAGCAAAACAATTTCAAAAGAAGGTTTTCTTTTTACCAAAATTAAGTGTTTGGACACTTTCTGGTGGTCAAACTTTGTGGAACTAACTTCATGCATCCACTAAAAATCACCTTGACACCAGACTTTGGTATTTGTTTGCACACGTCACGTGATTTTTTTTATGTATTTTGTTGTATCCAATGCAATGACATTCAGATATGTTTAACCCTTGTGTAGTGTTTATTTGTGCTAACACCTTTTGTGTTCCCGGTCAAAAATATATGTATAATTATGGAATAAATTAATAACCACTTGCTTGATCTAAACATAATTCATCAATTTAAAGCTTAGAATCTGGGCTTTACAATGCCTACAGCTTATCCAACCCATTCTTAAATAATGCTTTTTAATTTTCTGATGAATTAGAACTGTTTTGTTCTCATAGTTTCCAATTTATCACAATTATATTCAGAGTTGGTAAAAACAATGAAAAAAGATGAGATAGCCATGTGTTATATATCGTTGGAAAGGTCTCGGTTAGTAAAATGCAATGAGAAACTGCAGTGAATTTTATGAAATTCCAACTGATGAGCCAAAACATTGACCACTCATAGGGTTGCAAAGGGGCAGAAAATATCTGGAAAATTTCCGGAAACTTTCCATGAGAAGTTAAGGTAGGGAATTTTGGAAATAATGGAAAATACTTTGGGCACTTCGCTATATGCTGCTGCATCTTTGTGGCATTCTGAATATAGGTCTTTGCATAGTATTTGCAAATGTACACCACACATCCACACATGTATCCACACATCAGATGGCGCACGTGGCATTGTTCTGTAGAATAAGATTAGGAAAACACTTGTAAAAACACTAATGCAATGCCATGCACAGATATATAAAAAGTTAGCTAAACAATTGGAATATTCTGGAATGGTAAAATATATTTTACAGTTGATGCTGGACAAATGAATAGAAATAGGCTAGATAAATAGATGAACACTCCTCAATCAGCATGCTAAATCAAACTATAACCTACTTTCTTGTATGATAACAGAAAACTGGTTAGCAGAAGAAACCGCATCACAGTTGAGCTAGCTAGCACCATGATAGCTAGCCTCTTAAATTGTCAATTAAATGGTGTTAGCTAGCTTACATTTAGTATGTCTGATTTACTGGCTAGCTAGCTAATGTATAAACACATTTTGATTTAGTATTTGCTAGTTAAACTTTAATACCATAGATCACATATATTTACCCTAGTTATATCATCAAAACTTACTTGACTGGATGTATCCTTGGGCTCAAATGCAGTAATGTGGTCCCACTGTAGTAATAGTCCTGCTGTGTGCTATGTGCATGTGATTGAGGAATGTGCAGGGTAGAAATTCAACAAAATTTGCGTTAAATCTGGTTGTTTTAACAAAGATTATGCTGCAAGATTTATTTATTTTTCAACTACAATTTAAGTTCCCTGTTATAGGCTAACCTGCAATTTTGCTAATGTCTCATTTATTCCCATTAATTCCCATATATTCCTGTTAATTCCCATGGAAAGTTTCCAACTTTGAAAATTCCCAGAATTTTGCAACCCTAACTACTCACAAGTGAAGCAAATAACATTGATCATCTCCTAACAAGGCCACATGTCAAGGTCTGGGTAGATTAGATGTTAAGCAAACAATCCGTTCTCATGGTCAACGTGTCGAATGCAGGAGAAATCGGCAGGAGTAAAGACCTGAATGACTTTGACAAGGGCCAAATTGTTATAGCCAGACAACTGGATCAGAGCATCTCTGAATGGCAAAGCTTGTGGGGTGTGCCCGGTCAGCAGTGGTGAGTACCTACCAACAGTGATCCAAGGCGGGAAAAACCACAAACCGGCAACAGGTTGTTGGGTGCCCAAGGCTCATTGATTCATAAGGGCAACGAGGCTATCCCGTCTGATCCGAACCGGCAGTAGGTCTACTGGGGCACAAGTCACAGAAAATGTTTATTGTGTTTACATGAGCAATATGTCACAACACACAGTGCATTGCACTCTGCTGCAGATGGGTCGGTGAAGCTGCAAACCGGTCAGCGTGCCCATGATGACCCCTATCCACCGTCGAATGTGCCTTCAATGGGCACGCGAGCGTCTGAACTGGACCTCGGAGCAGTGGAAGATGGTAGCCTCGTCCGTAGAGTCTGATTTTCTTTAACATCAAGTGGACAGCATTGTACATGTGCGCTGTTTACCTGGGGAAGTGCTGGCATTAGGGTGCACTGTGGGAAGACGACAAGCCGGTGGAGTGTGATGCTCTGGGCAATGTTCTGCTGGGAAACCCTGGGTCTGACCATTCATGTGGACATAAATTTGACATGTGCCACCTACCTAAACATCATTGCAGACCAGGTACACCCCTTCATGGGAATGGTATTCAAGAGTTGTACCTTATAATACCTTTGAATAAGAGTTTAAGGTGTTGCCCTGGCCTCCAAACTCCCCATATCTCAATCCGAGTTTGATCTATGGCAACTCCACCTTGCATCTTACAGGACTTGAAGGATCTGCTGCTAATGCTTTGCTGTCAGATACCACAAGGCGCCTTCAGTGGTTTTGTACAGTCCATGCCTCATCAATTCGGCGCTGTTTTGGCAGCACACAGAGGACCAACATCATATTAGGCTGGTGGTCATAATGTTTGGCTCATCAGTGTATAATAAACAGGATTGTGTTCTTATCATGTTTTTCCTTACTACTTACTGAAAAATACTTATGACGTAGGAAGTGACATATCATAACTTACAGCAGAATATACCGATTCAAACGAGCACAAACACAACATAATATCAGGAAATTTGTGTGTGCAAATACACATCCACATATGTGCTCATCTAAAGGATTGGTATACTCCTCAACACTTAATATTTCTGTATTTTGTAGTCTAATCCATTAATTTCTAACGGCCAGTCACTTGGGAACACCGAACACAGGTGTAACAAGGTGAAATAAAAACAATACAATTTTATGAAAATTATCTTGGAAATTAAAAAATGGTGTGTTTAGATTGTGTGTTCAGACTTTGTGAACAAAGTCATGGAATTTTATTGTAACTGGATGAAATAAACTAAAGTTTTGACAGGAGCACAATATAAGGGTTAAGTATGATTTAAGTACCCAGTTACTATTTGGGGCCACTCAAATTATAAGGGTACTATATAAAAATGCATAATTATTTTTAACAATACAGAAAGTGAATATAAATTTGTAGGCTGATCTATGGATAAATCATTAACAGGGACTGGATAAAACTAAAATGCTAGTTTGAGACACCTGCAAACAAAATCGTTATTTGTTAGTTTCATTTGCTCTGATTTTGGTACAAACAAGGATTCAAGATGCTGCTGAATTGATACACAGTACAAGAGGCTTCATTTTAAAAATGTGTTCTGGTTTTGAACCCTTAATAATATCAAATACCACCGCCATTCAGCCGCAAGACCTGTCTGCCCCTTAGAGAGAGGCTCAATATTGCGACCCTCGTACAGTCATGATCATCTACACATTTTCTTCAGGTCATCAGTGAATGGACCTGACTGTCCTTAGACCTCTTGTTCTCATCTTTTCCTCATGTGAACAAATCGTCTTTGATCCTAGAAACTCCCTTTGTTCAGCAAGTCTTCGCTGATTACAGTGTTGTGCCGCCAGCGCTGCCTGGCCTGCGAGACACGCATCTGTAAACGCTAACAAAAGCATAATTGCTGAAAGCCTCGAACTGCCAATTTGAGCTGGAGAGCCACTGCTGTTACATGGGCATGCTTACCAGGGAACATTGAATTAACCATTCTGGGTCTTGTACATTGCTTGCTTTTGCACTTGTCTGCACACACAATAATGTTTTAGGAGCGAATTCTCTAAACAGTTGGAGCACATTTGCGCACAATAGTTCAGCGTAAAAACCTGTCTTATTCACAAAACGGCTGTAATCCAGTTTAACTAGGTGCTAAAATGTGCTTGTAGTGCTGCGCCTTAAAAGTGCTGATCACTGAAATAAGTGTACTCCGATACCTTACTGGTCACTGTGATAGCACTAGATTGTGTAAACAGCAAACAAAAATGTTACACATTCTTTGATCAGCCAATCAGAAAACTTTGATGAGCTTTCTGCCTGTCAATCAATTTGCGTGTTCTCATAGTGTAGTCATGGAAGCGGTTCATTCATGTATAATGTGTGCTATTTTGCAACCAAGAGAAGATTCAGTGCTGCGCTACTGTTTGGTGTTAGTCTCAATGCTATCTTTGGAGGGTGGTGTTTTGGAAAGATAATGGCTCAGTTGAAGTTCCAGAATGGTTAAAATCATTTACAGCACCTTTAAAGGTGCACTAAGTAATTTTTGCGTTGTGTCATCTTAGACCTAGAGTGACACCTAGTAGCATGGATGCAGCATAATTCAAAATCCTTTTTTGTTACAGATGCCATTGTAGAAATTCACTATACACAGACAGCCATGATTAATTGAATCCATAATCCATGAGTAAAAGTGTAGTATTTGAAGATTAGTAGTATTTGGCTGGTCATGTGATTCTAACATGGCAGCCCCCATGTAAAATATAACAGCTTTTATAAGGTTTCTGATATGACTGGAATCTTCATCTCATGTGATGGCTAATGAATTTATACCGATGTTTCAAAATTACTATTAATTTCTTTAGGAGTAAAACTTTTTTAATGAGGAAAAGATCACTGAGTGTTTAAGTCATTGTTATTCTTTTCCGTGCAAACACACTACATTTCTATGTAAACTAGGCGCATTATACATTGTGTTTTATTCTCAAAATGGACAAAGTGGTTGAGCATTGCTGTACAATCCCAGTAAAAAATTCCAGTTTGCGTAAGTCTGTTGCGTCTTCTTCAACCTAGCACTCAGAAGCAATGCACTTGTTTGAGAATTGGGCCGGCTTTTGTTGATTTTGTGCTGTTGCGTGATTTGCATATTTCCTGTAGTTCTTCAGCGCAGATGGTGCATGCATCATAAATGGCTCTTTCGTGCCATTTCATCGGTGCATTTGCGCTGTTACCTGATTTACAAAATTTTCTCAGTGAATAGGGCACAAAAAACAGTGCAGACAGCATGGCCAGATAACCAGCACTGTCAGTGAATGCAATTTTGAAAACAAAACGCAACATTTCAGGAACTGCAACATTTTTGTCAGCCCATTTGTGCTGTTGCCTGATTGCATAATTCCTTTAGTTCTCCAGCTCAGATAATAGGTTCAGATAAATTATGCTTTCAAGTGATGCCAAAGTTCAGGAAATGTGCCTTTTTTATTGGTGCATTTGCTAAATTTCCTGAAAAACAGTGCAGACAGTACTTGCAGATAAACGGCACTTTCAGTGAATGCAATTAAAACGCGAAACACAAAAGTTTGGGAATTGCACAAGTTTGCATGCATGCAGATAAATGGCACTTTTAACAGGCACAGTTCAGAAGTGACACACAATTTCAAGAATTGTGCCATTTCTATTGGTGCACTTGCACTGTTACCTGAATTGCATAATTGCTAGAGTGAATCGGGCGCAACAACAGTGCAGAGAGCATATGCAGATAAGTGGTGCTTTCACAGGACACAATTCAGAAGCGGCGCACAAGTTCAGAAATGGTGCCGTTTTTGTTGCTGTGTTTGCACTGTTGCCTGATTTGTATAATTCCTTTAGAGAATTGGTTGCAAAAAGTGTGCAGACAAACAACGTTTTCAGCAGGAACAATTCAAAAGCGACATACAGGTTTGGGAATTTCATGTTTGCGGAAATTCCTTTAGTGAATCAGGTGCAAAAACAGCCCAGAGATTGCATGCAAAGAAACGGTGCTTTCAGCGGAAGTTATTCAGAAGCGACACACAGGTTTTATAATTGTACCATTTTTGTAGGTGCCTAAAGGAATTCATAATTCCTTTAGTGAAGCAGGCGCAAAAACCATGCTGACAGCTCACGCAATTAAACAACGCTTTCAGAGGCCACAGTTAGTTCTTCCTGAATTCCCGCTTTGTATTTTTGGCACACCCTCATACACACTGTGTTCTGTGCTGCCTGTCTATATACTTTGGTCCTGGTTGACATTCATGCGCATCTAATGGGAATGGGAGGTATTGATCAATGCATGGATGTTTAAGGTAGACTTCCTCTTTGCCTTCTGTATGCCTTTTCTCTCTCTCTCTCTCTCTCTCTCTCTCTCTCTCTCTCTCTCTCTCTCTCTCTCTCTCTCTCTCTCTCTCTTCTCTTCACTCCCAGTAGAGGTCTTTTTATGGATCTCAGACATGGCGTCGGTGTGAATTCACAGGGGGCGGAACTGATATTCTGCAATACAGCACTTGTCTGGTGCTCTTCTACATCAAATGTTGGCATCGATAATAACATTATCAGTTTCTGAAAGGCTTGGAAATGCAGGCAGACCTATTTTTCGGCTCCTCATTAGACATTAGTGATAAAGTTATGAGTACATAACTCAAATCAAGGCTTCAACCAGGGTCAGAAATTAACCAGGACTTGGGGTAAAAATGCCCTAGATATTTAAAATATTATGGTTTTAGACATTTTTGTGAAGTATTTGATATACATTTTAGAAAAATGTGCCCTACTTAATGAAAAAATACAGCTGAAAATCATATTTAATTTGAATAATATGATGATGATGATAATTTTCTGAATGTCTTCAAATGGTTTCAACATTGTGTCATACAATTTTATGCTGCACCGGGGGGGGGTAATGCCTTTACATGCTAATGCTAATGGCTCAGTTTTGAACTGAAGATGTTAGGAAGTGAAATATTTATTTGCTATGAAATCCAAAGGCTTTTAGAATCACATAATACATTTAGTTTAGTTAAATTCTATTGAGATTTTGCCCAAACATAAACTAAGTTTTAATCTAAAGGTGAATCTCAGGTCACAAGGAGAATGTTTAGCCATCTAGCTAGCATGCTAATGTGTCGAAAGAAAACACGCCAAAGATTGGTTTGCTTGAGTGGCCATCAGGGGATTCGGAGACAATATATTTATTAAATCATTGATTGGGTTGTGTAATGTGTTATTATTTGTGTCTTTGTTTTGTTTAGTTGATAGCATTTTGACACAGGGATGCTTTTCACTAAAGAATACATAATTTCAATAGTTTCTTTCTAAACTATTTTTCTACACTGATATCTATATTTCAGTAATATTAAAAGTAAGAATATCAGATTATATCTTATTTATTGCTATAGCCAATGTTCCCTAAATTTACCAATTTACCAGGGTTTAGCTATTTTATTTAGCATTTTCAGCTTAGTTGGTGCCATAGGGTAGCAATTGCTGTAATTTTGCAGCTGGAATGCAAAATTAACAAAATGGGCTTGTTTGGTACTAATATGCCTAACACAAGGTGTTTTGGGCTGTTTTCTGCACTTAAGCGCACAATTTACTTTTTTATTTCTATATAGACAGTAAACAACTTAAATGAAGCATCCATTAATTCAAAAATACCACATCAGATCATTGTGTTTCTCATACTCTCTTCCCAATAGCATATAAATATATATGAATAGATAATAGAAAAATCCATAACAAAGGGAGTTTGTTCTATCAGTGAGAGAATCCAATGCAAATAGAAGTTCGAGGTAGTAAGGTCGGGGGCATCTATTGCACTCATTAACAATACGCAGAGCAACACTTCTTTTTAATCATCGCTATCAAAGCTGGCAAGCTGGCAATAAAAGCCAAGTGTGCTCCAGCTCTGGGGCAGAGTACGAGAGCGTTTGAGGATAAGACGAAGACACACCGCTAGCCCATGGGGATAGGAGATGATTATTCAAGCAGCCAATTAGATGCCTGTGTGCATGTTTGTTACATCTCACAACTGTTTAAACCACTGAGGAGTGAAGGTAAACAGAGATAAAGTGAGAAATATGTGTGTATATACAGTACACTGTGCATTCAGAAAGTATTCAGACCCCTTAATTGTTTTTTCACATTTTGTTATGTTGCAGCCTTAGGCTAAAATGATTTAAATTCTACATTTATTCACATCAATCTACAGTCAATACCCCATAATGACAAAGCAAAAATCCGATTTTTGATAACTTTGCAAATTTATTAAAAAGAAAAAAAAATGTAATATCACACTGACATAAGTTTCAAACCCTTTGCTATGACACTTGAAATTTTGCTCAGGTGGATCCCATTTCTCTGGATCATCTTTGAGATGGAGTCCACTCCACTTTGATTGGAGTCCAACTGTGGCAAAGTCAATTGATTGGGCATGATTTGGAAAGACACACACCTGTCTATATAAGGTCTCACAGCTGAAAATGCATATCAGAGGAAAAACCAAGCCATAAGGGCAAAGGAACTGCCTGCAGAGCTCAGAGACAGGATTGTGTTGAGGCACAGATCTGGGGAAGACTACAAAAAATGGCTGCATTGAAGGTTCCCAAGAGCACAGTGGCCTCCATAATTCTTAAATGGAAGAAGTTTGGAACAACCAGGACTCTTCCTATAGCTGGCAATCGGGGGAGACAGGCCATGGTAAGAGAGGTGACCAAGAACCCGATGGTCACTCTGGTTGAGCTCCAGAGATCATGTGTGGAGATGGGAGAAACTTGCAGAAGGACAACTGCAAGCACTCCACTTTATGGAAGAGTGGCCAGAAAAAAGCCTCTCCTCAGAGCAAGACACACAAAAAAGCACCTAAAGGACTCTCAGACTGTGAGAAATATCTCTGGTCTGATGAAATGAAGATTGAACTGTATGGCCTCAATTCCAAGTGTCATGTCAGGAGGAAACCAGGCAAAGCTCATCACCTGTGCAATACCATCTCAACGGTGAAGCATGGTGGTGGTAGCATCATGCTGTGGGGTTTTTTTTTTTTTTCAGCTGCAGGGACTGGGGGACTGGTCAGGGTTGAAGGAAAGCTGAATGCAGCAAAATACTGAGATATCCTTAATGAAAACCTGGTTCAGAGTGCTCAGGACCTCAGACTGGGCCAAAGTTTTACATTCCAACAGGACAATGACCCTAGCACAGCCAAGACAATGCAAGAGTGGCTTAGAGACAACTCTGTGAATGTCCTCGAGTGGTCCAGCCAGAGCCCGTACTTGAACCCAATTGAACATCTCTAGTGAGACCTGAAAATGGCTGTCCACCGATGGTCCCCACCCAACCTGACAGAGCTTGAGAGGATCTGCGCAGAAGAATGTCTGAAAATCCCCAAATCCTGTTGTGCCAAGCTTGTCTCATCATACCCAAAAGACTTGAGGCTGTAATCGCTGCCAAAGGTGCTTCAACTAAGTACTGAGTTAAGGGTTAGAATACTTATGTGAGATTTCTTTTTTTATTATTATTGTTGTTTTTTATAATTTGGCTTTATTATAGGGTATGGAGTGTAGATTAATGTGATGATAGATTATTTTTATTAATTATTTTTATTAAAGCATTTTAGCATAAAGCTGCAAAATAACAAAATGTGGAGAAAATGAAGGGGTCTGGATACTATCTGAATGCACTGTATGTGTGTGTGTGTGTGTGTGTGTGTGTATATATATATATATATATATATATATATATATATATATATCTCCCATTTTTCATCTTAAATAACATGTTTGTTCAGAAGACTTTATATTAGTGCTTTAACAAACATACAACCTGCGCATTTCTGCCTTTAAACCCCTTTGTAAATGCATTACATGATTTTTGGTTGTTTTTACAAATTGAGCTTCAAGTCAAAATTAGTGTCTGTGGTAATCAGTTGCTGTCAATAGAGCTTAACTTGTTTAAAACCACATAAAGCATGTTCTTGATAACAAATATATGTATACAGGGCTCTAGACTGTGTCTAAATTGGTCACAAATCTAACCAAAAATAATTCATTGCGTCAATAATTTAAAATTTAGTCACCATTGGCGACAGTCAGGAGCAATTTGTGTGCATTCATATCAAAGTTCTTGTTGCTATGCGGTTCCTTCAGATATCATCTTGTCACAATGTGTACAGACAAGCACTGATGACGAAATTTGCGTCACACATATTCTGCACGTTCTGATCAGCAACGCATACAACCAAAGTGTGCTGTATTATATCTTTAGAGTGTGCCAATGTGTCTTCTGCTTTTCAATGTTTCAGCTGAGATGAGCTCACTGAACGTAACAACAAACACAGCTCAAGCCATAATGCCTGATTTGCATGAAGATACATATTCACAACTGAGTTTTCTTTAAATTAATTAATAAATTGAATTTATTAATTAAATTCGGAATTATCGTAAGAGTTTCCCACTGGGACGTTTACCCCTCATGTTGTAATTGAGACTAGGAAAGGAAAGTTTCCGAGTTGGGAGAAGACTTAAACTTTCAACATGGCGGAGTAGCGTACAGTTTCTGTAGTGAATGACGGGTTTTATTAATTTCTCGGTCATATTAATTTATGTATATCAGCAACCATTTGATTCAACCTATCCGCCGGAGGAGCGGACGAACGGCGCCAAATGCAAAGGGAGAAGGGGCTCCTAACCGACCGCCTGGAGCGAGGAGGAGACCCCAACCAGCCGCTGAAACAAAAACACGGCGGGGTATGAGACCGCGAGTGGGGACGGGCTCCTGGCTGACTGCCTGGAGCGGGAGAACCGTTGCCAGGGGTGGGGGAGACCCCTTCTGTTTCCTCGAGAACATGGCCAAGATACGCCGTATCGGAGAAGTATTGTTTCCCTCCACTTGTCCCCTCCTTCACCCAGGTAGACAGGGATGACCTGCCGGCAGATGGGGTTTTAGGCACGCCCCTCCCCACGGAAGGGGGAAGGGGGTGTGTACATCATGCCGGGGGCTCCCCAGCCTGAGAGAACGATGCAGGAACGTGACAGGGCGGAGGGCGGGCCGGATTGCGATGCTACACACCCGGCCCCTAATTAGGCCAATCAAGTCTCAGAGAGGGATGAAGGCTGACTGGAGACTGCAGTGGGACAGAGAGAGAGAGAGAGAGATTTATGGGCAGCTCTCCGACACCTTTGTGTGTGTTTGTCTTTTTGTTTCAGTTCCTTATTAAAATATAATTTATATCTTCAAGCCGGTTCTCGCCTCCTCCTGTCCATTAATTCCTTTACAGAAAGTTTCATTCATTTTCAGTCATATGTATTTATGTTCAGTATATCAGTAACCAATTTGATGCATGTTGTACATTTTTACACCTTCAAAATAGCATGTCTTGACCAAAATTCCATGTAATACATATTGTGTGACTGGTGTCTTTCCAACAAAGCATTGAACGTGACATACTTGTAATAACCTCTTAAGAAGTGGGAAGTAGAATAATTTAGACAACACATGAAGGCAGCAATAGTTACAAAATAAATAATGAATTAATATGGAGTCTTGTCTGCCCCATCAAAGTAAGGAAAGACTAAGAAGGTTTTTAACACTTTATATATTGATTTTAAAAACGGATCATCCGATTAATCGTTTATTCGCTTGTTTTTCTTTTCTTTGGCTTTCAATCTTGCTTCTGAATAACTATCTATATTGAGCATTTTAGGGGCAATGGCTCTATTGTCATTTTTTTTAGCCTAGAGCCATAGCATACTTTAATTATTTAAAGTTGAAACCTGTAACAGAAAACTTGCATGATGCTCTTGCTGGAATTTTCCTGACATTTATCCACTTTTTGGGTAAATAACATAGAACTTAAAACACATGAGCATGACATAGATTTCCAGTTTCCACCCAAATGTGTTTGCATTATTCATTTATGCACACTTTTTCTCTGTCAAAGGTATTTCTTATTCTGGTCATGAGTCTAGTCAATTACTTTTTGTAATATTTAATTTAGTCAGTGTAGCACAGGAAATTGTGTGTGTGCACGTTTGGTGTTGTTTGAAACCGTTTTTGATTGAATACATTATTAATATTTTGAAATGGATAAATAATTCTGCCTTGAATTGTTGATGTGGTGGCTCATCGGTTTTGGTGCCCATGTTTATATGGGAAAAATGTGTTTCATTGTCTCAGAGGAGCTCAAAGCAATCACTAGATTTTTACTCGCAGTGCAGCTTTGCATTTTGAGGAGTAGAAGAACTTCTCTAGAGGGTGGACATCGAGTTTGCATCCAGAACACTTCAGAGTGGACACCATCAGGATGTAATGACTATGCATTTCTTATGTCCATTGTTTGGCATATAAAGACCATTGGGTTTATTTGATTTATTTGATACCTGTATTCATTGTCCTTATGCATCAAGATTCAGAGAATACAAATAGACCATATTTCACTGTGAAATTGTATAATGTTTCATTCCCATTATGTTTTCAATAACTCCTCTTTGAGTTCCTTAACCATACCCTCCTCCAGATACAAGATCAAACTGGACTCAGATGAAATTCATTATGGAGGCCATGGCAGACTGGACCACAACACAGATTTCTTCACTGAGCCAATGGCATTCAACGGTCAACCCAACTCTATGCTGGTATGCACAGAATTGTATATGTTTCTACACAGCAAACCAAACCATATGCCACAAATAAGCCCACACGGAATCAATCTGTGGAAAGGATGTAAATTAAAAATAGTAAAATGTGTTAAATGGATCTAAACACTTTTATTAGTAGCTGAAAACATTTTGAGATTAGAAAATATTTCATAAATGAACATGCACAGGATGTGGAATGTGCAGAACTTTAGAATTCGTCATTTAAATTCTACAAGCATAGAGTCTGTGTAAGGGTAGCCACATCATACCACACTATACATACTTTATTCAAGTCAAGTTAATTTTATTTGTAGTGCTTTTCACAACACACATTGTTTCAAAGCAGCTTTACGGACAATCATGCAACTGTAATATCTATAAAGTCTTAAGAGTCATCATTGTGTAGTTTGATTAAGTATGATTTTAAATTGTGTATAAAAATAAATAATTAAATACTTAAATAATAATAATTGTATTTAGAACCCCATTGAGCAAGTTTTACATTAAATCCAAGGTTCAGGCAGTGGCATATGTAGTATTCCATGTCTTATGGTTTGAGTTGGCATCAGTTCATCCTCTAAAGTCCATCATAATAGACTGAAGTGAGGTCTGGTTGACACTTGCTGCATTTAGTCATCATCATTCAGAGACATGTAGCAGTGGAGTCTGACACCAAGCAGTAACGGAGCTGGATCTGGTCGGCTCTGCTAACCTTGAGATATGAATCCAGAGGTTGAGACAGGGAAACAAATTTAATTATATTCTCGTAGATGTCATTACATTTTTTGCAAAGTTATAGATCATGATAAATATTTCTGGTTCCTGCAAACCTAACTAAAGCAGCCTTATTTTGAGTTAAAGGATAAATTAGTTGTATGCCTGGCTAAACAAATGAGTCTTTAGTCTAGACTTAAACTGAGGGAGTGTATCTTCATCTCGAACAGTGTTAGGGAGACTATTCCATAGTTAAGGAGCTAAATATGAATAGGATAAACCTCCTTTTGTGGATTTTGATATTCTAGGAACTATTAACAGGCCAGAATATAGTGATGGAATATAGTGTTGTAGAAGATCACTTAACAGAATTTTAAAATTAATACAAAATTTAACATGACGTCAATGTAATGATGATAAAATGGGGCTAATATGATCATATTTCTTGGTTCTCGTCAGCACTCTGGCTGCTGCATTTTGAACCAGTTGAAGTTTATTTATTGATCTTGCTGGACATCCTCCCAATATTACATATTGTAATGCATTACAATAATCTAGTCTTGAGGTCATTCATGAACACATTAATTAGTTTTTCGGCATCAGCAACAGAGAGCATGTGTCGTAATTTAGCAATATTTCTTTGGTGGAAGAATTCTGTTCTCTGATGTTTTTGGTCCAAAAATTAGTACCACTGTTTTGTCGGAATTGAGTTGAAGGAAATTTCTGACCATCCAGTATTTGATTTCATTGATTCACTCTGCTAATTTGGAGATTTGTGAAATTTCGTCTGGTTTTGAAGAAATATAATGTTGGATATTGTCGGCATAACAGTGGAAACTTATTCCACGATTCCTGATAATATCTCTCAGGTGAAGCATATATAAGGAGAAAAGCCGATGCCCTAAAACTGATCCCTGTGGCACTCCATACTTTTGTTTCAATTGACAATTCCTCATTTACATAGACAAATTCGAGGAAAAAAAATTGGAATTTTGTTAAAATATTGCGAGGACAGTTTCAGGGAATGAAATGTGGAATTTTGGTCAAAAATACTAGATTGTGTTCTCCTAACTGTTCATTTCTACAGTATCAACATCAACTTCATATGACAGAATTAAATCTAACGTATGATTATGCTGATGAGTTGGTCCTGTTACATTTTGTCTGACTCCAACACAGTCTCTATATGATATCTAGGTGATACAGTCTTTGCGCTATAGTTTATGTGACCTGTGTGATGTCTCAAGGCAACTAGCAGATGTTCGGATTAGCCAGTTTGTCTGCTTCCTGACCTGTGTCCCAGTTAGTCAGATACTATCACTATTAAGACTTTGAGCCAAATTACTAGTGAGGAGAGTGCCACCTTCCCTGGGGCGATGGAGTCTGTCTCTATTTGAGGGTCAGGTCTACACCAAAAACTCCTCCAATTGTCTATAAATGCTATGCTATACTCTGGACACCACTCAGACATCCAGCCATTCAGTCACACTAGTCTACTATAAACCTTGTCACCATGATGAGCAGGGATAGGGCCAGAGCATATTAAAGTGTCTGACATCGTTTTTGCAAGTTCACACAGCTCTTCAACATTATATCTAGTGATCTCTGAGTGGCAAAGCCAGACATCATTAGTGCCGACGTTAATATCAATTTTAGAAAATCTATGTATAGCATTAGCCAGCACTTTGATTGAATTTGATTTGATGTCAGTCACCTGAGCCCCTGAAATGCATTTAACAATAGTGGCAGTAGTCTCTATTTCCACGTTCCTTACAATAGAAGGGCGCTTTCAACTTGATTCTCAGTGAATTCATCACTGAGTGGGGAGAATCAATTGAAAACCCTAACAGGAATGGGAGAGTGGTGTTGCTTTGCTGAGTGAGTATGCCACTGAGATGTCACCCAATTGCCTTGCTGCAGGGACTCTACAACCAGAGCTAAATTGTGTGTGTTGCTCGCTGTACTACCCACGTCCGAAACTACCGGCTTCTTTTTCTTCCTGACCTCCACTAGCACTCTAACTCATTAATCTTCTCCATCAGCCTCAATAATTCCTTACGTTTATCATATGTAAATCCCTCACTGTTGACAGAAGAAGATATAGTTGTCAGAAAATGCAGAGGCAGGACCCAAACGCAGAGTGAAAAATAAAGGAATTTATTTATATACAAAACTAAATAAAAAAAACTAACTAAAACTCCCACAAGGGGGAAAACAAACAAGTCCAGGACTGACTGGACTGAACAAGGATGGGAAACCAGATTGATAAGAAACTAACTAGACCGACTGGAACACGAGACCAACACCAACTGAACAAACAAGGCACTGGACAGCAAACACAAGGAGACTAAAATAGGGAGAGAAATCAACAGGTTAACAAGACAGGGCAGGTGCGACTAATAAACTAATAATGGGCAAAAAAGGCATGGTATGACGTAAGACACAGATTCACGTGGCAATACAGAAACAAAACAAAGCCAACCTCAGCACAACACGAAGACAGCTCTTGACCCGGGGGCGCAATGTGAGCACGATGAGACAGAAACACTATTGACACGAGTGCATGCAGCCAAGATTACATAAGCACGATGTACCCACATCAATAACAGACAGACTTGGAGCACGAGTATCCAGATACCGTGCTCCCAACATGAAACAAGGCGCATGGCAGGGAATACAATTGAAAAAAAAGACAGACAACGAAACAAGACAAACAGGGGACGATGGTGACAGGAATGTGACAATAGTAAACATGTTGCATGTAATGCAGGAAGCAATAACATGAGCAGATGCCATGACTTACTGCAATTGTTTGTTGTTGTTGTTATGATTGTTCTTGATAAGCAGTGCTTTGAGATCGATGCAATAATCCATGTAACAGAGGAGAAAACGGGTGCGCACAGTAAAATGCATACAATTTAATCGCAATAAAAATAGAAATCTATTGCACGTAGTTGAATCGCAATAAGAGAATAATGTGGGAAAAAACAATGCAAGCTGAAAAATGGCAGAGATTAAAGATTAAAAGCTGAAAACTGAAAGATAAGCAATACTAAAAAAGCTAGCAGGCTTCAAACACAGACACAAGCTAGGTGCCAACAGGAACAGGAAGTGACAAGAGAGTGAGAGATTCAGTTCACATTTGCAGGAGAAAGGCACACTAAGGAGCTGCTCACACCGAACATGTTGTTGCATCCATCCACACTGTTTTTTTTATATTTTTTACCTATGTTAACATGCACTAGATAGCGAGTATAGATGCTGACTACCACCCCTGGAATCACGAGTTCAAATCCAGGGTGTGCTGAGTGACTCCAGCCAGGTCTCCTAAGCAACCAAATTGGCCTGGATGCTATGGAGGGTAAAGTCACATGGGGTAACGTCCTCGTGGTCACAATTAGTGGTTCTCGATCTCAATGGGGTGCGTGGTAAGTTGTGCATGGATCACGGAGAGTAGCATGAGCCTCCACATGCTGAGTCTCTGCGGTGTCATGCACAACAAGCCACGTGATAATAGGCATGGATTGATGGTCTCAGAAGCGGAGGCAACTGAGACCTTTCCTCTTTCCACCAGGATTGAGGTGAGTATCCACACCACCATGAGGACCTAAGTAGTGGGAATTGAGCATTCCAAATTAGGAGGAAAGGGGATAAATTAGGACATCCTTGACCTTTGCGATGAGTTTTTCAGACTTAACATTTTTTAGACGCCATGTTTTGTTTTAAAGAAATTCAACTGTTAAAAACACATCTCGAGACCTGTGTTCTGCTCTTGTCACGGCAGTGCTTTTAACTTTTTTAGTGCAAGGACATGTTCAATGTGAATGGTCCCTATTGAATGCAAATAAACAATACAGTACCATGGGTAACATGCCAAATCTTATGCCATGCCACACCATACTTACTTAATTCAGTTTAGATTTACAGAAACAGTGCACACACTACTGAATGCAAATGCACAGCCTAAAATGCACAAATACACAATGCGCAATAAATGCACAGGCACCAGATTAGTGGTGTGCAAGAAAGCTATTATCTGTTTCTGTTACTATGACAAAATGATCTGTAACTGGACCTGTATTCAGATAGAACCGGATGTGGGCGTGGTTTAAGCCGGACGTGCATCAACCCTTTTGAATTTTAAAATGTAACTCTCTTACATTTAGGCTATAGCGTCTGTATATAAAGTATGCCTCGATATATTTAAATAATATAATTATTATATTTTTATTATTGATATATTCTTTATTTTTTCTCACCAGATGAAGCTGAATATGTAGGCTACATGAACTGTGGAATATGTTAACTGTGGTTTATCCTGGTAATTCAGATATTAATATCTACTGAAAAACATTTTTGTTTATGTCTGTGCAGTGTGCAAGTAACAATGTTATTCTGGATGCACAAGGTGTCAAGGAAATGTAAAATGCAAAGCACATATTTAGCTGCAAATATTAAATGCAAATGCGAATATTAAAAGAAATGAGAATAAATGAATTTATCTTACAAACTGAAAGCACTGTAAATCTCTATCAGAAAGTTTTATGAAACGCTCGAGGCTTATTTTGTGTTCACATATTTTTGTGGAGTACATAATTAGTTAAATTTCATGGGCAGAATTAGTGAAATTCAATGGAATAAATTGCAATATCGAGCCTCAAAACAAAACAAAAGACATACCAAATCATACCATATACCGTAGCACTATACCACTTTGTACAACAGTTAGTTCCAGTCCTCAAATCTGATTAGACGAGTGGCGTTCCATGAGTGATGATATATACAATTTAACAGTACTGGGATGCTTTACAGTTTCTATCACTCCACTCGTGTTCACAGCTTTCCAAATAGTGGTAGGGATTTTTATTCATCATTTATTGTGATTTCATACACTGATTCATTCTGTACATTGCATTTTGTACATTGCTAACACTAGTAGGTGGCAAATTTGCCTCTTTTATGTTATGAGTGAGTCATTAAATCATTGACACTAATTCATTAACAATCAGTCGTTCACACCCAGAACAATGGAATGAATGCAAAAGACTTGTTCAAAAACGCTGATTCGTTTATTAACGAAACACCACTAGTTCAAAACCAGAGTGCGAGAGCAATGTAGAGACTGGAGTTGTGCTTGATGCTTTGGCTTCTTTTGGAATTATTTTCACTGACGGAGAAAAAAAAATCTAATTTCAGGGAACTTCCAGGATTTAGACATCACAATCAAACTCTTGATTACTTGATTACTTAATTACATCAGATATGTTCCTCTCTATTTGGCTCCCTCTTTCATATTGTGCATTCTATTCTATAGGTCTTATTGAAATTAAGTGCGCAGCATAAAATTTTAATTCCCCCATTTCTGTGACTGAAGCTTGGAAAGGAATACAAAGAGACCAGTCTCATAATTTTAGGCCAAACTATTGAGAAGTTAGAAGCAAAAATAACCATCTTTCATATTTATTGACCACTAGCTGGTGCTGTGTCAAAACTGTGTAGGTTCCTTCAGGTCATGCTTGTGATTATATATACCAAGTTTCGTATCAATACGCAAAAGTGTTGGGAAGATAGAGTCTCACATCCATTTTGGCATGCTCGCCGTCAAATTCATTGAAGTGTTATACAAGAACGGTTTGGATTATCCCCAAAAAAATCAAATTTTTTTTCATGTGTCTGTAGATTATACATGAAAAAATGTAAGTAAATCAGACATGTGGTCTAGGAGGTGAAAAAATAGTAAAAAAAATTTCAGAAAATTAAAAATGGCGGAAAATCTATTGGGCAGAGCTCAAAAACAAAGTGACCGTGTAGATGCGCAATGACCCAGGAAATCAGAGTAAAACATTATTTTGTTTCAAGGACTTGGGTTCAAATTGCCAGAGAGGAAGTATAGCCGACCATGGCAAATTTAGTATCAATGTACTCTGCATGACCCAAGGAAGTTATAAGCATTTATTGTTATCTTTTGACCACTGGGTGGTGCTGTCTCAACTTTTTGAGTACTTTAGCTCAAAAATTAAGCGACAAATGCATAAAGACCCAAAAAATCAGAGGAAAAAATTATTTTGTTTCTAAGACTTAGGTTCAAAAGATTATAGACCGAAACGTAAGTGAATGTTTTAAATGTCGGTCGTGCCAGAGTTTGAGTGAGAGACCCCAAATTTGGGTCAGTTACATTTGAGAGTGTCTTCTCTTAGTGTGCCAAATTTCATAACTTTCCTATGTACGTTCCAATGGGCTGCCATAGACTTTCATCTGAAGCAGAACACTAACAGATACAATAGGGGCTTCGCACCTATGGTGATTGGCCCCTAAATATTCTTAAGAGATATCTCAGAGCGCTTTTCCAATTTAGATCAAATTAAAGTCTGTTCTTCACACAAAGCTTTGGAAATGGTCTCAGAGGACTTGGAATAAAGTTATACATACATATACATACATGTACATAGTATTGACTTAAGACATCTCAATTTGAGAGAGAAAAATGTAATCATTAGCTGAACTTTAGCTTATTTAGCTTTGGTTGAATTTAACTTATTATTGCATTTTGCATGCTTTCACAAAAATTGGTTGGAGATTCAACAATATTTTCCATGGACCCCATAGGGGTCAGTGGACCCCCTGCCGTATATAATACTTATTAACCAAAGAACACGAAAAAAAAAAATCGGATTTGGTATTTTCTTTTATTGAACACAGTGATAGTCCAAACATCACAAAGATCCCTCCATCACACAACTGCTTCCACATTCTAAACAGACAAATGTTTATAGGTTTCGGTCTCAAATTATTCAAACTAGCAGTCATCATTTGTTATCTGATATAGAAGTAGTGGGTCTTCTGATACTATAACCGCCATCTACTAAAACTGCATTATTTATTAACTGTATTAGTTTCATACTATTAAACTTGCAGAAGGTAGGTTGGAAAATATAGCTCTGGGGTTCTACTGTGAAGAGAGCTCAAGGCCTTTGACAGAACACAGCAGTTAAACTCAGAGCTAAATACATAATGTAAATGTAAAAAATGTATTCTGTGATGATTTACACTTTTCTTTGCATGTTGATATTTGGACCGTGAAAGAGACTGCCATAGATTTACTTATAAATGGTGGTTGATAAGGCAAGCATTACTGTTACTATTGTTCATACATTGGGATTTGAACAAATCCCTAACCCTAAGTATGTAATGTCAGTATATAACTCGTCCTGCACGGTTTGTGCTTTAGACATGAATAATACCTCAAGCTGTCGTAGGGAGGTGAGTTTTTACTTTTCTAAGCAATCGGACTCGGTGGATTATGAAACGGGCAAAAAAATAATAATAAAATCCAATCGAGTTGCACTGAAAGAGAGGCCCAAGCCATATAAAAGAACCAGAAAATCATAGTGATTTGGTGTTGGACTCTTTTGCCAGTGAGCAAGAGGTTTAAGCTGTTTTTGTTGGACTCCAAGGATGGCCAGCTGAAAAATGCCCCAAACCCCTCTAAAACCAGTAAACAGACCAGCTAAGACAAAAAAAAATAAATAAATAAATAAATAACAATTTAGGCTGGTTTATATGGAGCCCATGAGAGGACAGGATGGGGGTTTTTTTCTGGTATAGTTTTGCGTGCCCTCGCAATAGTTTTCAATACTACAGTAACCATATTTTAACCATGATATTCACAGTAAAACCATAGTTATAATACAGGAAAATGAAAACTATGTTAATAAAAATCATAATTTTGTGTCTCTCATGTTTTTACTATGCAAATACTGTAGTTTAACTATGGTTTTACTATATTGTGGTAACACTTTAAAATAAGGTTACATTTGTTAACATTAGTAAACAACATTAGTTAACATGAACTAACAATGAATAATACTTTCACAACATTTATTAATTTTGGCTAGTGTTAATTTCAACATATGTTTTTTAAAATCAAAAGTTGGATTTGTTTACATTAGTTAATAGTTAAAGTATAGTTAATAACTGTTAGTTAATGATACCTTATAATGCATTTACTAATGTTAAAAAATGTAACATAATAAAGTGCTATCAATATTGTAGACTGTAGTAGCCATAGTTTTTGGCAGATTCAATTTTTTTTTCTTTAGTAATATATTGTATGATTGTTGTAGGCTTACTATTTTGGTATTTTTATTATTTATTTATTGACGGAAACCATGTTTTACTATAGTAATATTGTAGTAACTATGAAAAGTGAGTTAAGTAACCATGTTTTTTCAGTGGAAACCATTGTATTAATACAATATACTCGCAAAACTATTGCGTTCCCTTACAATAGTTTTGTGTTCCCTCACAATAAGTTTTGCGTTCCCTCACAATAAGTTTTGCGTTCCCTCACAATAAGTTTTGCGTTCCCTCGCAATAGTTTTGTGTTCCCTCGCAATAGTTTTGCGTTCCCTCACAATAAGTTTTGTGTTCCCTCACAATAAGTTTTGCGTTCCCTCGCAATAGTTTTGTGTTCCCTCGCAATAGTTTTGCGTTCCCTCACAATAAGTTTTGCGTTCCCTTACAATAGTTTTGTGTTCCCTCACAATAAGTTTTGCGTTCCCTCGCAATAGTTTTGTGTTCCCTCGCAATAGTTTTGCGTTCCCTCACAATAAGTTTTGCGTTCCCTTACAATAGTTTTGTGTTCCCTCACAATAAGTTTTGCGTTCCCTCGCAATAGTTTTGTGTTCACTCGCAATAGTTTTGTGTTCCCTCACAATAAGTTTTGCGTTCCCTTACAATAGTTTTGTGTTCCCTCACAATAAGTTTTGCGTTCCCTTACAATAGTTTTGTGTTCCCTCACAATAAGTTTTGCGTTCCCTCACAATAAGTTTTGCGTTCCCTCACAATAGTTTCGCGTTCCCTCGCAATAGTTTTGCTTTCCCTCGCAATAAGTTTTGCATTCCTCACAATAGTTTTGCGTTCCCTCGCAATAGTTTTGCGTTCCCTCGCAATAGTTTTGCGTTCCCTCGCAATAAGTTTTGCGTTCCCTCGAAATAGTTTTGCGTTTCCTCCCAATAGTTTTGCGTTCCCTCCCAATAGTTTTGCGTTCCCTCACAAAAATGTTGCGTTCCCTCACAAAAATGTTGCGTTCCCTCACAATAAGTTTTGCGTTCCCTCGCAATAAGTTTTGCGTTCCCTCGCAATAGTTTTGCGTTCCCTCACAATAGTTTTGTGTTCCCTCGCAATAAGTTTTGCGTTCCCTCACAATAGTTTTGCATTTATTAGTATTTGCAATTATTAGTTTTATACCATAGTTTTCATTATCCTGTATTATTACTATGGTTTTACTACGAAAATTTGTTGTATGTGGTAAATATGGTAACTATTGAAGAACCATGGTAAATGTATTGTAAGGGCAATGCAAATTATTGTGAGTAAATGCAAAACTTATGAATGGGCACGCAAAACTATTTAAGAAAAAAAATCCATCCCTGTCCTCTTAGGGGCTCTGTAGGAACTAAAACAACTCAGAATACATTAGCAACCATATAGCAATGCCCTGGCAACCACTCAGAGCACCAAAGTGTTGAGGTTGTGATTTTGTATTAAAGCATTGTACTGAGATTTACAATTTACATATACTTTATTGTATGTGAATGCAGTGCTGCTGAGAATAGTAGTAGATGAATTTTGCGGTTTAAATGCTGTATGATCTGAACTCTGTGAAACTGATAGTGATACATTAGTCTGAGACAAGTCAGATCCATATTGATCCATATAATGCACATCCAAATCCCTGTGCTGCTATATAATCAGCATTTTATGGTCTCATTTGATTTGTAGCAACTAGATAGAGACCGGGAGATGCATTAATAACTTCATTTGATGATTTCAGAGATAAAAGCATTTTAATTGTCATATTTGCTCTGGTCCAAAACCTTGTTAGCTGCCTACGGAAAAGCATTTTAAGGCATCTTAATTATGCTGCATCCTAAGATGGATTGTTTTGAACACATTCTTGGGACCATTCACTCGGAGTACGTTTTTGCATCTGTCCACATTTTTTTTTATCATTTTCTACGTAAACAAACATGCTGTGACCGTTGCGCTACTTCTAGTAATTGTTTTTTTTCCATTTCACCAAGAAGTGCTGCCTTTGTTAAGATGCCTTGTTAGTTAAAAAACAACTTCAAATGGCAAAAATGTGTCTGGAGACACCGGCGTTCTGTTATATATTATTCTGTGTCTTGCCTTTTTTTAGCGCAAGCATGCGTTTGGTCTGAACGGACCCTGAGGCAGCATTGCATGTATCCTTCACAGAGAAACCAAAACCAGAATAATAAATAAATAAATGAATGAATAAACGTTACATTTATGTAGCAGTTTTCTGACACTACAATCAAAGCGCTATACATTGTGAACAGGGGACACTCCTCAACCACCACTAGTGTGCAGCATCCGCCTGGATAATTCTCCCAATATCTGTGTGTCCTATGTGGCTTTATGCTTATTCGAGTATGAGGACGTTAGCTTAAAGCTAGGTTTGTGACCCGTTTCTTACAATACAGGAATGTCCCATATTGAAAGATTGAATGCCCTTCAATCTATAGGGCATCATTCACCATGTATTTTCATACACATCATTTAATACACTTTCTAAGGGTCTGAAATTGACAGCAGGTCATTCATTTTTTTTCCCAGCCCTCCTGATTCATTTTGATTAAATTGTGGTGTATGCTTAGCAACATGCTAATGTCAATCTAAGGTTGCCACCTGTTGCTTGGGTGTAATCTTATTACAAAGTAATTAGTTACTGTAATCTAATATACAGTTTAAATACAGTAATTCTAGAAATCAGATTAAAATGACTACTACTAATAATAATATGTTTAATTTATATAGTACATTTCCCAAGCTCAAAGCCCATACTGTTCTATACTGCTTTACTCAATGAGCAATTAGCATGCATTCAGCATGCTTCACTGAACTAGCTAATTCTAGCAAGTTCCATCTAGGTTTTCTCTACTTTAAATATTTAAGTTGGGATTACTTTATATTAATTTCAGCCAAAGAGTTCAATTTCAAGTTAAGGGCCATCAAAATGTACAAGTTTGCTTACTCAATGTTTCAAGTTAAAAGCAATTAACATGCATGTGTAGTACAAAATAAGGGATTTGTCCTCTACAAAATAACTTATAAGGGTTTACAGTGTAAGCAGAACATTTCAAATCGGTCACTTTGATGTTATAAGATGTTTGGGATGCTTGTTTAAATGGCAGTTGCCTATGTAGGCAGTAGGAAGCAAGACTGCTCACTAGGTTTTAGAACAGAACTATTATGTTGGGGAAAAAAGTTTAGATATCCTTTCTCTTATTAAATAAATTCTGAGGGAGAATATGCTTGAACATTTTGACTGTAGTTTAACCCTCATGTAAACTGCATTATGGCGGTTCTGCACACGATTTTCTGCATTCTATTAGAAAAGGTCTTTTATCTACTGCGAAAGCCCCAGCTGCATTAGACAGCCTTCATCAATTAAAACCCCAGAATTACACATTCTCTTTTTTCTTTCTTTGCAACGCTTTATTAATTCAAACGCCACTATAATCCTCCTACCCTATTTTGTGCCTAATGCAAAGTTTAGTCCTACAAGTGCATCACCAGTTTAATTCCCGATATAAGGGTTGTTTGCAGAAGTTCTTCCTGTAATTCTAGTTAGATATTGGTCTTCTGCACATCTTATAGCTGGCATGCTTGCATAAGAAGAAAATTCATCATTCTATTCAATGGCAGATGCCACAGTAAGACCCTTTATTTGTGCACAATTTTTATTCATGATTTATGAAAGGAACGCAGCTTCAAAGTTGATGTGTGTATGCGTAAACTTTTCCACCCTTTTCCACATCAGCTCACCACCTCCATTTCCAAGAGTGACAATACAATCTCATTTACTGTCTGTAGCCTTCGCGAAGCGTGACATGCCGCACTCTTAAACTGATGCATTTGGCAGAATCGGGTATGCAGCGGGCTGAACGCGGCAGCACCAATAAGAAAAAAAAGTCTACCCTTTCACTTTGCAATGATGAACAAATGTGAATTTCTGCCCCACGGCATCAATTTGGTGTTAGCAGCAACTACATTTTTGCATCTGTTTCCCAAAGTTTTGCATATGAAGTGGATTGTTTGAATTACAATGATATTCATGAGACTCTAATTAAGAAATGCCAGTGAGTCGACCCTTTTGAGGTTTTCCTGGGCTAACAAGGCTGCTTAGCTTTTTGCCATGAGAAACATGACATTTTATAAATTAGAATATGAATCATGTCCAGCAATGTGATTATTAGTTTCCTAACACATATCTAAGTATGTAGTACTAGAAATCCTATAATTTGCAGTTCATTTATTATTTAATTATTATTTGTATATTATGGTATTCTTGTCTTAAACAAGTTGAGATTTAAGTTGCATGTGTTTTAGTTGTATGTATGTTTACAAATCATTTTTAAATTAGGTTTGAGTATAGATAAAATTACTGTGATGGCAACCGTGCTTCTGGGTTCTTTTGAGCAGCAGATCTCAGTGGTGGATAAGTAGTCTTTTAAGCATTATATAATGTAATAATGTTTGTTAATGCTAATAAAATGTATTAAAAGGTAACTCTATATTTAGAGTAATAACTAACGGCAAAATCAGTTTCAACTTGGTTCCATAAGCCTGTGTTATTATGTTGGGTTCATTAATACATATCCTCACATGTTTAACGCATTTCTAAAGCCTAAAAAATGTAGCAAATGGAAATGCAAACTACCATTAGACATGCAATATGCATCTTTACTGCTTAAATGATTGTTCTACAGTTTTTCACAACTCCTGACATTTAATCGTAGTAAACATCCCCTGTCTTGTTAGGTCAGTTATGATCACTACTTTATTTTAAGAATTTTAAATGTCAGAATAATAGTGGAGAGAATGATTTATTTCAGCTTTTATTTCTTTCATCACATTCCCAGTGGGTCAGAAGATTACATACACTTTGTTGTTAATGATACCAAATGCATTGCCTTTAAATTGTTTAACTTGGGTCAAATGTTTTGGGTAGCCTTCCACAAGCTTCTCACAATTAGTTGCTGGTATTTTGGTCCATTCCTCCGCTCAGAACTGGTATAACTGAGTCAGGTTTGTAGGCCTCCTTGCTAACATGCTTTATCAGTTCTGCCCACAAATGTTCTATCAGATTGAGGTCAGGGCTTTGTGATAGCCACTCCAATACCTTGACTTTGTTGTCTTGCAACAACATTGGAGGTTTGCTTGGGGTCATTGTCCATTTGGAAGACCCATTTGCAACCAAGCTTTAACTTCATGGCTGATGTGTTGAGATGTTGCTTCAATATATCTACAAAATTTTCCTTCCTCATGATGCCATCTATTTTGTAAAGTGCACCAGTCCCTCCTGCAGCAAAGTACCCCCACAACATGATGCTGCCACCCTCATGCTTCATGGTTGGGATGGTGTTCTTCAGCTTGCTAGCTTTACCCTTTTTCCTCCAAATATAACAAAGGTCATTATGGATACAATTTTTGTTTCATCAGACCACAGGAAATTTCTCCAAAAAGTAAGATCTTTGTCCACATGTGCAAACTGTACTCTGGCTTTTTTATGGCGGTGTTGGAGCATTAGCTTCCTTGCTGAGGTTATGTCGATATAGGACTCTTATTACTGTGGATATAGATACTCGTCTACCTGTTTCCTCCAGGATCTTCACAAGGTGTGTAACTTCACTCTTTGTAACTTCACTCCCCTAAAGTATAAAGTATAATAGAGGCTGCTTGGCAATACATTTGCATGCCTTGCCTACATCCATGCCTTCTTTGCCCGCAGAATTTCCCTGTGCAAAGTTAAATGTGACCACACCTTAATGGAAATTGAAAGGGTTCTTCTGAACCAGGGTGTTTCAACCCCATAAACAGCACTTTTGGGGCATTTTCAGCTCAACTTGAGTGAAGTGCCCATTGAAAGCAGTTAGGTTTTCTGCATTGTCAAAAGCAAGTGGTTTTTTTAACAGTAACTTTATATATATATATATATATATATATTGCATTAGGCCTGGTTCATACTGTACAATTTCTTCTGTCCTTTATGATTTCTGCATGTCAGACTGTACTATTTGACCCCAGTAAACATGCAACAACAGACTGTGCGACATCAACTGTCTTCTATGTGAGAATGTACGATATACATCTTTTAGGATTTTACTCGCAATTGACAGCGTTGACTGGGCAATAGTCATCAGTTTGTGTTATATTGTGTCATCCACATACATGTGTGAAATTAAAATGGTGCTGCACAAGCAAAAACAAGCTATAGTGCTAATTTGTGCTTTGCCAGGAAAACCCCAAAAAAAGAAATTAAAAAGATGAGGGTCTGGAGTAAGGCATGGCTGGGTAAAAGAGGATGCCATGAAATGCTCATTCTACAACGCAAACTCTTAGTAATTTTGATAGTAGTCTCATAATGTGAAGATAATGCTAGCCATTTTGTGTTGGCATATCACAGACAAGCTATTAACATTTTAAGAAAGTTTCTCTCTCTCACTCACATACACACACTCCAAGTAGTGCACCTTCCCTTCCATTGTTGTTGATTGCAGTTGGCATGTTGATCAGTCATCAGATGCTGTTCTTTGGAGTAGTCACACTGCAGAACTTTTACGCAAAACATCCTCAGATGCTAAAGATCATCATAAGGGCAATTAATTGGCCACCATGTCACACTTAATGATTTAAGACTACGATTGGAGAAGTCATACTGCAGGACTTCAACGCAAACTTTCTGTCAGTATCACAACTTCATCAGAGGCTAAAGATCATATTAATGACAATTCATTGTCCATCGGTGAACATGTCACACTCAACGAAGGAAGTCTGCTGTTTGGAGTAGTCAAACTGCAGGATTTTGACCCAAATTTTCAGACAATGTCAGAACTTCGTCGGAGGCTAAAGATCATCGTTAGGGCAATTATTCGGACATCAGTGACCTTGTCATTAAACAATGTTGGACTGCTGATTAAAGTAGTCACACTGCAGATCTTTGATGCAAAATTTGTGACAATGTCGGAACTTCTGAGACTAAATATCGTCGTCGGTGAGCATGACACAAAAAACAATGTAAGATTAGCTGATTGGATTAGTCACACTACAGGACTTCGAAGGAATATTTCTGACAGTTTAAGAACTTTGTAGGGGAAAGATCGTCATTTACGATCGACAATTAATTTTATAGATTCTCATTTCATCATTCTCATTCGGCAGATTCAAAGCAGAAATTATACAGTGTGAAAGGGGCTTTAGTAAACTAGATTTTTTAATTTTCTGAAGAAACTACAGGTTGTCTTACCTGTACCAAATTCACTACCACAATGCAAGGATGTTGTTGCTATTCAGTTCCGAAGGTGATCTGGGTGGTTGCTAAGGTTTTTAGGCTATCCGCATTCTGGCCAAAATCAAAAGGTTCCACCCTCAATTCTCTGATATTCTGTTCCCTAGATCAATGGTTCTCAACCCTGTTCCTTGAGGTCCCCCAACACTGCACATTTTGTGTATCTCCCATTTCAGACACACCCAATTCAGGTCTTGGAGTCTCCTCTAACGTGTTAAATCAGGTGTGTTTGATTAGAGAGAGAGATATCCAAAATGTGTAGTGTTGTGGGGCCTCCAGGAACAGAGTTGGGAACCGCTGCCCTAGATATTGCTTGGGTCTTTCCTTTCAAGTATATTGGATTTTTTCGCTTGTTTTATTGTCTGCCAGGCATAAATCAGATGCCTGATCACAGGTAAGTAATAGCACACCTCTCCTCAAAGGACTCTATGATTTGATGTATAATTTATATCTTTCTACTAAGGTTTAACTGTCTTACTGTAAGTATGAGCAATAGTAATAGTGTTACTGGCCTTAGCAAACACCGCAACAAAAGACATTTGAATATTCTTATCTACAAATATCTTTGAACTCCCTATTTTAGCGTAAATTAATTAAGCCATGAAACACAAACGGTTTAGTGAGCACATCACTTGCATCTCTTGAACTGTTTTAAGAACAGTCTTTTTAGGCATTTTCATTTTACTTTGTTTTCTAAACCAACAAATACAAATACATGTGTGCTTTTTGCAGATAATCCAATTATCTGTTTGTGGATTGTTTTATTCATTATGTTTGTTTCAATTAAAACTTTTGGATGAAAAACTTTGCCACATGAAACATTTTATATTTCTACTCACTATAAATCAGTATCCAGCTGAAGTTTTGTTCTCTACTTCAGTCAAGAACCACTTAAAAAGCGGGACGAGATAAGAGACAGGTGTGAGTGTTTAGACTGCAAGAGAATTCACCAGGGACACACAAAACATGGATTTTAGGGAGAGAAAGAGACGGAGGATTGTTATGGAGTGTTCTTATTTTAATGTTACACAACGCGCCCATCTTTTGAAGGTCATCATAAGACTTCTCACAGTGCCTGGAGACTCCAGCGTCTCCCTGAGGCGTGTGAACTCGGCTTGTTTTGCGCATGATGTGCAGAGATCCAGCTCGCCAGAACGTCGACCTGCTCGAGCAGCGTGCCCAAAGGCTCTTTTGATACTTCAAACTCTGGACCTCACAACCCTGAACTGGGAAGGCAGTCGGAAAGAGTCAGGTGCAGTCGACAAGATACAAGCCAGAATTCATCTTTGAATATATTACTAGTATATCTTCAGTTTGTTTATGTATCAAACTGCGGCCTCAGTACCTTTCATTTATTTTTGATATGCTCTTTCATGCTGATCACAAAGAGGGCTTCTAATCATTTACTGTCCTTGAATGAAGCTGAAAGCTCATTCAGCCAGGGCTTTCTAGCTTTGAATATCTACGCAAGCACAATAAACCGCATGTGCCATCAAGTCCTTCACACACCTGTTATTTGGTTTCTGCCAGCTTTTCTACAGTTCTTATAACAAGCATTGAAATGTTGTAATATTCTGAGGTTTTACAAAAAAAAGGGGTTTTGAATATTTTAAATAGCATTTTGGAATACAGGGGTCCCAAAAAGTATTTGAACACTTAAAGCCACATAAAAAATTGTAAGAATATGAATTGCATTAATAACAATATATCAAACTGAGTAGCATCAGCAAACAAATTATTCTAGACTTATATTTTCTCAGAACTAACTAACACTGTTCTGCGCAAAAGGTCATTTTTAGTGGGTGTATGAAGTCAGTTGACCCAGTTGAAGTCAAGTTCACACAGGTGTCCTAGCAGAGTAAACACAGGTGTAGTTCATCATATTAATTATGAATTATTTTTGTATGAATTAATTGTAAATATATTGTGTTATCATTTGAAACCTAACAAACTACTTTTAATTGAATGTTTTCAAAGCTGGGATAAGAGAAAGTATGCTACCATTTGACAAATTGCGAACTTCATACGTTGTCATTTAAAGGAATATTCCAGGTTCAGTCAAGAGCTTTTGTGGCATAATGTTGATTACGTAAAAAACTATTTAGACTCATCTCTGCTTTTCTTAAATAAAAAAATAGATAAATCTGGGTCAAATAAATAGTAAATGGGGCCAATCCGTAAACGTTAAAATGCTCCCTGCTTTAATATAGCTTCTAGACAAATATGCATGTTAACATGATTTTAATTTGATAAAATGACTTTTAACCTTTTCTGTGTAAAGTTATATCCAATTTTACAACTTTGTTGCAATGGCGAAATAAAGTTGTAAACCCTAAAATAACCATTAAAAACTTGAACACCTTTATAGCTAAAATAAAACATTGAATTAATTAAATAAATACAATTAATTAAGGTATTTATAAGCTTCACATTTCTTTTTTTTTTTTTTTTTAGTGGTAATCAAAATTATGCCACAAATGCTGCCGATTGATTTGAACTTGTATTGAACACAGAAAATCCATTTATTACATTTTGCTGTTTGATTTTAAGGACATATTGTGTTGTTAGGTCTCCACTTACATATATTGATATATATCGAGAGCAGGGTGGCCACTATAATGCCTATATATGCTGTATATATCACCTCACACAATTTGATATGACAGTAAATGACATGTGCATAAAATTGCTACAAAATTGCATTACATTTTTATATTTACTAAAATTGTAACCCAAAAATACAAAATAAAAAGTTACGTTTTTTGCTCACGTTAAATGGTAAATAGCAACTTCTCCTGCATTCTGTAGAGTCATTCCATTTTTGTGATTTATTCACATATAAATAAATTGTTTAGAGCCACGGTACTGTTTACATGAGACTTTGTTGCACACTGTTCTATTGTGGTTACATCATGGCAAGTACAAACTGTGATTGGTCGTTTACGTGTCTCGTTTACATGTAAAATATAAATTCAGATATTTAAAAAATACTAAATATTAGCCAATTTATCGGCTTTGGCGAAATATTGGTCGACAACTAGCAATAAAAAAAAAAAAAAAAGGGTTTTGGTTTAGGGGGTAGGGTATGGAATATAAAATATAATTTTCTCAGTATAAAAACAATCAATGACAAGTCAATGAAAAGTACCCAACATGAGAGAAAAATAAATGTGTGTGTCTAATATGAAGTGATCACAATGTGAGGATCACATTTCATTGGATTGCAAAAATCAGCATTTTGTGTGGTGTGCTGTAATAATGACATTAGAGATCTCTGTTGTTCTTTATTAGTCTATTAATCCACGATTTGTCACCATTGTTTTGCGTTCCTCCAGAAAGTAAACATAGTTGACACATGGCAGCTGCGGCGCAGAGGTAGCTTTTGTCTCGCTCTCTCTCCATTGCGGTAAGCCCGAGCTGTACCTCTCCCCACTGTGTCTGTTTAATTAGACACCAATGTCTGTTGTCAGTGTTGCGCCATGAGTTGTTCTGCTCCTGTGGCGCTGCGCCTTTGTTGGAATTCGCAGTGTGCAAACATGCGCTGTGGTGCTCTCATCGGGCGCAGGAGATATTAAGATGCCTCAGCTACTCAGCCTCTTGACGGCTTTGGGGAAACTTTCTAAGAAAGAGAACGTTCAATGAGAAGCAGACATGGGTGAGGAGGGAGTGCAGATGCATACTGAACTATACACTGCAGTATGAACAAACATCTGCCTGAAACCTGTAGAGATTTAGTGCAGGAGAAACATGTATTTGTGAAGTACAGAATGAATAACAGGACTCAACTCGGGAGTAGAATCTCTGAGTTGCCATTTCATTTTAGAGGTGTTGTCGTGCCTGCTATCCACTTTGATAGCATTGTTAATAGGGCTGTGATGCATTGCGATCTTCGTTTGAATGATTTCGATATCGATTCTTACATACCAAGATCGATCTTTCACTTTATGTTGCAACCCTCTCTCATGCAAGTAAATCACGCACATATGAAACCAAATCTCACACTATTTGACTAAAAATGTCCATGATTAGCCACTGGCTGGTTAAAGTTTAGATTTCAATAACTAGTGATTGTTACTTATAGTGGAAAATAAGTTATTATTACAGAAATGTTTTCACTGTGTGCTGAGAGTAAAAGTTTGGTTAAACTCGTTCTGTGTGTCCAAAGATGAGATCCACAAATACGTTTGTCAATGAATAATGAATCTTTTAATTCCCTCTCTGTTGTTTACAGTCTGTTGTTGATTAAAAATAAAACAAAAAAAGTTTTATTCTAATCACAGATGGATACGCTACAGAAACCATGCATGCCCGCCTCTAGTTAAATGTGCTCACTAGTTGATGCCGGTAGTCTTAAAGAGACAGTATCGATTTAGCACGTGTTCAACATATCAATGTAAATACTTGTAAATAGTATAAATTATGCAAGTAAACAATAAACAAGTAATAAAAATATACATGCAACATAATATATGCAATTACAAGACATTTATTGATGGAATAGACAGAGTTTGAAAAATTTTCAAGGATTTCAGAATTCAACTTTAAGAATGAAGTTCGATTTAATAGCGTTTACCCTTTCTCCCACCACAGAGGTTTTTCACAAATTTAGAAAGACAAATCTGCTTTTAATAGCAGACTTCTTTTACATCGAGGTTCCAAGAGAGACTACAAAACAGGTGATTAAAGAGAACTTCTAAAGCTAGTTAGTGCTTGTATTTTTCCCGTTGATAAGGTTGAGAAACAGCCAATAGTTAGAGTGGAGGCTGTGGCCAAAGAGGCTCTCCCTGACGCCGCCGCTGCGGAGAGCTCTGGGTATGGCCCTGAGTTAGCTCTCAAACTGAAGGAGTTACATCTTTGTAACACTTGAGCAGGTAAGGAAGAAGATGGGACCGGCTTGACGAACACATAAACATTTAATGACACTTTTCAGTGTAAAAAGAAACAAAAACACACACTGCATTTCAGCCAGCTGCGTTAAATCATAAATACACTCAGACACATGGACAAGCTTTGTACATCTCTCTCCCATCTGCCATTGTCTCTTATCCTTAAATACTCCCGCCTCCCCTTGCTGGAACGTGAGGCCGGTTTGGCGCACAGGTGGAAGTCATTCGCCATTTATTATATATTACACCTCGTAGATTAGAATTTCAGGCTGAGGAGATGAGCAGGAAACCTTCTCGTTCTAGACCTTATTACTGAAACTGGTGAGTTGATCGGAGAACCAGAGTTAATTCTCAAGGTTGGAAGAGAACAGCTCGCAGACACGCAAAACACAGACCCTAGTTGAGTGCATAAGTTTGGTAGTGGACATTAAAGATATTCCTGAGGCTAGTGTATCTTATTTCTGGGAAGACATCATACTTGTGCATTAGTGGAAACCCCAGCTTTCTAACTAAGATTATCAAGAGGTACAACAAATTCTGGTTCACCCTCTGGTTAACAATTACAAGTTCTGAAGTTAGCTAACGAAACCATAGTCCATTTATGGGTCAGGAAAAAGTCTCGAAATAATTCTTCTGGCCCGGTTTAAAATCATCTGTGTCGAAGTTCTATAAAACTTGTTCAGTATGTCAGCTAACGGGATAGCCATATCAAAAAGTTCCAGTTGCCCCTCTACAACCTATACCAGTGATGAATGAACCATTTGAAAGGTTCATTTTAGATTGCGTGGGCCCGTTGCCTAAATCTAAATCAAGGTATCAGTACATATTGATTATCACGTGCACCGCAACTAGGTACCCTGAAGCAGTTCCGTCATCCACAATTAAAGCTCCAACAGTGATTATAGAACTGGTAAGGTTTTGTACTACGTTTGGGTTACCGAAAGAAATCCAAATGGATCAAGGTTCGGACTTTACTTCCAGAAAGTTCAAGCAGACTTTGGAGGCATTGGGGGTGTCGCATCGCTGGTCAAGCGCTTACCATCCTGAGTCACAGGGTGTGCTCAAGCGATTCCACCGGACTGTAAAGTCCATGATTCATGCTTATTGTGTTGAGACAGGAAGAGATTGGGTTGAAGGCCTTCCTTTGCTTATGTTCGCTATTCAAAACTCAAGAATCAGCCAACTTGTTTTTGGCCACACAGTTTGAGGACCGTTGAAAATGTTGAGCATACATCTATTGGCTAAAAACTCCTTACCCTCCTCACATTTTGGACTGTGTTAGTTCCTACCGAGAGTGGCTTTATAGGGCCCTGGAGCTTCCTTAAGTTCATTTGGCTGCTGCCCAGTCTACTATGAAGACTCACTTTGATGGAAAGAGTGTTTGACGAGAATTTAAACCTGGTGATCTTGTTCTTTTGCCTGTTTCTGGCTCAGTGTTCCAAGCTAAGATTTCTGGGCCTCATAAAATTGAAAGAAAACTTAGTATCAAAGATTACGTGATCTGTATTCCTGATCGCCAACGGAAGATGTGAGTGTCACATAAACATGCTAAAAAAAGATCTGGTATAGGCTGATAATTATTCTTCTCCTCCTCCTGTAGTTATTGCTCCTGTTGCTACAGTCTCTTCTGTTACCTACTCTCTAGAAGATGATGGGTTAGCTGATAAATCCCTCACAACTCTGACAAAAATTTAAAGAGCTCTGTGATATTGAAATATTTGCACAGTTATCTTTCTCACTTGTCTGAAGGTCAGCAGGAGGAGGTGATTAGTTTGATGCACACAAACCCCACTCTGATGTGCCAGTTTGGACCACCGTGCTGTTTCATTATATTGATGTAGGTGAGTGTACTCCAATAAAACATCACCCATATAGTGTGAATCCCAGAAAATGTGAAATTATGAAGGAGAAGGTGGAGTATATGTTGCATCACGACCTAGCAGTGCCAAGCCAAATCCTTTGGAGTTCCCCCTCTCTACTGGTTCCTAAACCGGACTCCTCATTTCATTTCTGCACTGATTACAGCAAGGTAAATAAAGTAACTAAAGCAGATTTGTTTCCCTTACCGCGGATGGAGGATTGCATTGATAGGGTGGGATCCTCGGGGTTTGTTACCAAACTTGACCTTCTTAAAGGGTATTGGCAGGTGCCTCTCACTTCCCGTGCTTCTGAGATTTCTGTGTTTGTAACCCCCAATCATTTATTGCAATATAAGATACTGGCTTTTGGGATGCGTAATGCAAAAAGTCCTGGCAGGGGTGACAAATTGGGTAAAAGTTACCCAAAATATTGTAACATTAAAAATGTGTGGTGATTTTGTGACACGCATTCCCATTAAAAAAAATGCTAGTATAGAAAAATATGCTTATGTGAAATGTAAATCTAATATTTTGTCCTAACTCTAAAATATCCAATCACATAATAAAAGATAGTTTATCCAATTTAAAGCAAAGATGTTGGTTCCAATAATCCCAATTGACAGCGTTGACTGGGTTTTACGTCATCTGGCCATCGAAGGAGCAGGCACAGTGCAAAACTGTGATGCTAAATTTCTAACACTGACAAAACTTAGTCATCACAAAGGCAATTAATCTGCCGTCAATGAACAATGTCACACATATGACATCGTATATGAAGACTGATGATTTTGCCCTGTGATGTGAGAAATCTTTTACTAATCCCTAAATGCATCTAAGACATCATCATTTTGGCCAAATTCATACAGTGTAAACCCAGCTTTCGCTAGCTAGATAACCTTACCCTGGTAACATGTTAAAAACAAAAGAATTTTGCATCAATGTTCACTACATCACAGAAAACCAAATCATTTAGCTTGCATGGCATAAAAATAATGTGCAAGATGAACGAATGTAAGTGCACTGGCCTGTTGTTTTTGTCATTAGAAGTTGATTCTCTGCATCTGAGAACTTTAGTTAGTGGTGATTGCTGAAGAAAGTATCACTAGTACTGTTGCTCATACTTTGGGTGAAGGATTTGATCAAACCTCTAGGTGAAGTAGTAAACTTCAGGGCATAACTGTCCCACACCATTTTCTGCCACAGATTTGATTGATAACTCAAAGTCATGCAGCTTATTGAGGATAGGTGTGCTATTACTCTTCAAACAAACTATTTTCATCTGATGTACTATAAAATGGACCAAAAAGTCCAACTTAGTCCAAATATGAACGTTACTAAATTTTTCAAACTGAGTTTTAAGTGCCGCTTGCTACGTTTTGCTGCAGTTTCCTGTTGAAATGAACACTAGAGGCACTATAACAACTGTGTGTTTTACATTTACGTTTATGCATTTGGCAGACACTTTTATCCAAAGCGAATTACAGTGCACTTATTACAGGGACAATCCCCCCAGAGCAACCTGGATTTAAGTGCCTTGCTCAAGGACACAATTGTGGTGGCTGTGGGGATTGAACCAACAACCTTCTGATTACCAGTAATGGGCTTTAGCCCACTACGACGACACCACACAAATCATGAGTACATTTAATTTTTCGCTCTATTACTCACATCCAGCTATGTTATAATATCAAAACACTTTTACTCTAACGCATAATTTGAAAAAAGCTACATTTTAACACTTGTATTACACACATATTCCAACATGATTAGCTTTCACTGTTGCTCACCTGCTGGAGTGTTGGACTTTGGACCAAGGACACTTGGAGGGAAAAAGAAGCGAACGTCCATTGAAGCGACACAAAATGACATGGTTCCTTCAGTAAATGTGTTTTTCATGTTGAATTTACTTTTATAACTCTATCGTTAAGGTTTAGGTGTTGGTTTACGGTTAGGATGTATGTATTGTTCACCTCTGATTTATCTTTTAGTACACTATTGGTTAGGTTTAGGCTACAGTTCTAGGTTAGGGAGGTATGTTCTTTAAAACATTCATCTAATATTCACCTTAAAAATATTGTCTGATTACAACATCATTTCACTTGCTTTTGGCACCCCCGCTGGACATTTCACTAGAAAAACCAATGTTGCTATTGTCACGTAAATTTCATGATATCATGCTGAAAAAATCCCTTACATTGATCGAGGTATGCCAGCCATATATAAGGACTTGAAGTATACACTGATCAGCCACAACATTATTGTTTATGAGAGAGTTCAACAGAGAATGGCCAGACTGGTTTGAACTGACAAAGTCTATGTTAACTCAGATAACCACTCTTTACTATTGTGGTGAGAAGAATATCATCTCAGAATGCTATTCTGAGATGCGGGTTGGCGCTTTTTTTGGCAGCATGAGGGGGACCTACACAATATTAGGCAGGTGGGTTTTAATGGTGTGGCTGATCGGTGTAGATCCACTCAAAGCACCTTAGCAACTGCCTAGCAACAACCTAGCAATGCCCTAAAATAAGAATAGTGCAGCATCTTCAACCGTGCATTACTGCATTGTGTTCTAATTAATAAATAATAAATTAATTATTAATACATTTAATGCAAATAAATTATTAATAATATATAAAGTTAACTGACATACTGTAAAATGTAATTAGGAATAACTTTAGGACTTTTGTGAAAGAACTTTCCGAGGTTTCACTTCATCAGTTCACCAATACTTCAAACATTTACAATTCTTAATGTTATGCAAAACGTGTTATGTTTCAAAATGTGTTACATTGCCTCAAACAAATGCTGAGACTCTTTGATCTCTTTCTCTGTCTTTGGCTCCTGCACTTTCAGGTTTACATTCCCTGCAGAACCGCGATAGTTTTGGCCAACGAGGAAATTGATTACTGCAACTGAAACCCAATCAGCGAATCGCCACAAGATGGAAATCCAGCACACTTCAGGCACTCAACCCACCTTACTTCACAGTGTGTTCACCATCTTCCTTTACAAAACCAATGCTTTTCCTGTGAACTGCCACCAAAGGAATTTAGTTAAAAATGTTGTAAAAGCATATAATTCTAGTTCTGTAACTTTCCCTTTTACAGTAATTAAATCTGTATTGTTCACAACATACACATAAAATTATTGATGAAATATTAAGAATTGGGGTCCCACTTTGTTTTACAGTGTTCATGTTACTGTGTAATTACATAGGTAATTAATGAGTAATATGACCTACGTGACATTGTGTAATTATTTTATGAAGCTGCTTGTACTTGTATATTGTTATTGTTATTACTATAATAATTAATAGTTATATGTATAGTAGTAATATTAACATGTAATCTGTAACACGGACACTGTAAAATAAAGTGTTACCAGAATTGCTTATAAAAATCCCATAGTTTATAACACATTTTTGCATCTGTCTGTGCTGTTTTTCAATTGTTTTTCGTGCTAGCCGACGTTTTTGACTGCTGCGCCACATCTCGCTGTTGTCGCATCTTATCCAGGAGTGCATTATTTTTTAGATGGCATGTCAAGTTAAAAATAACTTTTAAAAACGTATTCATTCTGTTATATTTGTTGTGCTGCGTCTACATTTTTTTTAGCGCAAGAGCGCATTCGGTCTGAATGGCCCCATTAGTCATCAAACCCCATACTACTTTAACTGGATATGTAAAACACACGTTTCAATTGGATAAATTGTGTTGTTCAAAAACAATCACTATTATTAATAAAACCAACCATGACTGCCTATCGCACAGCTTCGCTTTTAGCTTCAGAGTAAATTTGTGGAGTAACTATATATCTAGATTATCAACTGTTGCTTAATGAAGAAAGCATCTTGAACTGGTTCGTAAATTACTACTGAAATTACTGTTTAATGGTACAAAACTGAATGTATTATTTGGGTGAAATGTTAGTATTACTCAATGCAAGGTTGACTTTGGTCAGTATTAGAAGCAATACAGTATATGTCAACATTGTATGCAAAAAAACATTGAAAGGTAAAATTTACATGGTTTTCATTTACATGGGTGTGATCTGGTTACTTTTTCATTTTAATATGACACAAGCACTTTTTGACATTCTGTGTCTTTGATTCTGTACAAAAATTGATGTGCACCATTTGTTAAATTGTCTTTAAAAAAAAAATACTTAAGATGTATTGATTACTTGTCGTTTTCATGCACAGTTTGTCAATTTTGGATTATAATCCAAGGATGCAAGAAAGTTAGAATATATATTTTTAATACATTTAATCTCACTGTGTAAAATCATAACAGCTAAATTGTGCTTTTTCTGACAAGCCGTGTTATTCAGTGCCTTTAAAACGTTTCGCTCACAGCCAGGTTTTGATGAATAGTATTTACACTTGATAAAGTAGAGATGAGATCGCATGTATTACTAACACCCTGTCTACACCGGACACGAGAAGCGCATCTACACTGATGCTGTCTTCACCTGAAGTGTCCGTTGCGGTGCATCCGTCACGCCAACAGTAAATGAGTGTCCAGTTCCGTTTTGCGCTGCACGCACTGGCACTACTACTGTCAACAACACAAATAAACGGTTTAGAACTTTGTTGACGTGTACAGTGTAAACAGCCTCAAGCCATTGTTTCGTTACATCAACAGACGTGCCCGGAGTAGACAAGGTGTGAGACAATCGTGAAGAAAATCGGAAAGAGAATGTGACAGATTCACTGTCCAACAGTTTTAGGACACCTCACCTCTTGTAAACATCTTTTAGAATGTTATATTTCCATATATTTTTAGAGCAGGAAACAGTTTGCACTGTCAAGATGCTGATTTATTATTTCTTCATCGACAAAAGCCTTTAGTGAACCCATAGAGAACCGAAAGTAAGCATTATTATTATAATCCAGCCAAATGCTCTTCTCAAGGCAACTGAAGAACCACCTGTTACTCTCCATTCCCCCTAAAGAAGAGTGGCTCTTCATTTTTGTTGTTGTGGGATTTGAAGACGTGTAATTTGTCCCAAGAAAGCCGGATGCTTAGCAGCAATTAGCATCCTAATCTGTCCCGAAGAGAAATAGCTTTCCAGAGCCTCTTGAACGTTCAAATGTTGAAAGTTCCTCCTCAGTGCTTATTTGACAAAATTTTTGTGATTCAAAAATATAGCAGCTACTTTCAATTGAATGGAAATTGAAATGTTTGTGTCGTTCTTTCCAATAAATTGTTCAATAGGATTAACATAACAGCCCCAATCGATTCAATCGCGGCTAAGTTTGAATCACTTGGACAGCTAATGGCTCCTACATACTACACGACTTTCAAAGACGTCGGATCGTGGTACCGTTCATATTACAAAACTGTCTGTCTTGTCACTGAAGTCGTAGCGTTTTCAAATTACACGATGAATCGGCGACTGGGGTGAACACATTACAAGACATTTTACTGTTGACGAATCCCCGACGACTCTGCCTGGACTCCAAATTACGTTTCCCAACAGAGTACATGCGAGAAGTGATACGAGATACGAAAACAAATGCATGATCATATATTATGCATTTCAGAATATGATGTGTATGTTTTTAACCGCCTTAAGTTATCATATATTTTATTTGGCTACAACTGAAAAATCTACCTATTTGCTTACCTGACTGGCCAAGAGAATTGGCAGTTTCTCTCCAACTCTTCTCTTTCTCCACCCGGTTGTGGTACAGTTCAGAGGAAACATCAAATTGGCACTGGTGCTCTTGCCAATGTTCCACTAATTTTTCCTCCATTTCTTCAGTCCAATTAGAGTTTCTTGATATCCCAGCCATGCTTGATGATGTTCTGTTGAAGGTACATCAGGACTCTTCCCACTGAAACTTCCTGTGCCCTGATTCTTGCTCTCTCATTGGCTGTAGGTCAACGCTGCTGTTGTATTCAGTCAAAACATATTTGACATTGCACGATTTGGAGTTGCAGACAGGTCCAGATATTTAACATTCTAGATATCTCGCTGACATCGGCGACGTGTGGGTGATTCCCTCAAATCGCGTCTTTGATAGTTCATACATTGCGATCGTTTCTCACGGGAGCGAGCTCTGATTTGCCCATGATTTCAGGCTTTGTTGACTATCTCCATAAAACTGTCGGTAAGCGAAAATCGGGCTTAAAATCGTGTAGTGTAAAATCGGCATAACTCTGGATTGATTGATTGATTGATTGATTGATTGGACCCATTTCTCCTTCAATAAAATAGAAACAGGATGGTACTTTCTCAAAAAAATAGCACAGGATGAAATTAAATATGTACAGTGGCTATAGAAACCAATCATACCCCTTTTGAATAGTCACTTTTTTGTCTTACAGAATGAAACCAAAACCCATAAACAATTTTAATTGTAGCTTCTTTTTTTTTTTTTTTTGCTTTACAACATTCAAGTAGCGAAAAAAAGTCAACTGTTACAAAAATGTATAAAAGTAAAATCAGAATAAAAGGGTTTGAAAAGTGATCATACCCCTGGATTTAATACTTTGTAGAGCTACCTTTTGTTTTAATGACAGCCATCAGTCTGTATGGATATGTCTCTACAAGCTTCGCGCATCAAGATTGGGAAATATTTGCTAATTCTTCCTTACACAGTTGTTCAAGTTCTGTCAAATTGTGGGGTAATCTGCACTGAAACTAACACTGCATCTTTTCGTTTGCCAGTGAAGAAGATTTTTTTTTTAATAATTATTTCAACAGCTGCTTGTGCAGCTTTTGAAGAACTGCAAAATACAGAAATGCAAAAAACAGTACACGAAAAGTAGCATGAAAAATTAAAGGATTCACACGTGACACGTTACCATTGGGCAGATTAACTGTATATGAAATAAACTGAATATAACACGCATGCAGTTTTTGAGCTCGCACTTGCTCTCCCGTCACAAAGGTAAAGAGAGATGCAGCCCCTTCATGGTTCTTAAAGGAACATACCCACAGAACATTACATATGGTGAAACTGTTTTGTTCTTTGAAGTACCTTGGTGTACCATGAAAGTATAGTATATGAATATGCTAATAATTCAGTAAAGTTATTTATCAAAGTACCATTGTAATAATACATTTGATCTCAAACTGTAAAACTTGGTAGCTCACTTCAGATTCTGGCTTTGCAATTGGCCATATTTAGTTTGATAGGACACTTTACAGTGTCATTTACATCATCTTGTGTGGTTTAATATTACAACTTTTTATTGTCATCATGACCCATTTTATGTCAAAGTCCCCCTGTTCTAAACAGTCTAGACCTATTCCTTGTTGTGGTCACCACAAGTGTTTGTGTGCAATGTTAAAGACTGTGCCATTTTGTTTGAAACTGTGTATGAAACAAATAAAGCACTACTACAAATATATTTTTCTGGTTCTTTACACTTATTAGTGGTATTGCACAACCATTTATAAAGTGTTGTAATATTTAACTACTAGTACATAAATATTCAATTTGGGGGTGAAATTCATCCAACACGATCACAAAGGAAATTGACATGTTAATTCCAAATGTTTTTCCACATAAAGTTGGACCCAATGTGTTGAATTCTGGAAAACAAGCAACATGAAAGTTCATGCCCCAAAAATCGCCTGCCAAAAATGACTGTATAGTTACAACTTTGGCCACTGGGGGTAGGTCAACCTCCCAATAGAGTGCAGTAGTCTGGTTCTGGAAAAAAATCCCATTCATTTTTTTCCATAGACAAATTGATTTCCAACGATAACTTATCAACATTTAAAGACAGACCTATCATGAGCTCAGAGGTTGTTAATCGATGGTATATGCTTCAGTTGAAGCAATCAGTCTGCGTTATTTCAACTTCATTGTTTAAAAATTGTGTTTGATAGTGGAATTTCTGGTAAATAACTACATTACCCATGGTCTAGCAGAGAAAGATACACCAATCAGAGAACCATGGCCAACAAAGCCCACAAACCATGCCTAGGAGCGACCAGCTACTCCAATGACACACTGCGAATGATGCAATCGAGTCGGTATTCCTTCACCCTTAAACTACTTATATACTTATATTTTGCAATAAACTAAGAATATATTGTTTCTACACTTATAATGAACAACCTAAAATCAATAGTTCTAGATATTCCCACCATTTTTAATTTAACTATGTCATTCGTGGTGCTTCAAGGATTGTAGTTTGTGCCTGCATTAAAGACAGTACACAGTCCAATTGTCTTTTGTCCAATTTTCAAATACATACACAAGAATAATTACTCAAATACTGCAGCTTTGAGGAGAAAAAAATGCGGAAAAATCCGGTAGCCTTACATTGAAGAAAGTACTTAAGGCCAGAATATCATAGAGACTTGACGACGGACCCTTTTGTCTTGGTTATTAGTAAATTCCTTGGCCTTTTGTCTAACTTTTGAATGCTGAGATATACTATAGGCCACTTTTATTGCTTCTATGGCAAATAACTTCCTTTTAGTCGGGGTGTATCAGCTTTTATAGTAATTGATCTTAACCAAATTGGCACTGAGAGCCTGTCAGCCTTAATGCAGTGATTGAACATATAGAGTTGTTTTAAAAAGGCTTTGTCAATGACAGTGACACATTCATCACAGAGATTAGCAGATCAAGTCTCTAATGTGCTCTAACAAAGACAAAAAAACCACATCCTCTCTCATTGATGTACTTATTGAACAGCCCTGATAGCTTTCTCCATTAAAGCAATGGTTATCAACTGGTGGGTTGCAAGGGTTGCCACCGTCCCATAAGGATTACATGATGCAACCTATATCAAATCAATACGGGATACAATATGTACTGTACTTAAGCTGGTTCGATGGCATTGCTGCGAAATCGTTCAAGTTCATTACTTTAACCTTTATATTCATTGGAAAATTTCTTCACAGTGTGCTAAACCATGCTACAACTGTAGAATTTCTAGTACATTTATAGTAGAATTTATAGTAAAAAAATGACTTAAATATTGATCTGTTTCTCACCCACACCTATCAAGATATAGATTTAACCACTGGAGTCTAATGGGTTACATTTGTGCTGCCTTTATGTCATTTTGGGGCTTAAAAATTTTGGCCACCATTTACTTGCACTGTGAGGACCTACAGACCTGAGATATTTTTCTAAAAATCTTTGTTTTTGTTCAGCAGAAGAAAGTACACATACACATCTGGGATGGCATGAGGGTGAGTGAATGACGAGAGAATTTTCATGTTTGTTGAACTATCCCTTTAATTATTATGTTTTATTTTAAGGATATTTTGTCTTGTGTTGAGTCTGCACTTACGTATAAATCAAAAGCAGCTGAGAATTACTGCGTTTAAGCATTACATGCATATTTATTTTGAATGATGTTTCACTGGGTAATGAGCATTTTGTACCTGCAGTTATTCGTTTTCAGTTGTAAAATGCCCTATTTTCAACCATATGGTCAGTTTTATGTTTAGTCTCTGAAATGCCATCCACAAGTAAAAATTCATATTTCAGACCCATTAGTTCAGCACAAGAGTCCCAATACTTCATTTACTTTTATGTAACACCAAAAGGGCTTAAAACCACTCTCCATATTGCTAGAAGCTTTGAGAGCGCCACTTTGCATAAATATCTGCCTCTTCAACAAGCACCATTGTGAATTTGAAGGAGGACGTTGTCCTTAATTGTACCTTTCATCCTGACCAATGGCATTTTCATTAGACTTCTTGAATTGAATGTGTTAATCTAAACGGGTGGAGTCAACACGAGCGCTGGGACTGTTTTGTTTCGGCCGTCTTTTTAGCTAATCAAGTCTGCTCGTCGTCATTAATCACCTCTGTGACTGCGAGGAACCAGCTGTGAAAATCAAGAGAGAGTGAGGGGAGCTGTGACCTCACACTCCTCCACAAGGGCACAGATACGTGGACAATGACTCTTGTTCTTATTAGTTCTCCTATTATTCCTCCTCGGCATCCTCAACGGTACTTCCTCTTTGTTTCCATTAATCTCCGTTTACTGATGCATTATGTACATCATCTGCTTTTGATGAGTTCAATGATTGATAGTTTTGTGATGAATGTCCGGCCTTTAATATAGTGCAGAGGAATGCGCATTAAAAGGGTTTGGTTAAATATTTGCTGCCTCATGTATGTATGTATATACATGCAATTTTTCAATTTAAGAACTAATCAGTTTCATAACTTGTATTACATTGTCCCAGCACACCGCTATGATAAAATCTGTGTCTACTGTATCGACTCCACGGTCTCCCATACTAATTGAATTGAACTTGAGTTTTGTCTATAGACTTTAGGCTACAAATAAATATACAATACGAGGCGGTAGATTTTAGGAGGGCCAGTTCTGTAATCTATATGTCAATTCTCCACTACATATGTTTAAGCTAGAAGTTATTGGCTATTTTCTTTGTAAAATGAACAAATGTTTTGATTGAAATTAAAATTAGAGTAGTTATGTCAAAAATGAGTCAATGCATGACCCTCAGTGACAGCTCTTACAGTGTTACAGGCCATTCTTAAAGGTTTTTGAAGGGCACACATTGTCTGCAGTTTGTCCTCATTTCCATATAGGGAAAGTGAAATGACTGACTACTAGGGAGTGCTAAACTACAGGGATACTTTGCATTGCTCATTGGAGTCTGTGATATAATGCTGCCCTCTATTTGTAGGAATATTGAAGCACTCTGTAGCAATTTATTGGGGCTCAGCATTTAATAGCATTTATTAATCTTCGTTAATGTTCATTTCAACAAATAGTAACACCTTTTTAAATCAAACGCTGTATAGTTAACTTTAGTTAATGAACTATAAACCAGTAACAATGAACAATTGTATTTTTATTAACTAACATCAACAGTGAATAATAAATGCTGTAAAAAATATCTTGTGTTTGAGAGTTTGACCATGACAACCACCTCTTCTTTGTCTATAAATATGGAATGAAATGCATCAAAGTTCAATTCAGCACATCAAATACAAAATGAAAAAATAGCTTGTAATGTAAAATAATGAGATCTTTATAATGATCGAGCAAGCTGTGTATATGCAAATACACAGAAATATTAGTTCACACTTTAAATATATCTTATAAAATGTACATTTCAGAATTTCTAAAGCTCTGTGATTTTATTTTTATTTGTATTATTATTTTGTGGTGGGCATGAATGGAATGGTGTTTGAGAGATATACCTCAAAAACCTGTTTCATATTTGATAAATGGATGTCAAAGTGGGGTTTCCAATAAAATAATATTCCAAATTTTAACCAAGCACAAGATGCCTATATTCAGCAAATACTCATTTTAATATCAGTAACAATATAATCATTAGTGTCACTTTTACTTTCTTAAAATAAGCTGTCATTTATCCCAACATAAGAATCACTTTTTGCATAAGTCCACCACCATTTTAAATAAATCGATATAAACATTGAAACCACTTTTTTCACAAATAACCACTAGATGGTGCCATAAACATGTGAAACTTATATGCCATATGTTGTTTGGCGCATCACCTTGAACAGAGAATGACACAGGAGCCATCAAACACTGTGTATCATATTTGATACACAATACATTATAGGGTTAATAACGTTCTTTTTTAAAATGACAGTACTCTGTGCTAAGGGTGGGTGATAAACCAGTTGCAGTGTTGCTAGATCTGGCAAGAGGAGAGAGCTTAAAATAAGGGACTTGCCTCACTAAAAATAAGTGAAAATAAACTTTAATTACATTTTTTATTTAAATAATTTAACCTTGATATTCATTGGAAATTGTGCCTACGGTGGGTAAGGGACCATCTGAAAAGTCTTCTCATTATGCTAAACCATGCTACAACTGTAGAATTTATAGTAAAAAAGGACTTAAATATTGATCTGTTTCTCACCCACACCTATCAAGATATAGATTTAACCACTGGGCTCTAGTGGGTTACTTTTGTGCTGCCTTTATTGGCCACCATTCACTTGCATTGTGAGGACCTACAGACCTGAGATATTTTTATACAAAATCTTTGTTTGTGTTCAGCAGAAGAAATAAAGATATACACATCTGGGAGGGCATGAGGGTGAGCTAATGACAAGAGAATTTTTCAAAAATACATCTGTCCACCTAAAATCAATTAATAATCTAAATCTCTCTTCGTTTGGACCAGGGCTGGACTGGGAAGAGAAATCTGCCCGGGATTTTACATGGCAACTTGCCCAAAAGTTGTCCATATTGCAGCTCAGTTTTGTGGCCCGTTCTGCTTAATGAGGTGGCTCATATTATCTTATCGCGGCCCATTCTGCCTGTTTCGCGGCCGACCCACTGGCCCATTCGGTTCTTCCTGATCGGCCCAAAAGAACAGTCTGCTAAGAACGTCCACGCTTACAACAAGTAAATCCTCTGCTTTTTTGGATCTGGAAAGTTGCCTGTTTTGGGGAGAATTTTTTTTCATTGTATTTCATTCAACACGCCTTTGAAAAAATTTGCTGGAACAAGAGAGCAGCCAGAGGATTGCAGTTATGACTTTATCACAGATTTAATTGCCTTTTTTTACTCAAGACTGTCAGTGTGTGAATAGTGGTTTAGTGTGTAATAGTGTTACAGTTTTACTCAGGAAACAACTGCATTTACATTAAATCAGTTTCAATATGGGTTTATGTTCTTAGAAGACACTTACAGCACAAAGCGACCTATAATAAAGAGCACAGATCACATTCATGCAAGTAGAACTGGTTCCAATAGCATCACACACATATCGACATGAGCCCTCAAAAGGAATGTTGCTACTAAACTAGTAGCCTGCATAGCCAGGATGCTACTACATAATTTGTTGCAACAGATGAGAAAAGGTCAAGCCAGTGAACTCAGGGTATAACAATATACAAGACACGTGAGGGAGCATTTAGGGTTCACCAGAAGCCACAATGGAACCCTCTGCAGAATCTAGTTAATACTGCTGTTTAAATATGGGACAGAACACACATTGTGCTAATCTAGCCCCCTTTACAAAACTTTTTACAAATTTGCTGTACACTTTGTGTGTTCTGTCCCAAAAAATGTCCATTGTTGCCAAAATATGCGACAAATCACAAGCTCATTTGCATGTAGAAATATAGAATGGCAAATATTCGGCAAGTTTGTGGCTAGTTTGCCAGAACTCTAGATTTAGTTGGGCTGTTTGTGTTAACCCAGTAAAATTGGTAATTCAGTCAACCCAAATGCTGGTTAGTTTTTACTGGAATGCTGGTTTAATTTGGTCATAATTTTAACTCATCCCTCCTTTTCTTAAAAAAAAAGCTGAAATCAAAGTTACAGATAGTTACAATTGAAGTGAATGGGAACACTGTTTGGATGATTTACAGGAAGAAATGTAAAGCTTATAGTTTTATAAAAGCACAATGAATTCTTCTGTTAAATCTTGTGTATTATTTGAGCTGTAAAGTTTTTATAATCAAGGTTTTTGCGGTCATTTAAGGGTTTACGGTATTACTTTGTCATGGATAAGAAGAAAGATTGCATAAAACCACTGAAAGATTATATCAATATATATATATATATATATATATATATATATGTACAGTATATACCCTGATGAGCCAAAGAATTATGACCACCTGACTAATATGCTATTGGTCCTCTGCGTGCCACCAAAAAAGTACCAACCTGCTGAGGCATGGACTCTACAAGACCCCTAAAGGTGTCCAGTGGTATCTGTCACCAAGACATTAGAAGGAGATCCTTCGACTCGAGTCCTGTAAGTTGCAGGGTGGAGCCGCCATGGATCAGCCTTATTGGACCGGTATGTCCCACAGATGCTCAATCAGATTTGGAGGCCAGGGCAACACCTTGAACTCTTCATCATGTGAACAATGTATGTAGTGTGGCAGGGCGCATTATCCTGCTGAAAGAGGCCACTGCCATCAGGGAATACCATACCAACCATTGCCATAAAGGGTGTACCTGGTCTTCAATGATGTTTAGGTAGGTGGCATGTGTCAAAATGAATGGCCAGACCCAGGTGATCAAATCAAGACAGGCCCATTTCCAGCAGTCATCACTCCAACACCTTATCCTTGAGTAATCATGCTAAATTGCTAATTTGGTACTAGAAAATCACTTTCCATTATATCAAACATAGCTGAAAGCTATTTGGTTAATTAAAAGAAGCTTAACGCTGTCTTTATGTTTGTTTTTGAGTTGCCACAGTATGCTATATACTGGCATGTCTTAAGGTCAATATTAGGTCAAAAATGGCAAAAAATAAACATCTTTCTCTAGAAACTCATCAGTCAATCATTGTTTTGAGGAATGAAGGCTATACAATGCTTGAAATTGACAAAAAACTGAAGATTTCATATAAAGGTGTACACTACACTTCAAAGATAAAGGTCAACTGTCTCTGACAAGAACAGAAAGAGATGTGGAAGATGCAGAAGTACAACTAAACAAGATGATAAGTACATCAGAGTCTCTAGTTTCAGAAATAGACGTCTAACATGTCCTCAGCTGACAGCTTCATTGAATTCTACCCGCTCAACACCAGTTTCATGTACAACAGTAAAGAGAAGATTCGGGTGCAGGCCTTATGGGAAGAACTGCAAAGTTAAAGCCATTTTTGAAACAGAAAACAAAAAGAAAAGTTTAGAGTGGCAAAGAAGCATCCAGATAATTGGAAAAGAGTGTTATGAATCTTAACCCCATTGAGCTTCTGTGGGATCAGCTAGACTGTAAGGTGCATGAGAAGTGCCCGACAAGACAGCCACATCTATGGCAAGTGTTACAGGAAGTGTGGGGTGAAAAGTCCCCTGAGTGTCTGGACAAACTGACTGCTAGAATAACAATGACCTGCAAAGCTGTCATTGCTGCACGTGGAGGATTTTTTGATGAGAACTCTTTGAAGTATTTTAAGAAGTTCTGAACATTTTCAAATTGTAATAGTAATTTTTCACATTATTAATGTCCTGACTATACATTGTGGTCAGTTGAATGCCACTTTGGTGAATAAAAGTACCAATTTATTTCCATAAGAGCAAAATCTGTACATTATTTATCATTTTATAAACTTTTGGCTGCCAGTGTATGTCCGTGTGTGAGTATATACTTTACACAGAAAAGATTAGTAAGTGATTTTATCCCACTAAATTCACATTAACACACATATTTTTTTTTACATATTGTGGCTATACTTTTGAAACTGTAAAAATGTATGTTTACACATTGGATTGGTATTATTAACGTTACTTAAAACTCCAGTTTATATTACCAGAAAACTATTAATGTATGAAATGAATAAAAATCCATAAAATGTATTATATTAAAGGGGCAATTCTAACAGTTATGACATTTCTCAACTTTGTTATGAACACATTTTCATTAAGGTATTATCTAGTTGAAGACTGTTCTTGACTTATCTGCTGATCAATATATTTAGTATAGCTAATCAACTAAAACACAATTTTCTAACCCAACTAGGCAACATATACATATCAAAATGCATGGCGAAAAAACTTTTCTGTGAACAGATGGGGGTTTGATTAAACAAATAATTGGTAATCTTATTAACGTGAGTCTATGCAAATCACAGGCATACGTCTAGCAGCAACAATGGTTAAACTGGTCTTATAAGGTCTTTTTGGGGGTTGTTGACACGTGGAATGGTGGACATTACACTCGACCAATAAGAACTCAAGGGTGGGGTTAACTCATGGTTGTAGTAGCGATAGTATTTCATTGTTAAACTACTAACAAGAATAGGAAAACGTGTTCGCTGTCTACCGGCTTTACTTGAAAAACTTGGCCGTTCTTGAAGGTGCCATAATTGTGTTCGTTTTTTTTTTTTTTTTTTAAGCAGAACCCTGAAATTACCAACGAGGTAAGAATTAAATACGGTATTATTTGAACGGTATGTTTACTTTGAATTAACCATCCATGCCTATTTATGATAGTAGAACTGTTTTCTTTTTATTTGAGATGGTTTTTAAAAAAGAAAAAGCTTTCTTCCTACATGCCTGCGATCCACATTGTTTGAATGAGCTCCGTGAGTAGGCTGATGCAATACATTCTCATGTAGATGAGATAACATAACACTTCCCTTTCGCGATATATGATCATTATTATGCGCTCGCTGACTTCATAATACACAATTATACTATGGCCAACAGTTTAATCTGGACGGGATAATTTGTGTTTTCGGGATTGACGCGTGCATGTCATTATATAGAGCACGTTTTACCTTCTAATGTTCACTGGGATGCGAGCGGATATAACCAATATTAACAAATAAACGTAAGACCACGTGGACGAGTCATCTTAAGTTTTTAGTTTTACTATATGTGCAATACGTTTGCCCTTTTTTCGTTACGCTAAACTGGTTGGAGCGGTTGTAGTATTCAGCGATTTGTGGCTAAGCTAGTGGTGAACTCATTATTTTAATGACTCAGTTGAACCGATTCGCTGAATCGCTCAACTGCAAGAATATGTTGGAAACTTAAACGCAGTTCAATTTATTTCGTTGCAAAAAAGACATACATTGCAGTGCGGTGACTTATTGGAACACTTGGAGTGAAAATAGCAACTCAAAACGAATAGATTAATGATTTTAAGAACCGATTCTTTGAAATGAGCTGTCCGGACGAACCGATTTGCTCAAATGAACCTGACTTTTGATGCTTGTTGAGGGGCGCCAGACGTACGCGCTTCTTTATGACGTTTAGGAAAGTGCGGGAAACGTATTTTACAGTGGCCCGTCTAAGCAATGGTTTGAAGTTTTTCACCTTTATTGACATGAACTGTCTGTGGCAAACATTGTTTACATAACACGGACAGGTATGATAACAACAGCAAAACAAAATGAACCAACCCCACACCAGACCTGCATATTATTGCCGATTCATTGGCAATACTTATGCTAACTACAAGATTAACCGTGTTTATATGGTTGTAACATAGACAAAACGTTATTCCAACCACACAGGGGCTGCAAATTCACAAAGCATTCTTACGAATAAAATTCTTCATTCTAAAATATTTTTTATTATTATTTTATAAATTCAAGGAATATTCCATTTTCAATACAAGTTAAGCTCAATTAATTACCATTTAAAATAGATTTTGACATCCCTACTTTTCTTAAAAAGCAATAAATCGGGGTTGCACTGAGACACTTGCAATGGAAGTGAATGGGACCAACCGTTTACGTTAAATTATTCAGTTTCAAACCCTCAACGTCAGCAAGACCAAGGAGCTTGTGGTGGACTTCAGGAGGAAAGACAGAGAGCACAGCCCCATCACCATCAATGGAGCACCAGTGGAGAGAGTCAGCAGCTTCAAGTTCCTCGGTGTCCACATTACTGAGGAACTCACATGGTCCGTCCACACTGAGGCCGTTGTGAAGAAGGCTCACCAGCGCCTCTTCCTGAGACAGCTGAGGAAGTTTGGAATGAACCACTACATCCTCAGATGGTACAACACCAGTACAGTAGAGAGCATCCTGACTGGCTGCATCACTGCCTGGTATGGCAACAGCACCGCTCTCAACCGCAAAGTCCTACAAAGTGTGGTGTGAACTACCAGACACATCACAGGAGGTGAGCTTCCCTCCCTCCAGGATATATATAACAGGCGGTGTCTGAAAAAAGCTCGGAGGATCATGAGAGACTTCAGCCACCCGAGCCATGTGCTGCTCTCATTGCTACCATCAGGCAGGCGGTATTGCAGCATCAGGACCCACACCAGCTGACTTCATGACAGCTTCTTCCCCAAGCAATCAGACTTTTGAACTCTTGACAGCACTGCACTTTATTAATCTTAAACAGTCCAGTCATAAATTATATTCTCTATCAGCCAACAGCCTGAATGTCAATACAACCAACTGTATATTTTCTATATACCATTTTTATTGTATACTGTGTGTTCTGTATTGTATATTGTGTTGTGTGTAAATCTGAAGTTTATTGCAAATTGGTATATGTCTCATCACAGTCATGACTGCTATGTTGCTCTAAAATGATAAGCTTCACATTTCTGCATTTAAACCCTCAAAAAATGGTCCCCATTAATTTCCATTGTAAGCGCCTCTCCGCAACCTCAATTCTTGCTTTTTTTAAGAAAAGGAGGGAAAATTATTTTTTTGTAGTAATCATCATTATGCTGTCAATTGAGTTCAAATTGTATTGAACCTGGAATTATTTGTAGCCTACATAATATACTAGTAATCCTCCTTTTATAACATTAGAAAACATTATTACATCATAAATACTGCTTAACCTGCTATTAGTTCATATATATATATATATATTCAGATGGTTATAAACTTTAGTTATGATTTGTACTTTCATATATTTCCCTACAAGCCTATCCATATTAGAATATAAAAACTGGTGATCTGTTGTGGGTTTTATATTATGTTTGTTAATGATTTATTGTTGAGTATTATATGCTTTATGATAGCGCATATATATCATATTTAGATTTTTCTGCATTTCCATCACACAGCTATTAGTTTTTAAATGTAATGAATTATAGAGTCACATCCCAGTTTTGGTTATTACAATTGTATGGGAATTTCCCAAAACCCTGCCATAAAGAACAGTGCAAATAAAACAGTACTGTGGGTGGCTCTGCTGTACCTTAGCCCAGAAAATACACAAAGTGAATGCTTGCTATAGCACACTGAAAACAATGATAAGATTAATTTTTATATATATATATATATATATATATATATAATGATTTAGGGAAAACAAATTTGTATATTTCTGAGAGTAATGTACTTTTGGAGGATGTCAAAATTTAAAAGATGAATATAGCTTTTGTGCACAAGCTTTTGGCTTTGAAGCCATCTGTTTGCTAGTATACTCCAAAAACTTGACAAAAGTATCATTTAGCAGACATTCACTTTACTTAAACTAAAACAACACAATTCTAGAACATTTTGTCACAACTTGATTTCATTGTGTTCTATCCAATTAAATTTGTAAAATGGAAGTTTACCTTATACATTTGAGTTGGACTACATGAGTACTTTTTGTGGTGATAATGTAGAATTGGTAAAACTGAGCATGGCATTTCCCTGCCTGTGTTGGAAGGGATTTGATAAATCAAATCAAATCACTTTATTGTCACACTACTGTGTACACGAGAGCAACAGTAGGTGAAAGTCTTGTGTGCAGTTCCGAGCAACATTGCAGTCATGACAGTGACGAGACATAAACCACTTTACAGTAAACAACATATTTACGCAGCACAATTTACATATCAAATGTACACATAATTACACAATTTATATATCAAATGTACACAATACACACATTGTAGAATACACATACACTAGATAAGGGTATATAAAAATATATATACACTAACTGAATTGGGGAGAATATATTTGACAGAATGAAGATTAATAAAGTGCAGTGCTGATTGTTGATCGTGAGAGATCATAAGTTCAAAAGTCTTATTGCTTGGGGGAAGAAGCTGTCATGTAGTCGGCTGGTGCGGGTCCTGATGCTGCGATACCGCCTGCCTGATGGAAGCAGTGAGAGCAGACCATAACTCGGGTTGCTGGAGTCTCTGATAATCCTCCGAGCTTTTTTCACACACCGCCTGTTATATATATCCTTGAGGGAGGGAAGCTCACCTCCGATGATGTTTCTGGCAGTTCGCACCACCCTTTGCAGGTCTTTGCGGTTGTGGGCGGTGCTATTGCCATACCAGGCGGTGATGCAGCCAGTCAGGATGCTCTCTACAGTACTAGTGTAGAACCGTGTGAGGATGTGCTGGTTCATTCTGAACTTCCTCAGCCGTCTCAGGAAGAAGAGGCGCTGGTGAGCCTTCTTCAGAACTGCCTCAGTGTGGACGGACCATGTGAGTTCCTCAGTAATGTGGACACAGAGGAACTTGAAACTGCTGACTCTCTCCACCGGTGCTCCATTAATGGTGATGGGGCTGTGTTCTCTGTGTTTTCTCCTTAAGTCCACTACAAGCTCCTTGGTTTTACTGACGTTGAGGGAGAGGTTGTGCTCCTGACACCAGCACGTTAGAGTGTGCACCTCCTCTCTGTAGGCTGTTTCATCATTGTCAGTGATCAGACCTACCACCGTCGTATCGTCAGCAAACTTAATGATGGCATTGGAGCTATGTGTTGCCACACAGTCATGTGTGTAAAGGGAATACAGGAGTGGGCTGAGAACACAGCCCTGCGGGGCTCCAGTGTTGAGGGTCAGTGACGAGGAGATGTTTCTGCCCATTCTAACCACCTGACGTCTGCCTGACAGGAAATCCAGGATCCAGCTGCACAGCGAGCTGTTTAAGCCCAGAGCCCGGAGTTTCTCATCAAGCTTGGAGGGCACTATGGTGTTGAATGCTGAGCTGTAGTCTACAAACAGCATTCTCACATATGTGTTCCTTTTTTCCAGATGGGAGAGAGCAGTGTGTATTGTAGATGCAATGGCATCGTCAGTGCAGCGGTTGTTGTGGTAGGCAAACTGTAATGGGTCCAAAGAGGTGGGCAGAACAGAGCAGATGTAATCTTTGATCAACCTCTCAAAGCATTTGCTGATAATGGGGGTGAGGGCAACAGGACGCCAGTCATTTAAGCAAGTGATTTTTGATTGCTTAGGTACAGGCACAATGGTTGATGTTTTGAAGCATGTGGGGACTACAGACAGGGAGAGGGACAGGTTGAAAATGTCCGTAAAAACACCAGCCAGTTGGTTCGCGCACGCTCTGATGACGTGGCCCGGAATGCCGTCTGGACCCGCGGCTTTGCAGATATTCACCCGTCGAAAGGATCGGGTTACATCCGCAACAGAGACAGAGAATGAACCAACCTCTGTAGTATCGGCCGCGAGTGCTCTCTCCACGAGGGCGGTGTTGTTGTCCTCGAAACGAGCATAACATGTATTAAGCTCGTCCGGGAGAGAGGCAGCGGTGTTCATGGCGGAGTTTTTATTCAGTTTGTAATCCGTGATGGTGTTAATTCCCTGCCACATACTTCTGGAGTCAGTGGTGTTGAACTGTCCTTCAATTTTGTGCCTGTACTGGTGTTTGGCTGCACTGATGGAGTTACGGAGGGCATAACTGGCTTGTTTACGCTCCTCCGCGTTCCCGGAATTAAAAGCGGTGGTCCACGCAGTAAGTGCCGCGCGAACATCGCAGTTAACCCATGGTTTTTGGTTGGGGTAGATCCGTATTGTTTTTATCGGAACAACGTCCTCTACGCACTTCCTGATGAAACACGTTACACTATCAGAGTAAACCTCGATGTCGTCATTGGAGGCGGACCGGAACATCTCCCAGTCCGCGTGATCAAAACAGTCCTGTAGCGCAGAGTCTGATTGGTCCGACCAACACTGGATCGTTCTGAGGGTGGGTGCTTCCCGTTTCAGTTTCTGCCTGTAAGCGGGCAGAAGCAGAACGGAGGAGTGTTCGGATTTGCCAAATGGTGGGCGGGGGAGGGATTTGTAGCCATCCCGGAAAGGAGAATAGCAATAATCCAATACCCGGTCCCCTCGTGTGTTGAAGCTGATATGTTGGTGGTATTTTGGTGCTATTGTTTTAAAGTTGGCTTTGTTGAAGTCCCCGGCAACAATGAACGCGGCCTCAGGGTGCGCGGTTTCCTGCTGACTTATACTCCCATACAGTTCCTTGAGTGCCCGGTCTGTGTCGGCTTGTGGGGGGATGTACACAGCAGTGATAATGACCGCTGTGAATTCCCTCGGTAGCCAGAATGGTCGACACAGAAGCATGAGATATTCCAGATCAGGAGAGCAGAAAGACCTGATAAAATGTACGTTCCTCTGATCACACCAGGATTTCTTGATCCTTATACATACACCACTACCTCTGCTTTTACCTGAGAGGTCTTTCGCTCTGTCCGCTCGGTGCACGGAGAAACCCGTGGGTTCGATGGCCGAGTCTGGAATCTCCGCGGACATCCATGTTTCCGTAAGACATATAACGCAGCAATCTCTCGTTGGAAAGAGATCTGCGCTCTCAGCTCGCAGAGCTTGTTGTCCAGAGACTGAACATTTGCCAGTAGTATACTGGGTAGCGGGGGGCGATTTGCGTGACGTCTTAATCTGATGAGAACGCCGGCTCTTTTTCCTCTTTTCCTTCTGCGTTTCCGTGGCCGGGCAGCCCAAACAAAGGGCTCCGCTGGCGTGTTTGTAAACCGCGGGTCGGCATTGAGGAATGTGAAGTCCGGTTTTCGGTGTGTGATTGCCGAACCAATGTCCAAAAGCGTTTGTCTGTCGTACACAATAAGGCAGACAACATCCAAGACAAAAAAACAAAGAACTGTAAACAAAACGAACAATAAACTGCAGTGTTTTGACGGAGCTCGCGACGCAGCAGCCATACCCGGCGCCATCTTGAAATCCCTCCATCCAATCCATCTTGAGATAGGCCGTTACAAGAAATGCATTATACCATAATAATTGCGATCGGAAGCCTGCGAAGATGCAAATTATATGTCATCACAAGTGGTTCACTTCTGCGTTTTGGTACAATTGCATTAAAATGGCAGCAAATCGTACTGGAATTCACATGAACCGTACCCCAGACCACCTTTCAAGTGGACTCTACTTTCACATCATGCACATTAGCTGGACAAGCCTGAAAAATAGCTTTTTTTGCGTGATCTGAGCTAAAGAAGCACAATTTATGATGCCATTGTTGTCAGATTTAACTGCTGATTTTAAAATGTTCTTTGATTTTTAATATTTTAATCCATTTGGAGATTTCGGTCTTTCCCCATTCAAGTAGGAGCTGTACTTTCATGCCACCTGAATCCATAGAAAATAGCTACCCTGGAGCATTCCAAAGATGGCCGCCAAGTGGATTGACTTTCCTTGAATTTTGTTGTAGCACCACTAGTGTTAATTTAGCCAGGAAACTGATGTTTATTTTTATTTAGGTATAGTAACGTGATTCTGTGAGACCAGGTTGTTTGTAACATGAGTCTTACAAGTGCATACCTTCCTTTTTTATGACAATGGTTTAATCAGATGTTGACATTCTCATCAACTAAGTGTCAAAGTCAACTGACCTGGGCAGCATAACCTCCCCAAAGTAATGTGTGTTTGTGTCTGTGTGTGTGAGCACAATGTTGACCAGCTGATGTTTCTAAATTCCTCCTATTTATGCCGGTGCTCTGTGATTGGTGGGAAAAGGGGCAAGGCCCTCACCCAGCCCACTTTTTTGATTTACACCGCTTAACCCAAGCATGAGTTTCCACGTGAGCATCACTTTGGCCATTTAAAGTGAATATGGATCCTCGCATAACTCTTGCCCTTTCTCCTTCAGGGCTGTGAATGGCAAATGTTCCAGTGTGCCTTGCGCAATCTGTCTTGCATCAGGCTGCAAAATACACAGGTATTTTTCCATTACCCATTCTTGAGGTAATAAACAGACTCCTGTTCATGAATTTTGAAGTCGATTGGCATCCACTTTGCATACATGGTCATGCCCTACTTATGTTCCTAAACTTTTCCTAAACGTAGTTTTATTTGATCTTATGTGGAGCATAAAAATGTCTCAATATTAGGTCATGTACCGTTTAAAAGGTACTTGGTGGAGAAATCAGAGAATGTCTTTTCTCAGCTTCTTATTGTGGCAACAGTATTATTATAGATTGTTAAGCAAAAATGATATAACAGGTTCGTGATGGTATTTTGCTTGTCTAACAGTTCCCAAAATCTTGTGACAGCTTGATCAATGGGTAGTGCTCAATTTCTTGTTTTGTTTTCTTGAGCCATAATTTTATATATATATATATATATATATATATATATATATATATATATATATATATATATATTTCTTTTTTTGTTGTTGTTTATTTGCTATTTTAAAACGTTTCATGTATTTATTGGCCACCATTGGAAAAACCTAAATCGGTTGACCAATAAAGGTCCTTTGTAATAAAAACAAAGGACCAGTTGACAAAAAAGGTCTGGCTTTCCAAACCAAAATCCATTCATTGCCCAGATTTACATGTGCTTAAGAAAAAGGTTTATTCCTGAAGCGTCCTGTAAACGAAAATACTGTTTTCCTCACGGTATTTAAGGGATTAAGAGAAAGCAGCTTAACTCACCCAGGTTTCTCCTGGACAACAAACGTTTTAGCACGGAGCCATACATCATATCAAAAAGTCAACATGGCAGAAAGAATTCAAAATTTCTGTTAGTACAGTGGTAATTGAAATTGAAGAACAAGCATGTATGACGTCATTTAGAACAAAATCTGCCCAAAAAATAAGGTGTTTTTGAGTTTGTTTTGGTGGTTCTTTTACACACACCCATGTTTGCAGTAGTATCAGTATCATCATAAATTCCAATAAAAGAGTGTAATCACTCATCTTACGGTCGCGTATAGCATGTTAGGTCAATAACTAACAAGACAAATTTAACATCTACTGCAAATATATTACTTTAAATAATTGAGTTGTTAAAACAGCTTCTTTTACTGACCTAATGTGAATTCTACTCATAGAATGAGGCATAATATCATTGATATAACATTTTAATGTCACATTAGTTAAGATTTGGCATGTAGTCTTTAGCGTTCTCATAAATGCCTTTTACAGTGGTGTGGTTGTTGTCTGATTGTTCTTAAACAGTATACCATTACTCGGCTGTTTCGAACTTCTTGTTAGCCCTGAACGAAGAAGATCTTCTCTGGAAGGGCCTTATGGAGAAAGCCGAAAAGTTAATTTTTTTATACATGTAAACACAAACGCTGATTACGCTGATTTCGAGTCTTAAGCAGCTTTCTGGTGTCCATGTAAACAAGCTCACTGCAAAACCAGACCTCAGATCAAATGTTGATGATGTTTTAAGACTCAAATTTGGGAAAGGAGGAAGTGAGAGGCAAAATCTAGAACCGACAGTTGATGTAGAGGTGGTAGAAGTGTCTGTGACCACCACAGCTGCTGGTCTACATGTGACTTCACAGTGTGCTATTTGTAGCCGTGAGTTTTGAATGGGTTAGTATTGGCCACAAAGGCATCTGACATGTGCTACAGACAAACGCCTCCCCGTGCCTCTATTTATTATGGGTCGAAACGGCAAAAGGTCTCTCAAAGATTTTACTAAATCCTCATTGTGTTTAATACCTGGAGGAGGTGCTGAACTGAAGCTCTGTGCAAAAGAATCACCAAGAATTGTCGGACTTTGTTCATATATTAGGGATTTCCTCAGCTCTGGTATTTTGAGTTGGTAAGAAAAGAATCCTTAAGTTTAAAGTGATCTGATTAGTTGTCTTTGTGGATTAGAAGACTCTCGAAGCAGTCTGTTTGTTTATCAAGTTTGTTTATCTGATTTAAATGAGTTTCCCTGGAAACCAGTTATCGGATTTGCTCACTACATGATGCAATGCACTTTTTTATTGTGAGATTATTTTCATGACAATTAAGAACATTCATTTGTACCTCACTTGTCATTACTGTAATATAATACAATTTCATACTCGTTTGTGCAATGCGAAAGGCTTGTATAGAAAAATAGTTTAGACTTAATTTGTATGTAAAATGCATTAGGCCTATGTGACATGTACTAACAATGAACTGTTTATTTTTTGCATAATTTATTAATCTTGGTTAATCTTATAGGTTACACTTTACAATGCTAACAATGAGGTTCCATTTGTTAGCATTAGTTAATGCATTAGGTATCATGAACTAACAATGAACAATAGATTTTTACAGCTTTTATTCATCTTTGTTAATATTAGTTAATAAAAATACTATTGTTGATTGTTAGTTCAACAATTTTTTTATGCATAATATAAGTTCTATTTTAATTAATCTTGTCCTGGTTGAACACACGATGAGTGACATTAACACAGCACTAGTGTGGTTAAAAAAAGATTGTACTGTAAAGTTCAAGTGATGCCTCAGCTCAACTCCAATATGCTATTAGTTTACAGCTATTACTGTAACGGTGAGTAAGAGAACTCACTTTGCATGTAGTGGTAGTACCAAGCTCACATATCATCACTCTTAGGGCTCTTCCAGAATGGGTTCTGTCAGGATCGTACTGCTTGCATTACCTAGGAGAAATATTTATAAGAAAACTTTCAGGTTGAAGTTAAGCTATCTTGACGATATCGAAAATAGGACACATTAAAATGAATGTTTTGGTTTTGTAATATCAAGACAAACATTAATGGAGAGTAATTCAGCATATTAATCCCTCTTGCCTTTTATATTGTTTTTCCAGGTCATTGACCCTACCGTGAAGACCCTGTGTGTGTTTGTGTGGGTGTGTGTGTAATAGCTTAACAAGAAATCAACATGGTCCTTGGCCTCCTAAAAGGGTTTGGAAAGCAGCTTTTGAGGGTGAAGGTGGTCGACTGCAGCACAGAAGAGTCTCGGCTTGCTCGATGCCTTAACACTTTTGATCTGGTGGCTCTTGGAGTGGGCAGCACATTGGGTGCTGGCGTCTACGTGCTGGCCGGAGCTGTGGCGCGAGAAAATGCTGGACCAGCTATTGTTGTGTCCTTCCTAATTGCAGCACTGGCCTCGGTCATGGCGGGACTGTGTTATGCTGAGTTCGGCGCACGTGTACCCAGGACGGGCTCCGCATATCTATACAGTTATGTGACGGTAGGGGAGCTGTGGGCCTTTATTACCGGCTGGAACCTCATCCTCTCCTACATCATTGGTGAGAATACTTGATATTTAGTCATTTTAAGTGTGACTTAAGTATCCAAATGTTTCTCAATACTTTTTGAAGACACTGTATCTATATCTATATTTTGGCATTGTATCGGCCATGCTTTCCCAAACATACCGTCATTGGCCATTAAAAGACCCATATTGTTCAATAATTATTATAATGTTCACTCTCTCAGGAACATCTAGTGTGGCTCGGGCATGGAGTGCGACCTTCGATGAGCTCATAGGGAAACACATAGAAAACTTCTGCAGACTTCATATGAATATGAAAGCCCCGGGAGTGCTAGCAGAGTATCCTGACATGTTTGCTGTTCTCATTATCCTCATACTCACAGGCAAGATGACGAGAGTCAGATTTGACAAATATATGCTGTCCTAATCTGTATATATATCCACAAAAGCATACCCCATGCTATCAAAATTAGGGTTTTATGGCTTTTAGTAGTTTGTTAGCTTTGAGGCCATCTATATGCTAATTTATTCCTAAACATTGACTAAATGCACTTTCAGCAGATACACATTTAAAATGTACAGTTTTTCTCTTGGACCAAAAGTATTGATGACTCATTTTGCACTACACAGATTTTTGCCCAAACATTTGCTCTCTAGAATGATCAAATTAAAGTAAATTAATGTGATAAAACTACAGCCTACTGGACATTTAAAAATAAGAAACAAACTTCCTGGTTCATTTGGAAATATGTAAACACAGGACAGAAAACTGCTCGTCAAGCCTCTTCGTGAGGTCTTTAATAATAACTTGTCATGAAATGGTGCTATTGAAGTCAAGCTGTTGGAAATGAGGTCTGATATTTAGGTCTTGTGCATTTTCTGCAGGTTTGTTGGCATTTGGGGTGAAGGAGTCAGCTATGGTTAATAAGGTGTTCACCTGTGTCAACGTTCTGGTCTTGATGTTTGTGGTGGTGTCAGGTCTGATAAAAGGAACTCTCAAAAACTGGAACCTGATTCCTGAGGAGATCCTCAGCAATACGTCCTTTATGAAGTAAAGAACAGTTTAATTTCATTTGGACACAACAGCAATATATAATAAAGCTACAAAATACAGTATGCTTTAGGAAATCTGGATTATTATTTCTGAATATAATGAGAAATAATGTGTATTCCAGTTCTTAGGATATTGCATGCCTATTCTTATTTGTTTGGACATAAATGGATGAATCTCACCAAACATGTCAATATATTTTCCTGGCTGTATTATACCACAAAATCAAAGAAATAAATACAAAATATTTAGCTTAAATAATATGAAGCATGTCTTAGGAACATTAAGATTTTTGGCATTGTGATATTATTTTCTTACGACTTTTTATTCTCTAATTATTATTACCTTAATGAAAAAAATATATATATATTTTTTTAAATATTGGTATGCCATTAAGATATTGGTCGTGGCACTAGATCTGCTACGCTGCTGCTGCAGAGCAAGTATGAAGACATGCTACTTGAACAATACACAGTGTTGTGAAGATTTGACGGCCCCTCCCTACTTGTCATGAGGAAGAAAAGTCACTTCATTTTATTATTATAATTATTATAATTTTTTTACCCACTTTTTCTCCCCAATCTGGAATGCCCAATTCCCACTACTTTGTAGGTCCTTGTAGTGGCGCGGTTACTCAACTCAATCCGGGTGGCAGAGGACAAGTTGCCTCCGCTTCGGAGACAGTCAATCCGTGCATCTTATCACGTGGCTCGCTGTGCATGACACCGTAGAGACTCCGCATGTGGAGGCTCACGCTACTCTATGCGATCCACACACAACTTACCACATGCCCCATTGAGAGCGATGACCACTAATAACAACCACAAGGAGATTACACCGTGTGACTCTACCCTCCCTAGCAACCGGGCCAATTTGTCATTCAGCACACCCTGGATTCGAACTCACGACTCCATGGGTGGTAGTCATTGTCAATACTCACTGAGCTACCCAGGTCCCCAGTCGCTTCATTTTGATTGGATCGTAGTGGTCCAACACAACAGATGTCAAGCAGCCATCAGATAAGGCTGCTTAGCCAATGACCAAAAACCCCTTACAGGGCAGGAAGGTAGGCCCTGGATCCTCCAAAAGGTTTGAATGGACTTCTCATTGGCCCATGAGTGTTTTTTTATCTCTGAAATCCTGTGGAATATCTCCATCCTAAGGTTTAAGCTAAGATGGCCATAAAAAATTCCTTAGGACATCCAGATGCAGAATTAACTGACCATAAGGCTGAAACAAATTCATGCACACACTGCAAAACTTCCACTGCTTTTAACAGCCAATCAGAACCCTGGAACACAAAGGCGCCAAATTGCAATCTCCTCCCCATCTGGACGGTACATTGTAAAATTATCCTTACAACAGCCACACCCTATGATGTGTCTCCCTTCCAGAGAGTGAGCGAAAGGAAGATCCAAAGTTCAGAGTTTCTGGTGACAAGAGGAGGAGGAGAGGGGCAAGGACAGGGACATTCTGCCATAGAAGCCGCCGTCCCTCACTCCCTGGAACAAGGAGGGTAGCACATTTCTTTTGGAGACTTATTCCCACGGACACTTTAATTCTCCCTTTTCTTTTATTATTATTTCAAAATAAACATCTCTCCGAGCTCTGAGACACACCCACTTTGTCTGTCTCTTGCTCACCCCAACACAGGATCTTTCAACTTTCTCCATGTGAGCCAATTGGCTTGGCATATCACATGTGAGCAAGCTGATTGACTAACCGAAATTAGTTAAAAGAACCCATCATCTTATGCCATTCAGAGTTTCATGCCTGAACTTAGTCACTTGTTTCAAAGTAATTTAAGAATCATACAATGTCATGAAAATAAGATCACTATGCAGAAAACCTTAATGTTCTTATAATAGTGTTCATTTTCTTGTTAATGTTGTTTTCTGTTTGTTTCTTGAAAATGACCCGAACATGTTTGTGTGAGATCAATCCTAAAAGTTACAACAGTGCAGTAGAATCACTAGACTGTTTTATTCATGTTTTTACTGATACTGAAGAATCATTGTCAAAGGGAAATGCTGCAACTCATTTATGTTTGTATTGTCAGTACATCAGAGGCGTTACCATTTGTAGAGAGTCTGGGTGTTGGTGGCTTCATGCCGTTCGGCTTCTCTGGAGTTTTGTCTGGTGCCGCAACCTGTTTTTACGCTTTCGTCGGATTTGATTGTATTGCCACAACAGGTGAGTTTTTAATATCTAAATTGGTATGTGCTAGGGTTGCATGATATGTTGCGACTATATGGTTATCGATAGATATTATAGATTTATTTATTTATCAATATCGGCCGGTATTTAATATTTTGTCAGCAGAGATTGGATGTCACTGATTGAATTTGGACTCTCATTTTTGCCTATTTAAGTGCTAAATTAAAGGTTAGTGTAAAACAGATCATTTCATGGGCAAGGAAGAGGCGAGAAACCGGCTTGTCAACATAAATAATAATTTAATGAAGAACTTAAAACAAACATTTAGGACAGCAGACGTCTGCTGATTAAGCTCTCTCTCCCGATCGCCGTCTGCGAGTGGCCTTTTAACCCTCTTGCCGGCTCAATCAGCCCGATACGGGACCGGGCGTGCGCAATCACGCGCCGGTCCCGCCCTCCACCTTGCCACACTCCTCCCCCGTTCTCTCAGGCTGGGGACCCCCGGCCTGACGTACATCCCCTGGGGGGGGGCGCCTCCCGCGCGGTCTGCCGGCGGGTCATCCCCATCAACCTGGACGAGGGAGGGGCAAGGGGAGGGAAACAACCATTAAAAATAAGGGGGGGGGGGGTTCCTGCACTGGGCAGTACCTCCCCTCCCATAAACACCATAATTTAAAAAAAGAGGGAAAAGGCCACCGCAGAGCGGTATCGAGAGAGAGAGGAGAGAGGGAGATTAAAGAAACGAAAGAAAAAAAAACGTACTCGCCGGTTCTCTGATACGCCGTAGCTCGTTCCTCAGCCACTTCTGCACCCTCTTCAGGACAGCAGCCGCGCCTCTCCGGGCAGATCGGAGGCAGTCCTCAGCCCCTGGCGGACGGAACGCCCCGCCGCGTTCCCGGGGTATCGAAGGGGCCTCCCCCCGCCCCTGGCAGCGGTTCTCCCGCTCCAGGCGGTCGGCGGCGAGCCCCTCCCCGCACGCGGTCGGCAGTCTCCAACTCCGCCGCGTTCCAGCGGCTACTAGGGGACTCCCCCGCCCCTGGCAGCGGCCCTAACCGCTCCAGGCGGTCGGCCAGGAGCCCCTCCTCCCCTCGCGGTCGGCGGCCGTTCCTCCGTGTCCAGGTGGCTGGGCTCCTCCGTTTCCCGGCAGATGGCCGCGGCTGCTCCATTGAGAAGTGGCGAGAACTCCGCTACGGCGCATCCCTCTTCCTTCCCGGGTTTCGGCACCAATGTAAAACAGATCATTTCATGGGCAAGGAAGAGGCGAGAAACCGGCTTGTCAACATAAATAATAATTTAATGAAGAACTTAAAACAAACATTTAGGACAGCAGACGTCTGCTGATTAAGCTCTCTCTCCCGATCGCCGTCTGCGAGTGGCCTTTTAACCCTCTTGCCGGCTCAATCAGCCCGATACGGGACCGGGCATGCGCAATCACGCGCCGGTCCCGCCCTCCACCGTGCCACAGTTAGCAATAGTCTACAGCAAAGTTTCAATATATACCTTAAATATATTTTGTTTAAATCAGGAAAAAACTATTTAAACTTGTGTTTTTTTTCCACTAGTTTTAAGCATAAACCTCACTAAATTATGTTAGAATTTTTTAATCTTATGTCATTTTGCCCATCAAGCACATGTATCTTGTTTTAAGGATCTTTAGATATTGCAATTGGTAAATTTGACAAAATGGTAATATCTGCCATTTATTGGTATCGAACATAATCTAAAAATGGTAATCGGCTATTGAATTTCAGTACTGATGCATCCCTATCATTTTTTGTACATTTTGGTTAATTGTGTCACACTTTAAGAGTTATAATGAAGTCATGACAGTGACTTCGGTTTTGGCAGAAGCTGGTCTCTCAACTTCTGAGTTGATTTCAAGTTCAGTTTCAGTTCCTCAATCTGTGTCTCCTGTTTCTCTTTTTCTGTATTTAAGGTGAGGAGGTAAAGAATCCTCAGAGGGCGATACCCATCGGCATTGTAGCATCACTCCTCATCTGTTTCGTTGCATACTTTGGCGTATCAGCCGCCCTTACTATGATGATGCCGTACTATTTGCTGGACAAGAACAGCCCTCTTCCCGTGGCCTTCAAATATGTAGGCTGGGAAGGGGCGACATATGCAGTGGCTGTTGGCTCTCTTTGTGCTTTGTCTACCAGGTAAGAGCTACAAGAGTGTTCTTGAATACAAACCTCAAAGCTGTCTTTATTCGTATTTGTACGTGTGTGAGTTTGCTTTGCATTATTTGTTGCAGTGTGTGTAATATTTCTGCTCCATTAGCATTAACACACAGGTTTACCTTAACACTCCCTCTGTCTGCCATAAGTTGGAAAACTGATAGTCCTTCCTCAAACTCATGCGGCTTAAACAGACAGAGCTGTTAAAATTTTAAAAGCACCTTTTCGGGTAAATCAAACTACTATTTACTTATTTACAGTTAATATATTTATAAAAAAAAAAAAAATACACACTGCAGCTTTAATGTTAAGTCTCATACAAAATGCACAAAATCATTGTTGAAATTATTTAAAGGAGTCAAATAAAGTCAAATAAAAAAATATATATATATTTCGGAAGTCTGCACAGAGCAGTGCCAGTAACGGCATAATTTTCGGTGGATTTTACCCACTGTCCCATTGAAAAAACAGCATCTTATTTTTTAATAAGCAGTCTCTTTTGAACTGGGGAGTTTTTTTTTTTTTTGTTAAACAAAATTTATTCATAATACATTGAAGGAAAATATGATTTTTTTTTTTCACACAACTCCTTTAAAATTGACCTGAACTGTGAGGCTTAAAAATGTGTAATTATTGCTGGGTTAATTCAGCTACCGTTAATGAATGCACAAAAATCTTATCCTTGTCCTTAAAGGAATAGTTCACGCAAAAATGAAAATTCTCTCATAATTTACTTACCCTTGTGCCTTTCCAGATGTGTATGACCTTTTTCTTCTGCAGAACACAAACAAAGATTTTTAGAGGAATATCTCCGCTCTGCTTGTCCATTATAATGCATGTTACCAAAACTTTGAAGCTCCAAAAAGTACAAAGGCAGCATAAAAGTATTCCAAAAATCTCCAGTGGTTTTAAATCCATATCTTCTGAAACAATCCAGTTGGTTTTGGCAAACCAAATGTAACTTTTTCACTGTCAATCTTGGCTTATCTAGTCACGATCATGATTTCAAGCTCAATTACTCTCCCTAGTGCTTGACGCATGCATAGAGCTCTAGAGGGTGTAGGAATGGTAATCAAGCTTGAAATCATAATTGCCAAGGTGACTGCAGGTGTCAAGATGTACAGGGAAAAAAGATGTACATTTTGTCAGTTCTCATTCAAAACCGATTAGATAGCTTCAGAAGACATGGATTAAATAACAATAGTCTTGTGGATTTCTTTTATGCTGCCTTTTTGCTTTTTGGAGCTTCAAAGTTTTGGTTACCATTCACTTACATTGTATGGGCCTACAGAGCTGATATTCTCCTAAAAATCTTCATTTGTATTTTGCAGAAGAGATAAAATCATATTCATCTGGGATGGTATGAGGGGGAGTAAATGATGAGAGTATTCATTTGTGGATGAACTATCCCTTTAAACCCTCAATCTACAGTCATTGTAATGTTTAATTTATTCTGATTTACATATTGTGTTTCAAATGCTTTAAATGAGCCACTGCACACAAAAAAAGGCAAGGAAAACATAGATGTGTTATTTATGTGTTATTGTTGTTGTGTTTCATGGCCAACCCAGTGAATTCCCTTTTACTGGATAAGTTAATTAGCTCATGTAGATATTAAAATGCACATGCTAACAAATTCCTTCCAAATGGCTTTCATCCATAAAACAAACTATGTGTGTCTAACTGCATTGCATGGCTTGGATGTGTTTCTCTCCCCTGAACTAGTCTATTGGGCTCCATGTTCCCAATGCCCCGTGTGATATGGGCCATGGCTGAAGACGGGCTTCTCTTCAAGTTCTTGGCCAACATCAGTGAAAAATCCAAAACCCCCATAATTGCCACTGTAACCTCAGGCATAGTCGCAGGTGAGGATGCTCATTAAAACTACTAACAGGTTCATTCCTTTACAGATTCCACAGGGGTGCGTCCAGCACACTTGCAACCTTAAACTGTACCATGACTAAACGGGAACTGTTTAGCATCTGCCTTGGTCACTAAACCCCATTAATAGAAAGAAACTGACACTATGACAACTTCAAGTTTTTTGCACAAAACTTGAACTCACGTTCAGAGAATTGCAGCCATGACTTTATATTTGTATAAGTAGTCTACAAAAATGGAGATGATTATGTAGACATTTTGTAAAGATTTTCTTTTAACTTAATAAAATCAAATAAAAATTTAAGCTGAAAATCAATTACAAATTCTTATCAAATTATTTACATGATGTGCAGATTAATTAATCACATATTAACTCTCAAATTAAGATAATTTAAAATAATTAAATTGGGGCAGATCAAATCAAATTTAGAAAAAGTTTGAGGTCCGAGGTACCTCCGATTGTCTGAACTTGGCTTATTTATGCCATTCAGATTTGGATGATAAATCTATCCATTGTCCCTCCATTCTTTTGCCCTTCCTCCCTCCCCTGCATGTGTAGTCTGCTAGGGTCCATGTTCCCACTGCCACGCATTATCTTTGCCATGGCAAATGACGGTCTAGTCTTCACCTTCATGTCACGCATCAGTGAGAGGAAGACGCCCATCGTCGCCACCATGGTGGCCGGACTTCTGTCCGGTAAGCTTAGAAGAGAATATTATTCACCCAGTCAGTTTTTAGCAGAGATAATGCATCACTCTTACCTGTAGTGTGTACATGATGTATTATTTTGGATCAACTTATTGCGACTTTATTGTATTTGTCATATTTAATTAGTATTGAAAAGGATCTTAAATTAAAGGTTTCATATTACTATTATTATTATTTTTTAATTTTTTTTTTTAACTCACTTTTGTAAAACTTAAGTGCAGACAAGAATGTTTTTTTTTTTTTTTAACACTGCTTCTTTTGCTCTTGGAATATATTTAATATATACTGTTGAATGAACTGACAGCTACATCTCTGATATTCGCACGATGGCGCCGCAGATGGCAGTCTCCGTGTGGAGCTCTCCAGTTCTTTTTCTGTTTTTGTTTGTTTGTCCTGTGTTTAGTAATGCCTTTTCGATCAGTTTCACCAGAGACGAACTGCTAAATGTTCGGCAGAAAACACCAGATAATTTTTTTTCGGTATTTGATTATTCAGACGTTTTGTTAGACATTTTATTTGGAGGAGCTGCGGTGCTGTACAAGCATGCTAAAAGACGCAAACAAGGTAAGTGAGCGGCGCGCTGGTCAAACTGCGTAAACGCGGCTTCCAAACTGCGCTGCTAGCATACATTTAGCGAATCTCCACTCTCTTCCTAACAAAACAGGTAAACTACTTCTCCTAACCCATACAAATAAGGACTTTGCTAACTCTGCTGCTCTGTGCTTCATGGAAACCTGAGTGAAACCATTCCGGATAGTGTTTTACATCTGCCAGGCTTTCAGCTGTTCAGAGCGGATCACATGGCGAAGTTATCGGAGAAAACGAGAGGTGGTGGAACATGCTTTTACATCAATGGAAGTTGGTGTACAGATGTAACGGCGTTAAAGAAGATGTGCTTCCCTAATTTATAATTGCTCTTCCTCAACTCTAAGCCTTTCTACTCACCGTGGGAGTTTTCCTCATTTATTCTGGTGAGTGTTTACATTCCTCCACAAGCGTGCATGAGCGCAGCGCTCCAAAAGCTGGCTGATCACATCACAGACATGGAGCAACAACACACAGACATATTTATTATTCTTGGGGATTTTAACAAAGCAAATCGCACACGTGAACTGCCAAAATACAGACAGCATAGTGCACACCCAACCAGAGACAGAAATATACTGGATCACTGTTACACTGCATTAAAGGATGTATATCACACTGTCCCTAGAGCATCTTTGGGACTCTCTGATCACTGTCTGGTTCATGTTCTTCCAATCTACAGGCAGAAACTAAAATCTGCTAAATCTGTACTTAAGACAGTAAAGAGTTGGACCAATAAATCAGAGCTGGAACAACAACCCTGTTTTGACTGCTCTGATTGGCATCCAGCCACCGACCTAGACGAGCTCACAGATACTGTGACATCATATATCAGTTTTTGTGAGGACATGTGCGTACCTACCAGGACTTATTTAATATACAGCAATGACAAACCAATGTTTACAGCAAAACTCTTGGCAGCTTCGTCAGGCCAAAGGGAATGCTTAAAGAAGTCGGGATAAAATCATGTATAATCAGGCCAAAAACACTGGCAAAGGAGATTAGAGCAGCATAAAGAAGCTATTCTGAAAAGCTGGAAAAATACAAGTTTTCAGCTAACAACCCTGCATCAGTTTGGAGTTGTCTGAAAGACATTACCAACTACAATATACCATCCCCCACCTCTGTAGGGAATCAACAACTGGCTGACGACCTGAATGTGTTTTTACTGTAGATTTAAAAAGTCTCACACCCCACACCTGCTCTGACCTTCACATAAACGCCAACATCTCCTGCAACCCCCCTCCTCCCCCTTTCTGCTACTCAACCTGCACTTAAGATCTGTGAAGAGGATGTGTGCCTGGTCTTCCGCAACGGAAGACAAGGAAAGCACAGGGCCCAGACAGTGTTTCACCCACTTATCTAAAAGCCCGTGCTAACCAGCTGGCCCCCATCTTCACACAGATCTTCAACACATCACTGGAGCACTGTGAAATTCCCAGCTGCATCAAACATTCCACAATCATCCTTGTCCCAAAAGAAATCCAAGATTACAGGACATAATGACTATAGACCTGTCACCCTGAAGTCTGTGGTCATGAGGTTATTTAAGAGACTGGTATTGGCCCACCTGAAGACATCACTGAACCCTTTCTGGATCCCCTGCAGTTTGCCTAGCTAACAGGTTTGTGGATGATGCAGTCAATATGGGACTGTATTACATACTGCAACATCTAGACAGACCCCAGGGACTTATGCAAGGATCCTATTTGTGGACTTCGGCTTTCAACACCATCATCCCTGCTCTCTTATGGAATAAATTAACCCAGCTCTCTGTTCCTACCTCTATCTGTCAGTGGAACACCAGCTTTCTGACAGATAGGCAGTAGTTAGTGAGACTGGAGAACTTCACTTCCAACACGTGTACAGTCAGCACTGGTGCCCCCCAGGGATGTATGCTCTCTCCACTACCCTTCTCCCTTTATACAAACAACTGCACTGCTAAGGACCCCTCTGTCAAGCTCCTAAAGTTTGCGGATGACACTACAGACATCAGCCTCATCCAAGATGACAATGAGTCTGCCTATAGAAGGGAGGATGAACGGCTGGATCACTGGTGCAGTCATAACACCTTGGAGCAACAAAACAGTCTGGCAAAAGAACAGTTTCTTCCCGCAGGCCATTCAACTTATGAACAGTTAAACTGCCCCCACTACTCTCCATTGTGGCAAAACAATCATGTGCATATTCAACTATTCATTCATATTTATATTCCATTCAATTTATTTGACACATCCTACCTCTTCTGCACAATAAATTAAGTCAAGTGGTTTTTATTGTCGTTCAACCATATATAGTTAGTACAGTATACAGTGAAACGAGACAACGTTCCTCCAAGACCATGGTGCTACATAAAACAACATAGGACACAGACTATATAACATACCTATATAAAGTGCATGTGCAAACATGTGCAAAAAGTACGGGACAGTACAATAAATTACTAAAAATTAACAGAACAATAGGCACCGTGAGAGACAGTGCAGCACCGACCAGTACACAGTAGTGCAAAAAGATGACAGTTTCTAAAAATGCCAAATGTAAACATAACATACTATGAGATAGTGTTCTTTGCACATAGCAGTTATTGAGGTAGCAGTCAGGTATAAAGTGACAATAATTAAAGTGCAACTCAGGACACGTGTGTGTGCATGCCAGTCCAGTCTCTGAGTATTGAGGAGTCTGATGGCTTGGGGGAAGAAGCTGTTACACAGTCTGTCCGTGAGGGCCCGAATGCTTCGGTACCTCTTTCCAGATGGCAGGAGAGTGAAGAGTTTGTGTGTGGGGTTGTCCACAATGCTGGTTGCTTTGCAGATGCAGTGTTTTTTGTAAATGTCTTTGATGGAGGGAAGAGAGACCCCGATGATCTTCTCAGATGTCCTCACTATCCTCTGCAGGGCTTTGCGGTCCAAAACGGTGCAAGTCCCAAACCAGGCAGTGATGCAGCTGCTCAGGATGCTCTCAATAGTCCCTCTATAGAAAGTAGTGAGGATGGGGGGTGGGTGATGTGTTTTTCTCAGCCTTCGAAGAAAGTAGAGATGCTGCTGGGCTTTCTTGGTAATAGAGCTGGTGTTGAGGGACCAGGTGAGGTTCTCCGCCAAGTGAACACCAAGGAATTTGGTGCTCTTGACGATCTCCACAGAGGAGCCGTCAATGTTCAGCGGAGAGCGGTCACTCTGTGCTCTCCTAAAGTCAACAACCATCTCTTTTGTTTTGTCCACATTCAGACACAGGTTGTTGGCTCTACACCAGTCCGTTTGCCGCTGCACCTCCTCTCTGTATGCTGACTCGTCGTTCTTGCTGATGAGACCCACCACGGTCGTGTCATCGGTGAACTTAATGATGTGGTTCGAGCTGTGCATTGCTGCACAGTCGTGAGTCAGCAGAGTGAACAGCAGTGGACTGAGCACACAGCCCTGGGTGGGCCCAGTGCTCAGTCTGGTGGTGGTGGAGATGCTGTTCCCGATCCGGACTGACTGAGGTCTCCCAGTCAGGAAGTCCAGGATCCAGTTGCAGAGGTAGGTGTCCAGGCCCAGTAGGTTCAGCTTTCCAATTAGGTGCTGAAGAATTATTGTGTTGAATGCTGAGCTGAAGTCTATGAACAGCATTCGAACGTATGAGTCCTTTTTATCTAGGTGGGTGAGGGCCAGATTGAGGGTGGTTGCGATGGCGTCGTCTGTTGAACGGTTTGGGCGATACGCAAACTGCAGTGGGTCTAGTGAGGGGGGCAGCTGGGTCTTAATGTGCCTCATGACGAGCCTCTCGAAGCACTTCATGAAGTCTTCCGTGGGTTGACTCTACGTAGAGTTTCTCACATCAGCCATGGTAAGACAGAGCACCTGGTCGTTGGGAGGAGGGGTGGTCTTCCTCGCCACCACGATGTTCTGTGCTTCAAACCTAGCGTAGAAGTCGTTCAGTGCATCTGTAAGGGAGGCATCATTGTCACAGGCAACTGAAGTTGTCCTGTAGTTGGTGATGGCCTGGATGCCTTGCCACATGCGCTGCATGTCACCGCTGTCCTGGAAGTGACTGTGGATTCTCTGGGCGTGTGCGTGCTTTGCCTCTCTGATGACCCGGGACAGTTTGGCCCTCGCTGTTCTTAAGGCAGCCTTGTCGACTGCTCTGAAGTCAGAATCTCGGGTCCTCCGCAGCGCACGCACCTCCGCAGTCATCCACGGCTTCTGGTTGGAGCTTGTGGTGATGGTCTTGGAGAAGGTGACATTATCAATGCACTTGCTGATGTAGCTGGTCACTGATGCTGTGTATTCCTCCAAGTTGGTAGAGTCGCCATATGTTGCAGCCTCCCTGAACATGTGCCAGTCAGTACACTCAAAACAGTCCTGAAGAGCATAGATGGCTCCTGCTGGCCAGGTTTTTACCTGCTTCTGGAACGGTTTTGGACGAGCGGTCTGTATGCTGGAATTAGCGTAACAGAGATGTGGTCTGAGTTGCCGAGGTGGGGGCGGGGCTCCGCCCAGTACGCGCCTGGTATGTTTGTGTAAAAAAGATCAAGCATATTTTAAACTACATTTTAAACTCCCATACATTCCTTTTGCAAATAGAATAGAATAGAAGAACCGGGAGCTCTGCAACAGATGTCATGGCCCCCACAGATCCCGCCACTGAACATTGAGTCAGTCTGGGACTACATGAAGAGACAGAAGAAGCTGAGAGAGCCTAAATAGATAGAAGAACTGTTGCAAATTCGCCAAGAAGCTTGGAACATCCTATCTACAACATTTACATTTATGCATTTGGCAGACGCTTTTATACAAAGGGACTTACAGTGCTCTTATTACAGGGCAACCTGGAGTTAAGTGCCTTGCTCAAGGATACAATGGTGGTGGCTGTGGGGATCAAACCGGTGACCCTCTGATCAACAGTTACGTGCTTTAGCCCACTACACCACCACTACCACACCACCACCAACAACCAAGAAAAACGGTCCAGGTGACCTTGGAGAATTGGGTGCTGTTTTGAAGGCAATTGTGGTCACACCAAATATTGTTGTAGCTTTTTTTTTTATATTTGCTGGATTTTGTATGACGTTATTTGATAAATGAAATATTATGGCATTATTTTTGAAGACATCCTCACTATTCAATTTTTCACAAGTGATTAAAACTTTTGCACAGTACTGCATATGTTGCGTATGTATATTTTTGTATTCTCTTTACACTGGAAGCTTCTGTCACATGACAAATTCCTTGTGTGTGTGTGTGTGTGAACTCATTCTGATTCTGATATTCTTGCAACTTAATTTCAGTTGTACTGCATCTAAGATGCAACTGCAACTAAAATGCACTTCTGTGCAACTGTGTATGTAAATCTGAAACACTGAACATGCCTTAAAGTGATAGTTCACCCAAAAATAAAAATTATCATCATTAACTCAACACTGAACGCAAAAGAAGGAATTTTTCAGCTCTGTAGGTCGATAAAATGCAAGTGAATTGTGGCCACAACCTTGAGGTTATATATCAAAAGGAGCAAAAAGTAATCCATATGACTCCAGTGTATTCTGAGATGATATTCTTCTCATCACAGTTGTACAGAGCAGTTATCTGAGTTACCATAGACTTTGTCAGTTCAAACCAGTCTGGCCATTCTCTGTTGACCTCTCTCATCGACAAGGCGTTTCCGTCTGCAGTACTGCCGCTCACTGGATGTTTTTAGTTTTTTTCCACCGTTATGAGTGAACTCTAGAGACTGTTGTGTGTGAAAATCCCAAGAGATCAGCTGTTACAGAAATACTCAGACCAGCCCATCTGGCACCAACAATCATCCATGCGATTATCTAATCAGCCATCGTGTAGCAGCAGTGCATAAAATCATGCAGATACGGGTCAGGAGCTTCAGTTAATGTTCACATCAACCATCAGAATGGGGTGAAAAATGTGATCTCAGTGATTTGGACCATGGCATGATTGTTTGTGCCAGATGGGCTGCTTTGGCAGCATGTGGGGGTCCTACACAATATTAGGCAGGTTGTTTTAATGTTGTGGCTGATCAGTGTACACATTTATTTAACACAACTTACGGTAGATTCAAGGTTTACATTTTTTCAGTATGTTAGAGAACATAAGTTGTTAGTAAGTTGCTAAATAAAGACTACAACTGCTCTGAGGGTGTGAGTTTACATGCTTAAACTGTGCTATTTACTGGAATCTCTTCTTACATCACAGATTATGTTTTATTTTTGGATATTAATATGCTTTATGATATTATCTTAAATTGCACATACTGAAATATTGTAATACAACATTGCTTAGTCATTCTTCTGCAATAACACTTGTGTTCCCTCAACAGCGGTGATGGCTTTCTTGTTTGATCTGAAAGATCTTGTTGACCTCATGTCCATCGGCACTCTGTTGGCATACACACTAGTTGCAGCCTGCGTCCTCGTCTTGAGGTACTTGGAACCACTTTAGAAAGTTTTTCAAGTCTTACTGAAATGTTTTGTTATTTCAAGAATATTTTGCAGTAAATGAAAGCGTGTTTAACAAGTTTGCAAACTGACAACTTGAGCACTGCATTGAAAAAGTTAGTAGCATCATTACTTTACACCCAAACACTGGTTTAGAAAATGTTTGAATAAAGTTGCAAAATCTCCTATTTTCTGTTCTGCATTCAAAATGTAGCTTCTTATGTCATTCTAATATTTCATTCTGAATTCTGATTGGTATTTAGGGGATATGAAAATCCAGATTTAAAAAATAGCATGCATCTCTTCAAATTCATTCATATCACAGTGTAGATTTGCTTCAGTCTTTTTACTCATTCTGTATGTCAGGTATCAACCGGAGCAGCCCAGTGTGAATGTGGAGTATCAGATAGCCAGTTGTCAGGAAGACACAGAGGCTGAATCCATTAATGAGAGCAGTAATGGCTTCCTGCCTGGATCTCAAGACCTCTGCGGTCTCAGCAACCTCCTCTTCCCCAAAAACACGGAGCCATCCCGTCTCTCTGGCTTTACTGTCAACATCTGCACTAGCATATTAGGTCAGACACACAGATATATTTGCAAATAAACACAGAACTTAGGGCTGCTAAAGTGACTAAGTAGAGTAGTTAAAAAAAAAATTGTCATTAAAATATGTGTATCCGGTTTTATCATTTTAAGTTCAGCCAAGAAACTCTTCATGGCCATAGGTCCTTTGACGTGTAATCTGTCAATGCGTACTCTCTCATTGTCTAGCATTTAATGTGCCTTAGTTGTTTGCAGTTAAGTCATTGCAATTTCATTGCTGCACGCTACCAGATATTACTCTCTGAAACCATCCTCCTCCCCGGCACCACTAGTCAGATCACACACACACAACGATTTCCCTTGAGAATACTGTATCAATACTGTGTGTGTGTGTGTGTGTGTGTTGTTATCTATTGATATTCCTAGCAGAAATGCATACATATGTTAACTTTCTACATCACACTTTAAGTCTCATATATGATACATACACATTGAATGACATTTAATTGCAGAATGAGTCATGTTTCCCTCTTTCTCTTGCTGCAGGTGTGCTGGTGTGTGTGTTCTGTGTTGTGGCTGTACAGGGTGGATTTCAGGTCTGGGCTCTGGTTGTTCTTGTAGCTCTGGCTCTGGTTTGTTTCATAATCACCATGTTAATAGGGAGGCAGCCTGAGAGCAAGACCAAACTGTCCTTTAAGGTAAATACGGTAAAGGTGAAAACCTCTTTGCACACACAGAAATTGAACTACACCCGCTGAAAGCGCTGTTTATTTGCATGCACTGGTTTCATGTTTTAGCACTGGATTTACTAAAGGAATTGTGCAAATTTGGCAACAGCGCAAAACCACCTACAACATTTTTGCAGAATGCAGTTTTGTCATTGCAATTCCAAAATTTGTAGCTGGTCTCTGGCATACCATGCTCGGATTGTTCAACATCACTCCACCTTTGTGATCTAGACACCTGAATTGACTGTTTAAAATAGTGGTCGACCGATAGTGGATTTTGCCGATACGATAACTAAAGTGGTCGGAATTCCGATAACCAATGAATCGGCTGAAAGTTCAATAAATACAATAAAAATCGATATATAGAATGTACTTTTTTTCTTTTTTGTACTTTGTCTTTACTATGGCAAGCAAAGACAAAGAGTCCCAGAAGCAGTTTTTTGTTCAACCAAAACCCTAATAAGAAAAAAATGAACATTTGGTGCGCAACGCAGGGCTTATAAACAGGTCTTATAAACGAGCGAAACACACTGGGGACTCTTATTTTGAATTGGCGAAATTAGGAAAAAACTATCGGTAACTATCAACAGTTTTTTGCAACATAGTTCCAAAAAGCAACTGTCGGCACCGATTAATCAGTAAAACCAATATATCGGTCTACTTCTATTACTGAATTATCAGACTGGCACCATTGACCAATGATGAGAATTGAGTAATCCAGAGAGCCGCGTAATAAATTGATGTATTAGCCAAATTAAGCTTTTTATAGACTATGTTTTCACTAGATTAAGGATTATGTGTGTGTGTGTGTGTGTGTGTGTGTGTATATATATATATATATATATATATATATATATATATACTTTACCAGATAACGTATAATGAGGAATAAGGTTTATTGTTACTTGCAAGATATGAAGTTGGAGACACAATGCTCATAAGGCACATTTCAATATAGGCCAAGTCGCATTTTCCGTTGCATGCCCTCGCTTCAATTTAAATACTTATCTAATTAAAATATGTACTGAAGTGAGGATAACATACGGTAACATAACAATAACAGATAGTTCCAAAAAAGAACTAACTCGGCACCAATTAAAGGAATAATAGTTCACCCAAAAAAGATCATTCTCTCATGATTGACTCACCTTTAATCCATCCCAGATGTGTACGTCTTTCCTTCTTCAGTAGAACCGAAATGAAGATTTTTAAAAGCACATTTCAGCTCAGTATGTCCATACAATGCAAGTGAATGGGTGCCGTGAGGCTGCTGACTGTTTGACAGTCCAAAAGGCATATTTAGGCAGCATAAATGCTTTTCTTTAGGTAGCATTAACTGTATTACCAAAATGCAAAACAAACACAAATTTGATACGAATAAACATTTGGAAACACAAGGGAATTTATTAGGCTTATTAGGCAGAAAGTTTAATGCTCACCTTTTGTAGATCTTTATAAAGATAGGCTGACATGTGTGTTTTTCCCAGGTTCCCTTGCTGCCGTTCCTCCCTGTCCTCAGTATGTTTATTAATGTGTATCTGATGATGCAGTTGGATTCAGGCACCTGGATGCGTTTCGCCATTTGGATGGCCATTGGTAAGTCACTAATATTTCATCAGAGACCTTGGTAAAATTGCTGTGATGCATGGCCTTGAGTGGCATGAAATAATAACAATGTTCAATTAATAGGTACATTTAATATTATAAAACAAATAGTTTAAAGTCTATATGCTAAATGCATGAGCCGCATTTGAAAACATGGTCAAATGTTGATGATTTACTTTGCAACTGTAAACAGCCTACAGTTAGAGTAACACAATTCAGGCATGTGATCAGCAAAGGACAAAAAAATCTGGAAAAAATACAGAGCAAAGACTGCAGCCCAGCTATCATTTTGACAAGCTTTGCCATTTAAATTGTAAAATGATATACATTGGGTCATCTCATATTGCTTTGCTGATCAGTGTGTGCTGTACACACCTGCTGGGGGAGGCCACTTGCTCACGCAGCGCTGACTGAAGCGGCCAATGCAGTATGCATACTAAGTTTTAAAACTAAGCTTTGTACGGTTTAGTAATCATGCAAGGCCATATCACGATTTCATTCATAATTTAGTCCATAAGGCTGCCTTGATGATATCATACCGATGTCTCCGAAGTCAAAGTCTGCAGCTTTCCAAGTGTTTTGGATTGTTTTCACCTCATCATGCAAGTGCTGCTTTCACAACTGTCCCGTCCGTAACACTGTTTTTATGTTTTTACAACATTACATGTTCTTAGGAGTGCCAACCCTTCTCCATTATTATTTCTGGAAATTTTCTAGACTGAAAAATCTCTGACTACTCTATCTGCAGGGGTTTATCATTATACTGTACATACAAATTGTTCAGTATACTGTCATTGAGTAATTTATATGACGTTAAAGTTCAAGTTTTTACTGCAAATGTCATGTCTGTAATGCTGGAATTGCCACTTAACAATCTACACTCACTGAGCACTTTATTAGGAACACTATAGTCATAATAAAGTGCTCCATATATTCTTCTGCTGTTGTAGCACATCTGCCTCATGGTTTGACATGTTGTGCATTCTGAAATGCTATTCTGCTCACTACAATTTTACAGAGTGGTTATCTGAGCTACAGGAGCCTTTAGTCAGCTCGAACCAGTCTGGCTTTTCTCAGTTGACATGTCTCATCAAAAAGGCGTTTCTGTCTACAGAACTGCCGCTCACTGGATGTTTTTTGTTTTCGGCACCATTCCGAGTAAACTCTAGAGAATGTTGTGCGTGAAAATCCCAGGAGATCAACAGTTCCAGAAATATCAAACCATCCCACCTGGCACCAACAATCATGCCACTGTTGAAATCATTGAGATCAAATTTTTCAGATCACACATTTCACTGCTTCCACACGATTGGCTGATTAGATAATCGCATGAATAAGTAGATGTACAGGTGTACCTAGTAAAGTGTACAGTGAGTGTATGTATTTGCGATTTTAAAATGATAGATCACCCATAAATGAAAATTCTCTCATCATTTACTCACCCTCATGCCATCCCAGATGTGTGTGACTTTCTTCTGATGAACACAAACAAAGATTATTAGAAGAATATGTCAGCTCTTTAGGTCCATACAATGGAAGTGAATAGTTGCTAGAACTTTAAAGATCCAAAAAGTGCATAAAAATAATCCATATGATTCCAGTGGTTAAATCTATGTATTCAGAAGTGATAATATGAAAGGTGTGGGTAAGAAACAGATCAATATTTAAGTACTTTTTTTTTACTACGAATTCTCCTGCTGCCTATTAGGTGGCGATATGCACAAATAATGTGAAATGCCAAAAACAAAGTAAGAATGCAAAAGTGAAAGTGGAGATTTATAGTAAAAATTACTTAAATATTGATCTGTTTCTTACCCACACCTATCATATATCTTCTGAAGATAATGATTTAAACACTGGAGTCATGTGGATTACTTTTATTTTGCGTTTATATGCTTTTTTGAATCTTCAAAGTTCTGGTCACCATTCACAACATTGTTTGGACCTACAGAGCTGAAATATTCTTCTAAAAATATCTATTTGTGTTCAGCAGAAGAAAGTAAGTCATACACATCTGGGATGGCATGAGGGTGAGTAAATTATGAGAGAATTTTCACATTTGTGTGAACTATTTATTTAATCTCTGAGCAACGCTGGCAATGGTACAAACCATTTATATCCTTTTATTTATCTGGAGTAATTAAAATAAACTTGAAAATGGCAAAAATCTGCAGCTTCTGCCTCATGGGTTCTCAACTTAACATGTAGAAGTAGAAGCATCATTGGCTCCAGCCAGGGGAAACTTGAATGACACTTGCTTAGGTGAAAGTGCCAATACACAAGACAGGGCATTCTCGATAATATATTAACACCCCAAGCCAAGCAATGTGACGATCAAAGATCATCCCATGAACACTGCTACTTGATATAGAATTCCCTACATTTCTATAGAATTCAGTTGATGTGCATTCACAGGCGTGCGTATTTCAAATTCCTTCAAACAAGGCTCATCCACTTTTCCTTTTAACTGGTTCTATTTTCTTCATTCAGCATTTCCCTTTTGTTATGCTTTTATATTTCAAAAAGAGCCTTTCGACTCTGCCGTTTCACTGTTGAATATTCAGATTTGTTATGAAATTGCTTTGGTTATGGACAGAAAAACAAGTACAAAGCCTTCTGTTGTCCCTTAGTTTCTTTTTTTTTCTTCTTTCTTTCTAGGTTTTGTTATCTATTTTTCCTATGGAATCAGGCACAGTACAGAAGCAGCCTTGGCCAGAAACGGCACTGAAGACAACATCAACAACTTCAAACCGATAACGATAAACGGACTTCCTGCACCGGAGAAAGAGGCTTTCTTGAGCAACGGTATAAGTGCCACTGGAGAGGAGGACAGTGATCCTTAAAAATACACTTGAAAGGCCTTTTAGTGATGTCATCATGTACTTAGCATAGCAATGTACGTAATTTACCGGTTACAACCAAAACTTGATGTTTGCTGGTCTACAAAATACCAATGAACTTTGTGTTACTAGAGATCCAAAGCACCTTTAAGCAGCATTACAAGATGTGATATGATGAATTTTGTACACCAGATTTATCCGGACAGCATTACTGATTAAAACGATGACTCAGCATATTTGCTCCAAGCATACATTGGGAATTACACTGCACTATTTTAACAATTGGTTCTTCGTCTGTTAAATTGGTTTATTTTTATCTAAATATTTTTGCCATGTTTCTATCGTGCTTTTCTGATGACTTTTGAAAGGGCCTTGAGTGAATTGCACACTGAACCCATTGTTACCCAATGTTTGTCATCAATTCATCCTCTCAGTAATGATGTCACAGCCTGTTGACACTTTGCAGACTTTTATGAGACAAAGTTACAAAGCTTTCTGGCAAGGGAGAAAACATTATGTGCGTGGTGGAAAAATGAACACCCACCATCAGTCAAATGCTGGTATTTTTGGGAAATAGTGGGTTATTTGCCTTACCTTCCAGCCACTGTGGAAGGCGACCTATAAAATGCCTCGGTTTGCTCTTTTGACAAAGATCAGATGATTACATGTTCGTTCAGATTTCTAATAGCATCCCAATGCTTTTCTAACGGCACATGTTTCAAAGTAATGTATTGTACAAATGCAACAAGAACTTGGATCTTTTTCATTCAAAAGTTTGTTTCCACTTTAAAAGGTCTGAATTTTGTTTATTGAAAGAGGATTAAGATACGCTCAATGTCATTCATGCAGTGTTGGGTGGATTACTTATGAAAGGTTATCTGGTACTGATTAAAAATTAACTAAAATTTTAACCAGTCACGTAATCTTTTAGAAGACACCTTTTGGTAATCCAATCTGTTTTTGGATTACGTATTGGTGTAATCGCCATTTAAGACGTTATTAAGTAATTGTAATCTGATTTGACACATATAAAAAGTGCTTGATTTTTGTTATCGGATTACATTGGTACATTACTACCTAACATATTCAATACACATGGGTGCACACACACACACATTTATAGTGAGTTCTATTTTGCATTAAAAATTGTCTGGTAAAATTGGGCATTCATCAGCCAATGTGTCTTTTGTCGAAAAAGTCAATTTTGCAATGCCTGTTTCTTACATGATTAACTACTGTGTGGATGTTGCTTCTATTAGCAGTTTTACATTTGTCGAGTCTGTTAATGGGCAAATTATTTTTGTACAGTATTTTATTTTTAAGTGTATTTTATTTTATTGAAGATTTTCCTTATTTTGTTTTGGGTCTGAGTTTTTAAACATATATAGCATAACGCATTAACTGCATTTTCTTTTCAACTGCTAAAGCTTCGAATTAAGATTCATAATACACATTTTCAAAATCAGATTTTGCTGAAATTTGAGCGTGTCACAGTACAATGCACGTTTACACTGTATTTTTTGAAATAACTGAAAGATTAGTTACTAGTGATTTTTTTCCATATCAGAAGATATTATGGGGAATGTAAATTTACTGTAAATATCTGCTGTTTTTCTTGCAATAAATTATTTTCTTGTTTGTAAAGAAAGGAACTTTTTTCTATGTTTCTCTTTGTGGAAAAAACAACAACTGCATTTTCAGGTAAAATGAATTGTGATGTAACACCTATTCTGAAAAGTCAGTCATATATGCAAATTATGAGTAAACCTATTTTATCAATTAGGTTAGGGTAACACATACATCCTATTTTCCACAATAAGTGAGTGAAGACAAGGAGCATATAAGTTACAACTGTCCCCACGCCGGGTACTATTGTAACACTATCCACTGGAAAAGTAATATTTTAAATAAGGCATTAGGACTAACTTAAGTGAAACATACTGAAGCATTTTATACTTTGTGTTTGTTTTTAAATATTTATAATGCTTGCATATGTATGATTGCATCACCTGGAAATACTATCCATCATTTATCTATAAATCAATCAGACTATCTATCGTTCATCTATATATCAATCAGACTGTCTATCGTCTATCTTTAAATCAATCAGACTGTCTGTCGTCTATCTATAAATCAATCAGACTGTTCCTCCCGACGCCGTACTACCTGCTCCGCCCCGTAACGAAGCCCTGCCGGGTACGTCAAAAATAATCGTCCCGTTAGTGCCCCTAGCACGGAGCTTGGATGCGTGGCTTTCACTTCCCAACCCGTCACGCTGGCTGGCCAGGACCATACGACTTGCTTACGCAATTAAGTTTGACAGCCCCCCCAACCCCCCCAGACTATCTATCGTTCATCTATATATCAATCCGACTGTCTATCGTCTATCTATAAATCAATCAGACTGTCTATCATCTATCTTTAAATCAATCAGACTGTCTATCGTCTATCTATAAATCAATCAGACTGTCTATCGTTTATCTATAAATCAATCAGACAGTCTATATAGTATGTCTGTCTATCTGGCTTTCTACCAATTATATAATTAATTTATTAGTCTGGCTTTATTTTCTATGCTTTCTGACTGCATAAAATCTTACTAAAGCCTAGAAGCATTTACCATGTTTCTTATGTAGCGGGTACAGTTGTAACGGTGTTACATCTGTCACCTGTTGACCACCTTGCATGTTTGCCGAATAACTTTTCATTAATGTGGACAATGTTCTTAAATTTTTCCACATAGGGAGAGGATACTAATGTGAATGACTTTCACTGCACATTAAGTCTCTGCTCTTGCTTACAGAATATCCCTTATTACACATTCCCCGTTTGTCGCTCACTTTGATGTTGTGTTGATGAAGCGACACTAGGGGTCTCTCTTGAGCGCAGAATATACCTCTGATCTATGAAAAAAGGCCAATGAGAAGTTGGCAGACAGAATTTGCATGTCCCGTCCCCGGTCATACAGGTATAAAGGCAGGGAAATAAGTCTGTTTCATTCAGAAATGTTTTTCGGAGCCGATGGTCGTGTATGCAGCGAGCTGCGAGTCACACACCTGTTCCTCTTACCTCTGAGCGATCTGCTGTTGGATCTACGGCACACTTCAGCGGCTTTCTCCTTCTCTGCACGGCAGTGCAATTTGCTCCTGGGCGCTTCCACAGTGCAAACTAAAAAGAGTTTATAAAGAGTGATTTTCTCTAAAAGAGTATTTTCCTCTAAAAGAGCAATACACAGTGGCGTTGAACACCTTTTTTAGGACATGTCTTTATAAATATGCCTTTCCGCCCCTGTGTAGTTCCTGGATGCGGTAGAGTGCTCTCTGCTTCAGATGGCCACAGGTGCTGTCTCGTGTGTCTGGGCTGCGATCACACTGAGGCAGCATTTGTGGATGGTTCAAGTTCTCACTGCAAGATCATGACTATGGCAACGTTGCGGTCGCGGCTTTCCTTCAACTGAAAGAACGCCACTCCAGCTGCCCCCCGCGTCACTCCTTCCCACGGGATTGAGGACGACGTGGCTGGGGCGATCTGGGGATGGCAGCGGGCTCGGTTTCGCCAGGTACACCCCCGCGAACCACCCGCCCCCCGGCACACTTGTTGACTTCCGTCCGGACTCGAGGCAACAGCGGCTCACCTCGCAGCCTCCTCCACATCCTCTGGAGCCCCTCGAGCTGGATGAGCTCGCCGCTGCATCGGAGAGAGGTCCGGCATCTGACGCGGATGACTCGTCTAGGCTGCCGCCTTCGGGCCAGCACGCCCAGATGTCCGACATGCTTGCCTGTGCTGCCGACAGCGTGGGGTTGGTCTGGAACCCTCTGTCCTCCCCACAGCCGTCGCGGCTGGATGATTTGTTCCTTGATTCTGCGCGCTGCTCACAGCCACCCCCCCCCCCCCCCCCCCGGACCCTTTATTCCAGGAGTTGCATGATGAGCTGATGACTGCATGGAGAGCACACCTCTCCACTCGTCACAAAGCCCCTCGCTCATCCACTCTCACTACCCTCGATGGCGAACTTGGTCGAGATGCGCGAGACGGACAAGACACGCTTCCTCGACGCCCCTGTCTCCCAGTTCGGCCTCGTCGGTGACACCGTTGAGGACTTCGCCCAGCAGTTCTCCGTGGTGAAAAAGCAGACGGAGGCCATCTCACACATTCTGCCCCGCCGCAAACCTGCCGCCACGGGCCATGCCTTGTCTGCTTGCCGAGGGCGTCCTCCTGTGGCTAAGAAATGTGCAGCTCCGCCTCAACCCGGGCCCAGCTCTCAGAGCTGCATCAAGTGCCCCACAGGAAGCGCACGCCCCCCATCTCACGGACCCCCTCGAGGACCCGGAAGGCTCCTAGACGCTCCTGAGACGATTGACCCAGAGACCAAGACGTTTGCTCCGGAGCTGGTAAGCAGACCACTCCATCCCCAGTGGAGGGCCAGGAGGAGAATCTTTGTTTGAATTTAGATAATTTGCCTCTTTTATTGAGACCCCCTTGGGGCTGCGGTACCCACATTCTCAATAAAAGAGCTATTACCTTTGTTTCTGGGTCACCTGGCCCACAAATGCCTTCTCACGGCCGCCACACCTCAACAGTCCTGGCATGCTGGATGCAGACCCCCTGCCTTCAGCCCCATGACTGTTCCCCGTCTGGCCGGTTCTGACGAGTCTAGAGGACGCCTCCACCGGACCTCCTCCTCAGTCACTAACCCGCCCCCTGCCGGGTGTGCGGAGCAAGATAAGTGCTTCGAGTCTTTTCTCAGCACCAGAGCCTTGGGATGCACCTTTGCCTCCCGACGCCATACTCTGCTCCGTCCTGCTACGTAGCCCTGCCGGGTACATCAAAAATAATCGTCCCGTTAGTGCCCCTAGCACGGAGCTTGGATGCGTGGCTTTCACTTCCCAACCCGTCACACTGGCTGGCCAGGACCATCCGACTCGTTTACGCAATTCAGTTTGCCAGCCCCCCTTCGGGGGCGTGCGCTTTACCGCAGTACACGACGAACATGCCAATTCCCTGCGCGCGGAAATTGCAGCCCTCTTACTCAAAGACGCAATAGAGCTTGTCCCTCCAACCGAGATGAAGAAGGGTTTCTACAGCCCTTACTTCTTCGTACCCAAGAAAGGCGGCGGCTTACGACCAATCTTGGACTTGTGAGTTTTCAACCGGGCTTTGCACAAACTCCCATTCAAAATGCTCACGCAAAAACACATCTTAACTTGCGTCCGCAGCGGTAGACCTGAAGGACGCGTACTTCCACGTCTCAATATTGCCTCGACATCGACCCTTTCTACGTTTCGCGTTCGATGGCCAGGCGTATCAGTAGAAGGTCCTCCCCTTCGACATGTCCCTGTCCCCTTGCGTCTTTACGAAGGTCGCAGAGGCAGCCCTTGCCCTGTTCCGCGAAGCCAGCATCCGCATAATCAACAACCTCGATGACTGGCTCATCCTGGCCCACTCTCGAGAGTTACTATGTGCCCACAGGGACCAGGTGCTCAGGCACCTCACCCGTTTAGGGCTTCAGGTCAACTGTGAAAAGATTAAGCTTGCTTCAGCCCGGTTCAGAGCATCTCTCTTCTCAGCACGGAGTTAGACTCAGTCTCAATGTCAGTGCGCCTCACCAACAAGCACGCACAGTCTCAGGACCTGCAAGCGTTCTCTGTCAGCGACACTTGCATGGAATTCGGTCTGGCAGACACACATGTGATCCTAAGACCGCACCCGGGCTACGTGCCCATTGTTGCTACCACACCCATCAGAGACCAGGTAGTGAACCTGCAAGCGCTACCCCGGGAGGAGGCAGACCCAGCTCCTTTGTTGCTGTGTCCGGTACGTGCTTTGCGTACCTACTTGGACCACACGCAGAGCTTTAGACGTTCTGAGCAGCTCTTTGTCTGCTTTGGTGGACAGCGGAAAGGGAACGCTGTCTCCAAACAGAGGCTTTCCCACTGGGTGGTGGACGCCATTTCATTGGCCTTTTTTCATAGCTCAGAGGTATATTCGGCGCTCAAGAGAGACCCCTAGTGTCACTTCTTCGACACAATGTCTCGTTCCCTCCATCAGGCAACAGAGGTTACATCTGTAACCTAGATGATTTGCTTATCAGATGCATTAAACAAAACACATCACTTGTGTTATGATGCTTGATGTCTCAAGTAAGTGCAATTGACCACAATGTCACAAGAGCTGAATACATGTTTTTGCTGCCATTAAAATAACATACCACACTATTGTTAAACCTTTATACAATTGTATCCTATGAATATTTTAATTTACAGCAGTTCTTATCCAGAATTTACAGGAATTAATATAAGGGTGTTTCTTCACATTTTATAATGCTTTCACTAGTTTATGTAATTTATCTCCTAAAAATGTTCAACAGTGTATGTACATGCATTACAGGAGATTTATGTCATTTATGTCATTTAAAATTCAAGTCATGAAAATTCCCACCACATCTCAAATGGACGAATCTTTTGTTTTGCTTTATATATATACAGTGAGGAAAATAAGTATTTGAACACCCTGCTATTTTGCAAGTTCTCCCACTTGGAAATCATGGAGGGGTCTGAAATTGTCATTGTAGGTGCATGTCCACTGTAAGAGACATAATCTAAAAAAAAAAATCCAGAAATCACAATGTATGATTTTTTAACTATTTATTTGTATGATACTTTTTGTTTTTATTATCATAGATTTAAACGCGTATTAATTTATATTTTAATATGCTAATTGATTTTCATAATTAAATATTTAAGGTCTGGGTCTGGCACAGGACTAAAGCAATAAAATTGATACATAAAGGCATTTGAAAAGTACCAAAAGTAACAGATTAAGTCCTCGTATAAAGTTTCTAGTCAGTTTTAATGTGACTTTCATTTAACAGAAAAAAAGAAAGAAATCTGTTAGTTTTAATAAAAAATAATTCCTTGGGACATTAAAGAAATAAAGAAATACCAATTAATACCACTGCAACATTTTCTTATATTTGATAATGTGGTAATATTAAAATCCTAGTCCTTTTTGAAATGTGAATGTCTTGAGTGTTACACTGAAAGAAAATTATGAGTAAGATGTACAGTTGTATTTCTGAGAATGAGAGCTTTCATTTGATATATGACTTGCAGTGGCGGAGCAAGGTGGTCCACCCCAGTCGCAATAGATGTTTTAGTAATTTTTTTGTTAACTTTTTTTGCACAATTTAGGTCTTTAGAGGTGAAATCATCTCTGCACAAACTTAACATGTGTGCACACCAAGGTCACCAAACCTCTCCGTGGTGTCATTTTTTTTTAATCAAGAATGGGTCATTTTGAGTAGAAAATGAATTTTAGACTTTATTTCAGAATTTTAAGTAAACTGCAAACATTTAAACAGTGAAGCCATTAATTTAATTTAATCAAGCCCAGTGCATGGTGGGAACAGCAGCTTTGAAAATGTAAGTAAAATGTTCTTATTTACCACTGAATTTTGCTTAAATTAGCAAATACATATGAAAAGGTTTTTTTTTACTTTAGGACTGATAATATAATAGACATAGAATAGATTATATAATAGAAAATAGATGCTTCACATGTCTTCAGCTGACAGCTTCATTGAATTCTACCCGCTCAACACCAGTTTAATGTACAACAGTAAAGAGAAGACTCAGGGGTGCAGGCCTTATGGGAAGAATTGCAAAGAAAAAAAAAACAGTTTTAAAACAGAAAAACAAAAAGAAAAGGTTAGAGTGGGCAAAGAAACAGACATTGGACAATAGATAATTGGAAGAGTGTTATGGATCTTAACCCCATTGAGCTTTTGTGGGATCAGCTAGACTGTAAGGTGAGAAGTGCCCAACAAGCTCCACATCTATGGCAAGTGCTACAGGAAGTGTGGGGTGATTTTGAAGGTGTTAAAGATAAATCGGGAATTCACACTGAATGTGTGTTTATTGACTGCACATACAGTAAACACATATTTAACTTGAATTTGAAGATGTTAAGATAAGTTAAACGTTTAGCAACGAGTCTCACAACACAAGAGAAAAATGTGTGTTAAAAGCAGATCTCCATCGACCTTATTCAGAGTAGCCAGTAGCGCCATATTAAATTTTTGACAGGAATAAAAACGAGGCGGTGAGGGATAGACTTACAGTCTCTGCAATGGGTTCAGTCTCGTTGCTATTTAAAGTTGACAGTGAAACATTGAAAATACTTATTTAAAAAAAAAAAAACACAAATACAAAATCAGTAGTCTTGCCAAAAAAACGCCAGAAAACCGTGTGGTAAAAATGAGATGTGATTTAAGACTACTTTACTGAGTATCACTCACAGCCTCAGTCTGTCATTCCTGTCAGTAAATAAATGCGCTTCTCTGTCTGAATAAGGGAATTATTATGGACGGTATTACATTAGGCTACTGTTACTTCGATAAACTGAAATATTTTGACGCAGAGATGCAATGTTACTTAATTAAAAATACGCATATTCGTCAGAGATTTGAACCCGTGTCATGCAACTGGACTTGTACTCAAAACTATTTTGACTTATTGCGACTTTAAATTCTCACGAGCTCTCGCAAACACAGTTTTGTGCGCGTGGAGGCGCTCGAGACACATTAAACGTTGGCCATTAAGGTTGTGTCTCAAATCCTAGTCAGTTGTCTGTGTAGGCAGCATTTTTTGAGCATCCTAAGCCTATTTTCTTGGCATCTTTCCGTTGAATTTGAGCAGTTTGTACATTGTAAGCACGAATGAAATCAAAAACTGCTGCTAAATCGGATCAAACACGGAACAAAATCGACTGAATGACGCCCCAAAACGTTGTCTAGGTAGGTAGCTCACTAGGTTTTAAAACAGAACCATAGTTCGACACTTCATTTCACACCATTCATTCCTCTGATCAGCATCCTGTTGTGCGCGTCTGTCTGTCTCTCTCCTTCTTCTCATCCTCGCAGTCCGGTTATATACAGTCGACCTGAGGATGCTGAGCGGAATAACACACACAATGATCTTCTGCATCAGTCGAGCGGTGTTTTCTCACGGATGCTGAGGGTCTGCAGGTAAGTGTGTGTGTGTGTGTGTGTGTGTTATGGCGCACAGTCAGATCATCACATCCACCTGCTGTCGTGTGTATCTGCATCAGTATGCTTATATCGCATGCTGTTCATCTTGCATTCTGATAACAGTCTAATCTGATGCTTTCACTCTCCATAAACATGTATTTTCAGATAGCAGCATTGACACTGAGTGAATGAATGGATGAATACGTTTGGAAAGTCATAATGCATTAATAATAGATACAGTATTGCTATGATGTTAGCTCTTTGGTCTCTTCATACATTATCTTATTATTGTGTGCATGTGTAAGAGCAATAATAATATTAGTAATAAAAACATTATTGATGGATATTGCCATAATATGGATTTTTGTCTTTTACTCTCTTCAGTGAAATGCACATGTGTCATTAGACTATGCACAATTATTTAGAATTAAAAGTAATTATAATAATCATATTAAAATTATAATATTAACATTACATTAAATTTAACATTAATTCATCTTAATGTTGTACTTAAATATAGTCAATATAAATATTAATATAAATATAAACTGATTTATTACTATACGTAAAAAGTATTGTCAGATTATGAATAATAATCTTTATTTAATTTTTAATAATGTATAATGTTCATGATGTTCATTCTTTGGTTTGTTTGTCTATTATTATTTATATGTTTTGTCCCCACACACACTAGATTGAGCTTAGTTTTTGGTTAGTGTATGGGTAGTCTTTTACAGGTAAAAAAAAATACGAAAATCGTGATGCTGTTTGTTTACTATTGATATGTGCTTCCGTCGGGTAATGCTTCATGTTATTGCTTTCCATACTGAAGGAAATTGATTGACTGGCCAAAAATACGTCACTATTTTTTTTTCCCGTAAGGTGATTAGTATGATATTATCTAAGGTAAAAATAATTTTGTTCCCTGCAATGCCAAAAACGACATGTTTTTCTGCATCATGCCACTTTCCACATAATGCTGTTTACTGTATGCAAAGGAAAAAGCAAAGGAATGACTTTTATCAACTGTTCTGAGTCAGCTATTTTGATGCTGTCAGCAGATCAGTGGAGATCTCTAAAACAGCACCAAATAAATACACAGTATGCATCATAACAACTAAGAGCACATGCAGAGAGCACACAGTTTTAATGCTTGATTTTTTTGTATATACATTATATCAGGCTTTGAAACTCAAGCACTCAAAGCTGTCTTAGTCAACAAGAACATTAAAAAAAGACTAAGAACAAGAATAAGAACATTTATGCTTTAGCTAAAGATATACAGTAAGTTAAACACGGTAACACTTAACATTAATGTTCCCTTTGTTAAGGGATTATAAAGGGGTCCTTTAATGACTAATAATGCATTTGCAGTGTATTATAAATCAATGATATGCAGGTGAATGTGACTTTCATGCAATGCTTGCTAAATACTGAGTCATTTTTCATCACATATTATAAATGCTTAAAGGGATAGTTCACTTAAAAATGAAAATATTCTCATTCTCAGATCATTTACTCACACCCATGCCATCCCAGATGTGTATGACTGTCTTTTTGCTGCAGAACACAAACAAAGATTTTAAGAAGAATATTTCAGCTCTGTTGGTCCTTACAATGCAAGTGAATGGTGATCAGAACTTTGAAACTCAAAAATCAAATAAATACCACGTAAAAGTAATCCATACGACTCCAGTGGTTTAATATATGTCTTCAGAAGCGATATGATAAGTGTGGGTGAGAAACAGATCAATATAAGTCCTTTTTACCATAAATCTCCACGTTCACTTTCAAAATGTAAAAGAACATGGAAATTTATGTAAAAAGGGACTTAAATATTGATCTGTTTCTAACCCACACTTATCATATAGCTTCTGGAGACAGATTTAACCACTGAAGTCTTATGGATTACTTTTATGTGGCCTTTATGTGATTTTTGTAGCTTCAAATGTCTGGTCACCATTCACTTGCATTGTATGGGCATAAAGAGCTGAAATAGTCTTCTAAAAATCAAAGTGTGTGTTCTGCAGAAGAAAGAAAGTCATACACATCTGGGATGGCATTAGGGTGAGTAAATAATGAGAGAATGAGAACTTTTGGGGTGAACTATTCATTTAATAACACTTATTTAAGATTTTAAATCTATGAAAATGTAGCTTAATGTAAAGTGGACAGCTGTGAAGCATTTATTAAGGAGTTGCCAACATAAAAAAAACGATTTATGTCAAGTTTAGTATGGTGAAATGGTCATCAGGCTTTATAATATGATATGTGCTATGAATGAGCATGAAGGCCGGAAAAGTGTTTTTGCAGAGTTAACAACCTGACAAGGAAACAACAAAAAGTGAGTCAATACATTACAGTATTAATATAAACAAAAAGCGGACTGTTGCAAAATGACATTGTCCATCCTTTTAATCTCACAATAATAGTCTATTTTTGGTGTGACATAAATCATGAAATAAATAAATATGAATAAGTGTAATTATTAAGCATTTATAACATGCTTCTCACTATTTGCCAAGTATTGGATGAAAGCCCTTTTTCATGCATGTTGCTATAACTGCATATGAATTATTTATAATGCATTTGTAAATTAAATCCTTATCAAACAGAACATTAATGTAACGTGTTACCATAAACTAATGCTTAAGGTTAGGGGTTTATTTAAATATCTCTAAGTATGAAAAATGGTAATAGTGAAGCCTGTCTTACAAGAACCTGTCATTAGTGAACTGGGAAGTAAGGATTGAAAATATGAATGCCTCTGATAGATTTGTTGTGTAATGCCACAACAATTCCCCTATGAACGTATGGTATGTCACACCTCCTCTGATGTTGAGAGTCTCTGACTGGTTGTCATTGCTTTTATATGATGTTTTTTTTTCTCCTCGCACAAAGCTAATAGAGAGAAAAAAGGGGTGTGGCTTCTGTTTACATTTGCATGTTAATATTTCATTAGAGCTCCAGCTCTGAGAGTGGTAATCACTGTTCCCATTTGGAGATGAGAGGGAGAGGCGCTTGAGAGAGTGAGCAAATACAAAAGAAAGGGGTCTACAGACACATACACACACATGCATAAAGAAAGACAGGTGTAACATGTTTATGTAATCCAGGTCCTCTGTAGGTTAGCTGGTTTGATTAGTGAACAGGTGCAGAGGAACTGCTCTGAATGCATCATAGGAAATAAGGGGATATTCATGCATTTGAATGTGTATAATTGGTTTCAGATTAATACAGTTCCTACATAGTGTTCACTGCTCCCTACTCTCTGAGAAGGGGATATCTGTGGAAGTTCCCTTGACAAAATTCACTAATTTTGAATAGCCTGTAACATCATTAAACACTGTCATCATTCACTTTCCTTGTTTGTAAAAAGATGCAATGAAGGTGAATGGATGAAAGCCATATGGGTTTAAAAAAACATGGGCGAATGATGACAGAATTGTCATCCAGAATTGACAGCAAGTTGCCTCTCTAACTTCCTGCACTTGGCAGCATTACTATCAATAGCTGCCTTACAATGTAGTAAAAGAGGAAAAACAAAGAGGAAGAATCAGCAAAGGCAGTTGGTCATGGCCATTGGACATGAGTACCATGCGGAAACTTTGAGGGGCACACTATGAGTTTTTTATTTACACTCAATGTCTAGAACAGGAATTGGCAAGTCAAGAGGAGGAAGGACTGTCTAACCTTACCGTATGTCAAACATCTCTCTCTCTCTCTCTCTCTCTCTCTCTCTCTCTCTCTCTCGTATTTGTGCTGAGTCTAGTCAGCATTTTGTTAAAATAGCAATACTTCTCAACTCAGGGTAGCTGAGCTCACTGCAGTGTTTGTGTGGTCAATGCTATGGAACATCAAACTAGATTTGTACATGTTATGAAGAAAATATAAGTGGTGCTTTGTTTGCCAGGGCGTAGCAATGAAGCTACTAGGGTGTTCTGAATGGTTTTCAATGTGTTGCTATGCGGTTGCTAGGGTGTCCTGGATGATTGCTAGGACATTGCCTAATGTCATCAGCACAGTATGGGCAGTACGCACAGTCTGTTCACGTTTTTGGCCATAGTCGGCATGCATTTGCAGTTGACTGTATTAAAGAGTATCGCAAAGCAGTCGTAGTGCACTTGTGTAAAAAGTCTTATGGGCTCGCAATGAAAAGAGGATACTTTAAAAGGCTAGAACTCTTGACTGTGCGCTGGACCTAATAGAGCATGGAGAAGCAAAAGTATACTCTAGCCTTAACAGCAATAGTAATAGTGGCCCTAGAGTGCCAATGTTATTAGGCAAGCACAATGGAGCTGTTCAGGTTGTGGTCCAAAAACCCTGAAGAAAATTTGTATTTTTGAGCCATGGGTTTCCTCTGGATTTTCCTATGGGTTATTATTATGGAAGTTATGGATTTATGACAAAAAAAATGTCTGTGTGTAATTTATGTTTTAGAATAAAATGTCCAAGTATCTTCAATTAATTTTTACCAAAGACTATATATGATAATTTGAAAAGCCATATTATAAAAACGCATAGGATATTCCTGAGGAAACCCATGGTGAATTAGCCTTCTGGGTTCACCCACAAATTGACGTCATGACTGAACAGCTCTATAAATCCTCATTCTCCTTTCGGTGTTTGAAAGAAGAGCATGGTAATATCAGGGGAGAAGAATATTATGAGTAATGTCAGATCAAAGGATAAAATCATCCATTTATGGTTGGCCTGGAAGGAAAAGAGTCAGTAGCTCACAGTTACTGATGACTGAAGATAACTAGTTTTACTGCAGCCAATCATGGCAGACAATGTCTTTTTGGGCTTTATTTTATTAGCTGCTGCATGATGACATTGGTTTGTTTTCAAAGCATTGAGAAGATAAGTTTGGCAAATGAGAAATTGAAATGTCCCCTTCTATTGTCTCTCACTCCATGATCGCTCAGATTACTACTACACTATAGCTGAGAAATAGAGTTAAACAAAAAGCTTCTGCACTTTCACAGCTGAGAGTGCGGACAGACTTAGTACTCACACATGCTCAGGGTGCTCCCCGAGTTGGGTCGAAGACGTGACGTTTCAACAAGGTGGAGGAGAGACAGCTTTCTGTGTCAGTGTCAAATAAAAAGTTCCCCAAGAAATATACAAGAATGAAACTGGAGTCCTCCAATCTCTCAGACAACAAAGCACTAGAACACGAGTGAAACAGCTGTTTGTTGAACTGTTGTATGAAAGCAGTATCTCACTCGCAATCATGTTGTTTTGTCCATCTATCAGCAAGGCTGTGATTAACTACGGCCGAATCAAAGCCATGCAGATAGATCGGCATGCAGCACTCTTGCATATGTGAGATCACTTTAAGAGTCAGTGCATACAGAGAGATAGACAGGCTGAATTTTTATTTATTTTTTAGTTTTTTTGATTGATTTATTGATAAATTCATTGATTGATCGATTAATAATTTACCCATTTGGCATCCAAAGTGACTAACAGTGCATTCAATGTATTCAGTGTGTTCCCTGGGAATTGAACCTGTGAGCTTGGTGTTGCTAGCACCATGCTCTACCTCAGTGGTTTACAACCCTGTTCCTGGAGCCCCCCACCCAACACTGCACATTTTGAATATCTCCCTTTTCTGACACACCAAATTCAGGTCTTGGAGTCTCCACTTATGAGCTGATTAGTTGTATCAGGTGTGTTTGATCAGGAAGTTATCCAAAATGTGTAGTGTTGGGGGGCTCCAGGAACATGGTTGAGAAGCACTGCTCTACCCATTTAGCTAGAGGAACATTATCATCATTATGAAAACATTGCCCTCCATCACTTCATGTTTAAAATATGTTTCAGTTTTACTCCTACATTGCAGCAAATGCAACAGCTAAGCATTTTATTCATTTCCTAATTGTGTTGCTTGATGTTTGTTATGCAAATAACATGAAACATTTTGAAGAAGAATTTGCCACTAGCTAATTTCTCTTGCTGTTCGCCTTCTTACAAACATATTCAAATGTTCTGCATGTTCTATTTCACGTGGTTTGGTTTTGGGATGGCTGAGTCACATTCCTTGCTCTAACAAGTTTCTGAGCTGTCGTAGATCAGTCAACAGTGCTGTGTGTTGTCTAATGTTGGTAAGGACTTGTGACTTTTTTGTATCCCTCTGGATTATAGCTGAAGTGTGTTATTCCTGCACCAATAGCATCACCAAACGGAACAACAAAAATAATCACTGGTTTCAAACAGATTCCAGAAAACTCCCACTATCTTCCATAATTGGTTGTATTAATTAACACATAGCCCCGCCCCAAACTCACTCCATTGGTCACGCCAATGTTGCTGTGTTGAGATGGACAGGCCACTGAAATAAACAGGAGAATGTTTTGAAAGCACCACAGAGGCACTGTTAAACTTGTAGGTGAAATCAACCTACGAATTGATTACGTAAAGCTGGGATATGAGAAAGGAAAGGAAAACTACACAAACAACTTGACTGACTTTTTAAAAGTGCATTGTATTGTAATACCAGTGAACTGGTCTTTGAGCATCTATGTATCATCCAGTCTTAATTTCTGTGCAGTTCTGGCACCAGAACAGCTGAAGTATTGCAGTGGTATCAAAGTGAACACTAGGATTGATGATGTCGGCTTGTGCTGCAGACTACAATGACAAATTGCATGTACAAACACCTTTACTGTGTGCTTGAAATCTCAAAAACCTTCACTTTTACTATATCTAGCTGGGCCTCTTGCACATTATTAACCAGAAAAAAATAAAATTTTAAAGACTTACAACATAGACCACATCCACACTTATATAAATGCATTTATTTTGTTACGTTTATGTCTCTCATCCACACTAGACTGGTGTTTTCCTCCACTGAAAACGTGCTTTTTTAAAAATGTTCTCCATTACCGCATACTTGGGAAACGGAAAATGGATTAGTGTGGCTGTGCCTTGTGTGATGACAAATTTACACTTTTATTTAACAGTGTAAGTCTAGCAAAATATATGTTTTAATTTTGGTTTTTATTATTTAGTGTAAACTTATAACTTTATTCTTTGTGTTATATTACCCTGGCATTAATAAAATTAAATAAACAAATAAATAAATAAAGTAAACTGTGGTGGGGTTTCAAATACAGCTGCTGAGGGACAGACAGTAAATTTGCCATCTTTCTCACTTCTGAATGTTGTAATCCACCACTCTCTATATTTTTCTCATCTTTTGAAAAGTTCAAAGTAACATTTTCAATGGCCTACCATGTGTCTCTATAGAGGTTTACTCAGCTATAGTTTACTATGCGTTCCAAACACGTATATGTGAAAAGGGTTGGTTGAGCACACCGCTCATACCACAAGAAGCTGAAAATAAAATGTGACAAAATGGCCAGTCTATTTTTGTATTGATTTGTTTAATGGTTATTGCGTTTAATTCAGTTTCACACAAATCACGACTACAATACTGCCCTACAAAACAAAAAGGCAGTAACTGCATTTTTGGTCAAAAATGAGTTATTATCATTTTCATGACATTCAAGGCATCCTTTGTTATGTGATAAAACATTTTATCTCAAATGTGTGTCGTTTGGAGAAAAATGGTAGTCGTTTGTACAGTAACTGCAAAAAGCCCTGACAGGATAACTTTAAAGTCATTTTTCTCAGTTCTGCACTCTGTGTAGTTACTGCCTTTTTGCTTTGTAGGGCAGAATAGCAAATTATGACTTTATTAACACATATTTTTCACTCTATTACTCACACACTGCTATGTTATGATATCAGAACACTTTTACACTAATGCATAATTTGAAAAAGGTTATATTTTAAAGCTTGTATTACAGACCAACCTACATTTACACACCAACATGATAAGCTTGCACTCTAGTTTACCTAAAAGAGTGTTGGACTTTGGACCAAGCCTCAAGCCTAGCCAAGGACACTCAATGTGAAAGTGAAGTGAAAGTACCATAGAAGTGACACAAATTACCTGTTTCCATCAGAAAATGTGATTTCCATGCTGAATTTGCTTTGAAAACATTATCGATTAAATTTCAGCATTGGTTAAGGGTTAGGATGTCTGTTTTGTTCACCTCTCATTTATCTTTTAAGACACTATTGGTTAGGTTTAGGCTAAAGTTTTAGCTTGCGGATGTACGTTTTACTCATTAAAACAGCCATCTAAAATTCACCTTAAAAACCTTGTCTGATTACGATACCATTTCACTTGCATTTGGCAACCCCGCTGGACATTTCAGAATTACAATGAGCTTCATTGCCAAGTATGCTTACACACAAGGAATTTGTCATGGTGACAGAAGCTTCCAGTGCAAATGCAACCATATATACATACAAACATTTTTACATATCTACATATAGTGACATACAAATACAAATAACAGATGAAAAAAGAGAAATATAAAATAGAGCAATAATTTTGTTTGAATATTTTATATACTGATATACAATTATGCCCAGGTGATGTAATGTATTGAAGAAGAGTTAGGATATGTTAAAGTATATAAATGAAAAATAGATATAAGTAGGAATGGATGGATTGAATATTGCACATGGTTGTACTGACAAAAGGAAAGTACTTGTGGAAGATTTAAGTGTTCATGAGGTGGATGGCCTTAGTGCCTGGCTGTTCTGGTGCTTAGTGCTCTGTAGCGCCAGCCAGAGGGCAATAGTTAAAAAAGGAAGTGTGCTGGGTGAATGGGGCCAAGAGTGATTTTACCAGCCCTTTTCGTCAATCTGGATGTGTACAGTTCTAGCAGGGTGGGTAGCGGAGTGCCAATAATACTCTCAGCTGTCTGAACTATCCTTTTAAGTCTAACGATGTCTGACTTGATAGCTGAACCAAACCAAACAGTTATAGAAGTGCAAAGGAAAGACTCAATGACTGCTGAATAGAATTGTATCAACAGCGCCAGTGGTAGGTTAAACTCCCTCAGCTGGCAAGGGAAGTACAACCTCTGCTTGGCCTTTTTCGAAATTGAGTCTATGTGGGTCTCCAACTTCAGGTCCTGTGTGATGTTAGAGCCCAGGAACTTGAATGACTCCACTGCTGCCACAGTGCTGTTCAGAATGGTGAGCGGAGTCAATTTTGGGGTGTTCCTCCTAAAGTCCACTCTCATCTCCACTGTTTTAAGCATGTTCTACTCTAGGTTGTTTTGACTGCACCAGACAGCCAGCTGTTCAACTTCCCTTCTGTATGCAGACTCATCGTCATCATGGATGAGGCTGATGACAGTAGTGGTGTATGCAAACTTCAGGAACTTAACAGAGGGGTCATTGGCAGTGCAGTCATTTGTGTGCAGGGAGAAGAGTAGTTGGGCGAGTACACATACTTGGGGGGCACCAGTGTTCATTGTACATGTGCTGGAGGGGAATTTTGCCATTCTCTGCCTGTCTATCAGAAAGCTAGTGATCCACTGACTGAAAGAGGCAGGAACAGAGAGCTGGATTAATTTAGTCCATAAGAGAGCAGGGTTGATGGTGTTATAAGCTAAACTGAAGTCAACAAATAGTATCCTTGCATAAGACCCTGGTCTGTCTAGATGTTGAAGTTTGTAATACAGTCCCATATTAAACTGTTTGCTCGATAGGCAAACTACAGGGGATCCAGAAATGGTTCAGGGATGTCCTTCAGGTGGGCCGACACCAGTCTCTCAAACGACTTCATTGACAACACACATCAGAGCTACAGGTCTGTAGTCATTGGGACAGGGATGATTGTGGAGCGTTTAAAGCAGCAGGGAACTTCACACTGTTCTACTGATCTGTTGAAGATCTGTGTGAAGATGGGGACCAGTTTGTCAGCACAGGATTTTAGCCTTAAAAAACACTCCAATCATTGCAGTCAAAGCAGGCTTACAGTTTCAGCTCTTCTTCATTGGTCAAATTCTTTACAGTCTTTACTACAGGTTTGGCTGATTTTAGTTTCTGCCTGTAGATTGGAAGAAGATGAACCAGATAGTGATCAGAAAGTCCCAAAGCTGCTCGAGGGACAGAGCGATATGCATCCTTAATGGTTGTATAGCAATGATCCAGTATATTTCTGTCTGTGGAGGGGCATGTAATGTGCTGTCTGTATTTGGGCAGTTCACATGTGAGATTTGCCTTGGTAAAATCTCCAAGAATAATAATAAGTGAGTCCAGGTATTGTTGTTCCTTGTCTGTGATCTGATCAGCTGTTGCAGAGCTGGGCTCGCATTCCCACACTTGCGTCTTTTAATGCGCTTGTACAGCACCACAGCTCCTCCAACTAAAATGTCCAGCAAAACTTCCAATTAATCAAATACCAGTAAAAGATTGTCTGGTGTGTGCTGACGAATATTCAGGACAAAAACACAGGACAAACAAACAAAAACAGCAAAAGAACTAGAGAGCTCCATACTGAGGCGACCATCCACGGCACCATGATGTAACATTTCACTGGGGAACTGCAGCCTAATGTGTAATAAAGCACGTAATTTGTAAATTTCATTAGATCGGGCTGCGATCTTTGGCAATCCACCACAGAGATTGGTAGAGCAGGAATACATTAGCCTTGCTCACTTGAACAAACGTTAAACAAAGCCATTTATGTGCTCTCTCATCTGTTCACTGTCAGCCCAACACTCATCAGCCACAAGAAAATCTCACCGCTGCTGATTGAGCCATGTAGAGATTCCACCAGTCAATATAGGAGTCCCCATTGTGCTTATTGCTTTTTCTGATTGATGCTTTGTTTCCACCTTGAGCGCAATAAATCTGGAACAGAAACCTCAGCTAAAGTTTAGTTTGACTTATAATATGGCATTGCATCTCTTGCTTGAAAAGAGCTCAGACAAAAACCACATGAGGTTTAAATGCTAAGACTAAAACACAGTCTGTGGACAGGGTAGAACAATTTGTTGTTCCCATCCAACACTCTTGTCAGTTGTTGAGGTGCGTATCCACTAAACAGTTGCAAAAAGTGTTATTCACTAATAATCCACAATCTAGTTTAAGCATGCGCAATCAGTGCTAAAATAGACACTTTTACCGGCACAATTCATTCTTAGGGAACGTGATGAAGTGACAAGCGATAAAAGGTATCTCTTCCATGTTAACTGGTGTAAAAAAGTGTTTTTGTCCTAAGTAGCAACAAGTCTGGTAGGATGGTAATAATGAGCTGTTTAAGGGCTTTTCAAGAGACATATTCTAAATCGTGCACTGCTGGGTTATTTGGACTTGCAGACCTGACAATGATGTGGCTTGTCACATGTGACTGACAATCCCTCATGTAGACAGTCAGACCGTGACAGATAGTCATTGTTTCTGACAGCCCAACAACGTCTGTTTAAATTATTCCATTATGACTGAACATTTAGGGTGAGTGTGTCACTATTCAGTTGCTGACCGGGATATGCAATTCCGATTTTTACTTTTTTTACATTATTACTCCCTCATGTTATTCCAAACCTGTAAGACTTTTTCCACCATGGAATGCAAAAGAAAATATTAGATTAAATGTTAGAGACTGACAGCTTCAGTCACCATTCAGCATCACCATTTCAGCATCACAAACATTCACCATCTTTCATTGAATGGATTAAAAAAATAAAGACAAATAAGATGCAATTAAAGAAAATGGGGACTGAGACTAACATCCTGCCGTACATCATCTTTTGTGTTTCATGAAAAAAAGTCATACAGTATGATCAACATGATGGTGGGTAAATAATGATAGATTTATTTTATTTAATATCTATATGTGGCACGGTGGAGGGTGGGACCGGCGCGTGATTGCGCACGCCCGGTCCCGTATCTGGCTGATTGAGCCGGCAAGAGGGTTAAAAGGCCACTCGCAGACGGCGATCGGGAGAGAGAGCTTAATCAGCAGACGTCTGCTGTCCTAAATGTTTGTTTTAAGTTCTTAATTAAATTATGATTTATGTTGACAAGTCGGTTTCTCGCCTCTTCCTTGCCCATTAACTTGATCTGTGTTACATTGGTGCCGAAACCCGGGAAGGAAGAGGGATGCGCCGTAGCGGAGTTCTCGCCACTTCTCAATGGAGCAGCCGCGGCCATCTGCCGGGGGACGGAGGAGCCCAGCCGCCTGGACGCGGAGGAACGGCCGCCGACCGCGAGGGGAGGAGGGGCTCCTGGCCGACCGCCTGGAGCGGTTAGGGCCGCTGCCAGGGGCGGGGGAGTTCCCTACTGGCCGCTGGAACGCGGCGGGGTTGGAGACTGCCGACCGCGTGCGGGGAGGGGCTCGCCGCCGACCGCCTGGAGCGGGAGAACCGCTGCCAGGGGCGGGGGGAGGCCCCTTCGACACCCCGGGAACGCGGCGGGGCGTTCCGTCCGCTAGGGGCTGAGGACTGCCTCCGATCTGCCCGGAGAGGCGCGGCTGTTGTCCTGAAGAGGGTGGAGAAGTGGCTGAGGAACGAGCTGCGGCGTATCAGAGAACCGGCGAGTACGTTTTTTTTTCTTTCGTTTCTTTAATCTCTCTCTCCTCTCTCTCTCGATACCGCTCTGCGGTGGCCTTTTCCCTCTTTTTTTAAATTATGGTGTTTATGGGAGGGGGAGGTACTGCCCAGTGCAGGGACCCTCCCCCCCCCCTTATTTTTAATGGTTGTTTCCCTCCCCTTGCCCCCTCCCTCGTCCAGGTTGATGGGGATGACCCGCCGGCAGACCGCGCGGGAGGCGCCCCCCCCCAGGGGATGTACGTCAGGCCGGGGGTCCCCAGCCTGAGAGAACGGGGGAGGAGTGTGGCACGGTGGAGGGCGGGACCGGCGCGTGATTGCGCACGCCCGGTCCCGTATCTGGCTGATTGAGCCGGCAAGAGGGTTAAAAGGCCACTCGCAGACGGCGATCGGGAGAGAGAGCTTAATCAGCAGACGTCTGCTGTCCTAAATGTTTGTTTTAAGTTCTTAATTAAATTATGATTTATGTTGACAAGCCGGTTTCTCGCCTCTTCCTTGCCCATTAACTTGATCTGTGTTACACTATACTATAATCTTTCATGTATGTGTGTCAATATCCTTTATAATGTAAAATATAGTTTGCTCAACTTCAGGGGGAAATACAGGGAAATCTCATTGCTGTCTGAATATGAAACAATTGTAATATTAAGAGTTCTTTGTAATAGTTCTTACAGTCAAAGTGTTCATAGTAATAATATTGTAAATATTGTAATTAATTACATAGGGTTTATGTCGTGATTTTATGTTACGGATTGTGGCAGCGGGAGCGTGGTCGAGCGTCCATCCATAGAGAGAGAAAGCGTTAAGAGTGCATACACCTGAGCCAGATAATGATTAACACCTGTTTCTAATTGCAATGAGCTTGGAGAGAAGTATAAAAGGGACCACATCAGTGGGAATAAGAGAGAGAGAGAGTCAGGGACAAAGAGACCAGTTGTGAAGCTGATGAGTGATGAGTGAAGCTGTAAAGTACTGGAGTTTATTAATTTAAAGAAGTCAAAGAAACCTGTTCCCTGTATCCTCCTTCCCCTCCTGGCATGAAGTTTGTTACACTGGTGCACTCATCAGCTTAACAACAAATCTCTTTGTCCCTGACACACTCACACTCGCTCACTCTCTCTGTCTCTCTCTCCCTCTCGCCCTTGCCTGCCCGCCCGTCCCTGGCGTGGTCCCTTTTATACCGCTCTCCCCAAGCTCCCAAAACAGGTATTCCCTGTGTCGAATGAAGTGACACAAGGGGTCTTCTTTGGACGGCGAATTGTACCTCTGAACTTGAGAAAAGGCCAATGTCAAGTTGGCAGACAGAATTTGCATGCCCCGCCCCGGACATCCGGATATAATGGGAAGCGGGTCAGCGAATGCCAGTCAGAATGTTTCTTCGGAGCCGAATAGTTGTGCAGCAAGCAGCTGAGTCTCACTCCTGTTCCACTCACCTCTACCAGTGAGAAGCATTGCTGTTGGATCCGCACGGCATCTGACGCGGAAGACTCGACTGGGCTGCCGCCTTCGGGCCAGCCCGCCCAGTCGGAGGCGGATGCGCAGATGGCCGTCATGCTTTCCCAGGCTGCCATGAGTGTGGGCTTGGACTGGAACCCCCCCGTCCTCCCCACAGCCTTCGACTGGCTAGACAACTGGTACTTCGGCGCCCGGCACCGCTCACAACCCCAGCTGACGCGGTCGTGGAGGGTACATTTCACTGCCCGCATCTGACCCCCTCGCTCATCCGCTCACACTACCCTGGATGGCGGAGCGGCCCACGGGTACACGGAAGTCCCCCAGGTGGATAGGGCAGTTGCGATCCATCTGTGCCCAGAGAACCCCACCACCTGGCGGGACCGCCCTGTACTCCCCTCTAGAGCCTGTAGGACGACGTCATCACTGACCTACAAAGCCTACTCTGCCGCTGGACAGGCCACCTCCACCCTGCATGCCATGGCTCTCCTGTAGGTCCATCAAACCAAGGCACTTAACCCTCTGGGGTCTGAGGGTATTTTGGGCCCTGGAGAAGTTTTGAAATGCCCTGACATTTGTGCTTTTTTCAGTTGTTTAAAAACATATTAATGGCTAATGTCTGATAACACAGTATTCAGCACAAACTGGGCTACAATAATATGTGAGCAACATGTGTGTACATGTTTGTATTTTTGAGAAAATAATGTTTATGCATGGTTTTTGAAAAAACAAAAATTTTAAGTCACTGAAATAAGGTCATATAACACATACTAAACATTTGTCCACAAGACTTTTGAGAACTGGATCTTGTAGCCTAGAGTTTTTGCTACAAAATGATGTGAAAACCATCCTGATCACTCATTCATACAAAACAATATAGTAATTTAACTTTTGTAAGATAATTTTAGTGTTGAAAGGTAATATGCGAGGAGACGTGAATGATCATGAATATTTAGGTAATTCACACCTGATGATACAAAGACCCCTCTCCTGGGCCCATCAATGAGGAATGCGATAAAGCCCATACCTCCAGCCGAGTTGAAGAAGGGTTTCTACAGCCCTTACTTAATTGTACCCAAGAAAAGCGGCGGGTTGCAACCAATCTTGGACCTGCGTGTTCTCAACCGGGCTTTGTACAGATTTAAAATGCTCACGCAGAAACAGATTCTCACCTGCGTTCGACAGCTAGATTGGTTCGTCATCCTCGCTCCTGGGGCATATGGCATCCTCAGCCGCGGTCGTGCCGCTCGGGTTGATGCATATGAGACCGCTACAGCACTGGCTACAGACTCGAGTACCTAGGTGGGCATGGTGCCACGGCACACACTGTGTGACATCACCCCTTCCTGCTGTCAGACTTTCAACCCTTGGACAGACCTCTGTTTTCTGCGGACCAGAGTCCCCCTGCAGTAGGTGTCCTGACTTATCGTGGTAACCACAGACGCCTCTTGACAGGGTTGGGGCGCCGTGTGCAATGGGCGTTGATGGCTGTAATTCTTGCCCTAACGGAAGTTTCTCCCACTAATCCGAGGCAAGCATGTCTTGATCCATTCAGACAGCACTGCGATGGTAGGAGGGGAGGCTGTCCCCCTCTGTTCTCTGCCAGCGACACTTGCCTGGAGTTCGGTCTGGTGCTTTCTCACATTATCCTGATACCCCGACTGGGCTATGTGCCCAAGGTTCCTACGACCCCTTTCAGGGACCAGGTCGTGAACCTGCAATCTCTGGCTCGGGAGGAGGCAAACCCAGCCCTTTCGTTGCTGTGTCCGGTGCGTGCTTTGCGTACCTATTTGGACCGCACACAGAGCTTTAGATGCAGCTCTTTGTCTGCAATATCCAGAAAGGGAACGCCGTCTCCAAACAGAAGTTAGCCCACTGAGTCGTTGCCTATCACACCAAGGCCTTGCCCGCCCCCTTGCGGTTTCGAGCACACTCTACTAGAAGTGTGGCATCCTTGTGGAGACTGAGCCATGGCACCTTCCTAGCAGACATCTGCAGCGCAGTGGGCTGGGCAACACCCAATACCTTTGCCAGGTTTTACAATCTGAGGTTTGAGTCGGTCTCGTCCTGTGTTTTGTCAGGTCTGAGCCGGTAGAACTCGTAACGCGACACAACCGACCGGGTGTTCCGCTTGCACCTTGCACCCTTCACCAAGTTGATCCAGTGCGCCTTATGTCCCAGGTCAGCCACTGAGCATCGCTGCCTGGATTTTTCTCCTCCCTAGCCTTCTGGCCCGTGAATTCAGCAGAGCAATTCGTGGCCAGACCCACTACGAGTCTCAAATGCCCTGTACTGGGGTCGGGCTCCACGGGCATAGTTCCCTCTTCAGGCTAACTCCCCGTGATGTATTTTCCGCAGTACGGTGCCCCTTGTCAGCAGACCCGCTTTTCCCCTTGGCAGCCCCGCCTTCCCCGACTTAATATAGGCCCCAGCCGCTTTACGTCCTATGTGAGAGACATAGTGAGAGAGAAGGCCGCGGCTGCTGGGCTTGCTCCCATGCTAGGCATGTAACACCTTTTCCCCCCCTCAGGGTTTGTAAAAAAAAGAAAGAGTTGGGGGTGTTGGGGAGGGCTACGTGCAGCAGGAACAGGCACCTCTAGCACACAATAGCCTGCTGTGCACCTGTTTCAACAGTCACGTAACACGATCAGTGCGTGCTGCTTTTTTATGGACCCCTTGTTTCACTTAATTCGACACAATGTCGAGTGAGTGACAGAAGGGGAATGTCATAGTTACTGTCGTAACCTCCGTTCCCCGAGGGAGGGAACGAGACGTTGTGTCCCTCCTGCCACAGCACTAGACCTAGCACTGTAAATGGCTGTGCTTAATTTTCAGCTCCTCAGTGCAATATCTTGACTGGCATTTGCTGCCCCGCTTCCCTTTATACACGTATGTCCGTGGCGGGGCATGCAAATTCTGTCTGCCAACTTGACATTGGCCTTTTCTCAGGTTCAGAGGTACGATTCGGCATCCAAGGAAGACCCCTTGTGTCACTTCATTCGACACAACGTCTTATTCCCTCCCTCGGGGAACAGAGGTTACGACAGTAACCATGACGTTATTATCTGGCTCAGGTGTATGCACCCTTACCGCTTTCTCTCTCTCCAGACGGACACTCGACCACACACCTGCTGCCACACAGATATGTCATATTTAGCTTATTTTTGTTAGATTTTTTTTATCTTATTTTTTTTGTGGTACCAAATAACATATTTTGAATCTTTATATTTTCTTTCTACCCTGAAGAAATGGTTACGGATATTTATGAAAGCATAAAGATGATATGGCATCATCTTATGACTTCTGTAATTGAACAGTAATGATTAAATGCAGATGCTCAAAATGAGTAGGTGCAGAAACTGCACAAAGTGGGTCAAGAAAACTGAGAGCATGAGAAAACAAATAATTGCACAAAATACTTTTCGTTATGCATGTTTTTTCTCCTAGATTTAGATTAGAGCCAGCATAGTAGAAATGTGTTCAGCTATATGTTATTTTTTTTAAATCAATTGTTTTTAGAAAGATAAATTCAATGTGTATAGCATTTGGGTTGAATATATCATGAACTGATTAATAATCCAATAGCATACTTTGGACTTGCCATTTTGGTTAACTATTTTTTGTCTTTCTTTAGCATACTTGTAAAGATATCTTGTGGCCTATATCATTGGCTAGTTTAGATGTTTAATTATTCATCCGTTATTTATCCCTAACAAGATAATTTATTGCACCTGTTTTTTTCTGGTAATGTCTGTTCCTGTTGAGAACATTTGTCTGCCTTACCTCAGGAAATAACCTCCTATGGCTGAAGTTCTGGCATGTATCTGCTCTTGTTGCCAGGGAAAAGTGAGCTTGATAATGCTTTCTCACTTTGTGGAGAATTAGTGCAGTGCTTGAACCATTTAGTATTCTAAAAGAATCTTGTTAACTTCATTATTTGTATAAACTATTACACCAAATTCTAATTGAGTGAAGTATTAACACATCATACATCAGGGACTCTTTTTACCTTAAAAAAAATACTTTTATTAAAATGATACTTGTGTACCTGCATAAAGAGCCTCTTACCAGAGGCATTGTGGGTCAAAGCCAGAATGCATTAACTTATTTTAATGAATATAACCTTATTGTAAAGTGATGCATACTTTTTTATTAAAGGGGAATATGTTATTATCCAAACAAAGAATTCCACAGATAGTAATGCACTAAAATAGCGCAAATGCAAGTAACATTAAACGTTTCCCAAAGTCTAAGTGGGAGGTTGACTAATTAAAAGAAGTAGTCCCCATAGGTGGCAAATTCCTTGCTGTGTGCATTAAATCATTTAAACCCACATTCTCTACAATATTAATCAGCCTGCAGGCTGTGGTTATCCACTTTTGATATGGAATTCACATAATTCGCGTCAGGGCGTCAAGCACCGCTTTGAACTCCACATGAAAATTTCTGCAGACAGTGGCCATGTCCGGAATGGCTTACTACCAATACTACTCTTACTGCTTCTGTCATATCTATCTATAACAGAAATAGTAAGAGAAGTGTGGTAATATGCCATTCCGATAACGACCAGCGTCTTGTTCTGCCTTTACTGATGGCACTAGTAAAGTAATGATACTTCATCCAAATTGTCTGGTAATCATTAGCTGATGCTTCGAAAGCTCAGTGGTAATGGGTATTTTAACTTTTAGCGGAGCATCAACAGACCCTTCACAGGAGAACTCCAACAAGCTACACAGCATTCCCTGATCAGTGCATATGCACTTTTTTCCTGGCCATCTTAACGGGGAAATGTGAGTGTGATTTCTGCCGGAAGTTGTTCTATAGCATTCGCTAGCTTCGGCTGCTGTCATTTTAGACCCCGTTTACAGCTGGTATGGAGATTTGTTTAGGATGATCCGATCGCAAATTGTCAGTGCTAAATATATTACTAAATGGGGTGCAAAGCGTTTTGTGATTGGATCACAAAAAACACATACAGATGTTGTCAAAAAATGCACATTACATCCTGAATGATGTTATATATAGTCATATAAAGACATTTCTAAATCTGTTGTTTAATGTCTTACCTTGACAGGTTGAAGCCAACTCCTGATGTCATCTACTCAAGATCAGTATCTGAAACAACGGTGTGAAAGATGCCAATACTTACATTAGCTTTAAAAGCTGAGAAAGCTCCAGACCTCAAGGGAGGATCAACAAGACTGTATTTGAGAGCTTAAGAACACAGAATCTTCAGGAAACATGAACGTAAATGATCATGCCAGACCCTTTGGTAGCCACACTGAAGATGGCTGTAGAGAAACAAGGAACAACAACGGACATGCTGAAGATTCCCTGGATGGAGATGCTAATGCTAATGAAATCCAAAGGGAACATGGAGAAACTTTTGAGGTCATTGACAACTTGTCTTCTGTGGTACCTCACACTGAGAAACAGGTCAAGATGATTATTCAGGGAAAAGATTCCCCATGTGAAGACCCGGATCTGGCTGAGTTTGAGATGCTTGAAAGTCAAGAACTAGAAAATGAGGAAGAGATCAATATTCCTAAGGATGACCTGAAGGGGTCTCTATCCAACAATATTATGCAGACTGAAGCAAAGTCTCTGAAAGATAGCAATAGGTTCTCCCACCGCACTCTGAAAGAGCAAGATTCCATTGTTTGCACTCAGTCCAACTGCAAAAAAGTTGTGTCCAGCATAGCCAAGGCTGAGTTTAGCTCTGAAAACGATGTTTTTGTGTCTTGCCTCTCCACAATGTCTAGTCTTGGAGGAAGTCTTGCTAGCGCCCTGGACCAAGCCGGTCAAACTCAGAGCTCTGATTCATGGTATGCACAGTCAGGACCATACCGAACTCTCTCTGAGGATCTTACTCTTGCCTCACAGTCTTTTTTGACTGCATCAGATAAAAGCTCCCAACAAACAGGAAAAAGTACAATGCACATTGGCAGTGATTTTAACCTCACTTTGCCTAAGGAACCTCTTTTAGAAGCACAAGTAAACCAACCAGCCAAAGACTTTGCAACATATGAGATTTCAGGCCAGCTGACAAATGGTGTGAGTGAATGTAGCAATACAAAGACCAAAATGGTCCCTAATGAATCTGGTAGTGCCAGTCAGAACAATACAGGAGAACCTGGAAGTCATACTAAGGAGCACCATGGACACCATGTAACAGAAGACAAGGATCTGATTTTGAAAACAATATCAACTAGGAAGAATTCTTGCCAACATATAATTTCTGAAGACACACAGTCTACTTCACATCCTAGAAAGTTCTCTCATGATTCAAGTGGTGTTATACGGAATAAGCTCAAATCCCATGACCAAGAATGTCGTGACCTGAATCTAAACTTCTCTACAGTAACGTCAAAAGGTATACCAGTCCACTCTGGTGGGTCTGAACCCCAACCATACAGAAAGCAAGCATCTTTTGAAAAAACAAGAAGTTCTAGTTCACTGGAAAGGAGAAGACCCTGGAGAAGCCCTTCTCACCCCGAGACCCCTCCATCCCCTAAAATCACCTGTTCACCTCGGAAACAGCCAACTTCTTCACCAGCAAGATCTATTAGCACAAGAGTGGCTAGTCAGGAATGTACTGAAACTTCACAGAAGGGTATCAGTTGTCTGAGGCAACCAAGTAAAAGCTTTCTCAGTAATAGTATTACTATACCAAAACCTGTCCTTTCTCAACATCCTTGTAGAACAGAATCTGAACCCAAGAAGTCCTCTCCTTCTCACAAGCCCAAAAATGTCAGACCCAAAATTATCACCTACATCCACAAGAACCCTCAGGCAAAGACGATGCCTGAAGGCCCCTATGAAGTATCAACTCTACCACCCAGACTTACACCGTACACCAGCTCTCCAACCTCAAAAGAGCCAAAGGTTGAGGGGTCCAGAGGTTCACCTGTGTTGAGCTCTTCTAACATACTTTATGATAAGTATCGGCAGGAGATACAGAGGTCAGGGTACTACTCCCCTCCAGGACTGATGGTGTCTGGGATCAGGCTACCCAGTCAAACTGTCCCCCATAAACTGGTGGGCAAATCAGAGAGTTTCCACGGAGAGCTGCCAGATAAATACTTACATGAGGTGGGACTCAAGTATTAAAGATTCGTAGTTGCTTACAAAGCATTAATGTACCCAAAAAATTATTTGCATTTGTGAATGCATTGGAAGGGTCCATAATTTAAAGGAATGGTTTACTAAAAAGTGAAAATTCATCATTATTTCCATCATAATTTGGTTTAATTTTCATAAACTGGTTACAGTTTCATAACTGTATAACTTTCTTTTGTGGAACACAAACGGCTTACATTTCAGTCTGTTTCTCAGACTGAAATGTCTTTTAAAGACTTGGAATATAGTTCAAAAATCACATGGACTTTCGGAAGCGTGAACGCTACTGTCCCAATTAAATGAAATTGGATGGAAAGAGTGACAGTACATTCTTTCAAAATTCTCATTTTGTGTTCAAGTCATGGAAGTCATATGGGTTTGGAACAACATAAAGTAAATGGTGATAGAATATTTAAATTTTTTGGTGAATTGTTTCTATAAAATAATTTATTGATGCTCCCAATTTCTTTTTACAAACTCCTCAAAAGATGCTTCTCACTGTTTCAGGTTGGTAGAGAGGGTCATCTGACTACCCATGATCCTACTGGTGTTTTCCACTTTCCCAAAGCTTTAAGGCCTCAGTATGGAGTTGGAGCCATCACCAGACAGCCTGCTTCTAAGAACAGGGTGGTATTACCAGGTCAAAGGTCGGGATCACCCCTCGGTTACACGGCTCCAGCTGGTCAATCCCCAAGTAGCCACCAGGAACCCTCAGGTCAGTTAATACTAAAGCACTCTTTTACACTTTGTCCTGTATCCTAATTTTCCAGGATAGGCAGAATTGTAGCCTCTAATGTTTGAGGCCTTAAAAAAATGATCAGCAACTTGACTACATTTTGACTGTTCTTTCCTTTGATCCCTTTTAAGTGTTCACAAAAGCTCATTGATGTTTTCATTGAATTTATTATTATTGATTGTAGAAAGAAATCTAGTAATTATCTTTGATTCAAGAATGAACTTTTGTGATTTGTTTGTGGGAATACAAAGATTTATGTACCCTTTTACAGTGGATCAGAAGAGGCTAGCATCAGGTGTGGCTCCCAAATTTGTGCTCTCCAAAACTGGTCAGTCTGGACTGCGGCTTCCTGTTTTCTCCCACCTACCTCCTGCCCGACTGGCTGCATTTGGCTTCATCCGGAGTGCAAGTGTGTCCTCCGCGTCCAGCAACCAATCAAACGACAGTACACACAGTGACCCCTGCCGAACCAGCCGTGAGTGTCATATCTCTTACTGTCCTAAACCTGCTGTCAGTCACATGCAAAACATTTTACCCATGCTTAACCACACAGTGGTCTGACTGGAGAAGCACTTGCTAAAATGTGTGGTCATACAGCTTCAGGTTCAGTTGATTTGTTAGCTACTGGCTGCCCAATACTCCATAGTAACAATGCTTGCAAGGTGACATTTTCTTTACCTTCATTTTCTTCATCTTTCTTTTTTTTAACTTCTTCGTTCTTCTTTTTCTTCTTCATCTTTCATCTTACTCATCTCCATCCTCCTTTTTTCCTTTTCATTTTCTTCATGTTCATCTTCCTTTATCTTATTTATTATTTAATATTTCTCTGTCTTCTTAATCTTCATCTTTCTCTTTCATCTTCATCTTCATCACCATCTTTTTCTTTTTCTTCTTCATCTTTCTTTTATCTTCTTCCACTTTCTCTTTCTTATTCATCTCAACGTCTTTTTCTTAATCTTTCTTCTTTGTCTTCATCTTCTTCACCTTCTTTCTTCTTCATCTTATTTTTCTTCATCATTTTCATCTGCATACTTTTCTTTTTCTTCATCTTTCTTTTTATATTCAGCTTTTTCTTTTTCTTCCCATCTTTCTCTTTTTATTTATCTTTCTTCTTGTTCTTCATCTTTAACTTTCCCTTTATCTTCATCTACATTTTTGTCTTTTTCTTCATATTTCTACTTCGTCTTCTTCTTCTTCTTTCTCTTTCTTATTCATCTTCTTTTCTCTTCTTTTTCATCTTCATCTTTCTAATTTATCTTCGTTTTTTCTTTTTCATCTTCCTCTTATTTACCTTTTTCATCATCTTTATCTTTCATCTACATTTTTCTTATTTTTCTTCATCTTCTTTCTTCATCTTTCTTTTTCTTCATCTTTCTCTTTTTTTCTTCTCCATCTTCTTTGTCTTCATCTTTCTTCTTTTTCTTCACCTTCGTTTTCTTCGTCTTTTTCTTCTTCATCATCCTTTTCTTTTTCGTCATCTTTCTTTTTATTTATCTTCACCTTTCTCTTTTTCTTCCTCATCTATATCTTTCTCTTTTTATTTGTCTTTTTTTCCTATCTTTCCCTTTTTATTCATCTTCTTTCTTCTTTCCTCTCCTTCATACTCAACATTAACTTCATACTATTTTCATAATTTAAGACAAAAAAATTGAAATCTCCCTTGACAAAATTTAAGTCATTGTTCAACATCCAAAATCTTACTGAACAAAACCAACAAAATACAAGACCCATGACAAACTTTCTTTAACACTTCTCTTTTGTTGCCTTGCAAGTACTGGCATTCCCTTCAGTAAATGCAAATCTAGTTTATCATATGTCCCTTCTACCCCATGTAAAAATACTAACACAGTAAGAATGCTCTTCCACTTTCGTATGTGTGACAGATCTCTGTCATTCCTTAGAAAGGAGGAAGCGAGAGCTGGCTTAAACACACTAACGGAAACTGTTTTGGGCTTTTCAGCCATAGCACACACACAGGTTCAGTCCTCTTCCTCTGGGCTTCTTGTCTCCCCTTTATCTCCCCAATGTCACTCACTGAATCACAGATTGGCTGTTAGAGAAATTATACACAGGTGAGAGTCCTTCCCATTCAGTCCTCCTGGCCTCGCTCTCTATTCACAAACCAGCGCTCGGCCACGCCCCCTTCACAACAAAATGTTTAGTATGTTCCTCTAAATTCTTAACAGTGTGAAGCATTGTGTTGTGTTGCATTGCCAACACACATACCCTTTTCAGTCTAGTACTGGTGTTGTGTCAGGATTAGTCAAGGATCTATGGATTATCCAACTCATCCTGTCATAAGCCCTCAGTTACAAAGCACAATCAATGTCTCGAACATTCTGCTGATAATGCTATGTTTACACAAGTGTGTAAGTGTCAGATTGAAATACTGTGTCCTGGATAGAGAGTTCTGTGTATTACCTTGATATGTAATTTGTGAGATTCGCATATGAAATACCTGTCTTTTTCAGTTCATGTTTTTGTTCCATTTAGCATTCCTTCTGAACAGATGGCATGTGAAATGGTTGCATTAATTTGAAAGTCAGAATTATGTACATACATCATCACACACCAGACAATGATTTAGTTTATGAATACATTAAACAAGACAGCTCATTTTTTTCAGGGTACAAACTATGTCACTGCAGACTATGAGTGGAGGTGAAATGTATTTGATTATTTTATACAGATAAGATTTAGATTTCCCCAGATTCTTTACACATATAAGTGCTTATATTAATGTCCCAATATTAGAGGTTTGAAGGGCTGAATAAGCAGCGGCAGATCGGCATGATAGACATGCGATGTGTACCGCCGCACCATGCCCATCAAGTCTGAAGCCAGTGCTGAAGCGATCTCATATGTATCAACCCAAGGGGTGTGACCGCCGCCGAGGATGCCATATGCCCCAGGAGCCTCTGAAATTGTTTCAGTGAGACCGCTGCTCTCCCCCTGAATGCCTTCAGGCAATTCAGCACTGACTGAGCGTGCTCATTCGTGAGACGAGCGGTGCCCGCAGGTCCAAGATTAGTTGCAACCCACCACCTTTCTTGGGCATGACAAAGTAGGGGCTGTAGATGTCATTCTTCATCTCGGCTGGAGGGACAGGATCTGTTGCGCCCTTCTGTATAAGGACAGCAACTTCCGCATGTAGGGCAGCGGCGTCCTCGCCACCTACCAAGGTGAAACAGATGCCACTGAAAAATGGGGTGCACAATCTTGAGCTTCGCAGAGGCAAGATGTGCAGAATGGCCTGGGTCTGCTGCTTTACCGTCGAAAATTGCTGTGCGAAGTCTTCGATGGTGTTGCCGAAAAGGCCAGCCTAAGAAATGAGGGCATCAAGGAAGCGAACCTTGTCGGCATCCCTCATCTCAACCAGGTTGAGCCAAAGGCGCTCCTGGACCACCAATGTGAACATCGCCTGCCCGAGAGCCCGTGCTGTGACCTTCATCGCCTGTAGGGCGAGGTCGGTTGCTGAGCGCAGCTCCTGCATTAATCCCGAGTCAGGACCACCCTCTTGCAGCTCTTTCAATGTCTTGGCCTGGTGGGCCTGCAGAAGGACCATGGCATGCAGAGCAGAGGTGGCCCGCCCCACGGTGCTGTAAACCTTCACCGTCAGGGAAGATGTAGTCTTACAGGCCTAGGACGGTTCCGCCAGGTGGCGGTGCTCTGTGGGCACAAGTGCACCGCAATCGCCTGCTCCACATGGGAAACATCCGTATAGCCTCTGGCCACCCTGCCATTGAAGGTGTTGTGAGCAGCAGAACTTGAAAGCCTGGTCCGGGCAGTGAAAGGTGCCTGCCACGACTTCGCAAGTTCTTCATGCACCTCCAGGAACTGACCCCAGGAACCAATCATCAAGCCACAAGGGTTCGGGGCAGAGTGGAGGATTCCACTCTAACCTGACGCTTACTGCAGCCCGGGTAAGCATGGCCATCAGCTTGTGGCCACACCCGAATGCGACAGCCCAGCCAAGTCCTCCACATCAGACTAAAACAGCCTGCTCTCTGACACTGCAATTGATGTCTCATCCTCCCCCTGAGCGCCGAATGAGAGGTCGAACCCGCTCTGAGGATCGGCCGCCTGGCTCATCCCGGAACTTAACTGGGGCACACGTGCGTGCTTGGGAATGGGAGATCCGTGGGGATTCACCCGGTGGGCTTACTTCCATTGAAGTACCCAAATCGCCCCCAGCATTAACCGCCGTGGTCTTGTGCCTAGAAGCAGAAGAACTAAGGCGGGGAGCAGCTGGAGTGGATTTCTCTCTGAGGAAGGAAAGCCGCAATCATAACGTGGCCATGGTCATGTTCTCGCAGTGCGGACATGAACCATCCACAAACGCTGGCTCAGCGTGTCTTGAGGCTGATCGTGACCATCAGAAGCGGAGAGGTTACGACCGCAACCAGGAACTGCACATAACCGAAAAGGGATCTTTAAAAAGATGCTTTCCGACAGTCCCCACTCTTTTAGGGAAAATATACTCTTTTTAAGGAGAAATATGCTATACTCTGAAGAATGAATCTGAATGAGTGGTTGCACAACAGCTCCTTTTATACCCATATGTCCGGGGGAGTGGCATGCAAATTCCACTTGCCAATATTCAATGGCCTTTTCTTAAAACATAAGAGGTGTTTGGGGCTTCCAAGTGTGACCACTAGTGCCACTACATCGAAACAACGTCGAGTGAGTGACAGATAGGGAAATAGTGTTCTAGTAATCAATACAGATGTACTAGTGAGCTAACTATAGACAAAAAAGAATGCCAGGGGAAAGTTAAAAACAGGAGAAAAAGAGAAAAAGTTTTATTACAGACGTTAGATGGGCGTCTTTGACAGTTGTTCCATGTCCCGCTATTCTTTTATGGAGCTAGAAGTGGAATTAGCTATAAATATTACGATTCTAAAGTTACAGGTTAAACTTTTCAGATTAAGAAGAAATTCAGAACTCTGAATACAAATCTCTCTAATTCAGATTGTGGCAATTTAAATTGTAAACAAACTAGGCTAAAGGTCAAGCTTGCATGTTCCACAAGAAAAAGAAGAGGTATTCAGACTTGTCGAATTTAGCATTTTAGCCAATCACAGACCTACCAGTGGTGTCTCTACATTTGAGGCAGGTGGGGTTGAGCTTCACCAGATGTGCTATTTTATTTAGCTATTATGCAAAATGCATAGCATAATCATTTATTTTAAGAAATAATATAATTTCAGCATCTTAAATTGTTTAATGTCCATAACACCAGATAACTTGAGAAATTAGAAATTCTATAATTATTATGGTCTGTTGTGTTAATGCCATTCAATCGTTCTCAGTTGCTATTCGTTGAGCTAGTCTGTCGTTCTCAGTGTTAATCAAGGGAGATCTGGAAAACGTCATGATAGCCTGAGAGACACGTTTGCCTTTGTCGCATAGCAAATTAAAAGCTTTGATCCTATGTATGTCAAGCTGACAGGTTTTTGGAAATGACCACTCTTGAGTGCAGACCTGCATATTGAACTTCATTGGTAAATTTTAAAAGCAAATTTTTATTCTAATGTGTTGCTGGTTGGCCTAGTTAAAGTGCACCGTTCATCATTTCAATTAACTGTATGCCATTGCTTTGAAAAGTTGTTGATTCATTGGTTTTTGGTATTTGATTACAATAACTGCTAAATATTCAGACTTTTGTTTTAATTAGTTTAATTAATAAGTTGCTCCCAATGGCAGGCTAGCACCTTGCATGGCATCTCTGCTGTCATTGGTGTATGAGTGTGAGTGTGAGTGTGTGTGTGTGTGTGTGTGTGAATTGTACACAATGTAAAGTGCTTTGGTAACCGCTAAGGTTAAAAAAGGTGCTATATAAGTGCAGACCATTTATTTGTTATGTGAGTTAGGAGATACGTCTTTGACGTATTGCTTATATATGGTTAGATTTCACAGTCACTTGAGCGTTTTGACATTAATGTGCATGTTTTATTGTTGTTTTGTGCTAAAATGTAATTATTATGGATATTTTTGAATAGCATCATGCTCAGAAGTTGTGCTAGAAAAAAACATTTGTCACTCTTACATACTGAGCTGTAAAAATTCTGTTATGATTTATTTTATTCCTGGTTTTGTTTTCATTTAAGTACTAGGGCTACATTCAGGGGCGTAGCATCCATTATAATGGCATATATATTACAGTGGAAACATACAGTGGATTTGGACCTTTTTGACATTTTTGACTCCTCGTGCTTGAACGTGGTGAAAGTTCTACCTGTCAATCAACTGCTGCGCTAAAACAAGTTCTTAAAACTTTATCGGTTACGTGTGGCTATAATAAATAACCATTTGATCTGAAAATGTGTGAACGCGCATACATACACAATTTGTCATAAGAGATGCTTAATACCAGATGTAAATTGTGATGGAGCCTGTGAATATGCATCTTTATACCAGGTAATAAACAGGGCACACACACAGTGGGAGTGTGTGTGTGTGTGTGTGTGTGTGTGTGTGTGTGTGTGTGAGAGAGAGAGTGAAGTCAAAACAGATGCACTGGGTTCAAATGATTTTTCTTTTTCTATTTTATTTGGAATAATCTGTCAATTTCAAAAAACGTTAAATGACGGATCATTTTTGGTTAACGCAACCTCTGAATTCATGTTGGGTTAAGTGATTGTTTGTGTCCCACCAGAAATAATGAGCCTGAGATGCCACAAGACCAATACGAATTCTCTGATTTTGGGCCATGATGTCTTCTGTGACTAAACATGGAAATACTTATGTACTGCATTTCCATAATTCTCATTATTAATCTGAGAATTTGAGATAACAACTGAAGGCACACTCTAATAGTCCTAGGTAGTTAGAAAACAAACTTATCATAATGCTCCTGAAGACAGTGATTAAACCACTGGAGTCATATGGATAACTTTTGTGCTGCCTTTATGTGCTTTTGGAGCTTCAAAATTTGGTCACCATTCACTTGCATTGTATGAACCTACAGAGCTGAGATATTCTTCTAAAAATCTTTGTTTGCACTGAGCAAATGATAGAAAGTAATACACATGTGGGATGCATGAGGGTGAGTAAATAATGAGAGAATATACATTTTTGGGTGAACTATCCCTTTAAGATCAGAAAAAATTGCACACATCAGCTTTAACAATTGCAATATCCAGGCATATTTACAGACCAGATGAGAGTCTTTTCCCTATGTCAGAGATAGCAGTAGTTTATATACAGTGTTAACAACGCCATGTATTGGGCTACTTTCAGCAATCACTCACAATTCCCTATTACTCTGAAAGCTAATGTTCTGCTGAGTCATTTACACTGTTGTGTGGTCATAGATGACTGTGCACACTGCTGCAGTATGTGTCAGCTTAATTTACCTATGTTAGGCTTAAGTGTTCTCTCATTAATTAATATAGATAATATTCTCTGCAGTCATTCCCCCAAGACTGCAGACAAATGCTGTCTCTAAAGCAAAAGGTGTTAAAATGTGCTGAGTATAATGTATTCATTCTCTTTCTCTGATTCTGTTGGGTTGTTAAAGTTGCCGTCTGTTGTACTGTAAGGACAGAGTGTGTTTTGAAACCACACCTTCATTTTGTGTCCCATTATGACATCAGGAGACGTCCCAACATGTCTGCTACTATAGTGGGGACACATTTGTCTCTCAGCTCGGACAGCTGAGGGGTCAACAGTGGCGCCTTCCCTTCCCAATTTTATGTTCCCTATTATAAACCCATATAGTCGTCTGCTTGTTATTTAAATCTCGAGGACTAGTGTGTGCATGTTTTTCTTTTTCTCGATGCCGTGCACGGACAGCTGTTGACCCCACCCGAGTTGAAGTCCAACTCCAGGCCAGGGTGATCCCTTTTACTTTCAGTCACTCTATATGTCTTGTCTGGTAAAGAGACAGAAGTGTCCTCTACATGAAGAGGAGTTGGGCTGGTGCTATTTTGATAGAGGAGTTATTTCTTTCCGAAAAGCCTTTAAGTCTTCTTGAATTACAGTATGGTAACCATCATTTGTAAATATTAGAGATTTGCTTGAGGCCTGAGCTTTCTGGTGAATTTTTGTCAGATCAATTTTAATAAAGCGGATGATGCTCTTTGTCATCTCCAAGTCTGGATTCTGGATGCATCTTATCTACTAAAGGAAGATTTGGCAGCACAAATGTTTACATTACTGGGGTATTTCGTACCTCTCTTTACTTTTGTTTTAAAAAGGGACACGGAAAAGCAGGGCCTGCACACATGTAAGTGTTGTTTGTCATTCATTTAAAAAATCTAGGGATGCTCCGATCAGAATTTTTTCAGCCGATATCGATCACCAATCTTCATGTCACCTGATCAGCTGAGACCGATCCTGATCCTCATTTCACCTTTTATCAGGATCACTGTCATAACTGGCTATATGTAAGCTTTCTTCACACTGTCATTATTAATGAAACTCTTTCTCTTCCCACTTTGCTTAGTTTTCGCTGACAAAAAAAGTTTAAAAAGTTTAAAAGGCTTATTAAAAAAGCTGTTTTAACAAGTATAAGCTAACAAAATATTCTCTATATAAGGTACGTAGCCCTATAAAAATTAAGCTTTAGTGTCAAACTGATATCACATAGGTGCAATTAAACTTAATGTGTCATTTTTAGTTATTTATTCATTGTCATTATTTCACATAATTTTTTATTATTCCTTATTTTATTCAGATTTGAATTATATTTTGGTATCTTAATATTGTATTTTGAATAATTATATTTATAAACTATTTCCCTGCCTTTTCATTTAGATGGATGATTGTGTTAATACTTGTAAATTAACGAATGAGAGGAACACGTGCTCTCTCATGAAGAGATGAAAGGAAAGCGGAGAAAGAGTGCATGTTTCTGGACTCTATTGTTAATGATGTTTAATCAGGAAATATTTAATAAAGAGGTTTAAATTATACCACATCTCGTAATTCGTGTTATTACTGAGATGCCTATGCCCGGTGGATGCTGAGAAGCTGCCGCCATGAACGATAATAAGGACCGTTTCACAGCTCGCGCTGTTTTCCCTTTGCCTTGTCGTGTGTGAAATGCCACATTAACAGTACAGTACACAAACTTTTCATATTGGCCATCCCTCCCCTACTACATCGTTCTTAAAAGCTGAACCAAGTTTGTTGTCTTACAACACAGTATCCCCCACACTATGTGATGCCATGACTGCTGAATTCTTAAAGCAGCTAATTGAGCAATAGGTTTATGCGATTGGCAAATTACTGATCACCGATCGATTCATAAGACGTGAATATTGGGTGATACAGATCGGTGGCCGATCTATCGGAGCATCCCTAAAAAAATCCCATAAATTTGTTGGGGTTTCAACCAAGGGCGTAGATTTGACTTGAACATTAATAATTATAATACAACAGTACCGTTTCTCAAATCTGATTGGACAAACTGCATTTCAAGAGTGCTGATATTTAATTTAAGTTGCTTCACTATTTGTATCACTCTGATTCTCAAATTTCACGCTCTGCAACTTAAAATGGGATTAACCCCTGACTGGTAAATTTTCAGCTCCCCGTCTGTCGCTCACTTTGATGTCGTGTTGAAGAAGCAACACTAGGGGTCTCTCTTGAGCGCAGAATATGCCTCTGATCTATGAAAAAAGGCCAATGAGAGTTGGCGAACAGTATTTGCATACCCCGCCCCCGGACATACGGGTATGAAGGCGAGGGAAATATACACGTTCATTCAGAAATTTTCTTCGGAGCCGATGGTCGTGTATGCAGCCAGCTGCTAGTGACACACCAGTTTCCTGCTTCTATCCTCTGATGCTCTGTTCTACTGTTGGATCTACGGCACACTTCAGCGGCTTTCCCCATCTCTGCACGGTGTGCAGTTTGCCCCTGGGCACTTTGACAGCGCAGAGCATTTAAAAGAGTTTTATTTTTATTTTTTCTCTGTAAAAGAGTTTATTTCTCTAAAAGAGCAATACACAGCGGCGTTGAACGTCCTTTTTAGGACGCATCTTTTTAAAGATGCCATTCTGCCCCTGTGTAGTTCCTGGATGCGGTAGAGTGCTCTCTGCTTCAGACGGCCACAGGCGTTGTCTCGTGTGTCTGGGCACCGATCACACCGAGGCAGCGTTTGTTGATGGCTCATGCTCTCATTGCAAGGGCATGACCATGGCAACGTTGCGGTCGCGGCTTGCTTTCAATAGAAAGCACGCCACTCCAGCCTCCCCCCGTATTGCTCCTTCTTCCCACGGGATTGAGGACGATGCGGCTGGCGATGGAGGCGATTTGGGGAGGGCAGCGGTGCAGCTCCGCCGGGTACGCCCCCTCGGACCACCCGTCCCCGGCACGCTCGTTGACCCCCTTTCCGTGCTCGAGGCAACAGCAGCTTGCCTTACGGCCAGTCTGCCTATCCTCTGGAGCTCGAGGTGGATGAGCTCGCCGCTGCATCGGAGAGCGCGGTGTCTGATGCTGATGCCTCCCCTGAGCTGCCGCCTTCGGGCCAGCACGCCCAGGTTGAGGCTGACGCGCAAATGTCCGACATGCTTGCCCGGGCCGCCATCAACAGCCTCGCCCCCCGGTCCCGTTTTTCCCGGAGGTGCATGACAAGCTGACGTCTTCGTGGTGAGCCCCCCTCTCTACTTGTCACAAGCCCTGCTCGTCCACTCTTGCTACCCTCGATGCCGGAGCGGCCCACGGGTATACGGCGATTCCCCAGGTGGATAGGGCTGTTGTGCTCCATCTTTGCCCCGGAAACCTTACCACCTGGCGCAGTCGCCCTATACTCCCTTCCAAGGCCTGTAGGACGATATCCTCGTTCAACTCCAAAGCCTACAGTGCCACGGGAGAGGCCGCTTCCGCCTTGCACGACATGGCCATACTGCAAGTCCACCAGGCCAAGGTGCTCAGGGATCTGCACGAGGGTAGCCCTGACTCTGATGTGCTGCAGGAACTGTGCTCAGCGACCGACCTCGCCCTCAGAGCCACGAAGGTCACGGCGCAGGCACTCGGGCAGGTGATGGCCACCCTTGTGGTCCAGGAACGTCATCTGTGGCTCAACCTGGTCGAGATGCGTGAGGCCGACAAAGTTCACTTCCTCAATGCCCCCCTCTCCCAGTTTGGCCTCTTCGGCGGCACCGTCGAGGACTTCGCCCAGCAGTTCTCATTGGTGAAAAAGCAGACGGAGGCCATCTCTCACATCCTGCCCCACTGCAAACCTGCCGCCACGGGCCCTGCCCCGTCTGCTCGCCGAGGGCGTCCCCCTGCGGCCAAGAAACCTGCTCCGCCACAACCCGGGCCCAGCTCTCAGCCCCAGCGTTGGGCACACCGCAGGAAGCAGACGCCCCCCGTCTCCCGGACCCCCTCGAGGACCCGTAAGGCTCCCAGGTGCTCCTGAGACAGACGACCCAGAGACCAAGATGTTAGCTCCGGAGATGGTAAGACCACTCCGTCCTCCGGTGGAGGGCCGGGAGGAGAATCTTTTGTTAAATTTTCATTTGCCGCCCCCCTTAAATGGGGCTGCGGTACCCACATTCTCAATAGAAGAGCTATTTTCTTTGTGTCTGGGTCACCTAGCCCGCAAATGCTGTTCTCACGGCACTCTGCCTCCAGATCTCAACAGTCCCGGCTTCCTGGACACGGACCACCTGTCTCCAGCCCCACGACTGTTCCCCGGCCTGCCAGTTCCGACGAGTCTAGAGGACGCCTACCCTGGACCTCCTCCTCAGTCGCTAACCCACCCCCTGCCGGGTGTGCGGAGCAAGGTAAGTGCGTTGAGTCTTTTCTCAGCACCCAAGCCTTGGGATGCTTCATCGCCTCCCGACGCTGCCCTACCTGGTCCGCCCGCTTTGAAGCCCTGCTGGGTACATCAAAGTTAATCGTCCCTTTGGTGCCCCTAGCGCAGAGTTTGGACGTGTGGCTCTCACTTCCCAACCCTTCTCGCTGGCTGGCACGGACCATTTGACTCGGTTACACAATTCAGTTTGCCAGGCCCCCGTCCCCCTTCATGGGCGTCCGCTTTTCCGCAGTACACGGCGAACATGCCCAGTCCCTGTGCGCGGAAATCGGCACTCTTTTACTTAAAGATGCGATAGAGCCTGGCCCTCCAAACGAGATGAAGGGTTTCTACAGCCTTACTTCATCGTACCCAAGAAAGGCGGTGGCTTACGACCAATCTTGGACCTGCGAGTTCTCAACCAAGTGTTGCACAAACTCCCATTCAAAATGCTCACACAGAAACATATCATAACCTGCGTTCGGCATCTAGATTAGTTTGCAGCGGTGGACCTGAAGGACACATACACGTCTCTATTCTGCCTCAACACCGCCCCTTCCTGCGGTTCGCGTTCGATGGCCAGGCGTATCAGTACAAAGTCCTCCCCTTCGGCATGTCTCTGTCCCCTCGCGTCTTCATGAAAGTCGCAGAGGCAGCTCTTGCCCCGCTCCAAGAAGCCGGCATCCGCATACTCAATTACTTCGACCACTGGCTCATCCTGGCCCACTCGTGAGAGTTACTATGCACTCACAGAGACCAGGTGCTCAGGCACCTCAGCCGTTTGGGGCTTCAGGTCAACTGGGAAAAGAGCAAGCTTACTCCAGTCCAGAGCATCTCTTTTCTCACTATGGAGTTAGACTCGGTCGCTATGACAGCACGTCTCACCAACGAGCGTGCTTAGTCAGTGTTGAGGTGCCTCGCTGCCTTCAGGCCAGGCACAACGGTCCCCTTAAAACATTTCCAGAGGCTCCTGGGTCATATGGTGTCCTCCACGGTGGTCGCGCTGCTGGGGTTGATGCATATAAGACCGCTTCAGTACTGGCTTCAGACTCGAGTCCTGAGACGAGCATGGAGCCGCGGGATGCACCGTGTGACAATCAACCCCGCCTGCCGCCAAACATTCAAACACTGGACAGACCTCTGTTTCTTACGGGCAGGAGTACCCTTACAGCAGGTGTCCCGACGCGTCTTGGTCATGATCGTAGCCTCCAGATCAGATTGGGGCAACGTGTGCAACAGGCATGCAGTAGCAGGCCGTTGGAAAGGGGCCCAGCTGCGTTGGCACATCAACTGCCTCGAGTTCTTTTTTGCCTTGTGGAAGTTTCTCCCATTAGTTCAAGACAAACATGTCCTGATCAGGTCAGACAGCACCACTGCGGTAGCGTACATAAATCGCCAAGGCGGCCTACGCTCCCGCCACATGTCACGACTCACCCGTTGTCTCCTCCGTTGGAGCCAGCAGCGACTCAAGTCACATCCGCGGCAACCTCAATGTGATAGCGGACGCGCTGTCACGACAACGCTTGACTGGCGGAGAGTGGAGGCTTCACCCCCACTCGGTTCAGCTGATCTGGGAACGGTTCGGCAAGCCCCAGGTAGATCTGTTTGCCTCCCGAGAGACCTCCCACTGCCCACTCTGGTATGCCCGCTCAGAGGCTCCCCTCAGAGCAGATGCACTGGCACACAGCTGGCCGGTGGGGCTGCGCAAGTACGCATTTCCCCCAGTGAGCCTTCTTGCACAGGTGCTGTGCAAGGTCAGGGAGGACAAGGAACAGGTTACTCTTGTGGCTCCTTACTGGCCCACCCAGGCCTGGTTCTCGGACCTCGTACTCCTCGCGACAGCCCCTCCCTGGCGAATTCCCCTGAGGAAGGACCTTCTTTCTTAGGGACGGGGCACGCTCTGGAATCCGCACCCAGACCATTGGAACCTCCACGTCTGGCCCCTGGACGTGACTTGGAAAATCTAGCTGGTCTACCACCTATGGTCATAGCCATGATCAACCTGAAATGGCGTTAGTTTGTGAATTGGTGTTCTTCCCGAACAGAGGCAGAAGACCCACAGAGGTGCGCAGTTAGGTCAGTGCTCCTGTTCCTACAGGAGAGGTTGGAGGGTAGGCTGTCTCCTTCCATCTTGAAGGTGTATTTTGCCGCTATGACAGCTCACTACGACCCAGTAGAGAGCAAGTCTCTGGGTAGGCACGACTTAATCATCAGTTTCCTAAGAGGTTCCCGGAGGTTAAATCCCTCCCAGCCAAACCTGTTCCCCTCCTGGGATCTCTCGGTGGTCCTCAGAGATCCGAGCCGCTAGAATCCGCCGGACTCAGGACTCTCTCCCTAAAGACGGCCCTGCTGATTGCGCTCGCCTCCATCAAGAGGGTCGGGGAGCTGCAAGTGTACTCTGTTAACGACACTTGCCTGGAGTTTGGTCCGGCATATGTGATCCTAAGACCCGGGCTATGTGCCCAAGGTTCCTACCACGCCCTTCAGAGATCAGGTAGTGAACCTGCAAGCACTGCCCCGGGAGGAGGCAGACCCAGCCCACCTCACTGCTGTGTCCGGTACATGCCTTGCGTGCCTACCTGGACCGCACTCAGAGCTTCAGGCGCTCTGAGCAGCTCTTTGTCTGCTTTGGGGGACAGCGGAAATGGAACGCTGTCTCCAAACAGAGGCTGTCTCACTGGGTGGTGGATGCCATCTTATTGGCCTATCACACCCAGGCCATGCCACCCCCCCTACGGGTTCGAGTACACTCTACGAGGAGTGTGGCATCCTCGTGGGCACTGGCTAGGGGTACCTCCCTAGCAGGCATTTGTAGGGCAGCGGGCTGGGCAACACCTAACACCTTTGCAAGATTTTACAATCTCAGGGTTGAGTCAGTCTCGTCCCGCGTTTTCTCAGGACCGAGCCGGTAGAACTCGGTACACGTCCACAGTCTGACCGGATGAATTGGTTGCGTTCAGCGTCCTTTCACTCTGCCGAGGTGAAACAGCGCGCTTTCTTTCCCAGGAGATCCTTCTAGGTCCCTGGTCGATTCCTCCCTAGCCCTCTTGGGTCCACAGTTCAGCGGAGGAACTTGCCGACCCAGTCCACTACGGGTACCCCAGGCTACCCTTACTGGAATAGGTGCTCCACAGGTCAGGCCTCCTACACGGACTCCTCCTGTGTGTATTTCCACTGTACGGTCACCTTATGAGCTGACCCGCATCTCCCTTAGGCAGTTCTTCGCTGCCCTCCAGTCGCCGTGTTGTAGCAACTCCCCCCTCCTCAAGGTTGGATCTACCACCACGCCATTTTTCCCACATGTGACCAAAGAGGCCATGTGATGTATTTCACCACCTTACCTCCCCTTTCGGGCAGGTGTGGCCTCCACAGGGTCTTTTCCCCCTGAAAGAATAGAAAACTGGTTAAGACCCTGTGGCACGGTGGAGGGCGGGACCGGCGCGTGATTACGCACGCCCGGTCCCGTATTAGGCTAATTATGCCATCAAGAGGGATAAAGGCCACTCGCAGACGACGATCGAGGGAGAGAGCTCAATTACGGACGTCCGTTATCTTATGTGTTTGTCTTTTGTGTTCTCCATTAAACCTTTAAGTTATATGTTAAGCCGGTTTCTCGCCTCTTCCTTACCCATGAAAGTGATCTGTTTTACAGACCCCCTTCCCACGATGCAGTAAGGGCCCCGGCTGCTCTTGCTCTATGCCGAGAAACATAGAGAGAAAAGAGGCCCAGCCAGGCTTGGCGCGTTCCCAGTTTGGTAAGCGTCGCCTTGTTCCCCTCTAGGGTAGCCAGAAGGATTCCGACAACTTTTTGGGGGCATTGGGGAAGGGTACGTGCAGTCTGAAACACAGTTGGTCGCTTGTGCACATGAAATACTTGCCCGCTCCTGTGTCAGCAGTACACATACATGGCTCAGCGCATGGCATGATTTAAAGTGGACCCCTAGTGTTGCTTCTTCGACACAACGTCGAAGTGAGCAACAGACGGGGAACGTCTCAGTTATGTATGTAACCTTCATTTCCTGATGGAAGGAACGAGATGTCGTGTCCTCCCGGCCACGTCGCTGAGCCGAGCCGCTGAGGTGGCCGGACACTCCCGGCTCCTCAGAAAAATCCTGAATGAACGTGTGTATTTCCCTCGTATTTATACCTGTATGTCCAGGGGCGGGGTATGCAAATACTGTTCGCCAACTCTCATTTGGCCTTTTCATATTCGGTGCTCAAGAGAGACCCCTAGTGTCGCTTGTTCGACACAACGTCTCGTTCCCTCCATCAGGGAACGGAGGTTACATACGTAAAGTTGTTATCGAAGACGAGATCCACCCAATCCACATGTCATTTAATAATGTCTCTTTTAATACCCTTTCTGTTGTTTACAGTCAATTGTTAATTAAAAACAACAAAGAAAGAAACACATGGGTACGCTATAGAAGCCATGCACGTCTCCTCTCATTATATGTGCTCACTGGCTGATGCCGGTAGTCTCAAAGAGACAGTAATGATTTAGCGCTTGTTTGACATATCAATGTAAATACTAGTAAATAATAATAATTGTGCAAGTAATCAATAAAAATGTAACGTGTAAAGATATTTATGTATGGAATAGACAGAGTTTGAACATTTTTCAGATAGTGAATCCTCTCCAACGCTTTAATGGTGCATCATAAATAATGAAAGTGATGCGGTTATGTGTATCAGTGCCTCTTTCTTGCATGTGCTGACCAGACCACCCACCTCATGCCATTTGCAGTCAGTGTCTTCATCTCCTGATGATAGACACAATAATTTATCTGAAAAATCGTCTGTGTTTTAATGTTGTGGGTCATGTTTGACCTTGAGTGTACACACATATTTTATAAATGTTTCTTGAGTGTATCGCACATGCTGTTATTTTTACTGTGTAATATAGAAAAGCGTGAAGTGTGAGCTTTTTTTTTTTTTTTTTTACACTAATGGCACCAAACAATCGCAAAAATTATATGTATGGCATTAGGGTGAGTAATTGATGAGAGAATCTTCATTTTTGGGTGAACTATCACTTTAAGGATGTTTTTGAGATGCTATAAATGATCATAAAATTACTATGAAAGTACAGATCAGCAAATAAAGAATGTTTTTCTTCAAACGCAGCACAAGATTCTTGTGCTCTTTTTCACAGGTCCAAACAGTGGCAGTGAGGAGACCCTCTTCTCTCGCTCCCCTCTCCCCCTCACCAAGAGCAGCAGTGTAAGGAGTATTCACCGCTGCAGCCCCCCACCCCCCAGTGCCCCCATCCGCCGCTCTCTGCTCCCACCCCCTCGCGGCTCGCCTGTGGGTAAGTGACGCCACCGGCAGCTCATTATCATTATACTTTGTCGCAATGCTTTAATATGATGAGCACATGCTTATTTGTCTAATTATTACATGTTTATTTGCCTGATACTTCTGACATTGAAGCAATAAATGTACTTATGAACATTATGTAATTACATATGAACATATGAAAGTTACACTAATTCCTCATCTCATTTCAGCGAGTAAACATAAGTCATTCAATCGCTGATTTTATATCTGAAATTACACATGTAATTATTATTAAAGACCTGACTTTTTCCTGTTTCTTGAAAGCCAGAGCAAGTTATGTGTATCTACTGTATATCAAACAGTATCCACCTCTAAAAACTTAATCGGCAGACAGATAAGCAGAATGTAAACAAGTTCACTGAAACTGAAGTACGATACAAACAGACTTATTTATTTTATTATCAAAAATGTTTTATGTTATTATCAAAAAGTGCCTTTTTCTCGCAGTCATTTGAATAAGAGCATGCGCTCTCTCTCCCCCACGCACAGTGCACAAAGAGACGCACAAAGCAAATTAAACTGATACGCTAGATTTAAATGGCAAACAGACACGTATTTATGGCGCGTATCCGTGTATGACCACAGAGAATACATCACTATGAAAACAAGCAAATCCCGGGAGATTACTTACTATGTCCTCGAGGTGGTGCGGTTACTCGTAAACCGTAAATCCGCGCGTCTTATCACGTGGCTCGTTGTGCATGACACCGCATAGACTCACAGCATGTGGAGGCACATGCTACTCTCTGTGATCCACGCACAAATTACCACGCGCCCCATTGAGAGCGAGAACCCCTAATTGCGACCATGAGAAGGTTACCCCATGTGACTCTACCATCCCTAGCAACCGGGCCAATTTGGTTGCTTAGGAGACCTGGCTGGAGTCACTCAGCACGCCCTGGATTCGAACTCACGACTCCAGGGGTGATAGTCAGCGTCAATACTCGCAGAGGTACTCAGCCTGTCAGTCGCTGACACTCTATGAGAGTTTGGGCATACTAAGATGGCTGCTCGAACACTTCCGGTGGCTTCACCTCATGCTAGCAGTTTACCATCGCGTAAGTGATCAGGTTATACTGATATATATATATATATATATATCAATGTCTTTACCCTGATTTCATGTTGCAGTGTTCTTACGGTCTTGTCCAATGTGCGCACATTCTGCACATGTCTGTTTGGACATCAAAAGCTGAGAATAATTCGATGATTTCAAGTCTCATGTTTTGAATAAGCTGATTGTTGGTACTTCTCTGGGAATTGGCTTGTATGTAAATGCACTCGCTAAGAAAGAGTTGTTGTAATTTGGAGGCCTGTTGATGGTTGTAGATTGAGACTTTATTTTTTTTCTCATACTGCCAGAGTGGAATGCCTAACAATTGTGGGCTAAATCAATTCTTGGCCTCACCAAATGTGGTCAGTCGCCATTAATTTCAGTTATACACGTTGTTGAAAGAAACAGTGCTCTGCAAGACAGCTTAATCAAGTTAGGGCCAGTCAGCAAATATTTAAATAATGTGAAGAGAAGTCTATTATGTTAAATCAGACCATTTGAAAACATTGTGTTCTCCAGTATGAAGTACAGAGTTTATTTATAAACATATTCTTGGAGAGCCCTCTATTGGCAGAATGTATGCATTGCATTAGTTCTGATAACATAGACTTGACACTGCAGTCAAAAAATAAGAAGAAAACAATAATAAGTGGGCCAATGGCTCCAGCTAGTGGACAACCTTTACTCTAGCATTCACTTCACCTTTTTCAGCTGTGAGCTTTTGGATTAGAATGATTATTTAATACAGTTTTAATGTTTCTTTGTGCACGACTGTTATCAACATCATTGTATTCATATGTACATATATAATCAGTATTTGAGTAATTGACTTCAAACTACTTTTGTAAAGTTGACATGTCCATCAGTGTGATGCTCTATACTTAATCTTAATCTATTTGAAACAGCATTTAGATAATTCTTTCATTCATTTTTTATGGCATAATTAATTGAGAAAATACATGGGATGTTTATACTTTAAAAAATTATATTTCACACAGCAGGACCTTTGAAATGAAAGGGAGATTAAAAAATGGTGAAAGATTTCAAAGAAATCACAGTATGAAGCCCAAATTTATAATGTATTGTAAAGGCTTTATAATGCATTCATAATATCTCTTAATACGACTACAGTTACAATGAGTATTGTAGTTGTTGTGTCTTCAAATAAGATGCACAAACATTAGTTTATTGAATGCAGTCAAGTATAGAATCAATGTTCTGTATAAGTAACAAAGGTTTTTTTTTTTTTTTTTTTACTGATAATTTACTTTGTATTTGTACTTTTTTTATTTTTACATTTAATGTGTTTCTTTTTTATTCTGTTTCTTTCCATTTTACAAGCTTGACTTTTAAAGTCTTATAACCACTTAAAATATCTTACAGATGTTTATGAGATGACATTACCTTTGTCATTATACTTCAAGCATACCTAATATATATTATGCATTATAACGTCTGTGGATACAATTTGATGTTGGTCATGTTATAAGGTATTATACACTAAGATATAACTGTGAATAGGTAAGTATTATAATGTGTTATAATTGTGGTTACAATAATTGGTGAGAAGTTATAACATATTATGAGACATTACAAATGGATTATTCTGCATTTATAATGCCTTTACAATGCATGTCAAAAATGGGCTTTATTGATATAGTGTTACTGAAATGAACAGTGACCACTCACAGGACCCAAGGTATACGCTTTCCCTTTTATTTTCAGTTATGATAGTGCCATTTATTATTACATTCTTTTGTTTCTCATTTAGCCCCTAGAAAAGAGTTTCAAAGGAATATAGAAACCACACATCCCATTTTGTCATCTCCAAAGAGGTTTGCAGTGGTCTCTCTAAAGCCTCAGTCCCCCCCCCCCCTGTGTGTATCCTGTGTGTGTGTGTGTGATGTCTTTTTCTTCTGCCCCGGCTATCTCTGCCCCTCCCACTTTCATTTTCCATCCCTCATTAACCGAGATGAAGCTGCTCCTGGTTGTCATAGCAACGCTGTGAAGACTAAAGACTTCCATTAGGACACCGCCGAGTAATTGATGGCTAGATAAATTGACAGCGTAGGATTTAGAAATGAATGAATGAATTGAATTTGACATCTGGCACTCTCACTCTTTTTCTTTTTTTTTTTTTTTTACACAAAATACGCAAACACACACACAAAAGAGAAATAAACAAAGTTGGTCAGTAAAAGATTATGCATAATATAAACATAAAACGGATAGATTTTCGACTCTGAAATTGAATTGGCTGTGTCACATTTCAGCTATTTGATATACACTCACCTGTGACTGCAAAACAGCAGAATTCTATATTATTGTACCATGTTTGCATTCAGTATCACCTAGAGTTCAGGTTATGATCTATATTAGAACTATATTTACATTAAAGCAGAATTTTAACATATTGCTGTTATCGCCATTTTTTAAAAGCATCAATTATCTAACATCATTGGAAGGGTTAGTTCACCCCAAAATGAAAATTCTCTCATCATGTACTCACCCTCATGGCATCCCAGATGTGTATGACTTTATTTCTTCTGTGAACCCAAACTGAGATTTTTAGGAGAATATTTCAGCTCTGTTTGTCCATGTAATTCAAGTGAATGGTGAGCAGAACTTTGAAGATCCAAAAAGCACATAAATGCAGCACTAAAGTAATCCATACAACTCCGGTGGTTTAATCCATCTTCAGAAGCGATATAAGTGTGAGTGAGAAACAGATCGATATTTAAGTCCTTTTTTACTATAAATCCTCCTCCCTGGCAAGTAGGTGGCGATATGCACGAAGAATGCAAATCGCCAAAAACAAAAGAAGTAATTGAAAGTGGAGATTTATATTTAGAAAAGCATTTCTAAATATTTATTTGTTTCTCACCCACACGTATCATGTCGCTTCTGCAGACATGGATTAAACCACCAGAGTCTTGTGAATTACTTTTATGCCACCCTTGTGTGCTTTTCTGATCTTCACAGTGCTGGCCACCATTCACTTGCATTGTATGGACCTATAGAGCTGAGATATTATTCTAAAAATCTTTGCTTGTGTTCTACAGAAGAAAGTCAAACACATCTGGGATGGCAGGAGGATGAGTAAATGACAAGTGTTTTTAAATTTTTGGGTGAACTATCCCTTTAACTGTGGTAAAATATATCAAACGCACAGTCTCTTGTGACATATTGCTTTAAAATAATGTATATGAATATATTATATCTCATTATGTGGATGGTAATGTAGTACATGTATATCCTGGATTATTGTTATTCTGACTCATCTCCCTGTAGTGTTCATGTGCTGACACATCAGTGGTTATTTATAAGTGTGTGTTCATGGGATGAGCAAGTCAGCAGTTACTGTTCAATGTTTTACCTCATGCTCTTATTATAACACATTCTGTAATTTTGCAGTCTTTATGCAGCAGTCAATCATTTAAGAGGAATACAGATATAATTGTGGGTTTTGATTAGCTGAGAAATGATTGAAATTGTTTGGAATCCCAAAGGAAAACTCTTGATTGTTTTTTTAAATTTAAATATATATATATTTCCTAGTGCGTCAGAAGTCATGTGTGGCCCGTCTGGGTGGGTGTGTGGAGGGTGTGGACGCCGACCGGGAGCGTCTGATGGTAAAGAGACTGAAAGAGAGGTGTGAAGATCAGGCCAGGCAGCTGATCACCCTACAGGCCGAGCTCAGGAAGGCGTCACGATGCCTCTATGTGTTCACCATTACCACTCAACACTTCAGCCAGAAGGTAACAAACTAATATAACACCAGCACCAATGCCTAAGTCCTGGTAGCTTAATGATTATTAATCTGGGATGGTACCATATACTTCCAAGTGTTTAAAAAATGGCATGTGAATTATAATGCTGCATGCAACGATAAACGTTTTAAACTACGTTGCATGTTTATTTCCAGTTATTATCTTGTCTATATTGTCTTTACACGATGCCTCTAGACCCTTTGTTTTCAGGAGAAATGTTCGTACTCCCATCCCTAAAGCTACAGTAGTTCTCCCTACAAAGAGTTTTTCTTGAGTAAAGTCTTCTAAGTGACAAGAGAAATGCCACAAATGGCTGTTAGTGCAGTTTGATCTTAATTCTCTTTGTCCTGCTATCATTACACACAAAGCACTAACTTCATCTCTGCTCATCAATTGTGGTTAAAGGGCTGTCTGTTCGGACAGACTGTTACTATATAAAGCCAATAACAACCATTAACAATGTAATGTGTCAGGTTTTACAGTATTTTATGTGCACAGTGATGCATTTACTGTAAGTGTCATAAGTGTTTTAATTTCCATTTTAATTTAAATCTCTAAACGTCTTAACTTCTTAAAAAACCCCATGAAATGCTTTGATGAATCCTATGTATGGTGATTTTTTCCCTTTTTACTTTTCATCACAATATACAGATCTGAAATACAGGGGTACTCTAACGTAGCTGAGCACTCGACATGTGCTCATCCATAGGCATTTAGTTTATTTTGTGATCCCACGCACCTTTCCTAAAGTTTCGTCGAATATCTTGGCCTATGAGTGGAATAGAAGCCTTAACCTACCGTATTTTCTGAAATATAAAGTCGCATCTGAATGTAAGTCGCACCTGGACAAAATCGTGTTGTTCAGAGAAAAAATAAACACAGATAAGTCACTTCATTGTATAAGTCGCACGGAAAGATCGGTACCTGGAAGCAGCCGTCCGAGTCCCGACTTCCCTTCAGATGGTCAACATCATACGTGCTTCGTTATGAGTTCAGCAAATACACATCTCTATGCGTTGTAACTCTATGCTGTATACAAATAAACAATAAACACTATTTTTGAGACTGACTATCTGTGGATATTTCTGATTAGCAAAATTTGTTCTGCATTGAAACGTCATTTTGTGGACATGTGAGCTTTCGACATTGGTCTAGAGTTTGTAAGAACAATAATGTTGATGGGACAGAATATTTAAGTTGGTTGCGTAAAGTAATTTTTAAAGGCAAAATACTCTGAATTGGCAACTTATATCACTACTAATGTCACTTTAACTAACATTTTCATCTGCTTGTGTTTAGTGTGTGTGCATTTGAATGGCCAACATTAATTACATATAAATTATGTATATAAATCGCTTCGGTCTATTAGTCCCAGGACCTTTCAGATTATCAAAAAGGAAAAGGTGATTTATATTCCGTAAAATACGGTACCTTAATCAAGCTTTATCTAGATGTAGTTGGTAAGCTGAGACCCTTAGCTTTACAATTTTACAAATTAAAATCACGTTATGTCCTAGTGTGATCATTAAACCACAAAGGCTCTGATTTAATGATATAAATATACAGTATAGTTTGCATGTGCTGCACCCTTCAAGTGTGAGTGCTTGTGAAATGTGTGGAGCCGGTGTTGAGCTGACGCCGGTTTCTCAGACCTTTTATAGCTCATTGTCTCATACACGGATCATAACGGCATCATGAGCATCGCATGCTCTATTTGTAGCAGATGACAGCGAGCAGAGCGCTAATTCACTTTGTAGTGTAAGGCACATACAGACTACATATTTATTAAATGAAATAGCAGCCTTTTGCGATTTTATAATCCCATTGAGTCTTGTAGCGATCAGCTTTTCCGGATTGAGAAGCTACCATTAAAAACACACTAACAAAAATGGGTTCACTGCAATGCTTCTGCCAAAACTAAAGCTCAATTTAAATGGAAGAAATTTATTAAATGCATCATTGCTGTATAGTTATGTAATATTCTCTGTAATACTGCTACATTTAATAATACTAATAAATCAATAGTAATTGTATTATATATCAATTCAATATCTCACAATATCTCACATTTGTGATGCTCTTTTATGCAGCACTGTACTGCCAAAAAGTAACTCATGTTGTATTTTGTATTTTGCTGTGAGGTTCTATATAAAAGCACTAAATTATGTTATATTAATTGTCCTATTTTCATTTGATTCATGTTTTAATAAATATTTTTATTTAGACACAATTTTGATAATTAAATTTAAATAAACTGTTGATACGGAATTAAAACAACAACAACAACAAGAGAAACATGAATCGAATACCGAAAAAGGAAGTATCGGTACTCGTACTTGTTCTAAAAAAAATGGTATTGGAACATCTCTAATAATATAGATAGTTGAGAACATATTTTGCAGTAGATTTGTTCATTATGCTTTTACCTGTGGAAAATACAAGACAAAATTGTGAGAAATACTGAGACAAAATTGTTTGTTTATTGATTATTTACCTAAGCATGTTCACAAACAAGTAAAAAATTGCTTATTTTGGAAGAAAACTGCCGAAGTGAACAGATAATATAGAGTTTGAAGCTACTTGGGGCTTACAGAAGCAGTGATCAAAGCAGACATGAGACTCTTGTTTTTGTTGTCTTAGATCATATTTCACTACGTGATTATTTTGGTGATCTTTCGAAATGTTGTATTATGGCAAAATAATCATACATCATTATTTATACGTCATAACCTCAGGGTTATGGTGCTCCTTTGCAGAGGGTTTCAGGCCTTGTCTTGTTATTTTATGTAACATAAATCCAAAATAACTGAAATATACACACACACACATATATATATATATATATATATATATATATATATATATATATATATATAAAACAGTTAGTCCCATTCTCGAATCTGATTGGAAGAGAGACATTCCATGAAGTCTGACACCATCAGCACTCCAACTCTTCACTGTGTGTGTATTATTCTGCTTGTGTTCGTGCCGTTCTAAACTAAAGTGTAGGAGTAGTGCAGATCTGTTAAGAGCTATGGTTTGTCTTTTTTTGACATTACATATGTTAGCCAGCAAGAGGTGGCAAAAGAGCCAGTTAGGTGACGTGAATTTAATCCGTGGCAGCTAGTGTTTACATACAACAGCTCTTTTTGAATGCTTACTACACTTACTACACTACTAAAGCTAGGAAATAGCTTTAAATGGCTTTAAACAAACAACTTCAGCATTACGGCTCATCACAGCTGAGAGGCACAACAGACTTATTAATTACACAGTGGGTGCTGTTTAAAATGGCGGAGGACATTGCTGTTTCTATAGTGATTGACTCTGGTGCACAGGCTACTGCGAAATAGGGAGAAATGCCCCTGCTTGACCGGCTTTTTTTTCACTGAGAAAGCTGATCTTCAGAAAGCTGACAGCATCTCTGCTTTGGAGTGGCAACAGGTGAATACACACGATTCATCTCTCTCTCTCTCTCTCTCTCTCTCTCTCTCTCTCTCTCTCTCTCTCTCTCTCTCTCTCTCACACACACACACACACACACACACACAAACACACACACACACACCCTTGTTTGTCCAATAGCTTGTTCGAAACAGCACAAGCCGTGATACTATTTCTGAAGTGACATTTTTTAATTACTAACGGAGGTTTGGACACATCATTTGGTTTGAACCAGCAACAGCAGATTCTGATCGGTTGTGTAAGAAAGTAGTTCAATGCACAAATGCGTTTTTTATGACTCAATTTTTCCAATTTTTTTTATTTACTTGTATGTAAGCAATATCACACTTTCAAACGTGCTATATGGCCCTAAATCAGCACTTCTGTGATTACCTATGGCACTCATGCCTGTGGCCGAATCACAGCAGTGCTGTGATATATATATATATATATATATATATATATATATATATATATATATATATATATATATATGACATATTCTAAAATGGCACCAAATGTAACTATTTTTGTATCCAGGGACAGTTATTATTACACTCTGGGCACCATCTTGCAGAGATTAAGGGGTTAAACAGGAAGTAGAGGTGGAACAAACAAGTAAATGAATGTCACATCTAAAATGAGGATTATCTTTAATTGGAATCTAAATTTGATAATAAACTTCATTTATTGGAGTCAGATTAAATAAATGACCAAATTAATCTGATCAATATTTATTCTTTTAAAAGGTATCAAATTTCATTAAGAAACTTACACGGGAAAGCTTTGGCTGCTCTACTTTACAATATAGGATAGATATATGACAATTGGGTGTTTTTTGACAGGCAACTATCAGGAAAAAACATACATCTATTTCACACTATTACTACTATAGGAAGATATATTCAAATCCTTTTTTGGCTGTAATCTTATCCTGACCCGATAGGATGCTTTGAAAATGTGTGTCCATTCCCAGTGGACACTTGTAGCAGACAATGCATGCATTCATGTTATTTAGTTTATTGATCTCTTCATCATCCACCCCTCCTTCTGCCAACGACCTTTAGTGTGTGTGTGTGTGTGTGTGTGTGTATGTGTGAGAGAGAGAGAGACAGAGAGACAGAGACAGAGAGAGAGAGAGAGAGAGAGAGAGAGAGAGAGAGAGAGAAGCTTGGGGGGTGGTCTTAAAAATTGTCTGTAGAATTGCAGTCTCACTGTACTGGTACTCATTGTTGCTGAAGTCAGGCTATGACACTCAATTCAGAGTGAGGTAAGGACATTTACTCTTTTTATGCAACACTCGTTCTTTATCCCGCTCCGCCTGTCTCTCTGTCCTGCCCTCCCCGTCTTTTCTAATTTCTATCCCTTTCAGTGTGGTGTACGTATGGTATTCCCCAGACAGGTTTTTTATGAAGCTACATCTAGCCCTAGCATGGGCCAATGTTGCTGTAATCTCTCTCTGCATCTCCATCATACCTGCTGTTCGGATACTACGGTAAAGCAGTTGCAGCTCAGGAATAGCACATGTGCGTGTCTGAGAGTGTATTAAGCTACTTTCCTGCTCTGATTTAATTGCTTATGTAAAATATGTGGTGCTTTTTGAATCAAACCTTGTTTATCTTATCCTGCAGTCATCTTTTATGAAGTTTGTTTTTAGATGATCAGGAGACATGCTTTTTGGCCGAGGGAAGACACCCCACCCTGACCGTCGACACCTGATCTGATGATATAATTGTAATGCACTGATGTTTACTGGGCTCTTATTATTTTGTATAGAAATGTGTATATATTATATGTACAAAATAATATGCATATGATTTTATAAATTATTTATATACATACTGTATATTTGCATTGACTGCATATGATATGAAATATGATGTAGAGGGCTGAAAGCATTAAAGACATTAAACTAAATGTTTGTTCTGCTTGCCTCTGCAAAACTAGGGTGTTCTGGGTGGTTGGCAAGGTGTTGCTAGGTGGTTGCTAGGGTGTTCTGGATGGTTGCTTGTTTGTTGCCAGGGTGTTGATATGCAGTTTCTAAAGTGTTCTGAGTGTTTGTTAGCTTGTGGCTATGTTGTTGATAGTGTGTTGCAAGGTGGTTGCCAGGGTGTTCTGGATGGTAGCTAGGTTGTTGCTATGTGATTGCTAGGATGTTCAGGATGGTAGCTAGGGTGTTGTTTGGTGGTTGCTTGATTATTGCCAGGTTGTTGCTATGCAGTTGCTAAACTGTTCTGAGTGGATGTTAGCATGTGGCTATGTGGTTGCTAAGGTGTTCTGGATTGTAGCTAGGGTGTTATATGGTGGTTGCCAGGGTGTTCAGAATGGTTGCTAGGGTGTTACAAGGTGGTTGCAAGGACGTTACTATGCAGTTGCCAAAGTGTTCTGAGTGTTTGTAAGCTTGTGGCTATGTGCTTGCTGGGGTGTTCTGGACTGTAGCTAGGGTGTTGCTAGGTTGATGCTAAGGTGTTCTGTAGGGATGCCCCTGACCAAAGTTTTTCTTTTGTCGATTAGTAGTCATTAATTTAAGCCACTAGTCGACTAGTTTATGATAGCACGTTTTTGATATTAATTTAATTACTTATATATAAGTAATTAAATTAATATCATAAATATATATATATATATATATATATATATATATATATATATATATATATATATATATATATATATATATATATATATTGGGGGGAATCAGAAAATGGTTTGAGTTCCATGGCTGAGAAAGAATGTCATAAGTAACATTGCTAACACTGTTCTACATTACAGAGAAATACTAAACTGTAATAATGAGCCTTTAGAATATACATTTTATTAGCGCACGCACAAAGCGAGCCACAGCGACACCGGCAAAAGTGGTAATGATTCTGAATGTGGTGGAAAAACCAGCAAGGAGACTGTCTGAACATTTTGTTAATTTATAGAGAGAAATGCACATTAGGGTAGTGCTGACAGACGATGATCTCGGGGATCGACGATGGTCAGAATGATCACCAATACCTGATGCCTTTGACGATGTCAAGATGATATTTGTCTCATTTCCCCATAAATGTATTAAATTATTATTACTATTATTAGGCTATTATTATTATTATCAAATTAATATTACAAATAATTTGCCAGTAGACGCACAGACACACGCTTGAATAAACACACTTTATTATATTATTAAGAACAGATGACAGAAAAGCCGTCTATGCGCATGTCTGACACGCAGTTTGTACGGAAGCGTGCAGTCTCGTAGAACACGCGCATGTAAAGGGTTCTCACTCTTTCTTTGTTTTTGTCTTCTGATTTTTTTTTTTGCAAGAACAGTATCGTCTATGAGTGCTGCAAATGACCTCAGACATCTTAGCTCAGGAGGTGCTTTGAGATAAGTCCGCTTTATTTTCACAAAACAGTTCATTGTGAACACACATCTGCAGCCTATACATCTGTGGTTAAAACATACAATAATACAAAAACACGTTCACCTTGAACCGTGATTTATAATTCAGTGATTATTATCATCATTATAATTATTATTTTTACATTTAGAATTGTTTTTATGTCTTCATTTGTATAAGTAATTTTCTGCCTGTATGTTTAGACGGATACTTGCCTGACGGAAAATGGAAAGGTGGTTACTTTATATATATATATATATATATATATATATATAAGGGCGCTTCTTTGCATGATTGCTAAATTAAATGAGTGGTTGTTACCTGTTGCTCTGGGTGGTTGCTAGGTGGTTGCTTAGGTGTTCTGAGTGGTTATTAGCAAGTTTCTATGTGGTCGCTAGGGTGTTCTGGGTGGTTCTTATGCTATTGCTAGGTGGTTGCCAGGGCATTGCTTTCCAGTTGTTAAATGATCTGAGTGGTTGTCGACATGTTGCTATGTGGCAGCTGGGGTGTTCAGGGCGGGTACCAGGGTGTTGCTATGTGGTTTCTAAAGTGTTCTGAGTGGTTGTTATTACGTTGCTATGTGGCCGCTAGTGTGTTCTTGGTAATTGCTAGGTGGTTGCTAAGGTGTACTGGGTGGTTGCCAGGGCATTGCTATGTGGTTCATTAAGTTTTCTGAGTGGTTGGTAGCACTTTGCTATGTAGGTGCTTGGTTGTTCTAGGTGGTTGCTAGGGTATTATGGGTGGTTGCCAGAGCATTGATGGTTGCAAAATAACTACTGTCCCAATTAAAAACCTCCTGTATAATATGGCTGGGTTTTTTTTATTTTTTTATTTTTTTTAATATATTGTCCTAGTTTGATTGCTTAGATGTCTGAGGCACAAATGGTGTGGGATGAGTTATGCAGAAATGTGTAATACATAGCTTAATACTTAGTGATGCTTGTCTTAACAAGCTCTACCAATAAGAAATTCCATGTTTGATATGTCTGTGATTTTTTAGAAGCATGTTCAGCAATGTGTTGTGGTATGTTGAGGTGTAACAGTGTTACACCCATCATTTTGTGTTAGGTGGGGACAGAGTCTTTGAGACCATCCTGTTCTCACTAATGTAGAGCTTCCATATCAGGAAATGAAAGCAGGTTACCTTGGTGAGGAACAAGGATTTGTATTCATGAAAAGACTCCCCAGAGATCTGAGAGATATGTTGCGTGCTGGAGGAAAATCTGATTGGGTGAGAGCTGTTAAAGGGACTTGATTAGGTCATGGGGTCTTGACCCTGCCATTTGTTTACTTAGAGGAGATGTTGAAAAGTAAGATGGGAAAATACAGTTAATATAGCAACATCTATTTAAGCAATGAGGTAAAGCAGATATTGTGAGCATATTTTTTTCTTTTTTGTTAAATTTTCAATTACATTTTATTAAACATTGATCAAATGTATTGTTTTTTATTATACTTTTTTAATTAGTTAATTAGGAATATTTCAGTGGACACACTAACAAAAGGGTACAGTGGTACTATCATGTTTATCAAGGTAGCACCATAATATTCTTTGAAGTACCTTGTTGCATGTAAATACCATGGTATATGAATATGATAATCATTCAGTACCATGGTAAATATTAGCATACCACAGTATTACCATCTGATACATCACTGTACCATGGTACAGTATGTTCATGTAAGGGTAATGTCTGTATCTTTAATAGGTTTTTTTGGTCAACAGATGGTGCAGTCAAGTCTGTGCCATTTGAAGCTGAATGAGTGTAGCATAAAATGCAGCTATTGTAAAATGCTGACTCATGCTGTAGTGCTTAAAGGGATAGTTCATCCTAGATGTGTAAAACTTTCTTTCTTCTGCTGAACACAAATAAAGATTTTTAGAGGAATATCTCAGCTCTGTAGATCCAAACAATGCATGACTGTGGCCAAAACTTTGAAGGTCCAAAAAGCAGATAAAAGCAGCATAAAAGTAATCCATTCAACTCCATTGGTGAAATCTATATCTTCAAAAGTGATATGATAAATCTGGGTGAGAAACAGATCAAGATTTAAGTCCTTTTTTAATATAAATTCTCCTCCCTGCCCAGTAGGTGGTGATATGCATGAAGAATGTGAATCTCCAAAAAAAAAGAAGAATGTGAAAGTGGAGATTAATAATAAAATATATAAATATTGATCTGTTCGGATTAGAGACATGGATTAACCACTGGAGTCTTATTATGCTGCTTTTATATGCTATTTGGACCTTCAAAGTTTTGGCCACCATTTACTTGCATTGTAAGGACCTTTATAGCTGAGATATATATATATATATATATATATATATATATATATATATATATATATATATTTTTTAATCTTCATTCTGTTCTGCAGAAGAAAGAAAGTGAGGGTGAGTAAATGATGAGAGAATTTTCATTTTTGGGTGATTTATCTCTTTAAAAACAATATAAATCACTTCGCAGCCATCTCTTTGTGTTACAGTCATCACAATGCTGTCTAAACATGTGGTTATAAATGTGTTTAATTATGTCAATGTGGTGTTGATGTGTGTTTTTATAACTGATGGAGATATTCCAGTTGTACTGTAACTTGTGTAGATCAAGATGTGTCATTTAGGTTGAATGGAGCTGGTTTTGTTGAGAGTATCACAAGCTAAAGTTAAGAAACATGTAATTTAACAATAAAACTATAATAGTCACAGTCCTGGATGCTGATTAGTCAATACAGCGTTTATACACCTTTATAAAATGCTAAATAATACTGTATATCTGTGATGCAAAATTTTTGTTGCATAGTAATGTTTTGCCAAGTCAGGGACTATTTATTTCAGCTGAAGTATTTTGAATGTTAAAATCGTAAGTTTTACCGTAAATGTGCTTCCTAAATATTTTTGTCATGTGGTTTTATTAAAACAATAATGCACTTGAGGCAGTGCTATATTGTGCATATCTTTTATATATCACATTTATTTTTGTGTTAATTAACATAATGCTACAAATGATGTCGACTGGGCTTAACTTGTTATGAGCCTGGAATATTCCTTTAAATTAATTTCGTATAGTTCTACAGATTTTCCCCTACACATTTGTGAAATCAATTCATAACACATTTATGTCTCTGTGTGTGTGTTTTAGAGTGAGAGTGGAGCTGTGAAGGAGAGGGAGTTGTCCCTGCAGTTAGCCAGGATCAGGGATGAAGTGGGTAAGTCTCTGACACAGTTAAGAAACACTCAAACATGTTACAGTCATCCCGTATGTTCCCACTCAGCTGCAGCATACTCAGAAATGGCAGCATGAGGTTAAGCACTCACAAAATAAAAACTAGCTATATAGACCTTCTCAGATTACATATACTGTATTTGTGAACCACATTTCCCTATTTTCCTCCATACATAGTAAATCTAAATGACATTTTTCTTATTAGTGGTGTTTGCAAAGGCAAGCACCACTATTCATATTGTTCATAATTAACGTTATATATGCATATAATAAAACAGTAACACCCCGACAACCACAGATTAACACACTAAAAAACACTCAAAACACTGTAGCAACTGCATAACAATGGAAAAAATATTATCTTTAGTGGTCAGTGTTCAGCGGTGGGAGCGTCTGCAGGGTGAGAAGGTCCAGCTGGAGCAGAATTTTGAGTGGGAGCTGAGAGGACTCAAAGAGCAGCAACAGAAGGAGCTCAAGGCTCTGCAGGAGAGACTGGTTGAGGAGCAACACTCTGAGATACAGCGACTTCAGCAACAGCAGCGCAACCACCTGGAGCAGCTCCGCTCCCAGCACCAGGAACAGGTCAGAGAAGAGACAGTGACATGGTGTGAAGACACTGAGATTATCAGAGATACATTACACACAAAGGAGTGCAGACTGTGAAGGCAAATTTAAATTTTTTTATCCAAATGAAAAGTTCACCCAAAAAATGAAAATGATCTCATTTATTCACCCTCATGCCATCCCAGATGTTCTTTCTTCTGCTGAACAGAATCAAAGATTTTTAGAAGAATATCACAGCTCTGTAGGTCCATACAATGCAAGTGAATGGTGGCAAGAAACCGCAAAAAGGCCTCATAAAAGTAATCCATAAAACTATAAAGATTGTACAATGAGACATGTACCTTTTGAAAAGCAAGCTGAAGCTCAACAACAGCCTGGTTCAGAGAAGAGGCAACTGATTAGACTATCGTATCGTCTGCATTAAGATGCACTTTAGCTGTAGGCATGTTTAGCGAATGTTGATTATAAAAATAGAAAATAACACAGGGGCTAAAATTGAACCTTGGTGGACACCCTTAGAGATTTCAAAAAAGCTTGAATTATGTCCATCTGTGTATACACACTGGGTTCTATCTGCAAGGTAGTTCTTAAAACACTCTATTGCCTCATCACCAAACCCAACATCACTGAGTCTGCCTAACAGCAGCTCATGGTCTACAGAATCAAATGCCTTGGACAGAAAACAGAATTGTGCTGCCCTATTTGTAGATCTGTCAAAGGCATTGATAATGTCATTTGTTACCAACCTAGCTGCAAATATGGTACTATAACCTGATCTAAAACCAGACTGTCAGCCAAGAATTGTTTCAATTGAGAGTTTACTTGAGAGTTTTTGGGTAAGGGTTGGATTATTGGTAAAGTTAACAGTGTAACTACAGCATGTATGGGGTAGCTGTGACTCTGGCGGTATAGCGGGTCGGCTGGTAATCACAGGGTTGGCGGGTCGATTCCTGGCCCACACCACTCCACATGCTGAAGTGTCCTCGGGCAAGACACTGAACCCCAAGTTGCTCCCAATGGCAGGCTAGCACCTTGCATGGCAGCTCTGATTGGGACACAGTGTAAAGTGCTTTGGTAACCTCTAAGGTTAAAAAAAGTGCTATATAAGTGCAGACCATTTACCGTGCAGACCATGTGCATAATAAGTACATTGTATCAAAAGTACATAGTAGTTAAAGCAACGTAATATTAAGTGGGTCCAGAGGTTTAGTTAATCAGTTTTACTCAGTGTTTTTTTCTGGAAATTCACAGTGTAATACAAACTCTGATAATCTGACAGCTGTTGTTTGATGTTAGATTGAGGAGATGAGTGAGATTCACGAGACAGCCCTGATAGAGATGGAAGCGACTCACAGTGCCTCTTTGGCCACTCTACAGGAAGAACACACCAGAACCATCAAGAGTGAGTCCTGCTTTCAGACAATTCCAACAGCTTTATTTTATTACCTTTATTAAATGGCAATTGATGGCCAACATAAACTAGCTGTTTTTTAAATGAAAGTATGAACATTGCGGTAATGAGAATTGGCGATTGAGAATTGCCGATTGAATGTGCTTAACTGTCATGAAATGACATCACAATGGAAATGATTTTCTTCTTTTGATTTTGGGTGAAAGGCACTATATGGCCAAAAGTATGTGGACACCCCCTTCTAATTAACTAGTTTGGTTACTTTATTATTTCCAGTGAAGTCAAATCCTAATGCTACTCCATACATTGGCATTCTAGGGGATTGTGTGCTTCCAACTTTGTGGCAACAGTTTTGGGAGATCCCTTTTCTATTTCAGCATGACAATACGAGGTCCATATAAACATGGTTTACTGCGTCTGGTGTGAAAGAACTTGGCTGGCCTGCACAAAGCCCAGACCTGAACTCTATTAAACATATTTGGGGTGAATTGGAATGCCAATTGTGAGCTAGGCCCCATATCTTCATAAATCTTAATAAATCTCAGTGTGTAAATAAAGGTTTTAAAAACTTTTGTAAAATGTTGTGTTGATACGACAAACCAATTAAGCATTATAGCAGGCATGAGTAACAAGATCTCATTCTGTTCCATTCTGTGTCATTTGAGCCATCATTGAGTCTGTGTCATGTATTTGGCGCTATTTCCTGGTGGTCATATGTAATTACAGTGAACGATCCTCTCTGCTCATATTTGGATGACTTCCACCTCGAAATCCTAATATGACTGGTTTAGCATTCCATAACGCTGGACAACATACTACATTATTTCTGATGAAGTCATCTAATCCAGGAAAGCTAACGTGTTTTTAGTCAGATAGCTCATTGTGTGCTATGTGCACATCATGTGTATTATCTAATGATCTATTCATCTGATTATATTTATGTGGGCTTATTTTAAAGATAATAACCTCCTCTAAGTAATGGTATGTGATATTTTATGTTCCATATATTGTCCTTGAAATTATTTGCAAACACGCAACATAGAAGCAACACTTGTTTACATATGACATGTATGTCAAATATATATACTTACCTATTACTCTATATATTTTTGTCTGTGAGTAAAACAAATAGGCAGGTTGTATTAACTCTTTGAGAGCTTTCCAACATCGTATGACATACGGCAATTTGATCAGTTTGATGTTTTTATTGATGTTGATGTAAAATTATTTATAAATGATAAAAACAGAACATTTCTGTCTGCAAATTTCAAATCAGTTGTTCAATTTTGGTCATAATGCCTAATGCATTGTAAAGTGCATCTTAAAATCAATACCTATGTTGTGTTGGTCAAGACTGAGTTATTAATATGGCGGGCCCGTCCGAGCTTAAAGGGTTAATTAAATGTTTATCAAGCACATATGATGTCCTGAAACATTTGGCCACATAGTGTATGACCCCGAAATGTTCTTGACTGCTCTTTCACTCAACTCATCTGAATCAATTCTGCTTGTTGGTTCTTCATCTATGTGTTCATAACAATGTGATTGTTGTTTTGATAGATTTGAAGATGGCACATGAGCAGCAGAAGAAATCCATGGAGGAGGAATTTGAGAAGCTCAGACTTGCACTGCAGGTTTGTTTTCACTTTTGAGCCCAAAAATGCACAATTTTGCCCTATCTCTATATGGCAGCTGGTGAATCGGTGTGTTTGCGTGCTGTGTTCAGGATCAGGTGGACACTCTGACATTTCAGAACCGCACTCTGCGAGACCGGGCCAAACGTTTTGAAGAAGCCCTACGCAGAAGCACAGATGAGCAGATTGTGGTATGGTTCCTGCTGTCAGCTCAATTGGTGTTTGATTGCTGAGAATAAAGGGGTCTTACCAAAGAAAAGAGGATTTCCCTTGCACTTTTGAATTAAAAGACTTTAATGTACTGTTTATAAACACAAACTTTCAAACGCTCCCTGTCCAGTTCTGCCAGACTATTTACAGAAATTAAGCTGCAAAAATGTCACAATCAGAAATTTCCATTATGATATCACTGTATACTTAAAGGGAAAGTTTACCCAAATTATAACTTTGTTCCATGGAAGAAAGAAAGTCATGCAGGTTTGGAATAATGATGGGTGAATACATGGTGACAATATTTTCATTTTTGGGTAAACTATCCCTTTAATATTTTTATGATGAATTTTCATATTATTGTTTTAAAGGTACATTAAGTGTCTAAAATGTAGTAGCAATTATACCCAATATAATCAATGATGCTGTCTAACATGGATGCGTCCAGTAAACAGATGTCTCAAAATTTTGTGTCAGCGCGCCCGGTGTAGACAGCCTCAAGCCGTTGTGTCAGGATGTCAGCACCATAAACTATCAAACAGTCATGATATTTGAATTTATTTTTAGAATGAGACGTTTTACTTAAGTTTTTGATTGGGTCCAAGTGTTTTTAACTGCCCTATCCTTCAATAACAGTTCCTTTGCTAAACTTGAATTGTTTTATGACTGTTCACAAGTAATCCACATTGATATGAGCCAAAAACACATGCAATCCAGACTGAAATACACTGAAGACACATCCATTTTCCAGTATCATCCTGCACTGAAGTGCACATTGCCAGAAATGCAATTAAATGGTAAAGACATCAATCCAGTGCATGTTACATACACTAACAATTAAAAATATCGCAAATGGCGAAAGAACATGTTCATTACGTCTGTGCTCAAAACAGCAAAAGGCAGCAGCTGAATGACAGAGAGTGGATTCTCCTCTTCAGAGTTATAACTTGACATTTTAACTTGATATTTTAAAAGCGGCCTGAGATATGGATCAAGTGGTCAAAGATGTCTGTCTGTGTATGTTTAAATACAAAAAGCATTTAAAATAGTCCAGATGGGTCCCCTTTGGTGCTAGGAATTGTTTGTCCTTCTCTTTATGTTTACCAACTGAAGCACCAGTGGGTGGGGCCAAGTAGATGTTAATGTTTTTGAGCTGTTGAGGTAGTCATGAATTAATGTACCCCAATTAGTGTAGGGTTGTTGCGGAAGTAGAGAACAAGGCGTTTTTGCAGCTTTGTTTCTATAAATGCTATAGTTGCACTGGGGATTAAGTTTTGAGTTCTGACATTTACAGTATGTTTTTAAAGTAGAAATATTATTGTCAAAATATCAAGTAAAAATGTTATTCCTCAGGACATGACCCCTTTAAAAGGTGATGTACTGTTGATCACAGTCTCTATTTGTTCAGCTCGTGTAAGTTCCATTTTCGATGTGTAGTAGTTTGCACCTCCCGATTTTTCTGTGTACAGGATGCCCTCGCCCCATATCAGCATATCGAGGAGGACCTGAAGAGTCTGAAAGAGGTTCTGGAGATGAAGAACCAGCAGATTCATGAACAGGAGCTCAAGATCTCAGAGCTGGAGAAAATGGTCAGTTCCAAAATAGAGTGAAAGAGAATATGGATTAAAGGCAGCTTTAAAGGTGCATTTAGTTTTAAAAAAAGTTTTTTCCTTTTTTTTGCTGATAGAATTGGTTTTGAAGACATATACTGATACCTATCAGTGTGGATTGAATATCACACAAAAGTTTTTAGTTACCAAATGTGTCACCTATGTTTAAATTAGTCAGTTCGAGAAAGTGTCCGATATAGGGGTGTTACTGAGATAAAGTAGTTTTCGCTGGTCATATGATCTGAACATATCAACCTACCGAGGGTAAAATATAATTTTAAATACATTAGTCGAAGTACTAACAATTTTCTTTAATGATGAAAATGTATCAGTGCACCTTTAAGTAGAGCATTTTGTGATTTGTTGAATGTTGTATTTTTTTGTGCAGGCCCAAAAGAATGTTCTGTTGGAGGAGCGTATTCAGGTGTTACAACAACAAAATGAAGACCTCAAGGACAGGATTGACCGCAACCTTGCCATGTCCAGGTCTTTATACAACATTTCAATTTATGATCTGTAGGTACTGTATAATAGTATATCTACTGCAAGTAGGCTTTCATGCAAGACTGAACTGTAACAAAGATTTAAGTGCTGCTATGACATCTTGAAACTAAAATTATGCACAGTTCTGGAGCTCTCATTTGCATTCATGACAATTTGCACATTTGCAAAAAGACATGTTATCTAAAGCAACTCATGGAGCATTCAAGGTATACATTTTATCAGTTTGTGTGTTCCCTGGGAATTAAACCCAAGACCATAAAAAACATACTGCATAGGCTCACCTTATATATTTACATTTAAGGTATTTAGCAGATACTTAGAACATAGAACTTAATTTGAGCCATTTCACTCCACACTGAGCCAGTGGAGTCAAATGCAAGGATTTTGTGAGATTGGATATTAGATGGACTAAGCTATTCTGGATCAGCTGCTAAGGTTTAAAAAGAAGTAAAAGCCAGAGAAGTGATGACTGAGTGATTTAGTGTAAAGAGAACGAAAGTGGACCGAGTACTGATCCCTGGGGGACACCACTGGATACGTATTTATTTACATTTAATATATGTTTAATGCATGTTTAAACTGTTAAAATGTAAACTAATATTGACATCCAATATATCATTTGAAAGATCTGGGTCTCAAGATTTGATATTTTGAAGTAATTTTAACGATCGCAAAGTTGCAACAATAATATTTTATTAAACGTGTCAAGAGTGAAAATCAAAACACGGAAAATGAAACTGGAAGTTCTTACCTTTATTGTCTTCCAGCCAAACAGATGAAAACAATCCTCCAAACTTTGGTACAGAGTTTTACTTTGAGTATGTCGTTGGGTATGTCATTTTCAAGCTCATGCACAAAAAGAGTCTGGATATGTCCGCATGTAATGTTAATCTTAGAGTTTTGCATCAAAAAAATGTCATAATTTAGTTTTACGTGACCATTTTCCACCTCTCCTCCTTAGTTAAATTGGCTACTGTTTTTTAGACTTCTATTTGTAAATTACCTCTGTTATGATTGGTCAATTGTCGGATACCAGCAAGTGTTGCTCATAGTACAAACTCATTGATTTCAAAAGAGCAAGGAAATGCATATGCAGCTGAATGCTAAGCAGTTGATTCCTCTACTCTACCAGGCAACTGTCGGAGGAAAATGCCAACCTGCAGGTGTACGTGGAGAAAGAGAGCAACGAGAAGAAACGACTGAGTCGCACCAATGAAGAGCTCATGTGGCGGCTTCAAACGGGCGATTCGCCAACCCAGTCGCCACTTCATCGGCCATCATCAAATCCCGCGTCACCCTCCCGAGTACAGCCCTTTCCTAGATGAGTCCCTGATTCTACGTCTGTTTACTCAGTCTTTCACACTCTATTTCTCAAACACTATTAATTTACTTTCTGTTCTGTATCTGTAACTTATATTTCCCTTCATGTGGATTCTCATTGGACAGAACAGAAGACCCTTCCATGCCACTTATATATGAGAAAATAGTTGCAACATTTTCTGTTTCATCTCTCCAATTGCATGTCTCAACACAGTTTGGGCCAATTCCTGTTCAGTGTTACTGCATTTATTGGAAGTTGCTGTTTATTGTACCATTCTAACTTAATATTGATTGGCTTCATACAGTGGGGCGATTTCACTTAACAGTTGCGGCACCTTAGAGCACAGTATTTGTTCACAATATTTCATGTAATCCCAAACTGACTTGATGTTCAGTGGGGGGGGGGGGGGGGGTTTGGGGGGCTCTGTGGGGGCCAGGCCATCTGTTGCAGGGCTCCCTGTTCTTCTATTCTATTCTATTTGCAAAAGGAATGTTTGGGAGTCTAAAATGTATATTTCCTATTGACATACTAAAGCTGAAGATATAAATAACCATCTTAAGAAAAATGTTTGGTGAAACATCTGATGTGCTTTTTTGATACTTTTGAAAAGTATTGTATATATTTTTAACAATACATTTTGACTTACTTTCCAGAAAAATTATCTAAAAATCTTTAAAACATAAATTTACATGATTTTTAACAAAATAATTTTTTTTGTCTTCTTGCACTAGCAATTACAGGTGGAAAACAACTAGACAGCACATGCAAATAAACAGTGCTAAAAGTGGCCGCAATTCATTCTAAGAGAATTCCCTCCATTGATTTCACAAAGCCTCAGTAAGGGGTCATTCACACTGTCCTTGTGCAGAAAAAGCTAGATGGATCACCACAAACAGAGCAGAACACAAGTGTCTCAAGATGCATTTTTAACAATTTAAGTTATTTTTTAGTTGACAAAAATAATATGCACAAAACAAAGATACATCTAGCACATGTTTAAATAGAAAAACAGTTTAAAAACAGCACTGACGGACGCAAAAACCAGTAGGTCTTATTATTATAATAATTATTTACATCCCCAAACTTGTATGATTTTTATTTCTTCCGTGGGACACAAAAGGAGTTGTTCTCAGTCAACATTCACTTCCATTGTATGGATTAAATATACAATCAAAGTGAATATTGACTGAGGCTGTCCATAACATTCTGCCTAAGATCTCATTCTTCCATGGAAGAAGGAAAGTCAAACAGGTCTGGAACATCATGAGATTTAGTAAATGATGACAGAATTAGAATTAAGTGAAAAAGGAATATTTGGCTCCATTATGACTTTATGACTTTATTGTGTCCATCACAATGTTGTGCATTATGATGATTCAAAATGTACTTTTTCTGTTTTGTACAAAGTGTAGTGCTGAATAGATTTGGCTATTGGACTTGCACTGATGCTTTCTTTTGAACAGGACCATGATGCTTGTTCTCCAACCTTTGCTTCTGATCTCAAGCCTTTCCAAAGAATTATCAGGACAATGTACCTGTTGTATTTGGGAAATTTTCCTCCACTTGCCTTTTTAAAAAAAAAGCCACCCACCAGCAACCTTCTGTGCAAAGACGTCACCACACTTAAAACATTTCCATGAGATCAGGCTCATAGGCCAGCTAGTTTCTACAACCACAAAGCTCTTGGACTCGCAGCATTAGTTGTATGGATTTTTTAGTCCATTATTTCACAGTCCGTTTTCTCTGAATATGATCGCAGTTAAGGTACACCTATCTTTCACATTACTGATGATAGTCTAAGAGACCCAATTCCAGTCATAACTGGAGACCCAACTCTAGTCATAACTCAATTTGTACAAAATGTATTACTGTGTTTAGCACTACACAACATGCCCACGCCAAGCAATGCCCCCCTTGGATCACAAAGCCATTCTATTGGCTAAAAGAACTTTTAAAATTCAATGCAATCACTGTATGATTCATGCTGTCTAAACTATTTAAATATGACAAAGAATAACGTTTAAATTATATGTCAAATAACATTTTTAAACCGAAGAAAAACAATTGTGAAACTGAAAATTTCTGTGTTCAGTTGTCCAGATAGCTCACAAGCTAACCAGTTAGCATATTAGCGTAGCATCTTCTTTTCCTCTTAATTTTCAGCACATTTCTCCTCACTGTCACCACCTATTGATACGGCAGTATGATTGTATTCAATATAACTTTTACAGTGTGGTATATTTACAAATTTTACAACATGTTTATTTTGTAATCTTTGTGGTTAGGTTTAGTGGTAGGGAAAAGAATATGTGTAGGTTTGCTACGTACACTGAATAAACACAATAAAAACAGTGTATGAATTTGACATCCAACTGTTGCAAGATTTAAGCATTTAGCTGGTTATTTGAGGAAGGCGTAACTTGTAGTGGGCGTGACTTGTAGTAGTCTGTTATAAAGGATGCTAAAATTAGCATGGGCTGACAACACAGTAGTGTATTGCACAATTACATTCTGCCATTTTCATTGTAGTCTGTTCTCTTTTTTTCTGAGGTAAAATGAGTTTCATGCCTTTCCAAGAACTGCCTGTGAATTTGACAACACTTATATCTGTCACGGCTGTTTATATTTCTCTGCTCTGTACAGTATGTATCATAAGTCTTCCAGTTGCTCTGACCCAGATAATATGCTTAAACTGCATTCATGTGGACACTACTGGAGGGATCTTTTATGAAGGATTTTATTAAATCCCTATGGAAAAATATGAATAGGAAAAATACTTCCGGAACCAAAATTGCTGAAAAAGTGGGCGGAAACTGTTGCGCTCTATTGGGGTGTAACAACAAGACGCCATGAACTGTATTGAGTGGATCATCTGATCATCTGCACTAGTATTTCTTTCCTTTAAGGAAAACTGATGTTGGGTTAAAGGTCTGGATTCAGTCCTATATGGAACTGTTTAAGAGTTAAAGGAATAGTTCAACCATTGTTTGTTCACCCTCCTGTCATTTCACATCCCAACCTGCATTACTTTCTTCCGGGACTTTTTAATATCCTGGTTGCTCTTTTTCAAATATTTAAAGTAATTATTCATTATTCATTATTGAAAGACTTTATTCATCTTACCATTCGCTGTAGTTCTCAAATCAGCTTCATACAATGTTAATGATGTTTGGTCATAAGAACAAGGCATTTGGCGTCAATGGTGTCACGTGGCATTAATGTGCCTTTTTTGTAATCCATACGGCCTTGTTAGTCTATTTCAGTGCTATGATGGAGGGTAAAATTATTATTGAAACAACAGCTTAAATTTTGGTATGTTCCTCACACAAAGTTATTGAAATACTTCAAAAGACTTGGAATATAGCACATGAGTGAAATGGATTACATTTATTATACTTTTATGGAGCTTCTTTGGCCAATTTGGTGTTCCCGTGTTCACTTTTATTTGATGGAAAAGAGCGGACAGGAAATTTTAAAAAAAGTTCTGCTTTTGCTTTTGAAAATTATTGTATCATGTCCTCCCCCCTTAATGGGTGAACTATTCCTTTGAGTACTGTAAATCAGTTTCTTCATGAGTGTTTATTACTAATGTTGTCCTAAGGGCGCAATATACTTGTTTGTCTTATTTTATTTTGGTCCAAGTGTACTTATTAGTGCAGCTATTAGTAATGATGAGCTACAATTACATTTTGTATTATTTGACTATGTCATATGACTAATGCATTCTTTATATGACAATAAAATCATTAGTTATCTTTCTTCAGCCTTAATGTTCATGCAAATCCCAAAAGAGATTTCCCAAACTTAGATTGATGATTGTAATGCCATTACATTGCAGAACTGTATTTTTGTTTATTTTCAGAGTATCATTACCTCCGGTCTTACTCAGAGATCTCTCAGGTTAAGGTTTATTAAATGCCATATGTCATTACATGTCATAAAAATATACATATTAATATTGAATTCAATTCACTGTAAAACTGGCTCATGTTCTGTCCACAATAAGCAATGTAAATACATTTGAGGCTTGACATCACTGATATATTACATTTGTACATTTTATTTCACTCAAAGCTCTGAATGAAATCTAAAAACTACCTGTTTGCAGAGAACTAATGCTCTTCTGCTTCTGTTTCACAGCTGTCTGCTTGTATAATTCTGACATCTGCTTTTGAAATATAACTGAAATGTAATCTTTTTAAATCAGGTTCTGAAATGCACTGATTTTAGTTCTGTTTTCCTGTGTGTGTCCCATGGACATAATTATGGAATTTCTGAATGTTTTGTCCTATTTTTAAAATGGAAAAAAAACCCATCTGTTATCTAATATTTAAGGGAGGATTATAACATGCATTGTGAGATAAGGAAGTTTCCTCTTCTAATTTCTCATTTGTGTTGTATTGCATATATGAGCTCCACTGTATGTGTAATCTGTTACAACACATGTTAATGAAAAAGCATGTCTTAAAGCTGTACCATTTTTTTTTCAAACCATGTAAGTGGAGCATACCTCACTGTTGTGATGCTTTCATGAACTCATCCGAAGGTTATGTTGCATTTTGGGTATTAAGGAATAAAATACATTGTAAAAGCATTCCTGTTCCATATTTGAATTACATGTTATTTACAAATGGTGTCCCTTAAGTCCCTTAAAACATGCTCAATTCTTGATATAGATGGGCTCCCACTTTAAGGTGATGAGCATTTGTTTTTTCAGTCTTAAAATACTTAAGTATTACAATGCAACATTTTTCACAAGTGCCTAAAACCTTTGCTCTGTCACTTTCAGGACATTGCTAGGTTTGTTTGAGCATCTCAACCAGCCCGACACAGCAACATTGTCTTAACCAATGGCGTGAATTTTGGGCAGGGCTATCTGTTTGGTCTCCCAGTAGTAGACAGGTGGAGTGTTTGGGAAACCTGTTTCAAAACAGTCTTTGATTTTGCAATTCTGTTCAATGCTTTTGGCACAGAATTTACACACTTATTAAAAAATTATATATTGGCCAGCTTTTCACTATCCAATCAAATGCAGGTGGATAAAATAGAGATATCCCACTCTACAGTATTTCCCACTTAACTTACTGCCCTCTGGAGTAAACAGGTGGTACTACAAGCTTGCATTTCTCAGGAATTTTCCTTATTATGGTCCGTGGGCATGCGATTAATTGCGTAAATTTTTTTGTTAAATCGATTTGTTAAATTGACAGCCCTAGTATCGAAGCATGTTTTTGCTAGTCATATTTGTACATTTATACCCAGTACCGTGTCACAACCAAAAAGGATTTTCTTAATTTGGAATCATTAATTTCTTTTGGATGTGAAGTGCTGAATGATATCAATGGGCAGAGGGAAGATGATGGTGGAGTTTTTCTCTGCTGCGATGGAGTTAAGTGTCTGGAGGTATCGTAGCTGTAGAGCAGATGGTGACTCAGCAATCACCAGAGAGGCTTCCTTCAATGCCCTTGAGGCATTCATCTCGCCCTCTGCTGCAATCACCTGCACACACATGTAATAATACACTTGAGCTGCTGGTGTCATATAAGGTGCCTAATATGGATTCCCCCCTGTATAAATGTGTTTATTTCAACAATAATATTGGATTGCATAGCTAGAAATGCTGTTTGGAAAACCCTGGTTTTCTCTATGTAAACTTGTGATCAGGCTGTTGCAGACTAAAGACAAAAATAGCGCTGAATGCAAATAATAATATGCAACTAATCATATACATAGTAAGGGATAGCAAAATAAACAGGCGTGTCAAATTTTTAAAGGGAGGAGAAATGCTTCCCATACGTTTTACTGTTGATGTCTGATGGTGCGTTCACATAAAACGCAAAGAAAATATTCGCCTCGCATTGCTCGCGTGAGTTTGACCGCTGGATTATAAATTTGTGTTTAAACTCGCGCTCACAATTAATGTGAACCCGTGAGTATTCCCCCTTTTCTTCCGGAAAAGGACAGGAGTAGGGTCTTCTATGACTTGGTTCATAGTAAAGTACAACCAATAGCTGGAATCAAGTAGACGCGCATATTTTCAGAACTTATCAGGTAGTCCAACTTCCTCGCTCACTTTCCTCCAAGCGATGTCTTTTTTTCATCCGGCCTCTGTACACGAATGACGTTGTGTCATACAATTCCGGGTGCACTCACCGCCACAACAATTTTTTCATAAATTTTTCCATATTTCCAGAAAACAAACTTGGTCAGGCTACTCATGTGGACAACAATTTGACATGTGCCACCTACCTAAACATCATTGCAGACCAGGTACACCCTTCATGAAAATGGTATTCCCTTTCAGCATAATAATGCACACTGCACACATTGTTCGGGAATGGTTTGACCAACATAATGAAGAGTTCAAGGTGTTGGTTTAGTGATATTTATCCTGTTTGTGCACCTAGCAAGTAAAGTTGCTGACTACCACACCTGGAGTCACAAGTTACCGGCCCGATTGCTGGGGTGGGTAGAGTCAGGATGCGATAGCCACATCATGGTCACTACAATGTGGTTCTTGCTCTCAGTGGGGCACGAAAATTGGTCTGCATCATCTAGAGGCACTCACGACAAAGCATTCTTCACAGAATTTTGATTAACCATACCATTTTTGAATGGTGCTTCAGCGAATTCAATGAAGAACGCGCAAAACTGAACTTGAGACTGTATCTATGCAACGCTTTGAAGGATAGGGACGAAGCTTTGTATGTTTCATCAACATTAGGCCTTGAGGTTACCTACAGCATTTTGGTACACTGCCCCATACTGGTCACGAGATACGAAAAAAGCTAATTTTGATAAACTATTCCGTTTTCTAATGGCGCTTCAATGAATTCGACAAAGAGCATGCCAACATGGATATGAGGGTATATCTCCGTAACGCTTTAGCCTATTCATACAACCTTATTATTTGTCATAGGCACCATGACTCGAGGGTGCCTGCTCAGTTTCTGAAAAGTGCCACCTAGTGGTTATGAGATATGAAAAAAGCAAATCTTTGCTTTTAACTTCTGAACAGTTTGTCATAAAATCATCAAATTGGTCTCATTAGATTCAGTGGGGTATACCAGTTCAACAATATGGAACATTCCTATGTTGGCCATTTTGGACATCGGCCATTTTTAATTTCGTCATAAAATGCTGTATTTTACGAACGACTTGGTGTACCATTATAAAACTCAGTATGTGTCTTTGGCACATGCTCTGAAGGGACTCAAAAAGTTTCAGGACAGTGCCACCTTGTAGCTAAACAGTATAATGCTATTTCTAAAAATGCAAATAGATATTGACTCCTTTTGCCTTCTATCATGAGAATGGTCTTGATAGATGGTTCATTCCGAGAACAATAATACCAATTATGTCATGATCGAGTAAACTTCCTGTCCGCCATTTTTAAATGTTTTGAAAACCTACTTTTTTTAACTCCTGCAAGACTGTTTGTCCGATTTGCACAAAAATTGGCCTGTATCATCTAGAGGCACTCATGACAAAAAATTATTCACAGAATTTTGATTAACCATACCATTTTTGAATGGCACTTCAACGAATTCTACGAAGAACGAACAAAATTGAATTTGCGGCTATATCTCCGCAACGCTTTGAAGGATTGGGACAAAACTTCCTGAGGTTACCTGCAGTGTTTTCTGCACTGCCCCCCACTGGTCAGGAGATAGAAAAATGGGTTTTGATAGAAAATTTTGGCTTATAGCTCTTTACTGCTTTCCTGTATGATAACCATCATGCTAGACTAGCATTCTGTTACACATGCACACACACTCTCTAGACCTGAGGTTTTTGAGGGAACAAAATGAATAGTGAATTCTAGGTGTCTCAAAACACACACTACATTATACAGATGTATCTGTTATGATATGAGACTAATCCAAGCTGCATAGCAACACAGCAACTGGCAATGGTGTCATGTTCTACAACCTTCCTAATGAACAATCTTATAAAACGTATAAGGATATAAGGACATAATACAGAAATTTGAAATCACAGTTGATCTTATGTACTTCCTTAAATATGTTCCTAGTCTTATTGTGCAAGATTCATCAGTAGTGTTGCCATCTGTGCTGTAAAATACGGGATCATCCTGTTTTAAAAATTAAATGATGCGTCAACTCTCGTTTTTAAGCTGGTTTGATGGCGTCATGACTAAATCATTCATGATCGTTAATTTATCCTTGATATTCGTTGAATATGTTGCCTACTGTAGGTAAGGGACTGTCAGAAAAGTCCACACATTGAGCTAAACTGTGGAACAGTGTGGTATGAGACCGTGTGAAAACGTCATCCGGCACCGCCAACAATTCGAGAGCATGTCCCTTATTTTACAACTTCAAAAGTGGCAACCCTATTCATCAGTGTATGGTGTTTAAAAAAACTGTAAAATGTAATCATTTTTGCCTATGAAACAATGTGTTGTCATAGCAATCAAATCCCAATCAATATAATCAATGCATTTTATTATACATCACGTCACGAAAGTTACATTTCTGCGAATGCCATTTCATGTTTAATGTCACTGAGCAAGGTCAGCAGTCCACATAATTTTTTCAGTCTTCCTTATCTGTAACATTAGACTAATTTTGCCTGTATTCTCAGGGTGTTTAGGTGGTCTCACCTTGGCACGAGCCTCTCGGGCCGCCTCTGCCTCTGCAGCCATGGCTCTCTGAAGCTGCTGGGGCAGTTTAACGTCCTTTATCTCCACTCGCTCCACTTTAATGCCCCACTCACCAGTGGCCTCATCCAGTGCAGCCTGTCATTAAGATATTACAAGGCTATGAGGATCCAGGAAGATGATACTGCTCTCAAGGAGCAGAACCCTGGGGATAGGTTAACAACTAAAGCAATATCAGTGTAATAGAAACGAACAAATCCTGGTCTACATCTACAACACATGATTAACAAACTTAACATCCCTCCCTGGTATCGTTGAGATTCGTTCCTCAGTTTGTAAAAATGTGTACAGTAATGAACTTACAATAGTTTAACAAGTTTAACAAATGGCTTAAAAGCACAAATGTGAAGACTGTATTTTTGTTAAAGTGTTTAGATGAAGGCCCAAGATGATTGATTGCTCCAAGAGCTATTGTACCTGCATGCTGTTGGAGATGCCCTCTCTATCAGACAGCAGCTCTGACAGGTTCTTTATACCCAACACATTTCTCAGGGTAGTCTGGGCCAGCAGACGTGTTGAGTGGTCCGCATTGGACACGTTGGCCACAGAACAGATGGGGTCACAAACACGGAAGTACACCACACCATCCACACTCACTGTCACCGAGTCCTTTGTCAAGATCTGTTCTCACATAAACACATATAGATGCTGATCTTTAGATCTAAACTTTTACATTGTGATATAAACCTTTACACAAGTTTGGCCTGCTACTGTTGGTTCTAAATATTGCTTTGCCTGCATGAACTTGAGTTGGAAGTGGATGTACTGTATGACAATTGATTGGTTATTGAATCTATGGCTTTTGTAATATAATAGTAAGTTCTGTTAGTCTATGGAAGTAGATCATGAATATGTACCTCCTGAGGGGGAATATCAAATGACACAGTTCTCAAGTCCACCTTCCTGAATGTGTCAGTACATGGTAGTACAAAGCAAATTCCTAAGAAAAAGTAAATTAATAAAAATCTATTTAACAAATTCACAGTAATATGGGAGTAAGATGTGACACTTTTTAGTCATTTAAGAAAAATGGAGGTTAAATGAATATGCCTAAATATGTTTTAGGGTGACTGCTTTTACTTAAAAGCAGAAGAAAGCATCTCTATAACATGCAGCCATATAAAAATGTTATTATTTCTCCAAAAAAAAGTGTAGTGACACATTTTCTAATAGTATTTTCTGCATTTTGAGGCAATGTTTACTTATTTCCGCATTCAAATCAGGACGTGTTGTAACCAGACCATATGAGAAAGAGTGTAGTGAGTGCTCAAACTTTCTTGGATGACACGACTTAGTGGAAATGAACACATCCTTTAAGCTTTGAGGGTGTTTTTAAAGATTTCCTGTTTCAGTGGTATCCCCAAAATTAAAGGCTTGACAAACATACAAAAAAATTAACAAGGAGTGTCAAGTGTTGGTATCATTTTAAAGGACACTTTGCAAAAAACTAATTATGATATAGAAAATGATAAATGATGAGACTGCTGAAAATTCACAAAAAAACCTGATCCAAAATTTACTTTTATTCTTATTTTTCTGATTTGACATTATACTGTATACCTCAGTGTGTAAATAAGGTTGCTCCGAAAAACTGCTTTTGTTTTGTTCCCAGTTGTGTCACCTGTATCTGAGTCAAATTTGTGTTGATACGACAAAGCAATCAAAATGTATTATAAAAGTAAAATATCCTATTGACCAAAAACATCTCAAGAGTGTCCAAAAGCCTCTTCAAACAAACAAAACATAATAATTGTACATAAGAACAAATTACACATGCAAACACAACAATGACTAAAAGTTAGCATAGTATGCAGACACGATTTTAGCATGAGTTTCATTCTGTGCCGTTTGAGTCATCATTATGTCTGTGTTGTGTATATATGCAATTACAGTGATTGATCACTTGACTCTCTGCCCACATATGGATGACTCTCACCACTGTTTGAAGCTGTCTGAACTCAATCCGATTGGTTTAGCATTCCATGGCTACAGCATTTCCAATGTAAGCTAACGTAGCCAGATAGAAATAGATATAGCTTCTAATCTTTAAAACTATACCCACTTTGTGTTGCTTGAGAATGTATTTTGATAATTATTTTGTTTATCCAAGTTTAAAGGGATATATTATAATTCTCACCAAAGAAATGTGAAGTAAACATGAAAATGCCTCAATATTTCTCTAACTGTGGGCACGATTGGATTAAAAGTCCTAATGTAGGTTGTATACTCATGGATTATTCATGGTTACTTGTAAGCACAAAAATTGACATGGTTTTGTAATTGTTTTTTACAAATTTGCTTCATTTGCAAATTCATTTAAATGCAAAAAACATACTTTCTTTCCACTTTGCTCAGCGGATACTCTTTTTCTCAACTTCTTATGATATAACTATAGGCAACATTATGTAACAATTTAGAACATTAGATGTGCACATTGATGAGTAGTTCTATTTGTGGATCCCAAATGAAAACCTTTGTCATACCTGGCCCTTTTGGTTTCTTGTCCACAATGCGACCCAATCGAAAGATCACAGCCCTTTCATACTCCTGTACAATCTAAGAGTGAGCTAATGAGTACATTGTCATTGCAGTCAGTTATCATTGATCATTAGTTAATCATCTCGGTACAATCTATCATACTAGTCTTCCTTTTAAAAACATATCATACCTTGACACACATGAAAATGGTAACAGGAAACAATCCTATGATGAAAATGAGGGAGATGGTGATAATGAACCAGCCGATACATCCCAGTGAGGGCGGTTTATCATCTGAAATATAAGTAGCCAACATTTGGTACTAGCAAAGTGTAATTCAAGACAGGCTTGTCATGTAACTACATCATTTTTATAAATCTTTATAAATCACCTTAAGAGCCTATTCTGAGAATATGGGGGCCTTAAGCAAATTCAGACTTGGATATATACAACCAAGAATGACACCACTATACAGTCTTCAACAGCTTTGATTAAATCAACTTAAAATTGGAATATATTAATTACACAAAACTCAAAAGTTTTATATATATGTGTGTGTGTGTGTGTGTGTGTGTGTGTGTGTGTGTGTGTGTGTGCATATACATTTTACCATAACTAATAACTAATAACAAATAATTAAAAATAAATTAAAAAATGACCTTTCTTTGCGGGGCCCCCTGGTGGCTTAGGGGCCCTAAGTGAACCTTCTAAAGAGGATGTGTTAACCGTTAACAGACTGTTTACATTTATCATATTTGTGAATTTACACAGGGTTGTTATAGATTTTTTTGTACTTAACTTAAATAATTGAACAATTTAAAATGGTTACATTTTACATTTAAAGCCATTATTACCATGATTTAGTAAAGTTTTAAAGTTTTGATACTGACATTTTTGATACATTACTTTTTTTTTTTGTAAAGTCTTATAGACATATAGAAATATGTGATGTTTTCATGAAGGCCTACCTTCAGGTATTATCTGTGTGCTACTCTCAGTCTTCTGGTCTTGAAACCTAATTACTGTGGTCATCATTAAGAGCAACGCAGCTTGTTTTATGGAAGACAGCAGGTAACAGAGAAGCTATAAATGCTAACTCACTTGCCTATGTGGGTGTGGCCTGCTCTCTTCCCTCTAAATCGCAGATGTATGCAAAGCATCAGAGGAGGAAAGGAAAATTCTGCCGTGACTCATTTAATGCCAGAGACTGATAACGTCAACCAGAATGAAAAATACGTCTGATAATATTGTATTTGCTTGGGGCTTTCTGTATATTTATCAGTATCAGTAGCTGTAATGGGACATTAATTATTCATGGATTTCTGTGCAATCACCAGGCAGAGAACTGAGCTCTCAAATCACATGACATACAATCACATGATTCACAAGTGCTGATATATGACCATATAAATCAATATCTTATTTAGCAGACATCACTTGCTATGTTGTAGCTGGCAATGCGACATTGAAATGTAAAGTTGGTGTTTTGATTGTGTCAGGTAGAAAAAGCATTGGAATAACTTTATCTGGCTGACTTTACATTATCTTGCTTATTACTCAACATCTTGCCAAATAAATAAATAAATGGACATGAAATGTTGATTTCAGTTCAAATAATTGTATTATTTGAAAAGAAAGAGAGTATGGAGTGGAACTAGAATAGCTAGTTTGTAGAAAATGAAACAAAGTAAAGGAAATCGAATGCCAATGTCAATTATAGAATTTATCGGTCATGATACAAAAAAATGTGTCATCAGAATGCCATGACCAATCGGAATCAAGTATTCCAGACTGTATTTATTAGTTTGTGTATGAATGTTTGTCTGTGAAGCTTTTAAAGATTGAATTAGTTCATTAGGTTTTACAAAACCAAATAAAAAAGAACAAAATTATAGTTATCCTCTCAATACAAAGAAATACTTTATAATTGTTTTGCATTTCATTTTTGAATGATCTATAAAGATTGTTATTTCTGCTAAAAGCTTTGTGACTTCATTATCAGATTAGCTGTAAATATTTAAAATATGTTAAATATTATAAATGTGTATTGCCATTTTTGATAAGAATAATAATAAAAAAAAGATCTTATTGTTATTAATAATACATTAAAATTGAGTAAAATTGTAATATTTAATTATTGAAATTACTATTAATGATATAATAATTAATAATGTTTTTATTACAATATTATTATAATGATTATTCTCAATAACAATATTGTTTAAATATTTCAAAAATCAAAATGACATTGCAGCTTTATTGTGAGATTAGCCTATGGTTAAATAAACAATCATGTTTCAATATTTCAAAATATTTGAATATTTTAAATATCAAAATTACAATGCAGTTTTATTATGTGATTGGCCTTCGATTTGTAAAAACATGTTAAATGTTATAATAGAGTATTGACACTGACTATCACCCCTGGAGTCGTGAGTTCGAATCCAGGGCGTGCTGAGTGACTCCAGCCAGGTCTCCTAAGCAACCAAATTGGCCCGGTTGCTTGGGAGCGTAGAGTCACATGGGGTAACCTCCTCATGGTCGTGATTAGTGGTTCTCGCTGTCAATGGGGCGCATGGTAAGTTGTGTGTGGATCCCGGAGAGTAGCATGTGCCTCCACATGCTGTGAGTCTCCGCGGTGTCATGCACAACGAGCCACGTGATAAGACGCGCGGATTGACTGTCTCAGAAGCGGAGGTAGCTGAGACTTGTCCTCCGCCACCCCTATTGAGGTGAGTAACCACGCCACCACGAGGACCTACTGAGTATTGGGCATACCATTGGGTATTCCAAATTGGAAGAAAAGGGGATACAAAAATAAATAAATAAATAAATAAATAAATATGTATTACTATTTGAATTTCACGAATAATTATCAAAAATAATATACAATCAAGTTTCAAAATGTCGAAATATTATAATATTTTAAATATCAAAATTACAATCCAGTTTTATTATGTGATTAGTGTTTGAAACTCTCAGAGAGGACCAGGAGACTCTTCCAGCTTCAGCAGAATTCTTTATTGTAGAAGTTATGAGAATCAGTCTACATGCCAGAAGGTGTCTCACTCTGCAGTCATCAAGTTTAACTTAGGGAGGCATCCACTGTATTTTATAGGCATTCTGTGGGCAGTCCTTCCTGGTGGTAACAAAGTGTTCAGTTGAACCTTAAACAAAGAATGCAGTTGAACCAGCTAAAGAGACTGTGGTTTCTCCAGCCCTAATCCAATCAGTATAACTATATCACTCAGACGACTTCATTTTCATGGAGATAAGGAAGGGTCCACAACTATGGCAATGCATTTACATTTGATTCAGATATTGATTGAATCATGAACAATGGCCACCAATCCAAGAATGGGGCTGGGGCACCTACAGCCATCACAGATAAAAGATGACAGCCTTAGCAAGCATGAGAAGCACATTTTCATTCACATTCACTCTTGTGTTGACAAACAGGATGCAGCCACGTGTAGACGATCTCACAGAATCACGATTGCAAACATCTTGAAAGACAAATACAATGTGCGTCACTTTAGTTTTTAATGTGATGCGATGTTATATTAAATGTGCAATCCCACATTAGCCTTAGATTAAAGAATACTGCATATATATGTTAAATGTTATAAATATGTTTTACTATTTTAATTTCACAAATAATGATAAAATAATAAACAATCATGTTCAAATATTTCAAAAATATTTAAAGATTAATATTGCAATGCAGCTTTATTATGTGATTAGCTGTAGATTTTTAAAACTATGTTAAAATGTTATAAATATTTATTACATTTTAATTTCAGGAATAATGACAATAATAATAATAAAATCAAAATGTAGATTTTGGATTTTAAAATCAGATTTAAATATGTCCAAATATTGTAATAGTTTAAATATCAATATTGCAATGCAGATTTATTATGAGATTAGCCTTAGATTTGTAGAAATATGTTAAATTCTATACATATAAATATGACTTTTTTAATTTCACAAATAATGGTAATAATAATAATAATAATAATAATAAACAATTATGTTTACATTTTTCAAAATATTTTCATGTTTTAAATATCAAAATGACAATGCACCTTTATTATGTGATTAGCCTTAGATTATCTTGAAATATGTTAAATGTTATAAATACGTATAACTATTTTAATTTCACAAATAATGATAATAATAATAAATAATCATTTTTAAATATTTCTAAATATTTTAAATATCAAAATAACAATGCAGCTTAAGTGTAAAGTGGCAAGATTGTGTTTTTTGTCTCAACACCCGTGTGTTCTGCAAAATAATGTTAAGCAAAAATTGAGTTTACGTGGTAACATCTAAATTAACTGGTTTTATTCAAGTCCAAAAAATGATTTAACATGTCTGAATCAACCTGAACGCATTAGGTTACAACAATAAAACTATTTTTTAAGGTTAGATCGGGTATGGATACAGTGTGGCACTATAACATACAATGTGCGTTTTATAAAGTGCCAAAAATAATTTATTGCGGTACAATACAGTAAATTATTTTAACAGAAACTTCATTAAAAGTCATCTAGGCTCAAACACTATATGAGGGTGTTTTGGGTCCCTGGGTCGAGTGTCACATGCAGCCCAGAGATTCACACCAAGAAACCATTTTTTTAAAATGTCTTGAACTCAATGAAAACATTGGGCCGCCCAACAACACTAGATGCCACGTCACATGCTCTTTTTCCAAATTCATGCAAATACACCTTTTTGGCCTTTATGTAAGAATGATAACAGCCATTTCATCCACCATGTGAAGATCCTCTTGTTTACAAAGGTATTTTTGGCAGCAAGCTTTGGATTGAGTAGTACCAGTATAAACATGTAAGAAACCACATTTTCATAGAGTCAACACAAAATGTCATAAGAGAAGTATTTCAAGTGTTAAGAAAAACCTGTGCAGAATCACAGATGTCCTATTGAAAGAAATATTTCACCCAAAAATGAAAGTTCTGTACTCATTCACCCTACTGTTGTTTCAAACCCGAGACTTTCTTTCTTATGCGGAACAAAAAGGAGATGTTTTATGTATATTACCCACTGCACATCATTTTTATTTGACACAACCTGAAATTGAAGTCATTTGTTAGTGAAAACGTGAATGTCAGTTCATGAGAGAAGCCTGTAAAAACAACTCAAGTTCTCACGTGACCATGTGAGCAAACTTCTATGATAGCACTAATGAGAAATGGAGGTTAAGATTTTCACTGAAAAATACTTATTTTTCCGAGTTGTTTCTCACCAAAACCAATCATATGCCTTCAGAATACTTGGAATATGATGCACAAATCACATGGACTTCTTTTATGATATTTGGGTGTTTTTAAACTTTAAATTGAGTCATTATCCACTGCCATTGTATTGAACAGATGAGTTGTGATATTCATTAAAACATCTCCTTTAGGTCACGTACACAATATATGTTTTTGTTTGAAAATGCATCTTTTTCTCTACGTTTTGGCCTTCCGTCCACATTGAGACTATGTTTTTTTGTCCAGCAAAAACTGAGCTTTTCGAAAACACACTCTCCCAAGTGGATACATTTGAAAACGATTACATATTTGTTGCCATGTGTTGTCATTTGACCCATTCAACCCAAATCAATGGAGATGGCGGCCCATGTTGTAGCAGCGTATTTGTTCCTGCTATTCACTTTGATAGCGTTGTTAAAGATGAATGTTACTCTGTACAACATTCACACTGCATTCCTTCAAAGGCATTTGGAGGTTTACTCGGAATTGCTGTCTGGCGGTGGAGCATGAGGACATTGCATTTTGTTCACATAAATGATGGAGATGAAATTCTTACGTTTGGTCCGCATGTGCAGTAAGGGGATTTAAGCATTTTCAAACATTTCAGTGTTTCAAAATGCAACTTTTGGAAAACGTATGAAAACGTCAGTGTGGATGGGGTGCGTTTAGAAAATGACATCCAGTTTTCAAATTAATCCGGATTAATGTGGACGTAGCCTTGGAGTTCCTCATAGTCAAATGGGTTTGGAACAACTTGAGGGTGAGTAAATTATTACAACATTTTCATTTTTGCTGAACTGTTTCTTTAAAAACATCTCTAGAAATTGAGAAAGGAAAAAAAAGCATCTGCTACTCAATGGGACGGGATTTGAATAAATAAATTTTGTTCCAATATGTGAGCAGCAGATATGGATCCTTAATATGGATTGTGATAATATTGATTGGCTGGTCATCGGAGAGATTTGAATATCGAACTGGCATTCAGAACCAGTTTAAATTTTTAATTAAAATTTACTCTATCAAACATAAAATAATCCAGTTGCATCATACAGATAAATGAAAAAATACAAAATAAATATACTGGAGTGGATAAAATCCAACAAGCTGTCTGTGCTAACTGAAAACGGTTGCAACATGGCATTAATAAGTTCCAGTGCAGGGTAAGCTGAAAAGACAGCAGAACCTCCAGGAGGTAATGTCAGGGATCAAACTGTTGCATCATCATCTTGCGACTGAGTTCATAGGCTAGAAAGAGCGCCCCATTGGCGGGAAATGTTCGAATCATAGTGGGGGTCAAACCGGAATACAGAGGCCGCACTCCTGCAAACAAGAGAGCAGAAATTGCAACCCTAAAATGAATAACCTTGTCCCATTCTATAACCATTTTAAATGCTTATGTAAATGCCATTTGCGTACTATGTGTGTCCCCATGACTAACTACTGATATATTTAACAGGATACTAAAGACACATTATTTGATATATTTGACTCCAACAATTAGCTCATAGACATATAACTACATTACTTACAGGACGATGTGTTTGAGTAAAATCAGACTTCAGCTTATAGCCATAACCAGCTTTCACACTATGTGATTTTTTTAATGGACTTTGATCATTTCCATTTGAATAAATTATGATGCAGTTAAACACTGAAATGCTGCATTAAATACACAATTTACTCGCCCTCATGCCATCCCAGATGTGTATGACTTTCTTTCTTCTACTAAACACAAACAAAGATTTTTAAAAGAATATCTCAGCTCTGTAGGTCTGTACAATGCAAATGAATGATGGCCAGAACTTTGAAGGTCCAAAAAGCACATAAAGGCAGCATAAAAGTAATCCATTCGACTCCAGTGGTTAAATCCATATCTTCAGAAGCGATACGATAAGTGAGAAACAGATTCGTATTTAAGTCATTTTTTACTATAAATATTCACTTTAACTTTTACTTTCACTTTCTTCTCCTTTTGTTTTTGGCAATTCACATTCTTCGATTATATAGCAACCTACTGGCCAGGGAAGAGAATTTACAGTACAAAGGACTTAAATATTGATCTGTTTCTCACCCACACCTTTCATATCACTTCTAAAGACATGGATTTAACCACTGGAATTGTGTAGATTAATTGTATGCTGCCTTTATGTGCTTTTTGGACCTTCAAAGCTCTGACCACCATTTGCTTATATTGTTTGGACCTACAGAGCTGAGATATTCTTCTAAAAATCTTTGTTTGTGTTCAGCAGAAGAATGAATGTCATACACATCTGGGATGGCATGAGGGCGAGTAAATGATGAGAGAATTTTCATTTTTGGGTGAACTATACTTTCAATGCTCACATCAGTAAAAGGCATTATGACATTGTGCATTTAATGTGGTATTTCAATGTTTAACAGCATCATCATTTATTACATTGGAAATGTTCAAGTCGCTTAATTACACAAACATCGTCATGTCAGTAATTCAATTATACATTTATGAGCTAATGATTGGACAGAAATATTGGAGTCTCACCCTCATTTCTTAAAATCCCCATAAGGGTATTAAGGAAGCCCTCCTGTCTCCCTGCTAGAGACAGAACCTGGATCCGTGACTTCACACAGTCTATGGGGTACACCACCAACCACAGACAGGCACCGCCAAAACCACCACTGAACATCAAGGGAACAACACCTACAGAAAAAAACGATTGTTAAGCGTTTCCTGTTTACGAAGAATAATGAGACTTTTCACAGTTGCTTAAGTCCAAAGGCAGATTAACTTATTAAGTATGGTGTTGTTTCACCTACAAAGGCTTAAAGGTACTTTATAGATCATTATCTCTTTAATATGCAGAGACAATTAAAAGTAAACCATCTGTTGGTTGATTCCCAAGAAAGGTATAAACACTGATGCTCTGTGTCGCTTTCAGTACATTGGAGGATCCCAACCAGCTAGACATGGCAACATGTTGTTTGTTTGTGATGGGACCATCAGTGGGCATCTTACCTATGTGTTCTTTGTCTCTTCCCATGTACTGGGCAAACATAGAGCGGCTGAGTTCATATCCTCCAAAGAAACAGAAGTATCCAGGTATCTCACGGACTATAGTTGTGCTGAGACCCTGATAGAAACCCAGAGGGCCGTTCGTCCGTATCACATTTCTGACAACGGACCAGACTGTGCTGGAACAAAGAGGGAAAGAGCTTATATTTGCCTAATATATATATATATATATATATATATATATATATATATATTAAAAAATTTCAACTGGTGCTCCCACTGGTAGCTAAATAAAAATAAAAAAAGTCAACATTACAGATTTACTGTATAATGTCGACCGTCATATACTGTAGTTTCTCAGCCATAACAATAATTATCGGTTTTCATATCAACAGAATTTGCTACATCAGCACATTTCTATTCTCTTCATTACCCATGTTTCAGCCCTTTATCCACTACCAAAACATTCTCTATGCAAACAGACCTTTTCTGTCCGCTGGTGATCTTGCCGGAGGCCTCCATTTCATGCATGGCCTGCAGCTGACATTTGACCAGCTCAGTGGGGCATAAAACCATAGAGGAGAAGATAGAGGCAACGGAGCCTGAGCACGCTTTCTGAACATTACTGACACACAGAGAACATGACGGTTATTAAGACATACTCACATTACAGGCACTATGAACAGGAGAACATGGAGAGTTCACACTGTGACTCTGTCAACTGGGAGTGTAATGTTGAATAAAACATACATGTGAAATATGGTATCTTAAATTTAATAAAGGGTATAATAAAAATGGAATCATCATTTACTCAACCTCAAATTGTTCCAAACCTGCATGACGTTCTTTCTTCAAATGGAGATGTTAGAAAGCTTCAGTCACCATCCACTTGTATGGAAATGAAAGTGAATGGGGACTGAGGTTAATGCTTTGCCAAACATCTCTTTATTTGTTCCATGTAAAAAAGAAAGTCAAATGTGTTTGGAACAACATGAGGGTGTGTTAATTATAAGACACTTTTGGGTGAACTATCCCTTTAACTCTTGAATGCATGAGTGTTTCGCCAAATATTACTACATACTCTGGTCTTTAGAGACCCAGCATGCGTATATACCACAAATGGATCTACAAAATGCCCAGGTTTTTAAGAAAATAATAGAATAGAATATATTCTGATATATTTTAATATTTTTTATTTTTCATATAATAGATGATTAAACAAATCTAGAACAGGATTCATCACTTCCAACTCCAACACAACAGGCTGTCAAACACATATTGAGCTATAACACATAAGATACACATGTGTATTTTCTCTTATTGAGCACTTTTTGAGTCTAAATAGACACACAACTTAAATCATTTCAGTAGTACACCCAAATGACAAAAGCCAAATCATACTGTTCATGTGTTACACTTGCTATAGTTTACTTCCACGTTACGTCAAATAGCAAATGTCAAATGTAAACCAAGTCAATCACTGACACATCAGCACCACCTTGATTAATAGTGTTTACTGATAATTCACAGTTAATAAACTTGATATAGTTATCATTTCTATGAATATAGAACTAATTTGTTTTGTAATAAAAAATGAAATATATACACTGATGAGACAAAACATTATGACCACCTACCTAATATGAATTCTGGGGAATTTGGAAGCCAGGGCAACACCTTGAACTCTTCATCATGTTCCTCAAACCATTCCCGAACAATGTGTGCAGTTGCAGGGTGCAATATCCTGCTGAAAGATGCCACTGCCATCAGGGAATGCCATTGCCATGAAGGGGTGTACCTGGTCTGCAACATTGTTTAGGTAGTCGGCACGTGTCAAATTGTCGTCCACATGAATGGCCAGATCCAGGGTTTCCCAGCAGAACATTGCCCAGAGCATCACGCACCCTAAACCGGCCTTCTATCACTGCTCCAAGGTCCAGTTCCAACATTCTCTCAGGTCTTTACTCCAGCCCATTTCTCCTGCATTTAACATGTTGACTACGAGAACTGATTGTTTACTTACCAGCTAATCTACTTAGACCATGACATGTGGCCTTGTTAGGAGATGAACAAGGTTATTCTCTTCAACCGTGAGTGGTCATAATGTTTTGGCTCATCAGTGTATATCATGTGACTGTAAACATCTAGATTTTCAAAAAATAACCATTAAAATATGATTAATGGAAGTGCAAAAAAAAAAAAAAGTCACTATTGTATGTCTCAGGTTTTTAATGACCCTATACACTTTTGGTAACTATGCAGTTATAAAATATAGATTTTTTTTTTTACAATTTTGGCTTTCTTTTTTTTTTACATAATTCAGAAGAGAAAAATTGAGGAATACTTAAGAGGTGTTGGCATAACTCTAAAAAGTGGATGAGGTACATGTGGCGGAATGAGGTCCTGGGTCACTTCAGACCCGAGGTATTCATCAAAGGGTTAACAAAATCACAAAATCGAAATGTTTTAAATGTTGAAATGAAATTATAATGACTATTAAAGTAGTTAATCAGAGGAAAAATCTGTAGCAAATACGCATTGAAGGAATTTGAGTTCTTTTAATGAATCAATATTACAACTTCAACAAAACTCCATTTTGCCACTAACAAAAAAGTACCATGTTTTTTTTTTAATTTTTTTTTTTACAAAAAACCCTGATAGTACCTTGTTTTGGACATGCAACATGTTAATTCCATTGTATCTGAATATGGAAATTTAAATCAAGGCAGAGGCTGTTTGCACTAAATGTAAATAGTGTTATATGTTATTTGCTCCCCGGTGCAAATAGAGGCAGATACTATTTGCACTCTTAATTAAATACTAACATACAGTATAACTGCAGTGTGTTTATTGTGTTTATAAAGAGTTCCACAGACACCCTACACCTAAACCTAACTGCCCCTTACAAAAATTAAACATGGTTTTACTACAGAAGCCACTATCTCACCAGAGTATTATGCAGTAAAATCATAGTTACCAAAAACATAAACATGGTTAGTATCTGAACACCACATTACTGTAGTAACACCTTGGTTAGTTACATTAAAACTATGACTTCTGCCAAAAAACATGGTTACTACAATATTACTATAGCAAAACCATAGTTTAATGTACCCAGACCAAGCCTTCCTCTAAACTCCCCGATCGCCACCGTGACCACTGCTGGCAATCACCCTTTATTTTTATGTGTATTTATTATTATAAGTAGTATGGAAATATTAACAGTGGAAACAGGAAACAGGATGGAAAAAGTGGGTCAAAAATGGGAATCGAACCGGGGTCGTCTGCATGAAAAAACACTTTTACACCATCTTTACACACTACACCGTGCAGTTTGTGTTTAATTTCTCTTTCCACCAGATTATTTGACTGCACATAGCAGCACTGTTTGGCAGGTGTTACTGTATTTACACTTCTAGTCACTCCGACAATAAAGTACAATGGTGTTACCATCTGATCTAATACCCTTACTGTACCACAGTACCACAACCATATTTTTTTATTAAGGGTATCATGACAGAAATTGCCAAGTGCATGTATTGACTGTAATCAAGCCATGTTTGTGGAGTCTCTGAGCATGCAGGCTGTGGATCACATGTCCTTGAGGATTGAATTGCATCACGCATATTGAGTTTACTAGTGAAACAAAAGCACATCAGAATTAGTGTACCTAGTACAAGGGGTGTGTTCATTTTTACCAGTTCAACACTGATATTCTAAATAACATTAATTGCCCATATGTTAAAATACTGTTACAATGCAGTAGAAACAATCACACTGTAGCACAGTAATTCTGATGTGAGTATGTGCACTAATAATAAAGTAATATGGTATTTTTTGGACAAACCTAGTAGTGTCATGGTATTCTTTGAAATACAGTAGAGTAGCCAACCCTCCCTTACAAAAAATACTGTTATTACCATCTATACCATAGAACAACAATGTGATATCATATTTGTGGACGCTAACATAATGGTAATGTAAGAGTCTAATACTGTATATTAATATATTTGTATGTCTGAACAGTATGCTGAGTAAAAATTTGAAAACTGAATTATTTTGTATTTGAGTAATGGATAACATGGTCATTTGTATTTTGATTGGCGGGACTGTTCTGTTTTTGGATCACTGTATTTTGGTACTTTAAATGCAGTTTCCTTTAAGGGTACAGAAACTCACCTGAGTTCTTTGTCTCGTTCTAGTCCTGAAACAAAGCGCACTACATTCTGGCAGAAGCCGTAGCTCATGAAGAGGACTGCGTTTTCTGCTATGTTTGCTATGAGGGCCGGTGTAGTGCCCTGATAGAGCCCTTGCAGTCCAAACTGTTTGTAGACGGAGATCAAGCAGTGCATGAAGTTTCTGTACATGCTGGGGAAGGTCTGCATCTTCACCTTGGCTGTATCGAAAGGTTGACCACTTAACACACAGGCAGTCCCACCTTACAACAACAGAAGAGGGGGATTCAGTCTAATTTTCAGTTCATGCACCACCCCCATTGTTTCATTGGACATCTCGGCCTCTGAGTGGACTACAAGCTCAATCAAAAAGAGAATGCACTTTATTACATATACTCTAGGAATGGGACATTGCGGATGCAATTACCACCTTACATATGCACCGTGGCCTCAAAAAAGTATTTGGACGCTAAAGTCGCAGTTGCATTTGTCTTTATTTTGAACAGAAAATCTATTGTTTTATCATTTACAAATGAGCAAACTTCTTTATTTAATGTTTTGCTTGAAAGTGTGCTGTGTTACCTTTCAGTGATTTTTTTTCAGTGAAAGCCTACCAGAACATCAAAATGATGTAAATTGTGATTTTCCTCTATCATCTTTAATCACAATATGCAGATCTGAAATATAGGTGGTGCCCTAATGCACTTTAGCCCTCAGGGCTGTGCTCGTCCATAGACATTCAGTCTAATTTTCAGTTCATGCACCACCCCCATTGTTTCATTGGACATCTCGGCCTCTGAGTGGACTACAAGCTCAATCAAAAAGTGTAATTAGAAAGCTGAGATCCTCCCCTTTGTGATGATATAAAACATTTCCGATAGTCGATAACATATATTTCCATTGATTTGTTTAGCATGCTTACTTTATCTGGATTGCATATTTTGTTTTGGACATCTAAGATAAAACATCATATTATTCACCCAAGCAAGCTCACAGAAGTAGCAAATTAACAAATGACTCATTTTGTAGAAAAATTAAGAGCAGATATAAGTTATTTGGCTACTTGGAGCTTACAGCAGCAGTGATAAAAGAGACGTTTGTATTACTTACAGAAATCATATTTTACTTTGTGATTATTTTGAAAATCTTCCAAACTGTGGTATTAGGGCAACAAAATAAAACTGTAGGGAATGAGAGCTTTCATTTGATATATGATTTATGTGCTATGTGAAGGACTTTTTAATTCAAATTAATATTTCTACCACATTATTTCTAGGTGACGCTTATTTGTGTCACTGATTTTTTAAGCCCTTATTTTGTCATTTAATGTAACATAAATGCAAAACTGATGGTGTTCTATAAAAAGTTCAGATTCTAAGTTTTGAAATGATCATCATATGCCTGACTTGTGTTTTCAGGGACTGTAATGTTGTAAGCAAAATCTTATTTTGCGATATAGCGCCCAACTTATTTGATTCAAGTTAAAAATGTTACTTATTATTTGACATCACTGAATCAACCTGACTAAATTAGATTAAAACAACAAAACTAATTTAAAGAGTTAGATCAGGTAGAAATTGATCCCTACGATAATAATTGCAGGTTACCAATTTTAACAGTGTAGTTTCCGTTCAATAAACAGTTACTGCAGATGTCGGTAACTGTTGTAACTTGGCATTAATAACACTGTCATTAAAAAGAAACTGTCATAAAAATGTCTAAGATTACCCAGGCATGGGAAATTTTTGTAAGGTTGTCCAGAACAGGATTCAACATGTTTTGCACAATTTGTAACCCGCCAAATTCTTTCAGTTCAGTCACAGGAAATTAGTAATACAAGGCTGTTACCACATGCTCCAGCTGACAGATCAATGATGGCTTGAATAACCGAATGTGAAGCCATGATTATGTAGTTCTATATTGCATCACTTCCTGTAAAGTGCAGGAGAAAAAAAAAAAGGTTTTACACATCCACTGAAATTAAGATGCACACAATCCTCTATTCTCACTCTCCAAAATACACATCAATATAGCAAAAAATGCAACATTTACAGTATTTATTTATCATGTTTAGTGCTAAAGCCTACATATACAATGCATTTTAAATATTAAAAGTTGTAAATGTAACTAATTATACATTATGAACTAACATGTACTTAAACAATAGTATATTTATAAAGTAATTAGTGTATTTTCTATAATAATTAACAATGAACAATTATTTTTACAGCATTTATTAATCTTGGTTAATGTTAATTTATGAAAAATACTATTTATCCTTGTTTGTTTATGTTAGTTCATTAACTAATGCTGACATAATGCTGGACTTTAAATGTTAAAAAATATATTAGCAATGCTATATAGTATGTATAAATTGTTCAATGCTTTCAAAGTATTGTTCATTGTTATTTCATGTTAACTACTGTGTTGTAACTATTGTATGAGTTCATAATCTACAATGCATTAACAAATGTAAAACCTTAACAAATATAGAACCAGATTGTAAAGTGTTGTCAAAAAGGCACATATTTTTCAAGAAATAATGCAAAAACATATATAAAATAGAAAACATAATACACGTGCAAATGTAATGTAACATAATACAAATGACACAGACAAACCCATGTCCCTTACAAATAAAAAAAATAAAAAGAAGTTCAGTACGATGTATTCAGATGGTAATACCATGGTTCTTTGAAACAGGCAATAACATTCAGGTACTGAATGATGAACCAAATTCACATACCATGGTATTTAAAAGGTACTCCAAGGTACTTCAAAGAGTGTCATGGTACTAGTCCTAAAAACCATGGTATTATCATGGTACCAAGTCCATAAATGGTAGCACAATGGTACTTTTTGTTATAGTAGTGGTAACACACAAATCTCAAGAGAAATGAAAAAAGGGTTTTTATTAAACCATTCCCCGTCTTCGTACTCATCTAAAAAAAAGTCCAACAAAGAACATTGCATAACTTTAGTGCATACAGTAAATATAATGATATATATATATATTTATATATACAAATGTATATACATGTATATGGGATTTCTATTAATAGTAGACGTCCTCTTATTCTGTAATCCTGTTTTAGAGGGATCCCTCTTGAGCAGTCAAGAGTCCCGTCACACATGTTTGCTTTGAGACCAACCCTAACTGTAATCATTACAACCTACTCAACTGCCCATGTTCTCATCAGAATGTCTTATCAACGTTTACTCAGCTGCTGCAATGTCACATACTGTATGTTCTGCAGTTATTCTCACACTTACCGACTCCTTGACCAATGGTTAGTTTGACACTTACATCCAAAAAGCCTCCTGTTAAATACGTTTTCTCAATACTGTGGTAGAACATAACCAAAACCAGTTTTAACACACACGCACACTTCCTTAATCACAGAAGGTGTATGCATACCACACACTCAAGGGTGTGTCTTGTTCAGCATATGGGGGATTCCTGGAAAACCCCATGCCTTTGAAATAATAGGACTATGTATTATGTTCCAGTCATATCCTACCTAAGGATGTTGACTCAACATTAAGATTGTGACATAAGGTCACTTTATCACAAAGTTTGATCTTTCAGCATAAACAATGCCAAGGGACATTAGTTATTTAGTTATATATATTTGTTATTTTAACCACTAGATGGCAGGATAGTGTTCAATATAGTGTACGTTATCTAAACATACACACTATGAACAGATTTGATCTGTGGTCTAAAATTCTCATCTTTTTGTGAACAATATGTGTTTTGGTATTACATCAAAATACTAATAAATTAAAAGATTATTCCGGGTTCAATACAAGACAAGCTCAATTGACAGCATTTGTAGCATAATGTTGATTACTGCAAAAAAAAAAAAAAAAAAAAATCCCTCCTTTTCTTTAAAAACTGCTAAATTTGAGGTTACGGTGAGGCACTTAAACAATGAAAATGAATGGGGACATTTTTGGAGGGTTTAAAGGCAGAAATTTAAAACTTTTTACAAAAAAGTTTTATACTTTATACTTTTTATAAAAGCACTTACATTAATTCTTCTTTTGAAACTGATGTATTATTTGAACTGTAAAGTTGCTTAAATCATAATTTTTACTGTCATTTCAGAGTTTTAGGGTTGTTGACATTGCATCATCAAAGCAATGAAGTTGTAAAATTGTCTATAACTTTACACAGACATGGCATGTAACCGATTTGATCATACTAAATTCATGTTAACACACATATTGCTCACAATTGTGGCTATACTTTTACAAAAAGTTAATATTTTAAAGTTTACGGATTGGTCCCATTCACGTCTATTGTACGTGCCTCACTGTAACCGGAGACTGTTTAGCAGAGAAGAGCCACTTCTATTCAAATGCATGGGAGAAATTGGACCGCCCAACGGTCAACGGATGTAGAAAGGAAGTCCCAGTTTACAGGTAAAAGAACCAATCACCTTTTAGATAAAGACATCGCCTGTCAATCGTGTTGAGAACGCGCAAGCGCATTAGCTATAAAAGCCGAGGAAATTTCGTTACTCTAGCGTAATCTGAGGTAAAATAAATAAATAATTAGTATACCAGCATTGTCAAATTTTACTGCTGGTTTGAAATATTTAATGTGTTCGTAATATTGACCAACCGTTTTTGAGATTTCGGTCTTTCCCCATTCAAGTAGATTGGAGTTGCACTGTCATGACTGGAAATGGAATCCCTGAAGCGTTCCAAAAATGGCTGCCAGTGGACTGACTTGGTAGAAAGACTTTGCTGTAACACAGATTTTGTTCTTTTTCTTTCTTTTTTTTCTTTTTTTTTTTAATTAAAAGGAGGGGCAAATCAAAATTCTTTCATATTTGCCACAAATGCTGTCGATTGAGCGTAACTTGTATTGAACCAGGAATATTCCTTTAAATAAATAATGTATTTTTTTATATATAATTTTTGTATACAATACATATTAAACAAATTCCTTATTGATACCTCGTTTAATGTATTTTAGATTTATATTTAATAGGAAAACAAAAAATAACACAAATACATTTCTGATGCAAAAGTAGCATAGGGTTATTGAGTATATTCAAATGTTTAATTCTATATATTTAATATTTTTTATTAAATGTTTAATTTACCCAATATATAATGCAAATATATTAAATACAAATTTATCATGAATAAATGATATTAGAAAATAGATATATTATTAAAATAAACAATAATTGCACCATATTTGTCCTCATTGGCTATGTGAAAATAGATCAAATGCACAGTTGAAATACACCAAAACATGCACTACGTGCTTTACTACGAAGTCGATAACGAGAGTTCAAAGTCACATGATCGGATATTTAGCACTTATGTAAGCATGTTATTTGCCACACAATTCCTTTCTTCATTATATAAATGTTTTTATTTTAATGAAAATGAAAAGTGCAAAACTGTTGCTTTGATCTCATTTCGCTTACAACTACATCACAAAATACCACAAACGCCGTTCTTCTGTGTTATTAATCCGCAATGTATAAATAGCGTCAAAGCGTTAAAATCAATGTGGTCATAAGCGAGTTGTACTTTCAAAACATTCGTAAATCGGTGAAAGTTTGTTTAATAGTTCTCAGGACCAAAACACGGCTTGTTTCGCTTTCGAACGCGTGTCTGTGATTGGCTGTCAGCGCTTGTCAATCATGTGCGGGGGCGGCGTCAGTTGACATGATAGTGAGTTCCAGTAAACGCGCTCAGAGTTTTAGAATACACACATTCAACAAGCGACAGCAACAGAAGGACTTTTACACACTACTGGACTAGACTGGATTACTAACCTTAATAACAACACCGTTCTGGTGCCATTCTATCTGCTTTGACCCACACTGACGCACTAAATAGTGGTTGTCAATGTAACTTAGTCAGTTTAAAAGTATCAATTCATTTCTCTTTATATTTTTATCGCGTTTCACGTCGTCATAATTTATTTCGCATATGTGACATTTTACGATAGATACAGTATTGCTGGTACCATGGCTGAAGCAGCCCTGAACCAGATGGTTGAGATCGACCCGGACTTCGAGCCGCAATCTAGACCCCGCTCGTGCACTTGGCCGCTGCCGCGACCGGAGTTCCCCAACCCAGCAGCCGCCGACTCCAACACATCGTCCCCGGCTCCGTCCGTCAAGCAGGAGCCCTCCAGCAACACGGACTTTATCAACAACCTCAGTCTACTGGAAGAGAATGAGGACTATCCCGATCAGAAACCGCTCATGTGCGGAGATTTCCAGTGCCAGGAGGGCTGCATCCACCAGCAGCAGCAGATCCCGAGTCACCAGCAACAGGTGCCCGTGCTCTCCTCTCCAGTGGCCGCTGCCGCTGCCGCCGCCGCCGCGCAGCGCAAGAGCAGCTCGTCCCGACGCAACGCCTGGGGGAATATGTCATACGCGGATCTGATCACCAAAGCCATCGAGAGCTCCCCCGAAAAGCGGCTCACTTTGTCTCAGATCTACGACTGGATGGTGAAAAGCGTCCCTTATTTTAAGGACAAGGGGGACAGTAACAGCTCTGCTGGTTGGAAGGTATTTATCTTTTAATTGTTGGTATACATACTCACGCGTTGGACGACTGTGACCGTTGCGTTGAGTCACGGTCCATGAGAACGCGTCTTAGGTGAACTTGGGTCTCATGCATTGTAGTCTTCATGGCTTTTGGCACGTTGGCTATTGATTTCTGCTGGTCCATATGGCCTAATTACTGAGATTCAGCACTGATTATGGTGCATCATTCACTTATTGTTTTAGGATTGTCATGTGATTGTCAATAGTCTCCATTCATTTTTGTTTTGGACAGCTGATTGGCTCTCATTACATTCAGAGCATGCTGAGGTGGTGCACTGCAGTCAATAGGTCAAGTGCTGTCCCATGTCATATGACAGGTCCCGAGTAATATGTGTTATGAAATGCCTGCTGATAGGGTGGACTTGTAGGATCTTTTCACATTTCCAGGTAGCTAGACTCCCTAAAATGAAGTTCAAGAACTAATCCCAAAACCCAGACGAATATAATTCGCCCAAATTCAGACAAAGTACTTAAGTCCCAGACAAAGATGGTCCAAGACATGGCCAGGGCTAGTGGGGGCATTGCCTCAAGCCCCCACAGAAATTTCTGATGCCCCCAGCCCCCCACCCTGACTGAGAGCAAAACGATCAAGGGGCACTCTGTACCTTTTTACTATACAGAAGTAATATATTACTGTTGCATTTTTTCAATTTCATGCGTTTAGTTAAATAGAGCTTTAATGTTGGTGGAAAACCAGATGTTTTTGACGGATTCACTTAGGGAAGTATTATAATGGCAAATGTCTTAAAAATAAAAAGATGGCTAAATTGCACAAATTAAAAAAAATGCATTAAATTAACATTGCTTGCATTTTTGGGGAATGCAAATTTATATGGATGTACATTTAAGCTGTGAAAATTTCATCTGAAAACATGTCACACAACAATTCTTCATTCAAAATTCAATAATAATGTATCAAATGTATAAGTTTTTAGTACATTGTTTTTAAATAAATTTTATAAATTACAATTTTATTTTATTTTTATCTTTATTATTCAACAGGTAATATTCGGTCCATGATATTTCACTTTACAAATATGTCTCTAAAATTTTTGTGGTTAAAATTTGTTCAGATATTCAGCTTTGTACATCCTGGCATTGCAGGAAAAGCAGTAGAGTGCCGATGCACAATCTTCACTTTCTGCCAGGTGGTGCAAATGGATTTTAGCCACTGACATTTTAGAGGTGAATGTGCAAAGTGAAATATAATGGGCAGAATATTACCTTTTGAATATTAAATATGAAAAAATAATAATTTTGGAAGGTGATAATTTGTGCAAAATGTTTTCACTTGAAATATTCACAGCTTAACTATACAACCATATGAAATTGCATCCCCAAAAATGCAAGCACTGTTAATGCAATGTGTTTATTCTTTAATTAGAAACATTTAGCTTGCTTTTTAGTTTCAAAGACATTTGTCATTATAAACTTCCATATTCCCTTCTCACCTCCGGAAAAGCAGTTCGCAATATGAGTTAACGTGCTTATTAAATCGCAAAAGGCTATCATTTAATTATATAAATATAAAGCCTGCATGTGCTTCGCACTTCACAGTGAAAAAAACGCTCTGCTCTTGGTCATTAATACACATGTGAAGTAGCAGCTTCTCACATTTATTTACTGTTGAAGCATGCAGCTCATGCAGCTCGTAAATCTCAGACTTTTGTGCTTTAATAATTACTAGGTCATAATCACGATTTTTAATTTTTAATTTAATTTTAATTTGATTAATTGTGCATTTATACATTAATTTCATCACAATTATATAAAATTCCATGACACCCCACATTTTATAATGTTTCAGCTTTTATGACTGGATTCCATCCGTGTTTTCCACAACGCGCAAAGATCGTATCTTTGTACCGTCCCTGGTCCAAGAATCAGGCTGTCCCTTTAAGTGACGTTAAATACAAAAAAATACTTTGACATTTTCAATTTTGAATGAATTATCACCTTTAGTACCATAAAGGTCAACTTAAGTCTTGAACCAAGACCCAGGTCTAGACCAAGACTTTTGAAACCCAAACCTGGACCAAGACCACATTTATTGGCCTCAAGACCAAAACCACAAGATGATGACACCAGCTCTTGTAGTAGGTATGTTTTAAGGTGTAACCCAACAAAGCATTTCAGGTGACACACAGTATTACGATACTTTACTACTGGTATGCCTGAACCAACCTGGCAACAGGAGAAACAGGAAAAGAAAACAGTCCTTTCGGAGCCATGGAAACCTTCTCGTTTGGTAGGCCCAAAGTTGCGTTGTTAGGTGTAGCGCCTCATTGCACCGCACGCTATTAATATCCATGGGATTAACTGTCAATACTTCTCTGATGTTTGCCAAGCATGTAAGCATGGCAGTCTACGCACGCAAAGAAAGCTCAGCTCCACCCCACCGGTTTATTGTCTGGGTCTCTGCACCAGCATTCCACAATTGTCATGCTTTTGTACATTTACGGGGAGGCGTATTGATAACTGAAGAGTAGTAGTCCTCTGATGACACATCATTTTTGTATTACAAGCACTGAATGGCTACAGAGCGTTCCCGCTGTTATTGATATCGTTTGTGATAAACTCAATGTCAGATCAGATTCAGTGTACGTTAGTGTTTTGTTTGTAAAACTGATATGATCTGCGTAATATTGTTGAATCTGTAAAGTGATTGGATGCTCAGTAGTTCTGACTCATAATAGGACAATGTGTTGTGAGCCACAGGAAGTTTCCAGCAGGAACTGTTAAATTTGAATTTTATGTTGTAAACAATGTGGCGCTGGTGATGAACAGTTTAAGGGTCCATCAGGGCTTTATTTACACATAGCTTTGACCTTAGTATATCTCCTGTCACTGTAAACCAATGTGCTGAAGGGAAGGAGAGGCTGGACAGTTTATTTATTGCTGTGAGAGTTGATTTACAGGGATAGTTCTCCCAAAATGTCATCCAAACCCCAATGACTATTCATATTTTACTTGACTGTTCTGTTATCAGCCACTTTTCTCCAGGCAATCAGTTCACTTGGGGAAGACATGTGATAACTAAGAAATGGGAGAAAGGCTCATTTACTTTTTTGCCAGCTTTATTCTCTCCAAAGTGAGCATATTATCACTGAGAGATAAAAAAAAACAGAGGGTGAGAAATTTATTAACGCTGCTCTTTGCACGCTCTGATCGTGACAAGAGAATAGATTTGCCGTGCTGAATCATCTGGCTAAATTGTCAGTTTGTCAAGCAGAAAAGAGTCTGGGCTTTGCTCCAGAGGGTAAAGTAACTCATCTTCTTGACAAAGTAACTTTTGACAGTTAATGTCACACCTCCAAAGGGTAAATTCCTGAAGCTATGTAAATGTACTTGGGTCACCTTTTATCCCCTTCTCACGATCCACTGAAACCAGTGTCTTTTACTCTTCTAGAGAGCTTAACATTGAAGTATTTGTGTAACAACTTGTTAGAGCACTTTGCAATTATCAGATGTGTTTAAACACAAACTAAGCATTGCCTAAATACCTAAAATTAATACATAAAATTCCTAAGATAATCCCTTTTGTATACCTATTTGTATATATTTTAGATTTTGATTCAATAAAATTATGTAAAAAAATGTACATTGAATAAATACATTTATTCAATTATATATTAATATACACTGGTGGCCAACATTTTGAAAAAATATACAGATTTTGCTCTTATGGAAAGAAATTGGTACTTTTATTCACCAAACTGGCATTCATCTGATCACAATGTATAATCAGGATATTAATAACGTGAAAAATTACTATTACAATTTCTTAAACTACTTCAAAGAGTTCTCATCAAAAAATCCTCCGTGCAGCAATGACAGCTTTGCAGATCCTTGTTATTCTAGCTGTCAGTTTGTCCAGACACTCAGGTGACATTTCACCCCACACTTCCTGTAACACTTGCCATAGATGTGGCTGTCTTGTCAGGCACTTCTCATGCACCTTACAGTCTAGCTGATCCCACAAAAGCTCAATGGGGTTAAGATTCATAACACTTTTCCAATTATCTGTTGTCTAATGTCTGTGTTTCCTTGCCCACTCAAACCTTCTCTTTTTGTTTTTCTGTTTCAAAATTGGCTTTTTCCAATTCTTCCCATAAAGCCTGCACTCCTGAGTCTTCTCTTTACTGTTGTACATGAAACTGGTGTTGAGCGGGTAGAATTCAATGAAGCTGTCAGCTGAAGACATGTGAGGCATCTATTTCTCAAACTAGAGACTCTGATGTACTTATCATCTTGTTTAGTTGTACATCTGCATCTTCCACATCTCTTTCTGTCATTGTTATAGTCAGTTGTGCTTTGTCTTTGAAGACTGTAGTGCCCACCTTTGTATGAAATCTTCAGTTTGTTGGCAGTTTCAAGCATTGTATAGCCTTCATTCCTCAAAACAATGATTGACTGACAAGTTTCTAGAGAAAGCTGTTTCTTTTTTGCCATTTTTGACCTAATATTGACCTCAAGACATGCCAGTATATTGCATAATGTGGCAACTCAAAAACAAACACAAAGACAGTGTTAAGCTTCATTTAACAAACCAAATAGTTTTCAGCTATGTTTGATATAACGCAAGGGATTTTCTAGTACTAAATTAGCAAATTAGCATGATTACTCAAGGATGAGTTGTTGGAGTGAAATAGTGATGGTGCTCTTTTTTACATGAGTAATGTCCTGACTATAGTTTGTGATCAGTTGAATTATATTTTGGTGAATTAAATTACCAATTTCCATTGTACATATCTGAAAACATGGCATTTCCATTGATGTTATGTCCAAAACCATAGAATTTCATTTGTACTTGGCCAAAAACATTGTATTACCATGAACCATATCCAAAAACATGGCATTACCATTGTACAATGTCCAAAAATATTAGCATTTTGGTACACTTCTGATATACCTCCAATTTCTTTAGTCACTTATAGTGTCACAGGGACACTTCTGATATAGCAATGATAGCTCTTCTGATATCTGTGTGCATGCTGGTATCCATAGAAATAATATTACATTAAGATGTGAATTTATGTCAGCCAGTTTTTAATGAATGACAAATTCTGTACTAACCTTGTGAGTGAGTAATCTGATCAGCTTGACATAGCTAATCTTTTCTCCGCTGTGGACGTGATTTGCCATCAAAGACATTTATTGAACACATTAATTGCTGGTTTGACTTTTATTGATTTAGATTTGGCCTTTTTGCCACTTGTATTGGAAATTTATATGTCGGCAGACTCAAACCTGCATCCCCCACATGAGCATTACAGGTCAATTGGTCAGAGCATGTACTCTAACCACCAGGCCACGACTACAACCTGGTTTGTGTTTTGCTCTAGTTCTCAACCCACGTTTCTATTCAGGTTTTGCACAATATGTAACGATGCACATGAGTTTGATTCTTTATATAGAGTGGCTTTGCTCTTGTGGTGTAAGTATTATGTATAGTCTAGCTTTGTATATATGTTTGTGGAGTGGTAAACTCGAGTGCTCTTGCATACGTAGGCTCTTAAAGGTTACACATGATACGAGCGTTCTGTATTTCGTGTATTTCTAAACAAACACGGCTAGATGGTTTGGTTTGATCTGTTCACATTTGTTAGTACTCTACCTTTTTTCGCAATGAAACTATATGTCACTCTTTATATGTTATCTATGAAACATACGTCACTCTTGCAGTATCAATATTTGATGCAGGTTGCAGTCACCAATCACCAGAGCAGTCTTTGATGTCCACCATCGATTTTCCTGTCCTGTGGTATGTCACACTTTGCTCTTGTGATAAACCCTCCTCCAATCAACTGAGTTTTTTAAAACCTTTTTCAAAACAAAGACCTCAGGCCACCAGGTCAAATCACACTGGCCATATTACAAACAGTTGGATTCAGTAATACTAACTTGGTGGATCCAGTGATGTGGGTTTTTCAATAGTCAATACCGCTACTATTAGAGAGGGGAATCGTAAGCAATTGAACTATTTCGGTTCCGATTTGAATTCCTTTTATCTATTCCGGTTCCATTAGCGATTCTTTTAGTACTTTTGAGGAAGAAATATTTTGGAAATAAGAAATGCAATTCTAATTGTTTTAATGCCTTTATCTGTTACCAAATTCTGAGATAATTTCATATTTAACCGAATAGATTCTGCCTTTGATTAATCCATAATATTTTTATAGTAATTTTTAAAGTAAATCCCAAAGGGTAAGCTATTTGCATAAGGTGTGTGTGACCTCTTTTTGATGAAATTTTGGCAATTTCATCATCTTCAGCAGACGTTTGACTCCACTGAAAGACTTTCTCCTGACACTCCACACTCAGCTGGATTGCCAACCGCCAATAAACATCACAAGAAGTAGAAATGCTTTTTTTGCCTGTGACAGTGCTAAGGATCATGAAAAAACATTTAACCAAATAGTACTTAAATAAACAGCAATAGAGTTGTTGTTGTATTCAGTCGATAGCTGTATTGCATTGTCAGTGCTGTCTTGTTCGGAACACAACAATATCATATTAGCCAGATAGCTTGTTAGCGGCTACCAAGCCGCATTACCCATATCCTTTAGCGGCTAACCTGCTAATACTTCCTAACAGACTGATTTTATGACTGTTGTTCAGTTAGCTAGTTGTCTGTATAACTTTGTTGATCTGCTTGAGTTTTTAGCAAGATGTACCTGATCTGATTGTCTAGAAGAAGGACACAGGCTAAATATCGTAAATGACTCAAAAGTTTATCATTGATATCGAAAGTATTTTGGGTTCAATAAATATTGATATCGTTTTATCGACCAGCCCTGAGCTAACATTTCTGTTAATCGGCCAAGCATGCCTAGTTATCAGCCGATACGGTGATCACTAAACTGTTTTATCCGATTGGCCGATATATCGGTTTGTTAATAATATTATGTTATTGTTAGGCCTGCAGGGAATCTGCACATGCAAGTTTTACATATTTCAGAAGAATTTGAATGCCCCTCCCCACTGTATGTTTGTTTATTGAATTTTATTGGCTAATATGAACATGCATTAAGCTAACACCAAGAGCACAGCACTCTCAGCTCTGTTTTACACATTTTACCGTGCATTTCACTGAATTCTGCATTTTAATTTTCACCCAAAATCGGTGGGGAAAAAAAGTCTGCAGATTCTATCTGGGCTTGGTTATCGTTAATGTAAATATTACATTTCTAGCTTTGACCTTTTTGACATTTATTACGTTTTTCTTTGAAGTAACGAGTTGAATTTGTAAAACAAATTCCAGAAAATTTGCTGCGATGTTATGGTAATTTTCTTGTCGCTGCCACTTTATTACTGTGAGCAGTTAATTCCTTAAAGAGCTGAGAACATTAGCTCTGGCATCATGATTCCAAGAATCAGATATTTTAGGCAAAGGAGATCTGTGTTGTGCTGATTACCCCATCCCAGCGGGAGCTTCATGAACAATTGTACTTCAGTATGAAGGATACTTGTATTTGTCCAACAGCTCTTCACTCCCCTCACCCTTTTCCCCTACCTGTATCCTGAAAACAGCTTTTCTTCCAACAATTTATTTGTACCCGCTACACTTAATCAGATATGACTCGGCACAAACTGGGTTGTCGGTTGTTCTTTTTTAACTGCGAAAGCCATGCGAGCCAGCACTCAAAGATAGAGCACTCCTCAGTCATTCCTCGAGGCTGTGACTGGCTGATGCGCTCTCTTGCTGGAGTTCAGATAAGGCAACACTCATTAAAGATTGCATAATGAAATGTTTACTGGAATCCGAGCGCTTTGGGCCAAAGTCTGGTGCCACTTGTTAGACAGTGAATCTCTTGCGGTGGATGGGGGCGCCTCTGCCTCTCTCATGCACTAATGTGACTTGTAAACTCAGGCCCAACAAACAGATGTATTTTTAGATGGCAGGTGGATATAAAATTTGGGGGTACATTCCAGTCTGGGCCCTTTAAAAGCTGTATTGTGTAATTTATGTGTGCCACTAGAGCCACCTAACGGAATTGGGTGATTCTCATGAAAATGTCCTGGTCATAATGTATATATGAAGCCTACAATTATGATTTTTCTGCATTGTGACATTATTTTCAGGACACTTACGCACATTTTACTCCCCAATTTCTTTTTGGTATTACCATGAACAGTTGCTGACATACACATTTTGTTTTATAATTTAAACAAGTGAAAATGAAAGGCAGTACCAAGGGAGCACTATCATGTATTATTCGGATTATGCATGAACACTTAACAATTTAAATAATATCAATTTTTTTCCCACATTGTGAATGAGGATATCATAATGACCATCTTTTTTCACACTGCGGTAATGAGAGCTGGGCGATAAAATGTGTGTAATAGTCATGAAAATATTTGAGGTTGTTTTTAAAGGTTTCCAGTTTCAGTAGCATACCCAAAATTAAAGGCTTATAACTCAACAAAAAGTTTGGTATCATTTTTTTTTTTTTTACATTTTTAGAATGATGTAGATTATGATACATTCTGAGACTCTCAGCCTATAAGAAATTGCTGAAAAACCATAAAACAACTTAAGCAAAAAATATACTTTTTTTTAAATGTGTATTTTTTTTACAGTTTTTTTTTATTTTTTACACATTATATACATAAGGGTGGAAAAAAAAAGTTATCTCCAAAATGGCTTTAGTATTTTTTCCCAAGCATATAACATGTAACTGAGTAAAATTTGTGTTTATAAGACAAAGCAATCAAGTTATAGCATTACAAAAATAATATATCCTTGTGTCCAAAAACTTCCCCAAGTGTCCAAAAGCCTCTCCAAACAAATAAAACATAATTATTGTTCATAAGAACTAATTACACTTGCAAACACAACAATGACTAAAGGTTTGAATAGCATGCAGACATGATTTTAGTAATGAGATTTCACAGAATGAGTTTCATTCTGTGCTATTTGAGTCATTATTGTGTCTGTGTCATGTACTTGGTACCATCTCCTGGTGGCCATATGTAATTAGAGTTATTGATCACATGATTCTCTAACCACTGGTTAGAGCAACCTGAGCTCAATCCGATTGGTTTAACGTTCTATAACCTTACAGCATTTCTAATGGCATCATCTTATCCGAGAAAGCTAACGTGTTCATGTGGATTATCCAATGATCTATACATCCGATTACTTTGTGTGTGGGCTTGTTTTTAAGATAACTGCCTCCTCTTAGTATGTGGTATTTTATGTTCTATTTATTTTTCTTGACGGTATAGGCTAAGTGATATCTTGGCATATGAGCAACCCCTGTTCGCATGAAACATGTATGTCAAAGACATATACTTAGCTATGACTCGCTTTATTGATTTTTTTGTCTGTGAGTGAAACAAATAGGCTGTTTGTATTCTACTCTTTGAGAGCTTTCCAACAACATATGACACATGGTTGTTTGATGTGTGCAATGTTTTTACCGATTACAAAAATATGTATAGTGCAATTTTTTTTTTTTTATATATAACTGATCAAAGCAAATGTTCAGTTTTGGTCATAATGGCTACATGCATTGTGAAGTAGAGCTTCTAAGCTTTAAAACGATACTTATTTTGTGTATGTCAAAACTTTAGTTAGTAATATTTTTATTTTTTTCTCATCCAAGCTTAAAGTTTTAGTGGCCCTAAAATAGGCTTCATTCTGTACCTTAATATCATAATACCATGATATTTATTGTGATGGTTATCATACAGTGAAAATACCATTACACCCCTAGCTGAATCACTATTCCTGGCATGCGAGTGGTAGCCATCTTCGAAAATATGCGTGTGTATGCAAGTGCATACGTGCGTGAAGGTGTTGTGTGTGTTCTGAGAAACACTGCAGTTCTGTTGTGCTTTCTGAAGGTGTGCATTGTTAGAAAGCCTACGCACTGCTTTGGTTAGCTTAAGACTGTTTAAGGCCTTGAAAAACAAAATAAGTGATTTCGCATAACATACTTTATTTTCATGGAAATTATCGAGTCTACTAACCTAGCCCTGCATTTCTATATAGCTTACCAAAAAGAGTTGCAATGAGCAATGTTTTGGTATTCTTCAAGGGCTGTGGCGTCCAAGAGACATAGTAGCTAGTGTTGATGCTGCTCTCTTGCAAATATTTCATGTTTTGTTGTCCAGAATTATCAGATTCAAACAATATATCATCATTATAGGATTTGTTCTCAATAGCTACCCATTTTTTGGTGGGGAGGAGAGACATCAGGACACTTTGAGAGATTTTTTCAGAGGCTGAGGCGTTAATAAACCCCCCTCAAAGTTTAATAACAGTTGTTCTTATTTATTTCTCAACAATGTTCTTGTGTTTACCAGCTCAGCCAATCAGACGTGGCTGTGTATTTTGAGCCACGTTACATAGTGATCCAAGCTATCTTACCTCTGATGTAAGAGTGCACTGCGGTAAACCGTTCCAAGTAGGACAGGGCAGGCAAATGCACAACAGACTATTAAAGCTGCATGCAGAAATTCAACTGGTGGACGTGTCAAAGGCTGGAGGTTGGGGAAAGTATTTTGGGGCTTGGCAGACCCAGCGGGGTTAGCGTGCCTCTCCCAACTCCCTCCTGCGACCATCTGCCTGTAGGGTGACATGGTGTTGTAAGCGCCCTCACTGTGGCCTGAACACGCTGATATCTTGGTGGGCCGTTGGCCTCTGGCCAGGGACGGAACATCTCATCCTCATGATTCTGTTTAGGAGAGCAGGGGATTGCATGAGGGAACAGGCCACACACTGGCAAAGCTGCTGTCTGGGTTGCAACATGCTCCCTCAAAACTTAAATACAAGGAGAAATATTGTATTTTAACATTTGGGCCAGAGTATGTGAGCAGAGCGGAGTGGAATCGGAGAGCGGAGTTGTGTGATTTTGCCAGGAGCAAGGAGCTTTTTTTTTTTTTTTTTTAGGAATAATTCACCCAAAAATACAAATTCTGTCATAATTAACTCACCCGTATGTCATTCCAACCCTGTATGACACTAAAGGAGATATTTTATTGAATATGCTGAGCTGTCTTTTCAATATAGTGGAAGTTGATCACTTTTTAGAGCTCTGTTCCTGTTTGGCGTCGGACTTGACTGCTACGTGTCGTTGAGTGATGATGGCAAACTACAGCCGGTGCTAGCCAGACATCACAGTTTTTTATGATGGACTTCAGAGGATGAACTGATGCCAACTCCAACTGTAAGACATCAGATACTTCATATACCTCTGCCTGAACCTTAAATGTAAGATGAACCCCACCGAACCTCACCGAAATGACCCGCCGGTTGAACTGCGATGGACCTCATTGATCTTTGCCTGCATCACCTTTGTCTATTGATGGCCTACACTCTTAAAATTGAATACATAGACTATCATTTAATTGCCAACAAAAGCCTTCATCAGCCAACTAACATAGGACAATACATCTATGTGAACTTCTGCAGTCAATCCAGGATGAACTTCAAAGACATTAGTCATTAATCTAACAGTTCATAAAAATCTTTGTTTATACACTGTCCCTTAACACTTACTCAGTTTACTCATTTTAAACCATGACTTGCATGGCACACAAATAACTAATATTGGCATAATATTCATGATGTTAGCCAGAGGGGATCTGGCCCCCACAGTGAGTCTTGGTTTCTCCCAAGGTTACAATTATTATTTAATTATTTCATTTCTATACACAGTTTACAATCATATTTAATCAAACTACACAATGATGACTCTAAGACTTTATAGATATCTCTGTTTAATTTTTTGTTAATGCATGAGTTTCTGTTAAGCTGCTTTGAAACGACGTGTTGTGAAAAGCGCTAAACAAATAATAATGATGACTTTAAAGCAAAAAAAAAACACCCAAAAGTAATAGGGCTGGGTGATTTGACGATAAATATTGTGGCGACGATATAAAGTGTCAATCGATAGAGATCTTCAAACTGTGTGGTGTGACAATAATCACTCGTGGTAATACAAGCAATCTGGTTTACCACCTCAAAGTGAAGCAAGCTAAAGTATATTATGAAAGCCAAAAGATGAGATCTGCATTAATTAATTAATTTTATTTTTGCAAGAAGTGTTTTTCTTTATTTGATATTTATTTTCTGTTAGAAATTGTATTTTCGTTGGGTATTTTTGACTTATTATTTTCTTTATAATAATAATAATAATATTGGTCGACAGCATATCAGACAGAAATGTGGAATAATGTGAAAATGAACATTATGTTAAGGGTGATTTAAAACCGAGTTTTAAATCTTGGTTTTAAATCACCCATAACATAATGTTCATTTTAAAAAGTGAATTTTTTTTATTTTTTTTTTATTTTTAATTTGATTGTTTGTCAAGTCCAAAGTAAACAGAAAATATATAAGAGCATGTAGTTTTCATTTTTATAGTATTTAATGCACTGACTGAATTTTCCAAAAAAAAGGTATTACAATATGGTTATTTGCTATATTAACCAATTTTCTCATATTGCAATATATCATTTATTGTTTAATTGCATAATTTCTACTATTTACATTGATTTGTTGAACACGTGCTAAAACCGATACTGTCTCTTTAACAAAACCGGCATTTCTGTAAAGAGAGTCTGCAGATTAGCGCATGTTAATGAGAGAGGACTCAAATCTATCCATCCATCCATCCATCCATCCATCCATCCATCCATCCATCCAGTAGCCTATTCAAAATACACATTGCTCTCGCAAATGTATGGAGATTGCTTAAACATAATTTAATTTAATACATGTTGTGCTCAGGAGTATTTACTTAGTATTTAGAAGAAAAAAAAAAAGCATTTGAAGGAAATTAACAGTAGAGCAGTTACTAGGTGCAAAAATATACAGTGAATGTTCGAGCAAGGAGTGGAAAATGGAAAACCCGGACTGGAGTAATTACAGAATGCTTTGTGCGGGGAGGGGAAATTGCTGCCGCTTGAATCCTCTCATATACTCTGATTTTGACATGCGAGTTTTGGACTTTTTCACCACTGATTATATGTTCTAATAGCAATGTAGAAGTGTGGAGCCTTGAGCTATCACCACTCAAATAAATTTTGCCTTTCAGTCAGTATTTAGGTACAATATTCTCAAACTGACTTGAAGTCAGTCGTGCACAGTCTTTCTGCAATATCAAACATGGTTTTGTTACTTCAATCATGCAATATTTACCTATGTGCCAGAGATATGGAAATTTGGCACAACAAAATTTAACCGAATGAATTTGCCACAACTGGTTTGTTTTTACTCTGCTGGATTTAAGACTCCATCTGATGTTAGACATACTGAACCATTTAATAATCATGCGGACATTGCCGAGTGAGTCAGAGTGAGTCACAGAGTTGTTTTGTATCGCAGTAGGTGAACGCGGCACCAGCGAAAGATGACTACTGGGGTTGTGCATGCAGTTCGGTGTAAGCTCATCTGTCAACTCAACACTGTCCCGAAAGGGGTCATACAATGGAAAAACTGATTTTTCTTAGTCTTTTGAAAAAAAGTTTAATGAGCTCTAGATGTAGATGTTCACAATCCAAAACTTCCTACACAGTCAACTTAGATGGTTTATTAAATCTAAGCAGGTGATTCTCCTGAAACCTGTCAAGAAAATAACATGGTCCTATTTTAGTAACCAATTAAAACCACCTGCCTAATATTGTGTAGGTCTCCAACGTGCCACCAAAACAGCACCAACCCGCATCTCAGAAAAGCATTCTGAGATGATATTCTTCTCACCACTCAGTTGTCGCCGTAGTTTGTTACTACGATTGTTACCGTATACTTTGTCAGTTCGAACCAGTCTGATCATTCTCCGTTGACCTCTCTCATCAACAAGACATTTCTATCTGCAGAACTGCTGCTCACTGGATGTTTTTTGTTTTTGGCACCATTCTGAGTAAATTCTAGAGACTGATGTGTGTGAAAATCCCACGAGATCAACAGTTACAGAAATACTCAAAGCAGACCGTCTGGCACTAACAATCATGCCACGGTCGAAATCACTGAGATCACATTTTTTCCCCATTCTGATGGCTGATGTGAACATTTACTGAAGCTCCTGACCTGTATCTGCATGATTTTATGCACTGCACGATTTTATGCACTGCACTGCTGCCACACGATTGGCTGATTAGATAATTTACAGATTTTATAGATGATTGTTGGTGCCAGGTGGGCTGGTTTGAGTATTTCTGTAACAGCTGATCTCCTGGGATTTTCACACACAACAGTCTCTAGAATTTACTCCGAATGGTGCCAAAAAACTAAAACATCCAGTGAGCGGCAGTTCTGTGAACGGAAATGTCATTGAGGCACGGTCACAATTTCGATGAGGGGTGTAACGTTTCACTCATCTCACAATTCGGTTCGGTTCACAATGCTGTACTCACAGTTCGGTTAATTTCACGATTCTTTAAACTAAGCCTGAATCAAGAAAAGTTCATATTGAAAGTTTTTTATTATTATTATTATTATTATTATTATTACTTTTTAGACATATGCAAAACAGCTTGTTTTCTTTAAAAATGTTGCTAAAAATACAGTTCTTAAAAGTGCTATTTGATCAATCAGATGCACTAGGACTAAAAACAGCCCAGAACAGGGCCATGGTGACACCAAATGGAAATAAATTTTAGCTAATAATTCTGCTTATTGAAAATATGGAATCATGTTAGATACATATGCTGTTCTGTGCTTACACACTGTCACTGATTAAAAATATATATTATTTTTTTTATATTAAAATAGATTTTTTATAAAATAGGATTGTCTCTGATTACATCTAAATATTCTTTTCAAAAACAGACATGACATTAGGATTATATTCCCCCATAGCGTTATTATACATGATATTCAGCATTATATATAGTAGATTAATATGACACTCTCATTAAACCTCTGTAAACTTACATTTTCTCTCGCGCTGTCAGAGCAGATCACTCTTGCGCTTCAAACGGACGTTCGATCCCACGCACTGAAAAGGCGCTTCTCTCTCTTGCTCCTGGTTTCATTTTCATCCGAACTCATCGTATAACTTCTGTGGCTGCTAGTGTGCAACCATATTTTAGAGCTCCTCGTGCCAGTGAAGCGATTTCCATTTGTATGCCCACGTTACGTAAATAAATATAAAAAAAACATCACATCTCCATGATGCGCATTCTCACATTTTGAAACCGCGATGCACCATGCCACGATAAACCGCTACACCCATAATTTTGATAGATTTACACCTCGCATCCACAATAGAACATTGTTTTCCAACACCAAAAACAGAGCGTTTTGAAAACATTCTCTATCACCTCATACTTTGAATAACGATGACGTTGAAAACGGGTTAAGGCCGAAACATACTCTACGCAAGTACGTGAATGCAGATGCGAGCGCTTCACCACCGCATTGACAACATGTGGTTGATCATGGTTATTGTGCGTTCTTGCGTTACTGTGGCGGGAACAAATCTCAATACTCTAGGGGGCGATAGTGTTACCTTCAAACGTCTGTGCCATTAAACTGGATGTGTTATTATTCTGGTAAGTTGCTATAATTACATTGAATTTAACTTACTTGCTCAGCAATATTTTCTACAAACTGTTGCTCCACGATGGCAGAAGTTGAGTTGAAAGAGTAAACTCACGGTAGAAGTGAGTGCATCACACTAATCTCATTGCGGCGTCCGTTGCGGCAAACGTTGAAAATGCAGTGCATAGTTACGTTAAGTTATGAATTGCACTCTGGCACGTTTCAAAAGGCAATGACGCATGAAGTCGAGCTTGCATTGCAAGATGCGTCTGCATTCACATACATGCGTAGAGTATGTGTCCGCCCTTAGTGTGTATGTTGCCTTAAAAATGCAGTCAAAATATTTACATGTAAACATACTGTAGCTTTCAAAACCGACACAATTTTATACTTTTCGTCCGTTTATATTCAAGCACTATTTTGTGTAGGTAGGTTAGGGAAACATTATACATTATAGAACATTATAGAAATATGTGCGTAGGTGCGAAGTACTGAAAAGAAAATCGTTGTGTGCACTTTGATGTTAGATGTTTAGTTACAAAGCAGTGCTCCTCTAAATGATTGAGAATCACATCACATTTCCTGTTAGAACGAAGAGCTTCATCGGCTTGCACAGTGACAGGTGAGAGAGAGCGACACTAATAGCAGTGACAGATGGGCCCACCCAGACTGATCACAGGGGCCACTATTCAACGAGTTACACTTTGTCTTGTTTTGTGTCATTTTGAGCGTGTAAGTGAACAAGAGAGAGAAATATGCATCTTGATGCTAGTATTAGTGTGTGACTACATCGTGGCCGTCACTTTTATGAATCCGCTGGCTGCCAAGGCCCCAAACCGCAGGAATTACCCTCTCCACTGTTGTGCAACTCCTGCCCTAAAGTGATTATACGTGGTGCCTGACAGACTGGCCCTCTATAATGACACATAGACACACAGTGCCCAGCTCGCGTTCACCCAAACACACACTTTCATACACAAACATACCCTTAAAACATAATATTGACTTTGATACACACCGCCGCAGCCAACTTCCGTGGTGAGTAAACCACAAATAAAAGTGAATTGAGTATTTAATCTTTATTATGTTGCATGACTTCTGGGGAAGATTTTTTCTTTTTACGTAAATTACATATACTGTATGTCCACTGTTGCATATGTCTTCTTTGTTTGCCTATAGAGGGCTTGTGTAACTGGTTAGCTCATTTTAAAGGAATAGTTCACACAAAAATCATCATTTACTCGCCCTCATGTTATTCCAAACCTGTGTAAAGTTCTTCTGTGCAACACAAAAGGAGAAACTTTGTACGATTGAGCTAGTTGCTCTTTTCCATGAATTTACAATGAGTAGGGACTGAAGCTTTCAAGCTTAAAAAAGGATGCAAATACACCATATAAGTAGCATAAAATGCTTGGGCTATATTTAAAGTCTTCTAAATTCTGTGATAGCTTTGTGTTTAAAACAGAGCAAAAAATTAAGTCTTTATTCACTGATAATCTTCTAAAAATCAAATGTCAAGATTTACAAAACTATTATATGGCTTCAGAAGTTTTGGAATATAGTGCGCAAGTTTCTGTATACAGACTACGTTTATGGTACTTTTTTGGCGTTGTGGAGCTTAACAGCCCCGGTTCTCATTCACTTTCATTAAATAGAAAAGAGTGGCCTGAACATTATTCAAAAATTCACCCTCTGTGTTCACAGATGAGAGAAAATCATACAGGTTTTAAATTAAAGGGGGTGAGTAAATAATGACAGAATGATACATTTTGGCTGAACTATCCCTTTTTGACTTGTAAATACAACCAGTTTTTGTTGGCTCTTTTGAGCTCTGTGTGTGTGGCGGCTGTTTTTGTGATCGTGAATTCCTGGGATAAGGCCAAGCCAGTTGGGCAGATTAAACGTGTGCCCACATGTGCGCTTCGTTTTGTTTCAATGAATCATTCATGTCGTGTTGGCCTGCCGACTCACAGAGGTTGAACACGCTAGAGTGAAAACAAGTGGTGCGAGTTTTAAGCCATTCTGTTTTGTTTTCATTCTGCTTGTTTGCTTTGTGTTGTTCATGTTTTCGTGACCAAGATTTCCATGCGGCAGTCACTTCCTTTCGCAGTTGCTGGGTTTCTGTGACTCATATGAAACTTGGATAGAAAAGCAGGAATGACCTCTCAATGGAATTTTTCTGTAGATGTTGCCTTTAATATAATAATAATAATTTGCATTCAATGTTGACTATAATCAGATATACTATATACAATGTATAATTGTAAAATAAATATTGTAATATTATATTATATTATATATTATTTATAATATAAATGTATTAAATTATTATATTCTAAAATATGCACGTAAAAAGTTTTTAAGTAATGTACAGATTTTGCTCTTATGGAAAGAAATTGGTACTTTTATTCACCAAAGTGAAATTCAACTGATCACAATGTATAATCAGGACATTAATAACGTGAAAAATTACTATTACTAAAATGACTGCAATTTGAAAAAGAATTCATATGTTCTCATCAAATAAACCTCCACGTGCAGCAATGACAGCTTTGCAGATCCTTGTTATTCTATCTGTCAGTTTAGACAGTACATTTCACCCCACACTTCCTGTAGCACTTGCCATAGATGTGGCTGTCGTGTCGGGCACTTCTCACGCACCTTACAGTCTAGCTGATCCCACAAAATCTCAATGGGGTTAAGATCCATAACACTCTTTTCCAATTATCTGTTGTCTAATGTCTGTGTTTCTTTGCCCACTCAAACCTTCTCTTTTTTTCTCTGTTTCAAAATTGGCTTTTTCTTTGCAGTTCTTCCCATAAAGCCTGCACCCCTGAGTCTTCTCTTTACTGTTGTACATGAATCTGGTGTTTAGCGAGTAGAATTCAATGAAGCCGTCAGCTGAAGACATGTGAGGCATCTATTTCTCAAACTAGAGACTCTGATGTACTTATCATCTTGTTTAGTTGTACATCTGCATCTTCCACATCTCTTTCTGTCCTTGTTAGAGCCTGTTGTCCTTTGTCTTTGAAGACTGTAGTGCCCACCTTAATATAAAATCTTCAGTTTTTTAGCAATTTCAAGCATTGTATAGCCTTCATTCCTCAAAACAATAATTGACTGACGAGTTTCTAGAAAAAGCTGTTTCTTTTTTGCCATTTTTGACCTAATATTGACCTTAAGACATGCCAGTATATTGCATACTGTGGCAACACAAACACAAACACAAAGACAACGTTAAGCTTCATTTAACAAACCAAATAGATTTAAGCAGTGTTTGATACAATGGCAAGTGATTTTCTAGTACCAAATTAGCAATGACATCTCTCATCAACAAAGATACTTTTATCTTGTTTTTTAATGATTAAAAAATAATAATACTTTAAATAGATAAAGTCTACTGTTGAAATGACTAAAAAGGTTATTTGGACTTGATGGGGACTGACTTCATACATCCACTAAAAATGACTTCAGACTAGTTGTTTAAAAGCCATTGCTTAAAGTTTGATATAAAAAAAAATATACAGATAGCACTTTTTGTTATCGAATGCAATGACATTCAAACATTTGAAGTTTAGCAAAAGTGCCCAAATACATTTTATAATAGTGACCCCAAAAAGTATTAGGCATTATGAAATATAAACAGCTCTGTTTTGCCTGCTGTAGTACAGCTCAGATTGAAGCAAGATAATTAAAGAAAACTTTTGCATCCTGATTTACCCATCAGTTGAAGTTCTCCTCAACTTTGACAGGAAATGATCACTTTGAAGAAAGCCGAGGGTACGTGGCAGTGCGCTGGTGGTGATGTCACCACTGAAGGAGAGAGGACTGACTCTTCCTCTTCTCCTCTCTATCACCCCTTCATTCAGAGCATCCTGTCATCCTTCCCTTTCTCAACCTCTTTCCTCTTCCACATTCTCTGTCTCCCACAAGGAACTGTCGGAATGTTACAGCCGTCACAGTGGAATTTGCATGATTGGGCTTTTGGCTGATGCCTTGTGAAAGCCAGGCGGGATCGAATTTAATTAGATCTGGCCTCTGATCTGCACATGTCTTGACTTGTTCTGAAGCATAACCTGTTGTCTTGCTTTTGTTACTACAAATCATTGCATTTATACACTAAAACCCTTTATACACTCTTGACTATCGAATGTTCAATCACATTAGATACACTATGTAAACTTTATGAGTGAAGCTCAAGAAAACATGTACAGGTCACACACACACACATATATATATATATATATATACTGTATATATTATTATTATTATGAACTTTCATACATGATATACATACGTACTGTATATAAAAGTTACAAACACACTCATAAGTAAAACATCCAGAAACTTTATGTTAAAATGGAATGTACTTGATTGCCCTGAAAAAAATATTTAGATTTTGTGTTGAAATATGAAATATATATATAGTCATAGTTAAGATATCATTTCATATTGTTTTCTAAAGGTATGTTGTACAAAGTATTGTGCTTCCTAAATTTACTAAACAAATAAAGAATGGAATGAAACCCCAAATCAGATTAATCAACATCCTTGATTTTACCATTGTGATGTCATTTCCTCAGATCACTTCCTATTGCTTAAAATGAGCATTCTTCTCTCGTCACGGTATGCCTCCATCCGACTGCTCATCAATGCCCTAAATTCCCCTTTGGTAAATAGTTCACATTCTTACACCATTCACTACTCTAATAGTTCTACATCTTATGGGTGCGGCCCATAAGATGATTCACAGTCGTACTGTAAATGTGACAGATTCAATCATACAGCAGGCATCTGCTATGATTTCACAAATAAGACATATCCATTCAAAACAAAGCACGTGTTAAGTAATTTTGTAGCGTCTTTTTCCCCATTTACTCACCCTCATGTGACTATCTTTCTTCTTGAGGTCAACTGTTATTGGATTTTGCTGATACGATAACTAAGGTGATGGAAAATGTTGATTAATCGGCCAATAGCTTTTAAAATCAATTCATTGAATGTTACAAAAAGTTATTAGTTATTTCTTACTGTAATGGACACAGATATAGAGGCAACAAGAGTCCAAAATGTATTAAATCCCAGATGTAGTCTATTGTATAATCAAATTTCCAACACCGGTGACTCTTATTTTGACATTTCTGTGCACCCAGTTCACACAAACACATAATGGAAAGAAACCATGCACTCTTACAATAATCTACAATGAAATACAATATGTAAAGGATAATTGATGTCAGACTGTTGAATTATTAGAAATAATGCACACCCCAAGGTGGTAATTCGGCATCCAAAGGACAAAGAAAAAATATTGGTGGTGATTTTTGCAGATAACTGATAAGATAGATAACTAAAGATTAATCTGCTAAAATTGATTAATTGTAATCAATTAATTGGCAAAACATATTAATCAGCACGAATAATTGGCAAAACTGGTAAAAAATTATTTGCTGAAAAAACTAAACGCAGTTGATTTTTGCAGACAACTGATATGGCCAAAAACAACGATCTGCACAGATTTATCAGCAAAACTGATAAATCTGCAAAACTAATAAAAACTATTGGTAAAAAAATTATTTGCTGAACAAACTAAACGCAGTTGATTTTTGCAGATAACCAATAGTGCCAAAAGCAACTATTTGCACCGATTCATCGGCAAAACTGATTAATCGGCAAAACTGATAAAAAAATATTGGGGAAAAAATATTTTTGGAAAAACTATTGCAGTTGATTTTTGCAGATAATCAATAGTGCCAAAAGCAACTTTTTGCACCGATTAATCAGCAAAACTGATTAATCGGCACTTATTAATTGGTAAAAATATTAGAAAACACTATTGCCAAAAAATTGTGGAAAATCAGTATAATTTTTGTAAATAACCAAAAAGCAACTAATGGCGCTGATTAATCATTAAAACAGATTAATTGGCAAACTCATTTTAGTCTCAGTCTATATTCGTTTTCATTGCATCTTAGTCTCAGTCTTCAAATACTTTTATTGTATATTTTATAAGTAATTTTATCTTTTATTTTATACAAATATTCAGCCTAAACTCTCCTTCTGTAATCCTTGGAAGAAAGAATGTCTTGCAAGTTTAGAACAACATAAGGGTGAGAAAATGATTCCCATTAAGGGCCAACCACCCACAGTTAAAGTTTGCATGATGGCTCTCAAATATAGTTCAAAATTGTTAACTTGTGTTTTAAGTGAACTTGTGTCAAAGATCATCAGTCTTGATACCATACCACTCATTTATTTTCCTCAGCATGAAAATAGTACGGAATTCAAAAAAGGATGGGCACTGCTGACAAAACAACGGAAAAATGTCATATTTGACAAATTTGTTGAAAATCTGTTTGCCGAGCGGTTATTAGAGCCCCCATTCTGAAGTGTAATTCATACTAAAACATTTCAGTCCAACCACCCATGTTTTAAACTTTCGTGACAGTTAGCCTGACTGAGCGTCTACAGTGCTCAGATAAGGTCTATTGCGGTTTGGCTGCAATAACACCCTAGAGGCATACATCTGTCGGGCCACACTCGATCACTGTACCATAGCCTAGCTGTAGCTAACAATCAAAGCCATATCTGAAACTCCACCTTATCACAGTGACATGAAGTAGTGTGTTGCAACCACACAGGGTCTTTATCCAAGCAAAGCAAAGTCACTTTCTCCTGAGCACAACATGGCTCTGTCCATACACAGGGGCATTCTGTAAAAATGACAATACGGACACTAATACGATATATACGGCTCTGAGGATGCTATTAAACGCTCATCGAAATGCCTCTTAAGGGATTTAAATGTTTGTTTACTCTATCATTTCTGCATAGAAGCTATACACCCTGATGAAACATTATGATCATCTGCCTAATATGATGTTGGTCCTCCATGTGCCACCTAAACAGCACCAACCTGCTGAGGCATGGACTCTACAAGACCCCTGAAGGTGTCCCTTGGTATCTGGCACCAAGACAGCAGCAGATCCTTCAAGTCCTGTAAGTTGCGAGGTGTAGCCACCCTGGATCGGACTTGTTGGTCTAGAGCATCCCACGGCTGCTCAATCAGATTGAGAGATGGGGAATTTGGAGGCCAGGGCAACACCTTGATTTCTTCATCATGTTCCTCAAATCATTCCCGATCAACGTGAGCTGTATGGCAGGGCGCATTATCCTGCTGAAAGAGGCCACTGCCATCAGGGAATACCATTGCCATGAAGGGGTGTACCTGGTCTATAACGATGTTTAGGTAGGTAGCACACTCCCTCCAGCGGCTTGTTGTCTTCCCACAGTGCATTCTGGTGCCATCACTTCCCAAGATAAATGGTGCACACATACACAGCTCTCCACGTGATGTAAAAGACAACATAACTCATCTGACAAGGTGACATTCTTCCACTGCTCCAAGGTCCAGTTCAACGCTTTCATGCCTATTGGACCTTTGACGGTGGACATGGACAAGGGTCATCATGGGCACTCTGACCATTCTGCGGCTACGCAGACACGTACGCAGCAGTGTGCGATGCACTGTGTGTTGTGAGACATTCCTCCCATAACCATCATTCATTTTCGGTGACTTGTGCCATGGTAGACCTTCTGTCGATTCAGACCAGATGGGATAGCCTTCGTTGCCCTCATGCATCAATGAGCCTTGGGCACCCAACACCCTGTCGCCAGTTTGTGGTTTGTCCCTAACTGACTACAAAAACTCTACACAGACCTTGACATGTTGCCTTGTTAGAAGATGATCAACGTTATTCGCTCACCTGTGAGTGGTCATAATGTTTTGGCTCATAATTGTATATGTCAGGCCACATCCAATCTAATACGTTTTCATTTGAAACCGCATTAATTTCGCTACGTTTACGCCTCTCCTCCTTACTAGAATGACTGTTTCTAATAAAAAAATCATGGTTATGGTTAATTTAACCATAAGAATTTAGAATCTATGGTTAAAAATATACATGTGGCAAAAATATTATATGTATAATATAAATATATAATATAAAATAGTTTTTCGGTGTAAGCCTAAATATGGAAATATCTTGTGCTTGTGTCTGGGTGGTTAGAGCTGCTGTTACTATGGTTACGGACAGTTTCCACATAGTGCTTGGCCAGATATTGCGGACTGAACGTGAACTTTCAGTTCACATGAAACTGGGGCTACACACAAACTCCAAAATGTATCAAAGGAATTCAATCTACCAGACTCATATCAACCAAAAAAGCAACTTAAATTGGCTGTTTGGGAGCATTTGAATGACTAAGGGTTACTGAAGGCAACAAATGGGACATTTGATGCTACACTAGTTTTCCAACAAGAAATTAGTGAGTGTAATATTTTTAGATGTGGTGCGTTTAAAGGGATTAGTTGCGAGAATAAACTTTTTTAAATGTTTAAGAGGTGTGTTATGACTTTTATAAGTGATTGGTGGGTGAACAAATCCCATAGAGTTAAAATTACAAAGTGATCAGAGGGATCATCTCCGGATCTGAATGTCATAGAGACATGGGGTTGCTCGTTTGAATCAGGCTTGCAAGCAACCTTAAAATATAACCCTGCCCAGCTATGTCCTAGCAACCGTCCAGACCATTCTAGCCACCGTATATATAAACATACCCCAGCCATATTGCAGAAACGTGGGGGTGGATTTGTTTGACTTGGGGCAGTGTTTTGAGGCCCTTGGTGGAACATTGTGGTGGCGAGTTTTTCCCACAGCTAGTATGACTCACATTTTCTTCAAAAAATGTACCTATCTAGTCATAATTAAGTTTAAAAATATTGCAACTTTGGCTGTTTGATTAAATAACAATCAAAAAGTGATGTTAAAAACCGTGGTTGATATTACTTCTGTTCAGATATCACATGTAAATAAAAAGTAAAGTCAATCAAGTGCATTGCATTGTAGAATACAGTATTCTGTGCAGTGTGTTCTATTTCAAACAGCACATTTTGATGAATGTAGTTCGTATTTCAGGTATAGTGAAATAAATAAATAATGCATTCTGCAGACAAAACAATGCATTCTACAGAAATAGTAAGAGTAGTATGTAGTATTTCAAACGTAGCCCAAAACACTGCACCACAGGTTGTTCCAATAACTGACAAATTAGTCATGATTAGTCATAGAGTAAGAAGCAAACATTCACCTTTGCACTCACCCAGTTCAACCTTTACATTTTTTTATCCTCACTCTTGCCATATTAATAAAGCAACAAAACTTATCTCAAATAAGAAAGTACAAGGCCAAGTTGGCACATGGCCTTCACTGCAGAATTGCTATACCAAACCACCACCATAAAGGTCACGTTGATGCACTTCCTGCCAATGGGGGTGCAGCCGCAAGCTGCAAAATGTGTGAGAAAGTAAGTGTGAGAGGTGATAGATCTATTTCCTTCTGCAGCCGCCCGTCCTGACTCGTCCTGGCAGCTCTCTCGATTTGATTCATCACCTGCTCTCGCTGACGTCAACCTGATTCGCAGGGTAGCCTGACTTCCTTGATACCTCTTTTCCACCATTGAACTGAAAAATTAATACAAATATAGATCAGGGCTGTAAAATGAATCGAAATTAATAATTAATAACCTAATGGAATTTCAAAAATAATGATTGTTTTTAAAAAGTTTTTTGAATACTTGTCCGAAAAAACACAGTCCTGTGACTAGAGGTCAACCCCTAGTGGATTCTGCCAATACTAATAACCAAGTTGGTGGAAAAGGCAGATAACCGATTAATCGACTGATAGTTTTTAAAATTGATTTAATGAATGTTAAAAAAAAAAATTCTAATTCTTAACCTTTCTTCACAGTGACCGGTACAAAGAGGCAACAAGAGTCCAAAATTAATAAAATCCCAAATGCAGTTTATTGTTGAACCAAAATCCTAATTATAACCTGAAAAATTTACATTTGGTGCATAATGTCAATAAGCCCAAAACACACAAGGATTTCTTTTTTTAAATGACTTACAATGCTCTATATTTATGTATTTACCAATATAAACTTTTTATAGCCGATATAGCCACGGGGGCCAGTGGTAGCTCAGCGGTTAAGGCTCTGGGTTACTTACTGAAAGGTTGGGGGTTCAAGCCCCAGCACAGTCAAGATACCACTGTTGGGCCCTTGAGCAAGGCCCTTGACCCTATCTGCTCCAGGGGCGCTGTTTCATGGCTGACCCTGCGCTCTGACCCCAGCTTAGTTGGGATATGTGAAAAAACTGCATTTCATTGGCTCTGTACTCTGCACAATAACAATAAAGTTGAATCTTAATCTATATACACTAGATGAAGAGTTTATACTGTATAAATATTTCCCCAGATGAGGTTTAATGATGAATATGCTTTATTATTATTCACAAGATATGAAGTTGGAGGCACGATGTATGTGCTGACTGGGCACGTGTCCATATAGTTACATTTTCTTTGCATATCCTCGCTTCTGTTAAGATTGATTAATTTACATCATTTTCCAATCAAAATAGTGATGGCCAAAGAGGAACACAGAGCAATAATAAAAATAGACATAGATTTTTGCAGATAACCGAGAATTCCAAAAAGCAACTATCAGCACCTATTAATTGGTAAAACTGATATATATATATATATATATATATATATATATATATATATATATATATAATCAGTTTTACCAATTAATAGGTGCTATATATATAGGTATACCTCTAGTACTGCCCAACGTTTGAGTGTTGTTTGGAGTGCAGTGCAAACCAGAATCATTTAAATGAATCTATAGGACTATAGGTAAAAATTATCTGTTGTAAAGATGAGTTTTAAGTAGTCTTATTCAAAAGAAGAATAAGAGTTTTTTTTCATGCTGCTAAGAGTGCCAATGTGAAGTTGACCATTTAAGTGTTTACGTCTTGGATCAACTGAAAAAGCAATAATTCACATCTTTTCCGTCTTATTTTTGGATGTGTAGTAGCCTGCATAAAGAATATGGTATCCATTTGCCCCACCCAAAGTAAGACATGTATGTATATCCTATTAATCGAAAATAAATAATCAACAATTATGAATTTTGTCATAATCACGCAGCCATAATATTGAATTTCTCAACTACGTAAAGAGCCTGCGTTGTTTGTGCACCCTGTTGTCTAAAGAAAGGTCACCAGGATTAGCGACTGAACATCATGGATGTTGAGGGGACTTTGACCAAAACAGGTCTGTATATATAACATTAGCGTGTTTTCTTTCATAACAGCTGCACAAATGTTGAAAGGAAATGATTTTGTGACAGAGGCTCTTAAAATATGCTCTGGCTTGGATTCATGGAAGTTCATTGTTAGGAATACTGTTTTTATCTCAATGTATGACTTTAGAAATCTTTGTCGTGTGTTGCAGTAGGGGTAACTCTGTCCACTAAGAGATTTCCTTTTTTTATTCTTTTCTCTCGTCTCTTCTGCTATCAGACAGCTGTATTTAGTTAAGGAAGCCTTAGCTCTCGAACCTGTCCTCTTCAGACTGTGTGTGCTACTTGCCCTCGTGAGGTGGACCGTGGATCCAGTGCCTTTGTGCAGAGCTGTGACATTAGCTTGATCCGTATCAGCACTAGCCAGCACTTCCTGTGCTAATACAATGGAGAGGAAGTCAAGTAATAGTGCTGTACTCACTGACTTTGATTTGCACTTTAAAAACCTTGTTAACCATCCCTCCATCATTTTGTATGCCACGATGGGGCCAATGAGGGCAAATACACCCTTTCACACTAGCGTGATTAAAGTCTGAAGATATCGGTCATTTTATGCTGATCTAAGCTTCCTCTGTCCAAACCCCATAAAATTACAGAAATCCCTAAAGACACCATGAAATTGTTTGACGGGTGCCATTTCCTTTCCTATGTTGATGTATTTCCTGTTGAAACAGGAAGTTCGGACAGGAAATATCGAAGGGCTCGTCCTTTAAAAAAAATTGTTTTAGTTCTTGTAAAAATCAGTCTTGCCTAACTACCTTGAAAGATCGAACGTGGAGGACATGAGGACGTTAAATGCATCCATGCGAGTTCTGAGATGTGATGCGGTATGTAGATTCTTCTTAACTATTTTCTTTTTTTGGAGGGGGGTGATGATGTCAAAGAGATCCAAAAGAACGTAAGACATTGAGAAAAAGCCCTTGTCTTTTTTACTTTCCTTTTGTACGATCAATCACCACTCTAACTTTTACATTCTTCTTCATTTGTTTTTGTTGATTCACATTCATTGTACATATCACCACCTACTGGGCAGGGAGGAGAATTTAAAGTAAAAAGGACCTAAATATTGACCTGTTCTGAAGATATAGATTTAGCCACTGGAGTTTGTTCTAAAAGTGTTAGCAATTGCGTCAACTATGACCGTTTTGTGTGAGTTTAGCAAGCTGTGACAGTTAATATTTTTTCCCGCCAAAACTGTTGTTGTTGCAGAGTTCAGAGATTTGCACTTTTGCCATGCTAGGTCTCTGAGTGTTAATTGTGTCTCTTTGCTAAGTAAATTTTGGCCTCAAAGCTAACATACACAGACTGTACATTCTCACTTAAGAGGCAATATTGCAGTAGATATCAAGACTTGTTTTCATAGAATATTTTTTTAATATACACTACCGTTCAAAAGTTTGGGGTCACTTGTCTGAAATGTTTCTCATGATCTTAAAAATCTTTTGATCTGAAGGTGTATGCTTAAAAGTTTGAAATTAACTTTGTAGACAAAATATTATTCTGCCAAAACATATACATTTATTTAATTACAAATCTAAAATTTCCTAAAAAAAAAAAAAGTTTTTGAAATGGATGACTTGGATCAAAATATGAAGAAAAGAAGCCAATAAGTGCCCAACATAGATGGGAACTCCTTCAATACTGTTTAAAAAGCATCCCGGGGTGATTCCTCAAGAAGTTGGTTGAGAAAATGTCACGAGTACATGTCTGCAAAATCTAGGCAAAGGGTGACTACTTTGAAGATGCTAAAATATTACATAGTTTTGGATTTATTTTGGATTTTTTTGGTCACAAAATAATTCCCATATTTCCATTTCTATTATTCCATAGTTTTGCTGACTACTATTATTCTAAAATGTGAAATAAATAAATAAATAAAGAATGAGTAAGTGACCCCAAACTTTTGAACGGTAGTGTATTCTTACCCCATTGGCAATTTTTGTAAGCATAAATCTAAAAAGATTTATTGAGGGTTATGCTTAATTGCAGAACAAATCAGACAAACAAAAATCTTGTTGAACTTTGCAGCAGTCATTCAGGCTAATATTAAACCCTGAGAATCAAAATGATTAATTAAAAACACTAATTAATTGCATAAAACTACAAAACTGCCTTAGGACACCACCGTGGTGTTCAGAAGATATTGCTTTTAAATACTGAAGAAGTTCCCGTTGGTGGGCGATGAAGTGCTCAACTAAGCTAGCTGACGGATATTGTCTGGATTTTTGTGTACCCAGAATCTTTTTACAGATGTGCGAGGATAAGATTGCCAGGAGCTACTCAGTCATGGTAGACTGCCTTGTCTCTTCACACAACGTATCAAAGTCCCATCTCCCACATTGCAGGGGCGAGACATATTATCTACCAAAATACTTTTCTTTTATTTACATCAGAACATTCACACTTTTAGCGTGAAAGTGGTATTTTAAAGACAAAGAGCTTAAGCAAGGTTTCTTCCAGCAAAAATGGAGCGATGTAGGGAGGGCTCCCCTAGCATAAGAAAAAATTGGATTGAGAAGCTGCACACTGGGATCTCTGTCTAGCAGGCCAAAATGTCCAAAATTCATTTAGTGGGAGTTGACGTCATCACGTGAGACAAGTTGCCTTTTGTGCCGGCCGGCCTCAGCAGCACGAGTGGCATGTTTCATAGAAATATTTGAGAGAATAAGGAGACAAGAAGATGAAAAAAGGGAAATGTTTAGCTTCCTAGCAGGAAGTGATCGTGTCTTCAATGCTGTGAAACTCTTGTGAGATTCACCCTAACCCCCACACTGACCCTGCACTTTTTGTTTGTAGTTTGCAACAGGCTTTTGCGCCATTCAAAAAAGAATGTCAATTCAATTCCAATTCAATTCCTGGTTTTGAATTGAGGTAGCAAACAGGATGTTGCCATCACAAATTTGAATTTAAGAAAGTATAATAAGTTAAAATGTAATGAAATTCAAGAAATTGTAAGTTTACAGACTTATGGTGTAGGCTAAATTGAATTTTTAATAATGCGTGCTGCTGCGTCTTGTGCAAATTGTGTTATCAGCACGTTATGCGTTGACTGTCCACGCAAAGGACAGTTTTTCTAGACACTCGGACCGTCCACGTCTATGCACGTCATTTGCAAATGTGTCTGCTGTTGACTGCATTAAAGCATATCACAAAGCAGTCATATTGCACATACAGTATATTAAATGTGTCCATATGGGCTAGCGATAAAAAGAGTACACTTTGAAAGGCTAGAGCGCTCAACCATCCACAAAATATAACCCTCAGGCAACAAACCACAGCACACTAGTAACCAACCATAACACCCTAGCATTGGGGCAGCGATTTTGCTTGGGTGAACACCAGTTATTTAGTCCAGAAAATGTAGATATCATGCAACATATCTCTTTAAAATAACTCTTCAAACCTTGAATCTTTGTGGTACATATTCACAGAACTTTATTCTGAGAACTGAGGTCCACCTACTGTTTAGGGATTTCCTCTTGACCTGTCATGTTTCCTTAGCTGGCTTTCCTTGGCAACACATTGAAGTTGCCAGGTACATGAGGATTGTAATGACGATTGTCATTTCCGCCTCTGCTGATGGGTTTTAATGAAAGGAGAAATGTAAATACAACAGGACCCCAGACGCTTCATATTTCCCCATCTGCATTTCCTTCACAGGCTGCTTAAGAGCTCCTGTCTATTGACTTTCAAAAGTAGGCCAGCATGTATAACTGTGATTGTCCCCTGTTGGCCAAGATAACATATCAAAGTGCAAACAAAGCAATCAACACAAGCTTGAGGTGACACAACTGTCTCTTCTACACATTAACGCAGGAATAGTTTAAGATTTTCTTCCAGCGCACACTATAAATTTACACTTAAAGGAATAAAAAGTAGAATTAAAATGATTTCAATCTTAATCATTTACTCACCCTCATGTTTTTCCAACCCAGTATTATCTTCCATCTTCAGTGAAACACTAGGGCTGGGCGATAAAACTATATCAATATTTATTGCGATAAAAAACTCCATGATATCGTCGATAAGCTTTTGAGTCATTTTCGATATTTAGCCTGTGTTCTACATCTAGACATGCGTGTTGCTAAAAACGCTGGCAGTTTAGGTTTCTTATCTTATGTTTCCACTGGCGCGTAGTGAGAGAATGTGAGCGAACGCTTTCAATTCCTTCCTATGGAAGCCGAATGTCAAGCTCGCGAGGTGGATTGTAAAATTGACAGCAGCGCGGGGCAAGCGGTTCCCTAGCGTTGGGAGTGGCTTTGTGTGGATTTCTTCCACGTCAGTGGAAACGCAGCCTCAGACTGTATGAAGTTGCTATTGCCCTCGCTACACAGGTCACCGCGTTACGGACCCCAGATTGATTCCATCTTGACTGCAAGACATCATGATGATGGTTACGCTCTCTCCTCGTCTCTAGTGAGCAGCGCAACAAAACAACAGTGCCGGTTACATCAAATCTGATCTTTCTGCACTGTATTCTTGATAATATTGATAAATGTTGATATCAAATGATATGAAAAAGAATATCATGATAATATTTTTTGCCATATCGCCCAGCCCTATGAAACACTAAAGATAGCTTTTTCCATAAAATGAAGGTGGATGGTGATTTTAACTGCTACACTCAAAAAAGTCCAAATGGTTGCGATATCCATTTGTAAAATGGTCACAAATGTGACCAAAAATTATTGATTGCGACAATAATTTAAAATCTAGTCACCACTGATATCATCAGATATAATCTTGAGAGTTATTGAATACATCTTTAGAGTGCGCACCAGTGTGTCTCGCGCCGCTTTTCACCCGTCTTGTTTGTGACGACCTTGCTGCACCGCATGCAACAACAAACCAAGAGTGAGAGAGTCTAGAACAAATGACTCTTTTAAACCGGGTCTTTTTCATGAATCACCCAAAAAGAACTGAGGATTTGAACTCAGGAGCTCAGGTTAGCAGTTTGAATCAGATTCACTTTCTCAGTGAATCAACCGTGAGTGAGCTCACAACTTGGATAATAATAGTCCCATATGTATTTCAGGCTTCTTTATAATTAAAAGTCCCGTAATGTATACCACTTTATTTTCTTCTGGTAATTATTGCTGGAGTAGCACAATAAACTACATCTGGGATTTCATTCAATTTACACTCTTGTTGTCTCTGTGTCTGGGCCATCCAGTAGAAAGACTAAGCCAAATACATTTTTCACAATTCCTGACATTTAATCGTGGAAAACATTCCTGGTCTTCAGTCAGTTAGGATCACTACTTTATTTTAAGAATGTGAAATGTCAGAATAATTTTAGAGAGAATGAATTATTTCAGCTTTTATTTCTTACATCACATTCCCAGTGGGTCAGAAGTTTACATTTGTTAGTATTTGGGTACGTTTTGGGTAGCCTTCCACAAGCATCTCACAATAAGTTGCTGGGATTTTGGCCCATTCCTCCAGACAGAACTGGTGTAACTGAGTCATGTTTGTAGGCCTCCTTGCTCGCACACGCCTTTTCAGTTCTGTCCACAAATTTTCTATCAGATTGAGGTTAGGGCTTTGTGATGGCCACTCCAATACCTTGACTTTGTTGTCCTTAAGCCTTTTTGCCACAACTTGGGAGGTATGCTTGGGGTCATTGTCCATTTGGAAGACCCATTTGCGAACAAGCTTTAACTTCCTGGTTGATGTCTTGAGATGTCGCTTCAAAATATTCATAGAAAATTCTTTCCTCTTGATGCCATATATTTTGTGAAGTGCACCAGTCCTTCCTACAGCAAAGCACTGCCATAACTTGTTGCTGCCACCCCCATGCTTCATGGTTGGGATGATGTTCTTCGGCTGGCAAGCCTCACCCTTTTTCCTCCCAACATAACGATGGTCATTATGGCCAAAGACTTCGATTTTTGTTTCATCAGACCAGAGGACGAGCAAAGAGGCACCTAGTTTGAAGGTAGGCCTTAAATTACATCCACAGGTACACCTCCAATTCAGTACTCTTCCTATCATAAGCTAATTGGCTAATTGTCTAAAGGCTTGACATTATTTTCTGGAATTTTCTACTATATAAGGCTGAAATGGTTATTTGACGTTATCGACAATGACGACAATAAAAAAATTGTCGACAAAAATGAATAGTCATTTGATCTAATTTAATGTAACATGAGGTCACTTAAAACTAATGATGAGGACCTGAGGTCACCCTCCAGATGCACTCAAAACTTTTCAAACAGCTTCAGGTGATGTAGATCGCAAAGTATGAGGGAATTATAATGCAAAAATACAAAGTAAATAGAGAAGCACTCTCATTGTGGAATATGTGGAGCTGGAGCTGCCGCTCCGCTGAAGCTAAACTTGCGTGTCGAGTGTCTTTAAAGGAAACACCCCAATGTTACATCTTAAATACAGTTATATTTAATGTGTTATAACTTTATTAAAGTTCAAATAATATGGAAGAGATCATGTAAATATCTACAAACTCTGAAACCGGCATTTTACTGTGCGGTCAGCGTCTCTTCTATGAGTTGCGTGAATGTCCCGATCTAAGGGAAGAGAGACTGAAACTGCATCCGGCTGATGCACGCTCTGTTGCGGGACGCTCGTCCCTCGAGTGCGCACGCTTGACGCAGCTGGATTATAACGTGATGGCTCGCGACTTATTGAATCAAAATATGTCACTGTGCATTTCTTATCGTGAAGAAAATTGGCAATACGCAGCTTTATTAAAACGAGAGAGTTTGTTTTTTTTGTGAGTTAAAGACAGATTGAAGTGAACAGAAAAGTGAGAGGGGCACAAGCTGAATAATCGGTGAAGAGCTATTGATTAATTGTTGCAATATTCGCAGAATAGTCGAATAATCGTTCTAATAATCATTAGATTAATCGATTATCAAAATAATCCTTAGTTGCAGCCCTACTAATATATGCATACTATACTTTATGTAAATATCTGTAATGTAAATTCTGAAGAGCAGTGCTAAATAAAAAAAACTTTTATCTCTTATATTTGTATAAATTATGAAAGGGCTGAGAACATTTATTTGACAAAAGGGAATGCACACTTATCTTCTCAAATATATATACTGCTTATTAAATCTTCGATGAACGGGTTATCAGCTGACTTCCTTTTCTTTCTGAATAGCAATCTAAATCGAGAAAATCTGTGATTTGGCTACTATAAACAGCCATTTGGCTCCATAATGTTTCTGTTTAGGAGCCAATGACTCCTAAGTAATTTTTATATTCTGGAGCCCTGTCAGTGTTTATAAGCTCAAAATGCCTCAAAGGCATCATAGCTGCCTGATTCAGGAATAGTTTGTTTTAATAAGCACACTAATGAAGATCAGCCCACCCTGAAGGAAATCAGACACTAAATTGGGTCTCTTATGCCAACATGATCCACAATTACTGACCCTGATCTTTATTTGGAAAGCAACAGACCACACTGAAGTCTTGTGTTCAGCTATTGATTGGATGTATTGATTTCAGCTTGAGCCCAAAATCTCATTTCCCTGGAGTGGAATCCGAAGCAGAGAGCCAGACTAGAGGTCTGGCAGGACCTCAGCTGGACCTGGTTCTGATTTGAGAAACATTCTGATCTTTTGATTCAGGCTGCCTCACATACACACACTTAGACAAAGTGCAGAATATGTCACGAAAGACTTAGCATTTTGCTCCAAGCTGAATTATTCTTGTATTCTGAAACGCTTTCATAAATATTTCAACTCTTTACATGTGTATACTGCACAGTCTCACCAGCTATATTTAAAGGAATATACACCATCTGGCAATACATGTGACATTAGCGGCATTTGCGTGAATCGACTCGCTTCTCATGAACTACGGTTTATTCAAAGGGTCATATTACGCGTTAACGGTGTTGAAAAAATCTTTTGCCTTTAAACGAATTTTGCATTAATGCATTAATAACACATTTACTTCGATAGCAGTAAACATTTACAATTATTTCAGAATTTTTTTGGATATTTTATTTGCTATTAGTAAACTGATATATTGCAACCCCATGTCCGCATGCGTGGACGTTGTATTTTGCTTTGCTATATGCATAGCGTACTTTAAATTAATTTAAACCTACTAAATATTGTTCACAACACTCTAGACTGTTATTTAAGGGTTCAACGTCACTTGACACAACTAAATGATGTCGATTTCCGTGAAGCATTCCACATCCACAGAGCCAAAAATGTGCCTCCGGTAAGAAACCTCTTGAAGTTTTTTTTTGATTGAACCTGTTTGGTTGTAAAGAGTAGCATCTTTAGTTTCGTTTGATATGCCGCTTTAAAAAATACATACATTTTTCAAACGTCAGCGGGCTGATAAACATGATGTTCACATAGGTGAATTTTTGGACATAATTTCCTCAAAAGCTGAAAAAATATATTAGTTATTTTTAATAACTTCCAACATTAGCACACACTGGAGGTTAAGTCATTCACTAAATAGGGAGCAATTTAGCATCCTATAGCTCTCTATGCAGCCAAATGCATTCAATACAAACTTCCTATCAAAAGTTTAGTTTCAGGCTGCAGATGCTGTTTGGATCACTCAACATGTTTGGGATACATGGGACAGTGGCAATCAGTACATTGATTCATAATGCATAATGTAGAATTTCTTTTAACATGGCTGGCAGTGATTGGATTATGCTGGCCAATACTTTGAATCTGAATTAATTATATTAATTTCTAATATAATGTCAGTAATATCCCAAAAACATGAATAACCAACAGGCCTGAAAACATAATAAACAACTTGATAAAAAAATTAATAAAAATTATAGCTTGGTATTATTTAAAATCTCACAACTTAGTCCTGCTGTCTGCATACTGTGTGTGGACATCAATGTTTAGGAAAACTATTTGCTCTAAAAAATTATTATTATCATTATTATTATTATTATTATTATTATTATTATTATTATTATTATTATTTGTTTGCTTGTTTATTAGGTGCTACTAGTTACAAATCAAAAAGTTAAATGGAAAATGCCCACAGCAGTCACACTGAGGTATCAAAAATTATATTTTATACATTTTATAAAAATATAGAAATTGTATAATAGGAAATAACACTTTTAATCAATAAAACAATTAATCGTGTGTTAATACCTTTGGAGCAATTCAAGCTTGAAGTACCACCTTCATGTTTTTGCGAGTCACAGTCAGCAAGGGGCGGTAAGCATAACTTTACCTGTGCAGCTTTACAGGCAAAAAAATTACACTCATGGACAGCAGACAGCACAAGATGAGGACGCGTTCTTGCATTCAAGCACAACTTGATGGAGCACAACTCTGAATCAAGACTTATTTTTTTAAGTTTCAAACTACATTTAACTTGGCACATGAATTAATTTGCAAAATGGATTACAGTAAACTGTATATTCAATTATATGAAAATTAAACAATATTTAGACTTCTAAAGCCACTTTTTTGTATTGTCTTTTGTAATGTCTTGCTTTGTAATGTACTTTAATTATATGAATTGTTATATTATTTATAATTATTTGATCAATATATACTGAGTTATTTTCTTATTTGGAGGCCTTTCTCTTAAAATATGTGATTAATTTTGATAAATTGTATTAATTAATTGGCATATCAAAATATTATTAATATATTTCTAAAATGTTGTTATATTTTATTATAAAATAATGCATTTATGTTTTAAAAAACTACTTTAAAAAATATTTATATTTTATACATGTTTTAAAAATGTTAATAAAACATACTAATATTTTTATTCATATTTAAAATATAAATTATTTAAAATGCATTTTATTTTTAAAAATGTAGAAGTTTTTTTATATATATATATATATTAATACATTTTTTAATTGTCAGGCCTGGAAAAATAATACAAAAAATATTCACTACGTTTTTTTAGTAATGATTGGTACTAAAATATTTAATCGGTTAGAAATTGCTCTTTGTGAGTCAAAATTATTTATTTATCAAATTATTTATAAAAAAATAGAATGGAAAATCATTGACCAACAGGCGTGGGAACTGTTTTTTAATAAATTATTGAGATGCTTAAATCTAACCTTCCGCATGCTGCTGACGGAATTTGCAGGAAGTGCCAGGCAGGAAGTGGCCAGCACAGTGTGTCTGCATGGTGCAAATCTTGGAGAAAATTGTTTCCTTGTTAATCAACATCTGATGTTGCTACCGCTTCTACACGTGAGAGTGTGTGTGTATGTCTGTGTTTGTGTATTGCTACTCCTCTAAAACTGTGTGTATGTACAGTACGTACGACAGAAAGAGATCATTTGTGTGTTATTAAGTCCACTTTAATATAGCAATAAATCAGTGTGTCTTGTCTGCTGCGTTCAGAGATATACTTGTGTGGCCATCTTATCTATCCCAGACTCTTTATAATCTATAATCTATACTTCTGCTGTTCAAAGGCAAACCCCGCACCACATCTGAACCAATAATATGAACTATTGGTATGGACCACTTTGCAGGTTTATACGTCTCTGGCTTTTGTCCAGGGAGAGATTAATAAAAATGAACTGCTGAAAGATCACTTTAAAATAGACAGAACATGGCACCGATATTGTTGTTGGATTTCCATTTATGGTGCCTGCACAGGGACTTCCTTGTTTAGCTACTTTATAAAATGGGGTTGCATAGAGTATCATTTGATTTCACCAAATGGAACACTGACGTATTCACATTCACAACATTTGTTTTGTCGATTGATGATAGGACGTTCAGTCAGTCCGCTTTTCCTATCAAAGTTTTCCTGACCTTGCTAATATTTTGCTGAGTGCGCAGATCTGATTTCACAAACTTCCTTTTATGAACTTAAGAACTCCCTTCTTAATACGTCATTCATTTCTGCAAAGTCAGAAAGCATGTCACACTGGCCTAAAGGACATATGAGATGTTACAAAGAGGCTTCACATTAGGAGGTTAATTGAAACATGAATTTACGCTCTTGAGATCTTTGTAGTCAAATATGAACATTTCTGCTAAAGAGATACTAAAAATAACATTCACAATATGAAGTGCTCTTGCAGTATAATGGTACTTATATGAAGCGGGTCTAAAAAAGTTCTATCGCTCTGGTGTAGACCTTACTCGGGGTGAAAGCCATTTTAAGGTGCACTAAGTAGTGTTTTGTTAGTGCTGACTTTTTCAGTATAAGAAGTTGAAATGAAATGATGTGCACTTACATGAGATGTAGACTCTAGTAATGTCAGTGTTAGAGAAAAAGATGCTTTATTCTACATATGGTGATGGGTGCACATTCATCCAGCCGAATAATACTCGCTCAGTAATCCCTTGAAATGACATTTTTAGTTGCTGAAAGTGAATTCATTTTTACTATGACACTGGTAACTTAGAACTCGAGATGCTGCATTTCTGCTGCTAAGTGTCACTGCAACAAACTCAAATTTTGTGCAAGAAAACATGGGTTTTGAAAATTAAACGTGACTTAAAATCTTAAGACTGTTTGTGTCAAATTAATGGGATTTGCCATTTTGTACATAGGTTAATTGAAACATGGGGTCAATGGTGTTCCTAAATTTCAAACTCCAAAAAGGACATAAAGGCAGCATAAAAGTAATCTATACGACTCGATTAACCAATGTTTTCTGATGCAATACAATATCTTTGGTTGAGAAACAGACCCAAATTGAAGTCCTTATTCACTCTAAGTCTTGACATCCGGCCCGATTGGAATACAGTCCAGGCTTCAAGACAGTGATTCTTTGACGCTGAATGTGGTTGCAAGGTCATCAATCCTGGTATCATTATACATCAATAAGACATTGCATTTTTATTTTCTAGTGTTTACCATCAACCTTTTGGTGACTGGGGTACATTTGAAAAGTATCACAAAAAAACCCGCAACTCGCCTTTGCAGTTTCAAAACCGCCCAACTTGGTGAGAAAATCATGAGCCTGGCAACACAATATATGGTTTTTGAACAGCGTGCTGCGCATGCGTCAAGTGTGTAGAAGTTTGTGAGTGCTTCTTTCATGAATGCACCAAAGAGATTGCAGATGTCAATATTTACAATGAATGAGGACTAAAATTTGTATCTTTTCCTCTACCAAAGCTATCATGAGCACTTCTGTTTTAATGAAAGTAGTCATCAAATAGGGTCAAACCACAAGCAACTGAATATATGAAAGTTTGCATGACATTAAATGCCACACCACCTACAAAGTTCACATTATTTGTAAAGACGTCACTCCTCATGTTAGCATATTAGCAGTCATGAGGAGACATGACATCTCTTGAAAGGCCTAATCTAATATTATATACTGACTGTGCTTTACAGTGGTTTTACCCCAGTTGCTGGTGCAAAATGAGGATTAAAGTGGATTGCTTATAAAATGGTAGCAACAGTGGTATGATAAAAAAAACAAAAAAAACAATGTTAGATAATTAAAGAAATTAATAATGATAATCACGGTTCCCCAAGCAACAAAACGATCATTCAAAAAATCTATCTATAAAAGAATGATGAGCTCTCTTATATGATTTGCAGTTACAGGTGCATTATAAAACTTTAATTGAATGTAATTCAGAGCCACAATTTTTCGTTCATATCAAGTGGTGACAAATTCTGAAAGGCTGTTACTTTTGCAAAAGACTCTAATCTTGGAGTCTAGCTTCTCTCCAGGGTTAACATGTTGAAATGGCTAGGTTTATTTACACCTGATTGCTTCACTTTTGGGGCTTGGTCTATACTTAGTACTCTTGAGACCTGCTGAGCTGGTGATGAGCTAATGACAGGTCTGTGTGCTCTCTCCGTCGCCTGCAAACCATACTCACACATTCTTACTGTCTGTCAGCAGACAGCAGCTCTGTTTACACCAGACATGACCCGACACGAGCCCAAAGCTCAAAACGAATGCATAATCAGACCCTCTTTAGGTTGGACTTTGTCCTTTGAAGACGACGTGGATAGTGTTAGGACTTTGCAGCCTCTGCTTCTCGCCTGCACAGGTGTCGCACTTCAAACCACGACATTTGACATCAATCTCCCCCTTGACTGCTTGAAACCACATTTAAAGTCCCTGTAAGAATGAGGTTGTCTCATCAAGTTAGTTGCTTGCACAGTCTGATGTCTGAATAGTAATGTAGCTCACTCATGCGGCTAAGTTTGAATCACACTCTTCATCGTATCTTGCTGGGGAGTTTTTTGCTTTAAAGTGCAGAGAACAATGTGACATTTAGCTCTTCTGTAGAAGTCGTATATGCCTACATTTCAGGTGAACGGATGTCTTTTATTGGTGGGAATCGTAATGATTAGCTTCCTCTTAAATCATGTGCTGTCAGAGTGTGTACTGTATTTGATGAAGGATGTACTTCTTGTATGTTTTTTAGGTGTACAGGTGAGTTGTATTTTATTAGGTACACCTGTACACCTATTTATTCATACATTTATCTAATCATCCAATCATATGGCAGCAGTGCAATGCATAAAATCATCCAGATATGGGTCAGGAGCTTTGGGGATCCAGGAGAATAGGGAATAAATGTGATCTCATTTATTTGGACTGTGGCATGATAGTTGGTGCCAGACGGGCTGGTATGATATTTCTGTAACTGCTGATCTCCTGGGATTTTCACGTACAACAGTCTCTAGAATTTACTCAGAATGGTGCCAAAAACAAAAAACATCCAGTGAGCAGCAGTTCTGTGGACGGAAATGCCTTGCCGATTAGAGAGGTCAACAGAGAATGGCCAGACTGGTATGAGCTGACAGAAAGACTATGGTAACTCATGTAACCACTCCGTACAATTGTATTGAGCAGAAAAGCATCTCAGAATGCATAACTCATCAAACATTAAGGCAGATGGGCTACAACAGCAGAAGACCACGTCAGGCACTTTTTTTATTTTTATTAGGACCATAGTTTTCCTCATAAAGTGCTCAGTGAGTGTACAATGTAATAACAACAACAACAACAACTGCAAAATAATTAGATTCCTCAGGTGTTTATGTAAATGTCCACATTTTATCAATATATAAGTGTCAATAAATCAAATGTCATTTTGACTGATGGTTTTTCAAACCTAACATGCTTCAAGATGACATCACTCTGAAGTAATGCGCAAAGAATGGCCCACATTTGCCCTTAGGGGGCACTACAGGCCACGCCCAAAATTCCCATTTTCTGGTCAAAAATGTTCTAATTGTATACATTGATACTACAGGCCAACAGAAAACCCCACACCAAAAATGGCCCACATTCACCCTTAGGGGGCGCTACAAGCCATGCCCAAATGTCCTATTTTCAAAATGATGGCATTTCCACCCCATTTATAAAATTCTTCTGAAACTTAATGTACATACCTCATTTCTCATTGGGAACAAAAAAGCCTAAAGGATCCATAAAGTCCGGCATGATGGATTTTCCTGTACACTGAACATTTTTCTTTTAGGATTCAGACAGAAAGACATGTTTTTTGGATTCCTCCATTGGGAGGGTTTAACCCCAACCCTCTACTGATAAATTTTAAATGATTTGCCATTTTGAGGAGGAATCGCATTGCTGCTTGCAGCTATATTCTACATTGGTTTTGTTTAACAAGCACAATTTAAGAACAAGGAACAATTTGGTGCTTATAGCATATACAGTTGAATGGAGCCACCCGTCTTGTTTTTTTTGTTGTTTTTTTTTAATCTAGTGTTTTGAATGTGACATCTCCTCAGCTCCCATGACATTATGAGATAGTAAAGTGTGCAGCTGGTGCACTATTCAGAATCTCGACTGGAAATAGTATTTCTCGCCTCCACTTTTATGAATACTGAGGATTCTGACATATTACTCTACTGTCGGCAAACTATTTTGTACAGAAGTACCATTTAACAACTAAATTATGTGAAATATTATGAACAAACAGTTGTAATTGCACATGTCTTACAATTCTTAAGTGCACCATTAACATTGTAATAGTTCTTGGTTTATTTTTGAGTTAATTCAGCTTCAGCACCGACTGATTTGGTTAGTTGTGGTGTGTTCAATTCATGTCCGAATTATCGTATTTACAAGTTAAGTGTACATGAAGGTCACCACAAATTCGTAATTCCGAGTGGGAAATTCAGGACTTTCATTGAGCACCGACTTTCAGAGTTGGGAATGTAATCATCATGGTGGAAGCAAATTGTTATTGTTAATTCAGTTTTACTTGAGGATTTTGACTTTGCAGTTTAGTTAAGTTTTTTTGTACTCTTAGTGAAGAATAAAAAGAAAACTTGTCAGAAAATATGACTCATTTCACTGGTTTATGCGTTTGCAACAAAACTACATTTCCCATTATTATATTTGGTCGCACTAGAATGATACAGATGATAGATAGCATTCTTACACACCTAATGCGTGGCTTTGCTCTTAATTTCGTTTTATTGGTGCTTAAAAAGCATCCTAGTTAGTAAAAAAAAAAAAAGAGGAAAAAATCTGAAATTGCAAAACGGGTCTGTTCATTTTGACAAAAATCACTTGAACGCACATCACATTGTATTTACGGTTTTCGACCTCATACGAAAAACTTCCCTGGAGGACTTGAACGCACCATTAGTTTGAAGAGTTTGAGGTTGACTTAAGTGGTTTTGACCACTTCATTAAAAACAACTGCCTCGTAAGAGTCTTTCGTCCACGAATCAGACTACACAAGTTGTGCTATATGTTGTTAAGTACAACCAGCTGGGACCATGCAGTACTGTAAGCTATTAATTTGCTGCAACCAGTCTTCTTCTCTCATCTCATTCAAGTCAGCCTGAAAACTCCTAACTCAAAAATTTTAAATCCTTTAATTCCAGTATTTATTTATTTTTTAAATGGAACCGTTTCTGATTAAGAACTAATTATTGATTCCATCTGTAGTGTCTTCAGTAAATCTTGGATGCTCATAGAAGGAATGAAAAGAAATAGTGTGAGAGAGAGAGAGAGAGAGAGAGAGAGAGAGAGAGAGAGAGAGAGAACACTGTGGCCTTTCAGGCTCCTTGGAGGAAGGGATTGAAGGAAGGAGAAATGGGACTCTGTGTCCTTGGCTTTGGACTGCCCTAAACACATGACCTTCAGCTGCCTGTGGAGCTTACAGTGAGACACACACACATATTCACTCAAACACAAACACTAATGTAAATTTACTGCGCCACATAATACCATGCATATTTTCAAATATAGTTCTTAGGCACAACACGTCTTATCCAACTTTGTGAGAGCGCTAATTCTAAGTTTTTGTGCCAGCACAAGTGGGCATAGGTGGGAGAGCTTTTACTATCTGTGGGTGTATGTGGGCTTACTATGGGTATTGTATGTTATGAAGTGGCGCAAAAATTTTCCTGAGAGATTGGTCATCGCTAAGATGTCTGAGAACCACATCTCTCAGCCAAAGTCTAAAACCTTGTTCATGCATGTGCAGTTTGAGGATTCCACCAGAAAATGATATCAAAGAGCTATTGATCACTTTTAATACTAGGTATGATGTGTGTGATCAATATGATTAATTATACTTACATCTTTATTATTTACCTACATCCAGTTATTCCTGACAAGCACCACATTTCCCATGAGTGTAAAAGGAGCGTATCACTCTCATAGAAATATGCCTGACATTCAACAAGAATGTAGTTAATGCGCAAAAGAACGTAAGACACAAATAGTCAATATTTGTATCCTCGAATGCATTGCATACAGCCCATTTACACTATAAACACACTTTTTATGAATGGCCTGTCTTCATTTATATTGACATAGGTTGACAGGGATGCAGATGGCGCAATAATTGGAGAGAATGTCTTGCACCCACTATTTTGCCAACCCACTGACTTTGCGTGTGTGACGTATTGCATAGTATTGCGCTTAAAGGGGTCATGACATACTTTTTTAAATTATTTTAAAATGTTCCTTAAGGGTCACTTATAAAATGAGTAATATATTTGTAAAACATGTTCATTTTCCACCCTCATTCTGACCCTCTGTCGTAAACACTCAGACTTGAGAGTTTACTCCCATTCTCACTGCTTACCACCACTGGACGGGCTACATAATTAAGTAAAGGTAAAGTAGTTGTTGATGTGTTGTTCTGGATGGGGTCAGATGCAAATGTCTACCACAGTGTAACATCATAATGTGGAGGAATTAGAGACTGAGTCATTTTGACAGCTTGGTTTCAACAAATGCTCTTTTTGTATTGAGGAGGAAGTTTTGAGTTCTGAAACTTACAGTATGTTTTTATAGTATAGTGGCCACTTATACATCAAGAGATCAAGGAAAATGTTATTCCTCATGTCATATCCCCTATTTTAAGACGTAGCAGTCTTAAAATAGGGCCCAAAATCTGTTAGCCAATTAGCTTGCAGGGTGCAGCTGACCATTGACATGTATACTGTTAGCCAATCAACTTGTGAACTCCCTCTTTGTCTAAGATTTAAATTAACAGTACCTTTGTAGGTAAGCCCATTTCACTGCAGCACACAACAAGTTTTCTCTATGAAACCCTCCTCCTCCCCAGCACCACTGATAGAGATATTTCTATTGCCCCCTTTATTACTTTGTTTACTCATAATTCACTTACAACAGACACTTGTTTTCTTCTTAGCTTGCAAATAATAGTCATTATTCACTAACAAATTTGTTACATTTGCTACCATAAAGTGCTATGATTTTACATTGTTTTAGGACATGTATCGTGGAAATCCATGTTTTTCTACTAAAAAAACTAAAAAAAACTAAAAAAAGTTCCGAGTAATACTATGTAAATGTGGAGTACCATGTGCTATATGAACAAGATAAACATTCAGTACTATTGTATACCATCACAGTGCTGGACCACCAGAGTACTTTTTTGTTTTGTTTTGTTAGGGTTACTTATTAGGCCATGATGATATTTTAAGGCACATTTAATGTCTAGGTGTCCATTATATAAGTGGGGCAGTAGAGTAGGCACTGTTCTGGGTCTATTTCTGTGATCTGTTTTGTTTTTTCTATGTGGAGTGATAATCACTGTGGTTGACTCTAGTACCAAACTGTCTGCCAGTGGAGGGGTCGAGTGCAGTAGAGCAGCACTCGCGCTCTCTTTCCCTCTCTTTCTTTCTCTTTACCACCAGCTTGGCTCTGTTGCCTGGCATTCCAGTTCTTTCTACACACTCAAACACACAACCACTGCTTCCTGAAAGACAGGAAGTGAGGCCGGCTTCCTGTGACAGTCCTCATTCATGTGGTCACTTCCTGGTGTTTGGGTTGACTTTCTTCATTGTTCCTGCTTTAGGGGTTTAAAATCAGTGTCTTTTTGAATATGTAACGGGGATACAGTGGTACGAAATACTCGTGCCATAGTTAGTGCAGTTACTTGTACAGCTTTAAATCAATATTGTTACTCCTTAACAATTCAAGGAAAAGTGAGTGATTTCTGCATGACCAACCAGAATTGCAGAAATAACTATTGTTTTCAAACAAGTTTCCTGAACACTCCCCCATTGGTTAAGACAGTGTTGCGGTGTATAGCTGATCTGGATGCTTAAACAGAGTAATGTTTTGTTTTCATCAGATTCAATCAAGTGTAAGAAGCTGTCAGAATCTTGCTAGCATTTAGGGTATTTTGGCGAAAACTGTGGTTACCATGATAAATTCTAGTCCCTTTGCTGATATGTCCAGTTGCAGGCACTGAGTTCTAAATTTGTAGCATGACTACTTCATATCAAAGAGACTTGAATAACCAGTTGAAGTAAAATACTACATGGAAATTGGCAGTTTTGCATAATTCATTTTTGTTTTATGTCAGTTATTGTATTGGTGATAGACCTCTCATCACCACTGCCCAATACACCATGCTGGCAATAAAAATATATACATTCACACTTTTTGTCAAGATAAGATAGTTTTACTTGACTATAGCATTCCAGAAATTGCTCCATTTTATAAAATGTTGCACTTATTGTTGTGGTATCTTTGGAATGGCAGTATTGTTGCAAACCCGAGATTACATGATCTTCACACAACAAGAATGATGGTTGAGGTTTGGTATACACAGACAGGAATGTGGATTGTGACACCGTAGCATCCCGCTCTCTGTTTCCAGAAGAGATATAAGGGGTATAAGAGGGCTAGTTGTGATTACGCTTGAACTTTGAACACAGTGATTTGCTGGAATTTTGAAGTTCCTGTGTACTTCCAGCACTAATACATCAACTATTGTCATAACAGGTTAAAAATGTGTCAGTCAGGAAGGAAGTTTCTGGCATGCACACAGGATGATCGTGCTTTGATATTGTTTGGGTTCTCTTTGTCGTTTTTGTCCATTTGTTGTGAAAGTTGCATTTTAGGGACATTCACAGATTTGACCGCGTATTGAAATAGCTCAGTTGGCCCGTGCTATATAGAGAACACAAACAACAGTACGGTTTTCAAACAGACTAAAGGGATACACTAGAGGTGAGCAGTATCATCAAAATCTTCTATCATTATATTGGTATTTAATATCACTCTTGCAGTAAAAATCATAACATAGTAATTTTGCTAGAAATTCAACTTAAAAATGATTTATGTATTACATAACCATATAGTTATGCTCATGTTTTGATAACCCATAGTTAAACTATTTAAAATTAATGGTACTTTATCCCTTTTTAATTTTTTTGAAACCTACATTAAAAGCTTAATGAAACCTACGTGAAACAACCAAACAAAAGTAAATAAAATAAACCAAACAAACAAAACTCAAATAGGTAATCAAACCAAACGAAATTAATTTACAACCACACCCAGCAAAACTTAAGAAAAATTAAAATCAAATAGATCTAACTGAAAGTAAATGAAATAAAACAAAACTAAATGAAAGTAAATGCAACCTAATGAAGCCAAGCAAATATAAACGAAAGTAAATTAAACTAAGCAAACCAAACAAATAGAAACAAAAATAAATCAAAGTAAACAGAACAAAACAAAACCAGACAAAATTTAACAAAATTAACTAGTGCATTCAAACAAAAACAAACAATGTTAGATAAAAGTGAATGTAAGCAAAGGCAACTAAACTAGACAAAACTAAAAGATGATACATAACGCAACCACATGAAAAAAAAAAAAAAAAAAAAAAATATATATATATATATATATATATATATATATATATATATATATATATATATATATAAACGCAACAAAAATGAAACCAAAAAATGTTTTTTATTAAACTCATAAAAGCTTAGCCAAATGTTGCAAGCATTGAGCTGATTCATTATAAAGGCCCATGAAATTTCCAAAGTTGAGTAGCCCTGGTATAGATCATCATACCCGGCACTAGAAGACACTCATTGCTATATTTTGTCATCATTTTTAGGTAAGGTTAGAGAAGAAATTGGACGTTCCATCAGTTCACCACTAATTCACAAACACATTCCTAATACTCAACAGGAAGCCATCCCTATCCCTTTCTAAAGGCCTGACCACGTCAGACGCACAGACTCTTCCCTGTCAAAATGGCGTGTTCAGCTCTGGTATTCCCCACACCCCCTGGGTTTCCATTCTCCAAAACCTCTCCTTATTTCCATCAGTGAACCGTCATCTGATTTGGTTGTGGTTACATTTGTCACAGTAGATATGTTTGCATATTGGCCAAGATTATTGGGTACATAGAGACATTTCACACGGCATGCAAACTTGTGTTTTAAAGCAACGATGAGTGTTTATACATCCCTGACATGTGGGGAAACGATTTTTAAAAATGGATGGTGTTATAGTTAGAGAAGTGATCATGTCATAATTATGACTTTCAAACTTGTAAGTAGGAACTTCCCAAGAAGTTTTGAAGACAGCTTTAGAGTTATATGCGATTTGAGAATTACCACCCTAAATGTCACGTTAAAAAAAGAACTGTGAATGTTGATTTACATGTCGGTCAGATGGCCCTCCCCTGTCTAAGAGGGCAGTTCTTTGCCAGAATAAGTTGCAATGTGGATCAGAGTTTATGCAGATAGTCAAAAAAATGGCTTTGTAAGACTAAGAGTGTGTTCTACCTCTGTTTTGAATGTTTGCATCTTCACATATCAGAGACCATTTCTGAACCTTTATAGCCACTGTTGGATTTATGGGCCAGATATATATATATATATATATATACACACACACTCATTTATGGTGCTGTGAATGACCTCTGAAGGAAAAACGCATTTTCTTAGAAAACGCATGTGGCTCTACATGTATATATACCACATTTTTGCTGTTTTCCAACAGTTTTTTTCTTCTGAAGAAGAACATGTGATTTTTGCCTCTGCAAAAGTTGCCATCTTGATGCTGGTGGTGTTGTGGGTGGTTGCCAGGATGTTGCTATGTGGTTGTTAAGGTGTTCGGAGTGGTTTTTAGCTTGTTGATATGTGGTTTCTAGGGTGTTGCTAAGTTGTTGCATACTGGCAAAAAGTAAAAAAGGCCCACCCAAGTCTCTATGATATAATAGTCCCTTGATATACTGTAGTTTGTGTGGAAATTGTAAGATTGCTTAGAAAAGTAATAGCACACTTCTCCTCAACAAGCCACATGATTTGAGGTATTATTCATGACCATAGCAGAAATGTTATGGGACAAGTTATACATTTTAATACACAGGGGTAGGGATTTGTTCAAAAAGTACAAAATTCAACAGTAATAGTGTTGCTTGCCTTAGCAATCACCACTGAAAACATGTTGATGTCTTTGATGAAAGTCTTTTAATTTAGACTTGAGGTTTAGACTTGGAATAGGACCGTCAGTCTTCACTAAAAAAACAAGAAATTGTGTTTTCATCTGTACAATACAACATCAGAAGGGATTTTCCTATTTTATTCCACGTACCTCTGAGAAAAATTTGTAAATATTCACTTGAATATTTTATAAGGAAAACTGTCCTCAGGTGTCCTTTGAATTGCGGAGAATGATCTAGATGAAGGGAAGGGTGAGTGGTAGAAAGTGGAGGTGAAGAGAAAAGACAGGATTTAATAGAAAACAGCTGCTGAGAGGATTTGCACACTGCTGACTTACCGTCAGAGGGGAAATTACAGGAACAGGGTAAACTTTGAACATTACACTTACACTTTTTTCCCTCGCACTCTTTTTTCCCGTAGAATTCGATCAGACACAACCTGTCCCTGCACAGTAGGTTTATCCGTGTTCAGAATGAGGGCACAGGCAAGAGCTCTTGGTGGATGCTCAACCCTGAAGGAGGAAAGAGTGGCAAGTCTCCTCGACGCCGAGCCGCCTCCATGGACAACAACAGCAAGTTTTCCAAGAGCAGAGGACGAGCAGCAAAGAAAAAGGTATATTATCATATCACGACCCAAATATCACTACAATATCATATCACCATATACCTGCTGGTTCCCACGCCTAAAGGCTAGGACAGGGGTGCTCATTATGTCAATCGATTGCAAGACAACCAATGGTCGATCTCGTTAACAGGTGACATAAGGTATACAAACACTGATAATCTTAACACAACCATGTGAAAGTAAAATTGACGAAACGCAGAATGGCAGGGTGTAACGTTCCATGTTGTCTCTTGTTTATGTACCTTCACTCTTAAGTTTCTGGCATCTTTCACACTCCATATTGTCTCTTGTTTATGTACCTTTACTTTTAAGTTTCTGGCACCCGTTACACTCCATATTGTCTTTTGGTTGATGCACTCTTATTTTGAAACCATTCTTATGTTCCTGTTTCCCAGTCTTGTCATGTCCTGTTTTCCCTCCTTGTTCATGTGTCTGGTTTTCATTGGTTCATTGTTTGATTATCAGTTCTAGTTTTGTCATTGGCTTTAGTTAATCACCTTATTATCCTGTTTAAGTCCTGTTTGTTCATTGGCTGTTATTTCCCCTGTTCATGTATTTAAGTCCTCATGTTTCCCTTGTACCTTGTCAAGTATTGTTGTTGTAACCCTGACCCCTGCCTGATGTCATCCCGATATTCCTTAGCCTTAGCCCTAGCCCAGTCTGTTTAGTCCTAGCCTTAGTTCAAGCCGTAGCCTGTCCCTGTTCCCTGCTCCTTGTCCTGTTCCTGTTTCACCCACAAACTTCAATAAAGCTGCACTTGGGTCCTACTCCTCACCTTCATCCTTGCCTTGACTGCCTCCAAATCGTTACACAGGGGAAGATTCATTCATATGTATGAGGAAAACGATACCTGATTGGATAGCGTTAGTTTAATGGGTTGGGTTATATTTTCTTCGACCAATCAGGTATTGCTTTTCTCATGAATATAAAGGACCCATCCCCTTGCCATCCTACATTTCGGAAATTCTCCCCCACGCACTGCCTGACTGACAAACGCCTTCTTTCTCTGTGCTAAAGTTTGTGTGTGTGTGTGTGTGTGTGTATGTGTTTGTGTGCTGTAAGAGCACTCATGGAAATGCGCCAGTGTGACTGTACACTGTAAAATGCCTGTCTTGGTGTGACATATTAACTAAAACACAGTCAAGAAATCAAGACTATCTTGGCTGGATAAATTTAGTAGCTTTAAAAATAATAATGTATTATAATCATGCAGTGAAAACCTAAGTTTGTCCTGAGTCAGTGATCTAGTTTTATGGTGAATTGTATTTTTTCCCCCTCAATTTCTGAACGTATACTTGAATACATATTGATATGTAAGCACTGTTTTCTTAATTTGTTTCTTTGTTCTTATTTTATTACTGTTGTTTGCTTGTCCTGAATAATTACTTCAGAACTTAAAACAGTGTTTAGCTAATTAACAAATTATTTTGTATTAATTTTGATATTGATAATTGTCAAATTTCACTGGTACACAAGAATGAACTACTAACATTTTGGTGTTGTGACAACACTGCCTAAAATACATGGTAGATTTTAATCTAATGGTATTATGAAAAAGTAAATCTCATGTCATAGAACTGTGAGCACCCCTGGGCTAGAGTCTGTGTGTCGTTATGTCTCACTCACAATTATAAAATCGCTTTGGCCGTACTCTTTTGACCATGACTAGAAAACACTGTTTCTAGAAAAATTGGGCTACGTGCACTCAGTCCATGCATACTGTGCTGATGATGAAGTTTGTATAATATGGCCTTAAAAGCAGCAAAGCAGACCATCCTGTGATCTCTTTGATAAACAGTTTGCACTCTAACTATGTATACATAGTTACTTTTACCAGTATTTTTCTCACGACTGGCTCTATTCATTTCTGTGTTTATAGCTGGCTCTTCAGGGTGGGCCTGAGGGGGGTGCAGACAGCCCTGGCTCTCATTATGGCAAGTGGCCTGGCAGTCCGAACTCCCACAGCAACGATGACTTTGACGCATGGACGGCTTTCCGTCCTCGCACCAGCTCCAATGCCAGCACTCTGAGTGGGCGTCTCTCGCCCTTCATTGATGATGAACTTGGCGACTCTGACGTCCACATGGTCTACCCAGGCCCTGGTTCAGGGTCCAAAATGACCTCCACCCTCCCTAGCCTGTCCGAAATGGCTGGTTCTCTAGGCCACAACGGCTCTGAGAATGTCATGGAGAGCCTTCTGGATAACCTCAACTTACTCTCACCTAAGAACCCATCGGTGGGGTCGGCAGGAGGGCCTGGGTCAGGATCCAACCAGTCCTCACCCTCCTCACTCATGCAGGCCAGCCCTGGTTACTCCCCCTACAACTCCCCAGGTTTAGCCACGGTCAACCAGCAAACCCAACAAGACTATCGTAAGTGTCTCTATGGCCAGGCAGGAATGAGCAGCATGTCCTCCATGCCAATGCAGCCTCTGCCAGAAACCAAGCCTGGCTTTGGACCGGGTCCAGGATCCATGGGCCAATTTAACTGCACGGCAGGGCTTTTGAAGGAGCTTCTGACATCTGACGGGGATCCTGGAGAGCTCATGCCCTCAGTGGAAACAGTTGTCTCCCAGTCAAGTGGAGGTGGTGGATGTATGTTGCCCCCTTACAGCAGTGCACAGAATGAACTTATGGGAGGTGGGGCATCTCACACCCACGCCCTCTCCCATTCGCACAACATGCACGGACAAGCCCCACCCACATCATTGTCAATGAACGGGCGAACGCTGCATCACTTGACTAGCATTGGCCACAGCGGCACTGCAGGACGCCTGGGAAGCATCAAATCAGCCATGCAGATGCAGTATAGAGGCTCTGCCCATCTTGGAGGTGGGCTCCCACCTTACTGCAGCATCAACAGCAATGGATACGGCCGCAGCCCAGGGCTGATGCCCCATCAGCAACAGCAACACCTAGAGAAGCTGCCCAGTGATCTCGATGGGATGCCCGTGGAGCGTTTCGAATGCGATGTGGAGTCCATCTTGCACGACACGCTCATGGATGGAGAGTCGCTGGACTTCAACTTTGACCCCATGAACACTCAACAGAGTTTCGCACCTCACAGTGTAAAGACCACCACGCACAGCTGGGTGTCTGGGTAGGAACTATTCCCTTCCATTACAGCAGTTTTTCCAAATATTGGTACTGGTGTTTTTACTGATCTCTTTCCAGCAGGAAATGTACTAGACACCTACTGAATTTCTCATTATAATTCCTTTGGTGTCATCTTGTTTTTACAGGTAAAAACTCTCCGTCTCCAAAGAACAGCAACACTGAGTGGCTATATACACCCATCCTAACCTCTCATGAACACCTTGTCAAGGACACAGCCTCCATTATTACTTCTTCTTTAGCAGAGGTGGTGCGATACAACCTCACACTGCCAAGCAAATGGGCTCAATATGGAGCTAATTTTCAAGGACACTTTTCCTCAGACATTGGGACTTAAATTCAAACCAAGTGCCAAACCAGGTGCCTGTGAGCCATAGCCAAATTGACAAACTTTATTTTGTTGCCTTTTTCTCACTGTAGAGAACCAATGGTCAAATCAGGACAACTACAACCTGAGGCCCTTACATCTGCTGCAACACACACATAAACCATTGTCCACACAATTTTCTGTAATGTTTTTACAACCACATCCAATATGGGCAAACTGTGATAAAGTAGAACCACCAAATCCAACACCAGGCACCACACAAGCACATATGATACACCTTGAAACAGTGATATGCATGGTAATAGCTCTCTTTCAAATGTCGTGTTGTCAGTTCAATGTGCTACCCTGCAGTTTATATTGAGGGTTAATTCATGCTGTGCTTCATGGAGACTCCATGACTGGCCTAATCGGGAAGATCTGGAACAGTTGTAGACGAAAGCGGGGAACGACTGTAAATAGATTTATTTAGAAAAGGTCTTGCACAAACAGGACCTCGAAAAAGTTAGGGAAATTTTCATAGACTAGTTGAACTATGTCGCACACAGCACATCGTAACACGTCACGTCGGTGTATTTGACATCGAGCAGATGTACTACATTTATAAAGAGTGTGTTACTATTAATTGGTGTACATAGAGTTTACACAATGATATCAACAATCAGGGCAACAAATTTAATGTTGTTTTGTACATTTGAAAGAAACTGGATTTGACATTTTACATATTGCTGGTCTTACATGAAAGGGTGTTTCTCATCTGAATTGTATACATCTTTCCACGTCTTTTGTAAATACATGAAATATATATTTCAAAGGCATATAAAGTAGAAAAGTTGAGGGTTTCCTTTTGTTTTGTATTATCAGAATTATCGTTATTGCTGTTTATTCCTGGCTTCAGTTTGACATTAAGCTGTGTATAATGCATTTCAGTAGAGAGCCCTCATGGGACAAAATATTTCACTAGTTTATTTTTACTTTGAAAAAAAAATTATTGTGAGTAGATTTCAAACCTTAAAATTTTGAAAAATTGTTGGATTTGCTTTTAAAGGGATAGTTCACCAAAAAATTATAATTCTGTCACGATGTACTCTCCTCTATGTTGTTCTAAACCTCTATTACTTTATTTCTGTTGAACTCAAAAATAGATAATAGGCAAAACGTTGGCCTCAATAACAGTTGCTTTCATTGTATGTAAAAAACATGCAATGAAAGTGAATGTTTGGCAGAATAGGAGTCTAAGTCACCAGTATTCCATGGAAAAAAGAAAGTCATATGCTTTTGTAACAACATGAGGGTGAGTAAATGATAACAGAATTTTTATTTGGGTGAACTATCCCTTTAAGTATTGCTCACAGGGTCCCTAATGCCTCAGAGCATTGTGGCAGTGGCTGATATTGTAGTTTAGTACTACAGCGCAAGGAGACTCTCCTATGCATTCGCCACCATTTTGAATCTGTTCCTGTAGTTATTCTACAGTCCTCTGCCTTTAAGAAAGTGTAGAGTGTTTTTGACTTATCGTTATTTATTAGGCTGAAGAAGTGATGTGATTGAATCATATCACAGTGTATCATTTACACTTTTATCATATTTGTATTTTATTTCTCTTCTCTTGCAAATTTCAGGCACTGTGATGTATACGTACTAGTTTTGTGATGATTTTCCAAGTTTGTTCTGCCTCAAAAACATCTCTTGGACTCACAGTATACCCATATTTTTTTTCTCTTTCTTAACCTTTTCTTATTTGCTCATGGATATCAACAGATTTGTTTATTTTGCACCTATATGCAGACATTTAAACGTTGCAAAGTGAAAATTGAATCAGGGTGCAAGTATCATTGATAATTCATGGAAGAATTAAAATTATTCAAAATGATTTCTTGAGTAGTGTTATAAAACAGACGTTGAAGAAATTGTTTATGCTTTGTAGATTTAAACGTGAGGTGCTGACTATTTTTATGATGATTAATGTTAATAAAGAGAAGTTATGCTATTAGTGCTATCATTTGGGGACACTAACAATGTGTCCTAACTAGGCGTATCATGGTAAAACCTCACTTCCTTGTAAATCAGATTTTTTTTTTTCTACTTTGCCACGGTGAGCAACAGGGCATTTTGACGGTTGTTTGTTTTCTATTCCTGTGGCGTTATGTTCGGTTGCCCCGCCACAGTCAAATCTCATTGGTCCAAAAACAGTCTAGTTTCGGAAGTAAAAATCCCATTCATTTTCTCCATAGAAAAATTTATTTTTACAGATAACTTCTAAACTTTTAAAGATAAACCTACCGTGAGCTTCGAGGTTGTTAATAAATGTATATGCTTCTTATTTTCTTTCTGATTGGCAGTGATTCTGTAGCATCATGCAGAATTTTCACTATCAGCGTGGAATAATTACTTGTTGAAAAGTTGTCCCACCTGGTTAGGACATGGTGTTAGTCAGTCTTACAAAGATTGCCAGACATCTGTTAAATTCACATACAACAAACATCTCACGTCATAAAATTAATATCAGTTATACCTCTGGTCCACACTGCCTCGATCAACACGGGCAAAGGGTGAAGACCATATATGTTTAAAAAAACCTTGAATATCCATAATGCACAAAACCTGACATGCATTTGCTTTGTGAATTTAGCAGGTGGCCCCACCTATGCAGATATGTGTACTTAGATGCTAATTATTTTACCAATTTTGAGATATTTGATATTTCATGTTTTATAGAGCTTTGGAGTTGAGTTAATGTTGCTTGCTAGTTCATAGTTCTGATGAATATGATGTATATTTAGAGAGTCGAAGATAATTGACATGCAAATCTTTTTGTACACTGACTGTTATCTTTGTATTTAGCAGCAGTTTGTAGAAAAACTAAAAACAAATATGTATAATTGAAAACAAATTGGGAAGAAAATGTGGTCTTCTTTTCTTCAGATTGTGGAGTTTGGTCCAATTTTTTTTTTTTTTTTTTGAAAAACTATAAATTAAGATATTGCACTTTTTCCATAAATGTAAAGATTTCTCTTAAAGGGAGAAGACAAAATTGAAGATGATCTATTTTGAAACAAACTGTTACATTTATGCACAAAAATTATTTGATTCACAATCAAAAGATGATATAACTAATGGTGCAATTTGTTTATGTAGTTTAGAAAGAATATCTATAAGAGAGAAACTATATTGTTTGAAGACACTGTTATGCTGACATGTCAATACTGATGTATACAGTATATATATATATATATATATATATATATATATATATATATATATATATATATATATATATATATATATATATATATATATATAATATCTTCATTCTTTTAGTTTGTCAGCTGTAAGCAAACAGTTTGTGAATTGTGAGGCCATAGGTCTCTGGTTTTGTTCTTGATGCCTGTTGTGCTTGTATTCCCACACAAGAAACATGTTGTCACTGTAAAAAGCCATGTGTATATAAATGATGTTATATAAAGTTGAGTCCAATTGACTGTCTCTCTTTATTTACTCAAAAACATACTTCGAAAGCTTTGGGGTAGTGATGGGTCGTTCATGAACGATTCTTTAATTTTTAACGAATCGTGTATGTGACTCAGAAGTACGAATAGTCTCATAGAGTGGTTCGTTCGTTTTGAGTTTCCCGCGCACGAGCTTTGCGCAACGTGAAAACCGCATAGGCGCTGTGGAAGATACAGAAATTATTAGTTCACCTTCTAACTCTTTTGGTCCGAGTCGTTCGTTCTTTTGGTGCGTGACAGCCGTATACGCTATGTATTGCTCACACAGGTAACATAAATATTAGTCCACCACTGGAATCTTCTTGTTCAAGTCGTTCGTTTGTCACGTGACTGCCGTATACGCTGTATATGCAGATACGGCTGTCACGTGACAAAAGAACGAACGACTCATAGCAGATGACTCGAGAGGTGAACTGACTTGAATAAAGATTCGTTCATTTTGCTGAACGAGACTCAAAAATCCAAGTCAGCAAAATTATCCGATCTTCCTTCGCTATGAGGGTGTTTTTTGCTTAATGTAGGTGTGAAACAACATGAGGGTGAGTAAATAAATGACTGAGGTCAACTTTAAAGAGCTGCTGGAGAAATTTCACCATTAAATCCTTATACATTTTTCTAAAAAGTGGAGGACATTCATTGTCCGCCTGAAATACCCTTCTACTCTCAGTCAGAATGAATTCAGTCACCCCGCTTCAGGCTTCGGGTCTTTTCTGGCTCCTTCTCCGCTCTGAGATGTGATCTGCTCGGGGGTTTCTTGAGCCAGATGGTCCTGTGGAAAGCAATCGTGTGAAAAGCTGTGGGGATCTTTGTTCTGGCTTTGATAGGAAAGACGACAGAAAAAAATAATGTGCAGAACTGGCACCTTTTTCTCTTTTGTACACTTCCCTCCAGTTCTGGGTGTTGGATTTCTATTATGGTTCTGGCTTCCAGCTGGGGCCTCGTTGCTAGAATGATCTTGATGTTTGGCAGTAACACTTTACAATAAGGTTGTATCCATTAACTAATGCGTTAGTTATCATGAACTGACAAACAATTATTTTATAAAGCATAATAATCGATAACACCACAATAAAGTTGTATTCATCACATTAGTTATCATCTAACAATGAACAGTACTTTTTGAAATTTCAGTCTTAGTTAAAATGGGTTTCAACAGACAGTGGCAAGAAAAAGTAAGTGAACCTTTGGATTTAGCTGCATTTATGTATAATTTTGCCTTGAAATCTGGTTTGATCTTCATCTAAGTTACAATAATGAACAAACACAATCTGTTTTAACTAATAACACGCAAATCATTGTATTGTTCTTGTTCGTATTTAATACATTCAATCATTAGTGTAGGTATGTGAACCACTAGGCTAATGATGTCAACAAAAGCGAATTAGATTCGTGAGTTGGCAAACCTGGAATCCAATTAATGAAACAAGATTGGAGGTGTGGGTTAGAGCTACTTTGACTTATAAAAAGCACTCAAACATTTTGAGTTTTTTATTCCCAAGAAGCTTGTGCTGATTTGGAACATGCATTGCAAAAAAAGAGATCTCAGAAACATACGATCAAGAATTGTTACTTTATCAATTCACTATAAACCATTTGTCTATATTACATTATACCTTATATAGTTTTTATAAATTGTTACCCATTTTTAATAAGTTGTATATGCTGTATTTATTAATGCATTATAAACTAACATGAACTTACAATAATAAACAATGAATCATTTTTCCTACTAATTTTTATTAATGTTAATTTATAAATATACTATTGTTCACTATTCTTTTAATGTTATAAGTATATTAGTATACGTAGAATTTAACATTAACAAAGATTAATAAATGCTGTAATAGTATTGTTATAAAATATTTTTAGTTAATGTTACTATTCCGTATAAACCCTTATTGTAAAGTGTTTCACATTTTTTTCATACAAATTGTAGTGAAAAGTTACATTGAAAAATGAACATGAATTTCAGACTATTTCAAATATACTTGTATCATTTATACATGTATTTGAATACAATTATTTTTTACATTCACTTTTTGCTTTAATGACAGCATGCACTCAAACTGGCATAGATTCGAAAAGTTTGTGCAACATCAGATGATCCATGTTATCCCAGCATGATTTTAATATTTTAAAGAGCATCTTATGTGCTTCTATGGAAACAAGAAATTCTGACCTTTTGTGCACAGGAATTTACTTGGTCAATGACACATATTTGCTTAAATTTTAACAGTGACCTAGAAATAGTGTAGAATCTGGTTAAATATTTAAACTTTTTTTATTATTATTATTGAAGGGTTTACTGTAAATCAAAACAAAATCACAGATTTTTGGACCCATGTACAACTCCTTAGATCCTACAAAAGTGTTGAAATCTCAGAAGTGGCTCTGAGTGGGTCACCCAAGGACTTGCTATGGTTATGGGGGGATACAGGTGGTAAAGCTCAATGCAATTTAAGAACTGGCACTGTCCACTTTTCCCCACAAATCTCCCGTGTTTTGCCTAATTTTTTTTCCCCATCTCGCTCCTTTGCTCAGCAGTGAGGTCCAGAGTTCCCTTTAAACAGCATGTGTTGACAGAGAGGAAGTGCGGGGAGGAGAAGGGGACACCGCCCCCTTGAAGGCCTCTCATGAGTCGACTCCTGTGGAATGCAGTGCGTGCGAGTTCTCCGTGTGTATGTGTGAGATTGTGAGGATGGCAGCCAACTGCATATATGGCCCTTACATTACAGAGGGTAAAAGGCAAGACAGGCAGGCAGAAGGTTACATGAGGACAGACAGATGTGACGCTAGTACAGTCTGGAGTATATTAAAGTGGATTTTCCGGTTCTCTTCAACCGCATGTGCATTATTGAATGGATATAAAGAGAATTTAACCTTTTGGCACCTCCTAATTCTTTTTATCAAATGAAACATAAAAAAAAAAAAATTTAATTTAAAAACACTTAAGTGCATTACTCTTACTATCAATCTGGTTTCATAAAATCACGTTACTATGCCAGCATTTTCACAAAATGACTTTTACGTGATTTTACACTAAAAGGCTCTACAAGTTTGAATTAGGCTTGAATGGCATTTATTGGTACAATATGGCATTTGTTCAGCCTATCTATGAATAATGTTGTCAAAATGGGCAATATGGAAAAATATGTAAAACCCTTAATGAACCTTTGGTGTCATCAATAATAACAAATCACAATGGGATTCATTATTCAGAGGATAAAATACTGCTCTGCCAGTGAGGAAGATTTATTTTACTTCTATATTTGAATATTTAATGTTTGACTATATATATATATATATATATATATATATATATATATATATATATATATATATATATATATTCATATGGCAGCATGAAAAACTTACTACTGATAAAGGGATAGTTTGGTCAAAAATTTTAATTCTGTCATCTACTCATGTTATGTCGTTCCAACCATGTATGACTTTATTCCATGTAACACAAAAGGAGGCCCCAATTTCCTTCTGGTGAAAATGAATAACCAAAAAGTATCATAAATGTTTCATAAAAGTATCATAAATATATCATAAAAGTTGTCCATACTTGTGTGTTTTGTATATATATATATATATATATATATATATATATATATATATATATATATATACATACATTAGGACCAATTACAGTCACATAGTTTTCTGGGATTAATAGCAATTAATCATGGTAGATGCTACATTATATAGCACCTTATAAACAAGCCAAAAAAATAATACATATTTTTTAAAAACTCTAGAGCAAATTGTTTTCCTAAAATTTGATGTCCACGTATGTGGACAGCAGGACTAATACCAAACTATAGACAGTCATATTTGTTTAATCACATTTTTATTGTTTCCGGGTGTTGGTTATTCATGTTTTTGGGACATTACAGGCATTACATATGAAATTAGCATAATTAATTCTGATTTAATTAATGGCCAGCATCACCGATTCACTGCCAACCATGTTAAAATAAAATTACACTTTATAAATTCTAAAACCGTGTACTGATTACCATTGTCCCATATCTGCCAAACATGTTGAGTGGTCCAAACATCATCTGCAGCCTGTAACTGAACTTTGGGTCGGATTTTAAATGTGAGTGCACTGAGCTGCATAGAGAGCTATAGGATGCTCCCTTGCTCCCTATTTAGTGAATGACTTAACTTACAGGGTGCTGACTGTCTGCTTTGGAACAGTTCGTAAATGCACCTTATTTTCATCTTAACTCCATATAAAGCCTCTGAAAGCAATATTTTCCAGCTTTTGGATGTACCCATTGATTCTCAATGTGAAAATGCACAGTAGAAAAAGAATGTATTTACTAATGTTGATGAACAGAACCATATTGTACAGTCATGACAAAATGTAACACAATTAACATAAAAATGAACTGAGATGACCCATAAATGTGTGGGCTTAGCCGCTTTCATCATATGCACAAAAAATACAAGGATGTTCTTCAAATAATTAACCCTTTGTGTTCCAAGAAATAAATAAAGTCATACAGGTTTGGAATGGCATACTGTAAGGATGAGTAAATGAATACATATTTTTCCTTTTTGAGTGAACTATTCCTATAACTTTCAGATTCAAAATCACATTCAGACTAAGAAAAATGCTTCCACAGCCAGACTCTCTAAAAAGAGGGAGCAGGAAATCACCATGCCATTTGTGTTGTCGTCTTAGAAGCTGCCTGATCCAGTGTAGTATATCTCATGGCAGTCTTTTAGTGGAACTCAATCTGGTGACTGGAGACACAACGTTTAAGTGTCTCATTCTGGCCCTCAATATGGAGCGAGTTACAGGCTCTGAAAAAGCAGTCAGACCCTAAATTACAAGAGCTCTGCCAAGGGCAAATGTAACTAGCACATTTATCAACCCGCTTGGAAAGAGAACGGAATGAGAAAAAAGAGAAACATGTAGCGAATGCTTGTGTGAAAAGAGATGAGGCGTCTCGGACTGCCGTCCTCAGTTGACTCCCCACTGGTGTGAAGACTACCTGACCGGGTGGGAATAAACTGATCATATGAGTGACACTACAAATGATCGGAAGTGACACATGTTAAAAAATCTGAGATTTGACTGACTTTTGGTTAATGGCATATTTCATATACTTTAGTAAACTCTGTAACTCTGGCCAACGTATTCACCTAGAATTCATTTTTGTTGTCATTTCTGCTGTTGTTAAAGGGATAGTTCACCCGAAAATTATAATTTTGTCATCATTTACCTCATGGCATTTTTCTTTCTTCTGTAGCATGCAAAAGAAGATATTTTGCAGAATGCCTGATCTGCTCCTTTCAATACAATGAAAACAGATTGTTGATTTACATTGTCAAGCTCCAAAAACAACAATAAAAGTACCAGAAACATGGTCCATATAACATGTTTTCTATATTCCAAGCCTTTGGAAGACAGATAAACAGACATATTTGCATTGTGATCATCTTGGATTTTCAAAAAATAACAAAGGAAATTGACGTTAATTCCGAATGTTCATGTACCCAGAAATCGACACAATTCTGCCAAATTACTGACAAGTTCCATCCAACATCAGACATTTTTGCAGCTATTCAATTGTCTTCACATTTTTCTGTGCCACTACTGATAGTGTGTTGCGCGAGCAATCTCAAAGATGCGGGTTCTGGTCCCATGGAAACCAGTTAGCAATCACGTTCACATAATCAATGGTGAGTGCGATTTGCGATCAATGGTGAGGTTGTATTTTCGCTCTAAAATCAAATTTTTTACTCCACTTATGGTTAGGTTTAGGGTAATAAAATATGCTCTCCTGTTGAATTTTTTACATAATTTACAAGTGTAATCTTGCGCATACACCATATGCCCACCTCATTGAATCTGCTCACCTAAAATCAGTGAAGATACGTATGGCTGCCAGAACAAGAGTAGACGTTTGACCTGTAACTTTTCAATCTACTGATGCAATTTTAAATTGTGCCCGCCTCTTCGCCACTGTTTACAACTAAAAATTAGAGCGGTCAGTCGATTACATTTTTCAAATTTCATGAAGTGGTTGACTTAATGAAATAACTCTTCTGAAACAGAATCAACTTTATTGCCAAGTATGCTTACACATGCAAGGAATTTTTCTTGGTGACTTGAGCTTCCAGTGCACAACAATACATAACAGCAACAAGACATAGAGAATAATAAAAAAGAATTATAAAGTATGAAAAGACAAGCTTAACCAGCATGTAATTCCCATGCTGGTCTTGGCTGGTTATGCTGGTTTGGTGCTGGTCTAACTGATGGACCAGCATAGCCATGCTTTTCACCAGCTAAACCTAGACCAGCATGGTCTTTCTTAAGAAGCTGGTTAAGCTAGTTAAACAGCCTGTTGAGCACACCAGCATTCCATGATGGGGAACCATCACACAAAACACAACATAAACTGGTGACCACCAATGCAATGGAGATTAAATCTCTTAAACCCTCGGAGCGGGGCCGGGTCATGATGCTACACACCCGGCCCCTAATCAGACTAATCAAGCCTCCGAGAGGGATAAAGGCCGAATATTATTTAAAATATTATTTATATTGTCAAGCCAGTTCTCGCCTCCTCCTTTCCAATAATCCCTTTACACCCTCTTCCTCCACAATATTAACCTTGTGCGACCCCGCATCCACATGCATGGATGTTGTATTTTGGCTTTGTTATATGCAAAGCATAAATTAAATGAAGAAAAACTGACTGTATACTGTTCACAAGACTCTAGAATGTCATTTAAAAGGTAAAATTCTGCCACACCGAATCACGTGACACAACAACATGCCGTTGATTTCCTTGAAGTGCTCCTACAGACGCACTGCCAACAAAAGTGCCTCTGGTAAGAAATATCTCTAAATTTCTTTAATTGAAACCTATTTGGTTGTAAAGAGTAGCATCTCTAGTTTCGTTTGATATGCTACTTTAAAACATTGTTAATTTTTTGCCCGTCAGCATGCTGATAAACATGATGTCCACATATGTGCATTTTCTCAAAATTAAAAAAACTTGTCAGATTTTTTAAAATAATTTTTAACTCTAACATATCTGTGGGTCATTTAGCTTTATTTTAATATGCATTTTGTTATGTTTCATTTTGTTATCTCTGTGCTATACAATTCTATTCATTAACGTTAGTTCCCCGTCTGTCGCTCACTTCGACGTTGTGTCGAAGATGCGACACTAGGGGTCTCTCGAGCGCCGAATATGCCTCTGATCTATGAAAAAAGGCCAAAGAGAAGTTGGCGAACAGTATTTGCATACCCCGCCCCCGGATATATGGGTATAAAGGCAAGGAAATACTACACGTTCATTCAGAAATTTTCTTCGGAGCCGATGGTCGTGTATGCAGCCAGCTGCAAGTGACACACCAGAATACTGTTTGCTGTTGGATCTTCTCTGCACAGCGTGCAGTTTGCCCCTGGGCGCTTTGACAGCGCAGAGTATTTAAAAGAGTTTATTTAAAAGAGTAATTTTCTCTATAAAAGAGTTTATTTCTCTGAAAGAGCAATACACAGCGGCATTGAACGTCCTTTTCAGGACGCGTCTTTTTAAAGATGCCATTCCGCCCCTGTGTAGTTCCTGTATGCGGTAGAGTGCTTTCCGCTTCAGATGGCCACAGGCGTTGTCTCGTGTGTCTGGGCAGCGATCACACCAAGGCAGCGTTTGTGGATGGTTCATGCCAGCACGCGCAGGTTGAGGCTGACGTGCAGATGTCCGATATGCTTGCCCGGGCCGCCGTCAGTGTGGGGCTGGATTGGAACCCTCCATCCTCCCCACACCCGTCGCGGTTAGATGACTGGTTCCGTTCTCACGGCACTCTGCTGCCAGATTTCAACAGTCCAGCGGACCACCCGTCTCCAGCCCCATGACTGTTCCCCGGCTGGCTGTTTCCGATGAGTCTAGAGGGCGCCTACCCTGGACCTCCTCCTCAGTCGCTAATCTCCCCCTGCCAGGTGTGCGGAGCAAGGTAAGTGCTTTGAGTCTTTTCTCAGCAGCGAAGCCTCGGGATGCGTCATCACCTTCTGACGCTGCCCTACCTGCTCCGCCCCGCCGGGTACGTCAAAAATATAGTCCCTTTGGTGCCCCTAGCGCAGAGGTTGGATGTGTGGCTCTCACTTCCCAACCCGTCTCGCTGGCTGACCCGGACCATTTGACTCGGTTACGCAATTCAGTTTTTCTAGGCCCCCACCCCCCTTCATGGGGGTCCGCTTTTCCGCAGTATACGGCAAACATGCCCAGTCCCTGCGTGCGGAAATCGCCACTCTTTTACTCAAAGACGCGATAGAGCCTGTCCCTCCAACCGAGAGGAAGAAGGGTTTCTACAGCCCTTACTTCATCATACCCAAGAAAGACGGTGACTTACGACCAATCTTGGACTTGCGAGTTCTCAAAAAGCATTGCACAAACTCCCGTTCAAAATGCTCACGCAGAAACACATCTTAACCTGCGTTCGACATATAGATTGGTTTGCAGCGGTAGACCTGAAGGACGTGTACTTCCACGTCTCAATTCTGCCTCGACACCGCTCCTTTCTACAGTTCGCGTTCGATGGCCAGGCGTATCAGTACAAAGTCCTCCCCTTCGGCATGTCTCTGTCCCCTCGCGTCTTCACGAAAGTCGCAGAGACGCCGTTGATGCATATGAGACCGCATCAAACTCGAGTCCCGAGACGAGCATGGCGCCACGGCACGCACCGTGTGACGATCACCCCCGCCTACCGCCAAACATTCAAACCCTGGACAGACCTCTGTTTTCTACAGGCAGGTGTACCCTTACAGCAGGTGTCCCGATGCGTCTTGGTCACGACCGACGCCTCCAGATCGGGTTGGGGTGCCGTGTGCAATGGGCACGCAGTAGCAGGCCGTTGGAAAGGGGCCCCACTGCATTGGCACATCAACTGCCTGGAGTTGTTGACTGTCTTTTTTGCCCTGCAGAAGTTTCTTCCGTTAGTTCGGGACAAACATGTCCTGGTCAGACAGCACCACTGCGGTAGAGTACATAAACCGCCAAGGCGGCCTACGCTTCCGGCACGTCACGACTCGCCCGGTACGTGCCTTGCGTGCCTACTTGGACCGCACTCAGAGCTTTAGGTGCTCTGAGCAGCTCTTTGTCTGCTTTGGGGGACAGCGGAAAGGGAACGGGAAAATGCACAAAGCAGTCATGCTCGGATCCCAGGAGGTTACAACAGGCAGGACTATTCACTCGCTTTTAAGCGTTGCTTTGAACCAGGGCTGGGCTGGGAAGAGAATTCTCGCCATTTTGTGGTTTGTTCTGCATAACGCGCCGGCTCATTATAGCTTATCGCGGCCCATTCAGCCTGTTTCGTGGCCAACACACTGGCCCACTTGGTTCTCCCGATGGCCAGTCCGCCACTTAACGGCCACAAAATGTGTCGGCCCACCGGGAAAATGCCGGTATGCCAGATTACCAGTCCAGCCCTGCTTTGAACTCCACATGAAAAGCAATCTCATGGTCATGGGGTTAGCCACTGGAGTCAAGTGGATTACTTTTGTGCTGACTTTGTGCTTTTTGGAGCGTCAAAATTTTGGCATCCATTCACTTGCATTGTATGGCCCTACAGTGCTGAAATATTCTTCTGAAAATCTTAATTTGTGTTCTGAAGAAAGAAAGTTATACACATCTGGGATGGCATGAGAGTGAGTAAATGATGAGAGAATTTTCATTTTTGAGTGAACTATACCTTTATGTTGCACATGGGAAGACACACTGTCCTCCTTTTGAGATACAATGTTCTACATTGATTTAGATCTTGTATCTTTAATCCCAGCAATAGTTCTCATTCTAATGCATGATGCACAATATTCTGAAGTTTGTGACTGGTGGAATGTTCTGCCTGAAGTATTGCTCTGCAAATGTTGATCTTTATAAAGGCTAAAGCATAATTATAAATTATTTTATCATCTCTAATTTCCTGGTAATTTATTACACAAATTAACACACTCTCTACATCAGGGGTCAGTATTGTCAAAATATTATTAAAAAATATTTGTATAAAAAAATGTCACTGTTTTATTCTTTTACATTAATACTGTTAAAGCTACTCAAGTTTTTCAGCCAAAATAGTGAGTGGCTTTCTCGTTTCCTTGTTATTGTTGTTTGAATAATAGCCTTTATATGACATAGCCTACTAGACAGTGCTCTATTCGTTACATGTACACTTCAATTCCGACATTTTGATGCAAATACGCTTTTTGTCCCACTGCGTTTACATTAAATCCTCACCAAGACTGGCATTTTTTACTATACCTATTTTACTTAAAGTATATTATTATTACATGTATATTTGTATTACTGTACTTTGTGCTAAATTATCCAGGCATAAAAAAGAGAAGCTGGGATCAAGAGTTAATTTGAAATATAGGCTACTCGTAGCAAAATACATGCATAAATAAAGAGACAGAAGACAAGGGATGAATGCAACAGCGCTCTTTGTTCATCTCACTTGCACAAAAAACACATTCTATATCCCTCAATGCAAAAAATGGAAAGAAGATCAGTTATGCCAAATTGGGAAAATAAATGCCTTAACTGCGTTAAACATATTAACTAGGGCTGTTGATTTAACACGTTAATTTGGTGTGATTAATTATATAAAAAAATAACGTGTTAAAAAAGTTAACGCAGTTAATCATATCCCCTGGCCACAATTCAAACTTGGAGAACCACCTGTTTTCTCCAGGGGCAATAAGCGAAATTCGCTATATAGGCAATGTGACAGAGAACAAACCACACTTACAAAGGGAAGACAACACAAGATAAGATCACATACTTGCATACAAAAAGTCATGGATAATGTTGTAACCTCCGTTCCCTGATGGAGGGAATGAAACGTTGTGTCGAATGTAGTGACATAAGGGGTCTGTCTTGAGAGCCTCGCGTACCTCTGAACTTGAGAAAACAGAATTTGCATGTCCCGCCCCTGGACATAGTGGTATAAAGGGAAGTGGCTATGGGTATGTCAGTCAGGTTTTTTCACTGAGGAGCCGAGAATAAGGTACAGCCATTTACAGTGGTAGGTCCAGTGTCGTGACAAGGGGTCCCATTTAAAAACGCCATGCACTAGACCGTGTTACGAGTACTGCTGACACAGGTGCAAGCAAGCTACTGCGTGCTAGAAGCAACTGTATTGCTCAAGGGAGACACGGGTCCGCTGACAGGGGCATAAAATACATCACAGGGAGTTGCCTGAAGAGGGAATTAAGCCTGTGGAGCCCTACCCCAGTATAGAGCACTTGAGGCTCGTAGTGGGCCTGGCAGCAAATTCCTCCACTGAATTCGCAGGCCAGAAGGCTAGGGAGGAAGAACATCCAGGAAGCGAGAGCTAACCTGGAGAGTGCACTGGATCACTTTGGTGAAGGGCTCTAGGTGCAAGCAGAACACCCGGTCGGTTGTTCTGTATTACCGATTTCTACTGGCTCGGACCTGACAAAACACGGGATGAAACCGACTCAACCCTGAGATTGTAGAATCTCGCAAAGGTATTGGGTGTTTCTCAGCCTGCTGCTATTCTGATGTCTGATTCTGATTCTGTGGATTGCGACCAATCTTGGACTTGCGAGTTCTCAACCGGGCCTTACACAATCTCCCATTCAAAATGCTGACGCAGAAACAGATACTATCCTGCTTTCGACAGCTAGATTGGTTTGCAGTTGTAGACCTGAAGGACGCGTACTTCCACGTCTCCATATTGACTCGACACCAACACTTCGACGGCCAGGAGTATCATTACAAGGCCCTCCCCGTCAGCCTGTCCCTGTATCCTCACGTCTTTACCAAGGTAAGGCAGAGGCAGCCATTGCCCCGCTAAGGGAAGTTGGCATCCGCATACTCAATTACCTCAATGACTAGCTCATCCTGGCTCACTCTTGAGAGTTATTATGCACTCACAGGGACCAGGTGCTCAGGCACCTCAGCCATCTAGGGCTTCAGATCATCTGGGAAAAAGAGCAAGCTCGCCCCAGTTCAGAGTATCTCTTTCGGCATGGAGTTAGTCTCAGTCTCGATAACAGCGTGCCTCACCAACGAGCGTTCAGTGCTCAGGTGCCTCACTCTCTTCGAGCCCAGCACAGCGGTTCCTCTAAAACAATTCCAGGGGCTCCTGGGGCATATGGCATCCTCAGCCATATCCTCAGCGCCGATCGGGTTGATGCATATGAGACCGTTTCAACACTGGCTACAGACTTGATTCCCGAGATGGGCATGGCGCCGCGGCACATACCGGGTGATAATCACCCCCTCTAGCAGTCAGACTTTCAACCCTCTCCATTTTCTGCGGACCGGAGTGCCCCTGCAGCAGGTGTCCAGCCGTGTCATGGTCACCACAGACACCTCTCAACAGGGTTGGTGTGCCATGTGCAACGGGCATGCTGCTGCTGGCTCCTGTACAGGTCCCCGACTGTGGGGCAAGCACGTCTTGATGCGTTCAGACAGCACCACGGCGGTAGCGTACATAAACCGCCAAGTCATATGTCATAACTAACCCGCCATCTCCTTCTTTGGAGTTAGCAGCGACTCAGGTCCACTACCTTGAAGTTGTATGTAGCTGCTATCACAGCCAACCACAACGCAGTGGACAGCAAGTCCTTGGGTAAGCATGACTTGATTATCAGGTTCCTTATGAACCCTCCCCGTCCAAGCCTGTTTCCCTCCTGGGATCTCTCAGTGGTCCTCTCTGGCCTTCAGAGACCCCCTTTCGAGCCACTTGACTCAGTTAAGCTGAAGGCCCTCTCCCTGTAGAGGGCCCTCCTGATACTGTTAGCCTCCATCAAGGGGGCTGGGGACCTGCAAGCATTCCCTGTCAACGACACCTGCCTGGAGTTCGGTCCGGGACATACTCACATTATCCTGAGGCCACGACCGGGCTATGTGCCCAAGGTTCCTACGATCCCCTTCAGGGACCAGGTCGTGAACCTTCAAGCAAGCTGCCCGGGAGTAGGTAGACCCAGCCTTCTCGCTGCTGTGTCAAAGTACGTGCTTTGCGTATCTATATGGACCGCACGCAGAGCTCTAGATGTTCTGAGCAGCTCTTCGTCTGCTTTGGCGGACGGCGGAAAGAGAACACCATCTCCAAACTGAGGCTGCCCGCTGGGTCGTCGATGCCATTTCCTTGGTCTTCCAGACTCAAGCCGGGCCCGCCCCCTTGCGGGTTTGAGTGCACTCGACGAAAAATGTGGCATCCTCATGGCCACTGGCAAACGGCACCTTCCTAGCAGACATCCGCAGAGCAGCAGGCTGGGTAACACCCAATACCTTTGTGAGATTTTACAATCTCAGGGTTGAGTTGGTCTCATCCCGTGTTTTGTCAGGTCCGAGCCGGTAGAACTCAGTAATGCAGAACAACCGATTGGGTGTTCAGCTTGCACCCAGCTCCCTTCACCAAGTTGATCCAGTGCGCTTTCTCTCCCAGGTTAGCCACTAAGCATTGCTTTCTGGATGTTCTCCTCCCTATCCTTCTGGCCAGCGAATTCAGCAGAGCAATTCCCACCAGACCCACTACGAGCCACAGGTGCTCTGTACTGGGGTAGGGCTCCACAGGCCCCCTGAAAGAATAGGACCGGGAAAGACCGCCTTCCCTGATGCATTTCATAGCGTTAAGATAGCCCTAGCCGCTTCACACTCTATGCGAGAGACATAGAGAGAGAAAAGGCCGCGACAGTGACAGAAGGGGAATGTCATGGTTACTGTTGTAACCTCCATTCGCTGAGGGAGGAAACGAGACGTTGTGTCCCTCCTGCCACAGCTGTAGACCTACCACTGTAAACATCTGTGCCTTATTCTCGGCTCCTCAGTGCAAATATCTGACGCATGCCCGCTTCCCTTTATATGTGTATGTCTGGGGGTGGGACATGCAAATTCTGTCTGCCAATTTCACATTGGCCTTTTCTCAAGTTCAGAGGTATGCGAGGCTCCCAAGGAAGACCTCGTGTCACTTCATTCGACACAACGTCTCGTTCCCTCCCACAGGGAATGGAGGTTACAACAGTAACAATGACGTTTCTCACATTCCCAGTCTACCTGACTCCATCAAGCACCTTGTGTTGGTCATGGTGTGGCACAAATCTCCAGTTCTCTTTTGGGAAGTTGTTGCACGCCATGCAGAGTCTCATGGCTCACTATAACATATATGCACTGACATAATAAGTTTCCTCTTTTGAAGACTCTGTGGTTAGAAGATTCCTGTTAAATTTCCAGTCAGCACCTCCTGTTACACAAAACTAATGACAGTAGCGTTTTTTTGTTCATTTGTTATGATTGTTTATAAATGCACTATTTAAAATAAAATATAAAAGATTTCAAATTCAATAATTTGAAAATTATTCAAAAACTGAATACTTTTTAGAGAAGCTAAGTGTTTGGAATCACACTATGGCATGTGCCCGCACGGTTTCACCACTCTGAAATGAATCAGCATTTCTGCATTATCTAAGAAAGTCCATTTCCAAAGAAGTTCACAGAGTTTATACTGGGGAAGTGAAAGATATTGGTTCCAACATTGTTAACCAGTGAAAATAACAATCATAAAATAAAGGTACAGGTGGCTGATCTGTACCACTGTAGTTATATTTCAACCCATGGGATAAGGGTTTCGAAAAATATCAGTTTTAGGAAATAGTTTTAGAATAAGGCATCATGCATCTAAACCAATCAGCAATTCAGCAAAACATATTTGGTGAAAACTATAAAAAGAACAAAAGAGTTTAGAGAATGCAGTGGAGATTCTGAAAATCTTCCATTAATATTTCTATAAAATATTATTATTATTAAAGCTGTCAATTATATGCATTAATGCAGTGCAGTTAGTTATATATATGTAATGCAATTAATCATGTCCTCAGATCGTAATAAGAAATATTTTTACTGTTGGAGCAATTCAAGCTTAAAGTAACACCTGTTTTCAGCAGGGGGCAGTAAGCAAAATTCCCACTGTATAGGCAATGCGTAGCTTATACAGAGAACAAACCAATTCAGGCTTGCTTGACACAAGAGACAGCACAAGACTGCATTCAAACTAAGGTTGCCACCCATCCAGGATTTTCCAGGACTGTCCTGGCTTTTGTCCATTTGTCTTGGAAAAGTTTAATTCCATTCCTGGATGCAAAATATCCCGGAATTTCAATATTTTCCCAATGCATTCACACATATAATTTTTTTTTTTCTAAGCACACTATGCAAAGAGGGAAATCAAACACATTCTCATATGATTCATAAGAAAGTCCAATTTGAGTGAACAGGTTTGTTCAGATCATTGACATTTTTCGCCTTTGAGGGGAACAATTCTTTAAACTTTAGTCTACATACTATAATGCTTTAATGTTGGAAAACATGTCCAAAAAATAAAGGTCCTTTTACTGTAAGACCTCTTAGGTTCATAATGCCAAACACACACACACTCTCACATTTTTTATAATAAGATTTACGCCAGGCAAGGCTCATCTATATGGGCAGGTAGGGCAGAGCCCCGAATAAATATTCATCCACTTGAAAACATAGATCTATAATATAAACTGATATATGTATTTAAATGCAGGCCAAGTATAAGCTTTGATCCTATTGCTAAATCATAAAATAGCTGAAAGCTCCGTGATACAGTCTTTGGCATAGATCAGTGGTCACCAATTAGTGGGCCGCATCAGTTGCCCCATCTTACCATTTCTACACTTCAAGTGATCAGAATGACAAAACAACAGAGCTGTGTACAGTGCAAGTGCTTGGGCGTAAATTGAATTGATCTTTCAACGCTATTTCCTCAAACATTTTTCTCTACAGAACACACTTCGTTTACACCCTTTCATTCTCTAGACATGCTAGACATGAGGAGTCATGCGCAGAGTTTCAGATGCTGTTATTTTTATGACAGGAGACCATAGCAGAGAAATACAGTGAGCAGCAATATACTGTATGGATAATGCCGTATTTTGTAAAATACACTGTAGAAAATGAGAATAATGCGAAGTGAGTTCAACTTCATGTCTGAAATGAATCCAACCATCCAGCTAAACCAGGTACGTGACAGGACAGTATGCTTCCAGGGCACCTTTAATTTAAAGATTTTTTTCCCCATCTAAAATGTGCTTTATTAAATCAGCATGTTTCGAGCCTTTTATAAACTTATAAACTTGGTTTTGTGAAAATTTATAAAAAAAAAAAAATGTCATCATCTAGATGGCAATGAAAACAACCAAAAATATGATATTACTAGTAGCATAGTGCAGTTCTCATGAGAACTTTCCATTATTTAATAGTCTGACTATTTATAGGCCTACATTATTTTAGCTATCAGTATTTTTAAGCTAATCTATTGTGATGTACATTGTTTGTTGTTGGTAGATTTTCACTTTAATGAAAATATAAATATGGTTTATTCAGACTTATACATTTTCCAAATTTTCTCTTGGGAGATAATCCCTTGACCCCCAGTATCTTTCTTTAGTCACAAGGCCTCATGCCCCTTGTATATCTAAAATTATTTAAATACGATTCAGCTTCAAAACATAAAATATTTTATATTTTAATATTCAAGTGCACATAATTTATGAACTCATTGAAATATTTAAATAATTTGGTAAAAAAAATCCCCCAAACCCCACTACTTAAGTTAGTAAGTTATTGCCCGTCCTTTGCTGGGAAGGAAATGTAGCAACTGGACCTCATGGAATTTTAATTGAATGCCCCTGGTATAGATATTCAAGCATGTGGGGGAGAGTCTGCTACCCTCCCAAACTCCAAAGTGCCCCTCAGTTTTCCAATGTAAATCTGTGGTCAAATATGGTACTGCAATGAGTCCTCATTGAGACACACTGGGACAGAAATTAATCTGCCCAAAACCATGCGCCAAACGAACGGTAAATTTAGTATTAGTGCGCGCCAGCAGTGTGACAGATTGTGAGCACTATCGATGAACGTGTGTATAACATCATGTCATTTCTATTGCAATTTCAAGACAAATTGGCCATCAAACAACTTGGTCTTGACCTGCCAGACAAAAATAGTTTGGTTTTCAAAAGATATGGTAGGTGATATGATATTAAGTGCATCCCAAACTGCACACTTCTGCACTATTCTACAACATTTTGTAGTGCAAGTAGTGAGAGTAGTATGTTTACACTGAGAATGAGGCAAAAAGAAGTCTTCTTAACATTTTTTACTGATTTAAAAAAAAAAAAAAAACAGAGAAAAACACAATACATACTGTACACACCGAATCAACATTTAACATCTAACCCCCACTAATTTCCCTCCCCGATAACCAACCCCACACTAACCCCCAACAAACACTCCCTATGGTCACATAAAATAATACACACACAAAATGTTTTAAATATATAATAAACATACATAATACAAATAGACTTCTCTCTCCCCATCCCTTCCCCGAGAGTGCTACTCCCAAATACAATAGCAGCTGTAAATACTTATAAAACTGAGATCTGGGAATCCCAAAATGTTGAAACAAATTCTCAAAAGATCTCAACACTCTCAATACAGGGAACTTGTTAATACATAATTTAGGGTTCGGCCATATGCCTGAGGCAACATTTAAATAAACGTCCGAATTAAACACTCTGGACACTTTTGTCCATACCAAGTGCAAATGAGAGATAACAGGGTGTAACTTAACTTCTCTGATTAGTTTGATAGAAAGGCTTTGCAATGGCAAAATAGGGGCAAGAACTTGCTGTTCATTATAAAACCAGAGGGGGGCTCTTTCAGGTGGAAGTGACAAATGGACCAAATGTCTGAGACCAAATGCATTATAACAAAACAAAATCTTGGGTAGGCCTAGCCCACCTTTGTCAATCGGCCTATGTAACTTATTGAATTCAAAAATCAGAATCAGCTTTATTGCCAAGTATGCTAACACATTCAAGGAATTTGTTTCGGTGACAGGAGCTTCAAGTGCACAGCAATACAAAAAAACTATACAAAAACAGCAGCAAGACATAGATAATAATATAATATGTACAGTGCAAATGTAATCTGGGAGGCTTACCATTCCAAATGTAGGACTTTACTATGCTATCACATCTACAGGGAGAGATTGTAGCAGGTACTGAATTTTGGAATACATTTCATTTTAATAACATTAACCTTCCTAATCATAGATAAATGTAATGAAGCCCACCTGCCCAGATCGCTTGAAAACCTTTTTATTTGTCAAGTTTTGATTCCATGTCTTTTGGAAAGTTTAGTTCCTGATTCCCTAATCATGTCATGTCCTATTTTGCCTCCATGTTCATGTGTCTTGTTTTCATTGGTTTATTATTTCATCAGGTTGTTATCATTTCTAGTTTGTCATTGGTTTATGTTCCCCCATGTTGGTATTTAAGCCCTCATGTTTACCATTGTCCTTTGTCTAGTATTGAATGTGTTTATATAACTCTGTTTTGGCAAGCCAAGCTCTTGTTTATGTTTAGTTTTATAGTTAAGTCAAGTCAAGTCTAGTTTATGTTGTGTTTTTGGTTCTTAGCTTTATCATGATTTGAAATAAACTGCACTTGGGTTTATCTTCACGTCATAGTCTTCATCAATGTCCTTGCCAGCATCGTTACATTATTAAGGGTTCAAAATGAACTCAGAATAAGGCTAAATCAGACAAATTTGCTGGAAATAAAATGCCCAAATACTTAATTCCCTGTTTAGGCTATTGGAAGGTGCCTGGCTGGAAAGCCATTACTGGGCAGTATGCTGTCAGAGCCAAAGCTTCGGATTTAGACCAATTGACTCAACTGAACTTAGAAAAGACATTAATAATTCTATGGAGGCAAGGCATAGATCTAATGGGGTCAGAGATGAATAATAAAATATAATCTGCGTAAAGGAAAAGCTTATGCACAATACCTCCTGCCACCACCCCTGGAATATCATCTTCCCTTCTTATCACGGCTGCTAATGGTTCCAGGTCAAGACAGAACAATAATTGGGAAAAAGGCAACCCTGCTGTGTGCCCCTATCTTAAGTAAAATAATCTGAAAATAATAAATTTGTTTGTACAGCCGCTACAAGATGTCTATAAAATAACTTAATCCATCCAATAAAAGGATTCCTGAACCCATTTATTTCCGAAATCTTAAAAAGATAATCTCATTCTACCATATCAAATGCCTTTTCGGCATCAAGAGAGATGGTTGCGACTGGAGTCTGATCATTTGCCAATGACCACATAATATTGATAAAACGCCTAATGTTATCAGAAGAGTTGCGGCCCCAAATAAATCCCACCTGATCTATATGTATAAGAGATGTCATAACTTTACTTAATCGGTTAGCCAGAATTTTTTACAATATTTTTACGTCTAGCTGGATAAAGGTAATTGGATGGTAACTCTTACACTCTCTTGGATCTTTGTCCATTTTAAGGACCAAACTGATTCAGGCTTGTGTTATGGTTGGCGGAGGCTTTCCATTCTTTAAAATTTTAATGATTTTTTTAGAAAAGATCTAAAAAAATTCAGCAGCAAAACCATCTGGCCCCAGAGCCTTACCTATAGGCAAGGCGTTAATTACCTCGCCAAGCTCTTCCAAGGTTATGTATGCTCAGTCGTCAGTTTAGGGAGTTCTAATGGTTCCACAAAGTTCCAAATATTCAGTAGATGAAGATGTGGAACTATAAAGATCAAGATAAAATTCTTTAAAAGCATTATTAATATCAATGGCCATGGTAAATATTTCCACAACAGCAGATTTCAAGGCGTAAATGGTAGAAAAAGACTCTTATTGCTTTACTTATCTAGCCAAAAGCTTCCCTGATTTGTACCCTGACTCAAAGTATGACTGTCTTGCCCTGAATAGCCAAAACTCTACCTTCCATGACAAAATAATATTATATCTGCATTTCAATCGGGTCAATTCTCCAAAGCCATCAGACGACATTTGGCACTTCTTATTCTTATTCTGAAAGTGAATGTTTACCATACAACTACGTAACTCACTGCATAACCACGACTGTACGATGCATCATTGTTGAAATTAACTAGCTGTTTCCTGAAACTGTAGTAACTTTTCATCCATCATTTGAACCACGTTGGTTGAGGTGTAGTTAATGACGTTACTCATTTACACGTACACCATAAAGTTGTTTAATGTGTGTGTGGGGATAGGGGTGTGGCGGTCATCTGTCCGTGGGAGAGGGAGAGTGGTAAGGCTCATCACGTGTGCCGTCATTATCTCTAACACCTGTGTCTTGTTATAGTGATGGTGGAGGGAGACCTAAAAGTAGCCAGAGAGAGAGAGAGAGAAACAAGAGAGACTGTTCCTGCATCTGTAGCAGTAAAACGTGTTTGTGTGTTTATGTGGCAACTAAGAGCCCTTTTTGGTTTACATTTTTGAGTGACACTGAAGAAGCAATAAAATACTCACGTTGACAGTTTGCTGCCTCCTGACTCCTCCATTGCTCAACTTACAAACAAGTTACAGTGGTGCTGAAACCGAGGAGCAATCGGAGGAAATGTCGTCATTGAATCTGCACCGCTGGGAAAAGTCATCAAATCCCTCACCGGCATCCACCAATGTTAACATCAGGCCCTCATGGAGCTACACCAGGAACAGCATTTCCAACCCCAGGTCCAGGCTCAAGTGGAGGACCAGCAGGTATTCCGGAGCCTGATCGACAGAGGGGGGTTGCAGCTGCGAACCCGGAGCCCTCAACACCGGTGACCCTCTTCAAAATTGGGCCGAGTGATGATCCCGAGGCCTACCTCAACCTTTTTGAGAAGACCACGGAGGTGTGGAAGTGGCCCCCTGACCAGTGTGTGGCCCGCCTGTTACTAGTGGCACAAGAAATTCCTGCTGCCAGCCTCCACGATAACCGAGATCTGAAGAAGGCCATTGTACCTTCTTGAGTGAGAGACAAGGGACTGCTGCATTATCTGCCTTACAGAGACTTGGATGTCTGCAGAGATTCCAGACGCAGTCATTGAACCCGCAGGGTTCTCCGTGCACAGAGCGGATAGAGCGAAAGACCTCTTAGGTAAAAGCAGAGGAGGTGGTGTATGTCTATCAAGTCTTTCTGCTCTCCTGATCTGGAATTTCTCATGCTTCTGTGTCGACCATTCTGGCTACCAAGAGAATTCACAGCCTTTTATCACAGCCGTGTACATACTACCACTGGACCTCCACATTCCTAGTATTAAAAGGAGTAGCATAAACAGCAGCCGGTACTATTCATAAGTTGTAAGCTCTCCTTGATGGAGATGACCACAAGACACTCCTTGATGGAGATGAAGTACAGCACCATCAAAAAGGAGTGTCTTGCGATCAAGTGGGTGGTCCTCACATTCTGCTACTACCTGCTGGGGCGGGCCTTCACCCTCTGCTCAGATCATCCAATGTCTCCACCGCATGAAAGATACCAACGTGTGGATCACCCGTTGGTACCTGGCACTTTAGCCATTTAAATTTGAGGTGATCCACAGACCGGGGGCGTTTGTGTGTTTATGTGGCTACAAAGAGCTCTTTTTGGTTTAAGTTTTTTGAGTGACGCTAATAATAAAATACTCACGTTGACATTTTGCTGCCTCCTGACTCCTCCATTGCTCAACTTACGAACTTATTACAGTGAGAAAGCTGCTGAAGACAGGAAAGCTTCATGTACTTTGTAATGCGACAGATTCATTGTGCTGTAATAGATGGGTTTTCTCTATTAGACTTTGGTGTTCCCCTGACGCACTTGACCACATGTGCACTCTTCAAAAACATATTAACGGCACTGTTAACATAAACACATAAAAGCTGTGTTCTCTGATTGAAACCATGTGTGAGAAAGCGCTTTCGCCTTCAATCCCTTAAACGGCTGCACTCGCATTTACGCTACGTTTCAGAATGCAGCTTTCTTCAAAACCCTGGAATATAACATTTACTTAAATGCATTAAACGTGGTCAAAGTCTTGATAGAATGAATGATGTGGCATGAAAGATGAAAGCCTCAGCGAAGTTAAATTATGTCCACACAGCAAACCAACAAGGAATTATGCTTGTAACCACATGTAAAGAGCTGTAGTTATAACCACACAACTTTGCGATGCTGTTTGCGAATGTTTGTTGGAACCACGGTTTCGGGAAACACCAAATACTTGTGACCATAGTTTGCTAACGATGCTTTTGGAAAACACACCCATGTACAGCATTTCAAACCGTAAAATAGTGGGCAAATATTGCATATTTACATCTTATATGGCACTATAACATTCTTAATCAGAACTGCTGATCATTCTGATGCATGGCACTGGAATAATCAACTGGTTTCCGCTTAGCTTTTATGAAAAATGGGCCTTCTTTGATTTAATTGGCCATCCTAAATGACACTGACGAGCAGTGTTGTGCTACCTTACTGATAGCATGCTTTTCATGCTATCATCCTGCGTTTCAGTAATGGAAGGAATCATACATTTCTACATGGCGGAGAAGAGTACAGTCTCTATAGAGAATGACAGGTTTTATTAATTTTTCTAAATTCAGCTTATTGTTTTTGTGTTTTTTCCCCCCCTTTTTCTCCCAATTTGGATGCCCAATTCCCAATGTGCTTATAAGTCCTTGTGGTCACGTAGTGATTCACCTCAATCCGGGTGGTGGAGGATGAATCCCAGTTGCCTCCGCGTCTGAGACTGTCAACCCACGCATCTTATCACGTGGCTTGTTGAGCAAATTGCCACAGAAACGTAGCGTGTGTGGAGACTTCACGCCATCCACTGTAGCATACACACCCCATGTGACTCATCCCTCCCTAGCAACTGGGACAATTTGGTTGTTTAGGAGACCTGGCTGGAGTCACTCAGTATGCCCTGGGATTCGAACTAGCATACCCCAGGGGTTGTAGCCAGTGTCTTATCATTGTGCTACCCAGGCCCCTAAATACAGCTTATTGTTAGCACTTGCCATTTCGGTCATATTAATATATGTGATGTGTGTAAATGGTGTCAAATTACTTGATAACAAAGCACTTGAACGCGACATAGACTTCCAAAGTAGGAAGTATTCCGATAGTACTTGAAGGCAGCTTTAGATCACTGAGCATCAGTGGCGGAGCTAGGGTGTGGCCACCTCACTCACAATTGCCAGTTTGGTCATTTATTGTCTTGGGCACTATTTAGTTTTTAGAGCTGGAACCATCTCTGTACAACCACAACACACAGGAGACTTAACATGTGTGCACACCAAGGTCGCCGCACCTCTCCATCCCGGGTGTCACTGTATCCACTCCCCTCCATTTTTGAATCCCCTTGTCAATACACTTGTCAATCATTTTGGAGATTAGGGTTGACTTCAGGGTACATGAAATCAGCATGTTTTGTTTTGCATGCCAACATGCAATAAATGGTGATTGCTTTTGTAAGCTACAGTAGTGTGGAGGATATTTTTCTCTTCAAAATTACTCAGAAATTGAAACCATGTTTATCCTCAAAGAGGTGAATTCACGTCATTGTATGCATAAAATTGATTTGTTGTTATTTTGAACAAATTAATAGATCTAAACACAAAAATGTGTTTCTTTTCTTTCCATAAAGAAGAACAATAAAAATATGCAGCAGTGGGAACAAACATTTCTTTAAAAGTAATCAACATCAGATATCAAATGGATCTCAAATAAACACAGCAGTAATTGTATATTAAACAATCAAATATTAATATCCCATCTGGATACTTTGCCAAAATTTACCACTGATGTTTGTTATCATCTACAAACACACCTGTGAATCTGTATCAAAGTCCATGGTTACACACATGCATCAGCCAGTCAACAATCATGCACATATTAATGAGTGTAATGGCGTCTGTTCTGCACACTGACCTCTAATGTCTGTATTTGTATTAATCGGGAACACATGGCGATACCTGAACCCTCTCCTCACACTTGGGTGGCAAAGGATTTAAAACAACACCTCATAATACTGCAAAAACAACCGTGTGTGTGTGAGCATGTTTCCTTCCCTTGCTTTGTTACTTTAATGAAGCATACTCCATTCACTACAGCTCTCGAGCCACGCTCTCTCAATTCAATAACAACACTGACCAATAACAAGCATGTTTGTAATAACACATTTATTTGCTGCACTGTAAAGGATATAACTTTCACCACGGCGCTCTGCTCTCACGAAAGTCTTTGTTTACAGCGAAATGTGTTATTTCCAGTTGTGCGTTAATGCTAAATATTTGCATTCTAAGTCAATGAAAAATGTTGGAAAACTACCATAAAGTTCAACAACTGCTTTTAATTAGTGCTACACGTTTATCAATTTTTTTTATTTTTTTTTTCACTCTGGAAAGTATGTTGAATTTACAAGAATAGTGTCAATGCTAGCTACCTCTAAGGACAGAAGATAACAATTAGACATAATTTAATTAGTCTTTATTTTGTGTTTTATGCCATCATTTTATAATTAAAAGACAAGACATTCTGCTAATTTGTTCCTGCAATTTGTCCTTTGGTTTGTAAAAAGTACAGACGAAGTACAGAGGGGCCTTTAAAGAATAGTTCACTCAAAAATGAAAATTCGCTCATCATTTACTCACCCTTACGCCGGGGTCAGCTCTGTATCTCCATACAATGCAAGAGAATGAAGCTCCAAAAATCACATAGGTCACCATAAAAGTAATCCACACGACTGTATACATGACAGTGGTTAAGTCTTCAGAAGCGAATCGACAGGTGTGGGTGAGAAACAGATCAACAGATATTTAAGTTAATTTTTAGTATAAATTCTCCTCCCTAGCCGTTTAATCTCCACTTTAACTTTCTTCTTATTCTTATTTTTGTTGATTCACATTCTTCATGCATATGCCCCCTACTAGTCAGGGAGAGAATTTATTGCAAAAATTTACTCAAATATTGATCATCCACACATATCATATTACTTCTGAAGACATGTATTTAACCACTAGAGTTGTATGGATTACTTGCTTTTATATGCTTTTTGGAGCGTCAAAATTTTGCACCCATTCACTTGTATTGTATGGACCTACAGAGCTGAGATATTCTTCAAAAAAAATCTTAATTTGTGTTTTGCAGAGGAAAGAAAGTCATACACATCTGGGATGGCATGAGGATGAGTAAATTATGAGAGAATTTTCATTTTTGGGTGAACTATCCCTTTAAAAGGCGTCAAATGTGTGCTTCAAACACTTTACGTTTTGAGTAAACCAACTTTTGTCAGGGAAAACAAAAAATAATGATTTATTTTAAATAAGCATCATTAGATCTACAGCTCTGCCTATTGAGACACAGAGAAAAAGTAGTGCGACCACACACTTGGTCAAAACTGTGAATTTAAATGCACAATCCAGAAATAATAATATCCACTGTTGTGACTGTTGTTGAATGGTCAGGTTGAATGGACAGGTGTTGGCACTCCAGAAAAAATATATTATAACATTTTTATTCATTGTCATTTTCAGATTAATGTGGAAAAACCAACATTACAAATGTGGCAGTGACAGTAAAAATAGCACTTACTGTATAGTAAGGGGCAACCCATTCATAACACACTCTGGAACCAACAGATTTGGACCTCTATTGGCTATAGGTGGCACTTCAGCAAAGAAACATAATATAAACAACACATTACAGTTTAAATCGTCTTGCATCACCTTGCTGGACAGCGTAAGAAGCATTTAATAGGTTCTGATTTCCTTCTCTCACCCTCCGTGCAAAACAAGCTGAACTCCATTATATTAGCTATGCTGTTGAAAGTGGTTAGGAAAGGTTTTCATTTGCTATAGCTCACACTGCTTGATCTGTAATGTTATGTTGCTAGGGTTTGAAACAGTGCATTAATATTGAAAGGTGATTAAAACTGACTGGAACTGCCTGTGTATTCACGGTTTGAACCGCACACATTCCAGCCAATCAGAATCGAGTATTCAACCAGACCATGGTTTAAAATCACTTACTAACCTTTTCTGTGCAAAGTCGTTGCCATGGCGACGCAATGCCAAAAACCCTGTTGTAAACCAACTGTAAAATGGCTATTTCAACATATTTACAGCTCATTTAATACACAAGCTTTAACAGAAGATTTCATGTGTTTTTATTAAATTATAAACTTCACATTTCTGTTTTTAAACCCTCCAAAAATTGGCCCCATTCACTTCCATTGTAACTCACTGTAATCTGTAAGAGCATGAGTAAGTCGAAATTATTTTTTGTGGCAATCAACATTATGCCACAAAAAATTCCTTTAAAGAATCAGTTCATTTGAATCATCGCAACGCATGGTTCACAGTCCTTGTGTAGCATGTTATGTTATTTATTCATTTATTTTTGGTAATGAACTAAATATTTGAGTAAATACTGCGATTTATGACCATGTATTTGATTGAGTTATTTAGATTACAAAGTGTTGCATTGTTTATTAATCAAAATGTCATCCACACAATATTTACAAATGCTTTACACAATCATCATCACTAAATTCAAGTTTAGGAGAGTTCTTAGGCATGCCAGGAAGTAGAATGCATAAGAACATTCAACCCAAGCATTCATTGCTTTAATTGGGGCGGCAGCGGCTCAGTCGGTAGAGCGGGTCGGCCACCAATCGTAGGGTTGATGGTTCAAATCCTGGCCCACACGACTCCACCTGGCGAAGTGTCCTTGGGCAAGACACTCAACCCCAAGTTGCTCCTGATGGCAGGCTAGCGCCTTGCATGGCAGCTCTGCCACCATTGGTGTATGAATGTGTGTGTGAATGGGTGAATGAGTCACAGTGTAAAGCGTTTGAATACTGATAAGGTTAAAAAGGCGCTATATAAGTGCAGACCTTATACCATTTAATTTAATTAAAAACAGCCTGATGGGACCCAAACCTGCAGAGCTAAGGTATACTTGAATGTAGTGATGATTCGACAACAGCAATGTGGCAAAATTCTCATATAACAACAGTTAGTTCCAGTCCTCGAAACTGATTGGACAAGAGGCATTCCAAGATTGCATATAGAGGGGCACTTTTCACTTGGATGCTTTGTTTGTATCATTCAGCTTTTGTTCGTGTTGTTCAAAACTAATGTGTAAGAGCAGTGCAGATATGTGAATTTTTTATTGATCCCTGTGACAGAGATTTGAGCCAGCAGGTGGCGACAAAATCTCGCCTACCTAATACGAGTTGGGAGAAGATGACACTTTCAACATGGCAGAGGAGAGTCAAATTTTTGTATTGGTGTCAAAATAAGAGTTCCGCAAGAAATATACCAGAACGTGACTGAAATACTGATAATTCCAATAGCACGTATAGCAGCATCACTCCAAGTTTGGAGCGGATTACTATCACACTACAGCTGAGGAATAGAGTTAAACTAACAGGTGCAGGTAATCACACACTCAGTCTCTCAGTCTCTCTCTCTCTAATATACACACACATGTCTTTGTTTCTCTGTAATAACTTGTTAGAAACAGCCCAAGCTTTCGTTACTAGATCTAAAGTGTGTTTTTTTAATTAGTATGGGAGGATTGGGTACATCTTTTGAACTAGCAATGGCAAGAGCTTTTTTTAATGAACTATGGTATAAAAGCAATATCACATTCGCAAACATGCTGTATTGTCCATCTCTGCAGCCTCGTGCCTACGGCCAAATCACAGTCGGGCTTGATAGCTGGAAATATGTGATATTGCTTTATTATTAACTATAGCATCGAACAATTCCTCTGTGAAGTAATATAATTAATAACCCTAACTTTAGGCATTTCTAATCATTTTACCTCAGCTTCCTACCTTAGCTTCGAACACATCTCATCCAATCAGAATTTAGAGTTGAAACTGTCTGTTTTAAATCAAACTTTTCTAAAGACTATTAGAGTGTTGTGGACAACAAGATCATCAGCAAAGAGAATATAATCATGTGGAATGCTCAAAAAGATATATATATATATATGAGAGAGAGAGAGAGAGAGAGAGAGAGAGACAGACAGACAATTAATCCTGGAGAAATATGTTATGTTGGCTTGATGTCAGCCCATCTGCTGTGAATCTCTGCCTCCTCAGCAGATTTCTGGAGTGAAGGGAAACTAATTTCGAGTTTTCGTTGTCCACTGCTGAGACACGCACACACATACATACACACGCACGCACGCACGCACGCACGCACGCACGCACACACACACACACACACACACACACACAGGTGCTTGAAGAACTGTACAAGCAATGAAACCAGACCTGATGCATCATTATAACACATTATAACATCCACAGACTTTCTTTGCAAGTGATTTGTTGGACATCAGAATCAGATAATTTTCTTTTTGTTTAAACAGAAAATGAGCAAAGTTTTGAGTCAACAGACAGGAAATTTTGTGCTAGTTTAATACACATGATTATAGCATAACAAAGCCAATACAATAGCTCTGTTTGAAAACCCAGTGAGCTGCCTACCTTCTGTAGAAAGCATTTTAGAGCATCGTGGAAATTATTTCCAATATGAAGGTGCAAAAGGTAGTCAGCAAAATTATGCTGTCTTCTAAGATGCTCTCTTCTCCAAAATCTACAACCCATTCTCACTCCCAAGGCATCAAATACTGTAATGAGTTTTTTTTTTTTATTTGTTTTTTTGCATGTGCTGTCTGGAGTATAGAGATCAGGCTGCAGTGCAAACAGGCCCACAAAATGTGTGCTGAACACAAATTGCACGGTGTAATTACGATGTTGCGGGCCGGTTCTGAACGCTATATAGCAGAGGATTCAGAAGACTACCGCAAACTGAAACACTCTGTCGGGACCGTACTGCATCACTCCACCACTAAGATCCAGACACAGATCTTTAATATCTGTTTTACATGCCAAAAGTTATAAAGCATTTGAATATATGCCAAGTTCTAAATTAATGTGGTTACAAGAATTTAAAATGCATTCCGTTACACAACTTTTTGACCAAAAAAGGAATTAGGTTACAGTATCTAACTAATTTGGAATAATGTTACACCAAGGGCGAAATAGTCAATCACACATTGGGGGGGTGGGTGCAGCTATGAGACTTTCTGTGTTGGCGCATACACACATTTTTTTAATCAAAAGAAAAGAAAAGTCAGAGTCCGAATGTTTGTAATTGTATAACACAAGGCATTTTTTTTCCATCTGATTGTCAAACCAACATTATACACACTCTATAATGATTCTAGCATCGGACAGACTACTAGCCTGAATTGACTACAAAGTGGCCAGTGATCTCTCCCTAGTGAGGTAACTTCAACCCAATTTTAGATATTTTTCTATAAACGTATAGTGGCTATAAACATTTTGATTAAATTACTGTTAAAGGATAACAATATTCTAATATCAAGTATTGAGCAATGATCAAGTCAAACAGTCATGTACGAATGAGGGACAATGCTCTTTATTTTGTACAAATTTAAACACTTAGTTACTTACTGTGGAAAATAACTTGTCAATTTACTTTGTTTTCTCCACAAATAAACCCTCTGAAATGCTCAAGCCACATATTAGTATAAAAACCTTTAAAGCTCCTTGGTCCAACTCTGGGTGCTCTTGATGACATCATCCATCTCTCCGCTGATAAGGACCAGATTGTATACCACAGGCATGATATGATATCTATTTGTAATGCATTTGTTTTGGAAACTGGTTTATTACAGCAGCGAGGCATCTCAGGGTTTCGTGATATATGGCCAATATACCAGAGCTAAATGCTGTATCCAGGCACTCCACGATGCATCATGCTAAGAAGAGCTCTTAGCCATGTTATATTTGGCCATTTACCACAACCCCTCTGTGGCAGGGCGGAGGGCGGGGCCGGGTCATGATGATACACACCCGGTCCTGTATCAGGCTAATCAAGCCGCCGAGAGGAATAAAGGCCGATGGCAGACGGTGGTCTGACAGGAGGAGGGATACCCGTCGTGGAGTCCTCGAGGCTAGCGATGGAGCCGCTGCCAGGGGCGGAGGAGAGCCCTTCCATCCCCCAGAAACGCGGAGGGGTCGAAAGAAGACCGCCGTCCATGAGGGGAGAAGGGAAGTGTCTCTGCGACCACCTGGAGCAGTAGGGCCGCTGCCAGGGGCGAAGGAGTGTCCCCACAAGTCGCCGAGAACGCGGAGGGGCGTTCTGACTGCCGGGTGTCGTGAGTCTAACTCCAGTCCGCCCGGGGAGAAGCGGCTGTCGTCCACCTGAAAGGGTGGAGAAGTGATTGAGGACTATGCGACGGTGTATCGGAGAACCGGCGAGTAGGTTTTTTTTTTTTTAATCTCTCTCTCCTCTCTCTCTCTCTCCCTCACTGCTGCTCTGCTTTGGCCTTTTCCCTCTCTTTTAAATTGTAGTGTTTTTTTTGGGGGGGGAGGGGGGGGTACTACATTGTTACAGGAAGTACCCTCCAACATTTTAATTATTTCTGTGTCCCTCCCCTTGTCCCCTCCCTCGTCCAGGTCTACGGGGATGACCTGCCGGCAGACGGCACGGAAGGTGCGCCCCTCCCCAGGGAAAGAACAAGGCTAATCAGGCTAATCAAGCCTCCGAGAGGGATAAAGTCCAATGGCAGACGGTGGTGCGAGGAGAGAGAGATCATTTACGTCATGTGTGTCTTTGTCCTTTGTTTTAAGTTTATTATTAAAACCTTATTTATATTGTCAAGCTGGTTCTCGCTTCCTCCTTGCCTGTCGAAATCCCGTTACACCCTCGTGCCTTTTTGCATGAGTATCAACAGTATTTAAAGTACTTAAAAAGAAAATCACATTTTCTAAAAATCTAAATTTCTTTAAATAATAAAAAAATCTAAACTCTAGCCATTTATTTCCCTTCATAATTCTCCTAAGAATGGCCACGATCCACATATTCTTTTTCCTCCAAACTTTGCTTTTTTGATTCAGCAATTAAATATTGTTCTTATTGGGGGCTTATTACCCCATCTTACCCTATACATTCACTCACAATGTCAGTTAAGAGCTATTAATGTCAGTCTGGTGTCCTGTACCTTAGAACATGTTAAATTAACTACTACTCTGTTAATAATGCCTAAAATCTCCAGAAACTTACTTTTTTTTTCTTTCCAAAGAAATTACGGATGTCAGCTGCTGCAGTCTTTCTCTTGTTCATTTTTGGCCACTACTGCGAAATACAATAGCAACGCAATTCCAGAGGGATGATAATGATGAAGGAAGAAAGAACAAATGGCATGACTCTAAAATAACTTGCTAGATAACCCAATTCAGAGAACAGGAACGTGGCCCAAAACGTTAGCTGTCAAAGCTGGGTTTGCTACATTTGACAAGCCTGTCACTGACCGCTATCCCAGTTTGCTGTAAAGCAAGGCTACATGCTAGCCTGTATAGGTAGTAGCTGTCAGCTAGCTTGTCAAAAGTCCCATTCATGCAAGCTGTATAGTATTGCAATCGAAGTTCGAACTAATTCTACAATTCGAAATTCTAGTGAAATTCCCCTAGTTGTTATCTAAGGGATTATGTTAGCCAAATACTGGATATTTACCATCCATAAATATCTGATTTCGCACTCCTAACTCACTCATTGATGGTGCACAAGAGTACAAAGGTATAGGGAAAACATGACATGGATTTCAGGAGAAATAGGTTTCGTTAATGTATAGTGTAAGGCAAGGCGAATGGATTTGGGTAATGGACCGGCCAGGATTTGATATTTTCTGAGCTGGAAAGAAAGACGTACTAGCAGTCACATCGATATTGCCCGCATAATTATACAGTATGAACAAATATTGGGGGGACAAATTGTCCCTCTTTGAATATTGGGGGGGATGTGTCCCCGTCCCCTCATAAAATTACGCCTATATGTTACTCCCAGCACTGCTTGGTGGCAGGTGCAATTACAGGGAACTTCAATTCAAAGAGCACTTAATCGGTCAAAAATGTGTATACGCCCCTGTGAACAAGATAAATCATCAATATTTTTGTCAATTTTAAAGAAAGAGAAAGACAAAATTTACAGAATGATCTCACAGTGAAATTGGAAACAGTAGGTTGACTGTTCTTGAGTTAAAATCTGTCTGTGCTTATTTAAATTATAAACACAGCCCCCAGTGGCAAAAGCGGTAATTGTTGTTGGCAAGATGGGCATGTGTGAGCTCCATTTTGTGGCTTTAATGTCCATAGAGGGGCGCCAAAAGCGAGTTGTGAAGCAAGTTGTTTTCAGCTGTACAGAGTGTAATAAAGAAGAGGGATTCATATTTTATAAACTGTACCACTCAACTTTAACCCCAAACCTAAACCTAACCATCTGAAGAGTAAAAATATAATGTGAGAGAAAAGTGCAATCTTCGAATCACCTTTGTCAAAGATTAAGTGAATGCGATTATTTCCTGGTTTCAATGAGGGATTCGAACCTGGGTCTTCCACGCTGCTGACACAATATGCTTCTAGTCACACCAAAAGGAAAGGTGAACACATCTGCAAAAATGTCTAATGGAAGATTCCACTTGTCACAAGACTTAGATTTTGATTTCATGGGTTTTTAAGGTAAATTTTTAGAAGTATTTTGAAATCTGATCGCTCTCTCCATGCAGGAACAGACTATTTGTGCCCATTTAAAGTCACAAACACATCACCAACACAAAATATCAAACAATGCCTGACCTTAGAGCTCTACTTCTGTGACCCTAATTACCCATCTTGCCTCAATTGTCACATGGTTAATGCAAAGGTGTTTATCACGGGTTGTTTCTCATTGATCTCATGTGCTCTGCATACTCATTCCTTGTTGTTCTCCAGGCAGAATTCTCTGTTTGTAAGTGCCGCAGGGCCAGGCTGAGCTGGATGCACAGCGGGAGTGTTGGGCTGTAATTCATGGGACAGATGAAGGCCTGGTACTGCTGAATTAGAGATCCAGACTGCTAGAGAGACTCTAATTTGCCCTGCCATGTGCAAAGGCATGCGTGGCTCACAGCTCTGTCCGGATCGCATGATTAGGTTTGGCTGTGTTTTAAAGGGAAGGATGAGTCTATTGTTAACTTATGGAGAGGGGCCTGGGATCAATCGTGAAATGAGTAAGATTTTAAAATGGTTTAGAAGGACAAGTATTCTTTTCAGAGATATACGATAATCAGTTTGACCGATATATTTTTTTGAAAGATTTTGCAATTTTCTACTAAATTGTTTTTAGTTCTTTAATATTGGATCTACTGATAATTTGAAAAACCAGCACGATCTCTTGAAAAATACACTCACTTTATTAGGAACACCATGGACATAATAAAGTGCCCGATGAGGTCTTCTGCTGTTGTAGCTCATCCGCCTCAAGGTTCAACGTGTTGTGCATTCTGAAATGCTATTCTGCTCACTACAATTGTACAGAGTGGTTCTCTGAGTTACCATAGCCTTTCTGTCAGCTCAAACCAGTCTGGACATTCTCCATTGACCTCTCATCAACAAGGCATTTCCGTACACAAAACTGCCACTCACTGGATGTTTTTGGCACTATTCTAAGTAAACACTAGAGACTGCTGTGTGTGAAAATCCCAGGAGATCAGCAGTTACAGAAATACTCATACCAGCCCACCTGGCACCAACAATCATGCCACGATCCAAATAACTGAGATCAAAAATTTTCCCCATTCTGATGGTTGATGTGAACATTAACTGAAGCTTCTGACCAGTATCTGCATAATTGTATGCACTGCACTGTTGCCACATGATTGGCTGATTAGATAATGACATAAATAAGTAGGTGTACTTGTGTACCTAAACAAGTGGTTGGTGCGTGTATATATGTTAATCTCTAATAAAGTGGGCCAAAATATTATTTGAACACCTATGTCACACTTTAAAATTCATTCGATAGGGTCATTGCATTCGATAAAATATCAAATCAAGTGGCATCTGCAAGCAAATAATACTAGAGCTCAGAACTAACTTTTCTGAGACACTTTTTCGATATTAAGTTTGTAAAGTCCAACTTTTAAAAGTTATTTTTAATGGATGTATGATCTTGATGAGTTCCCATCAAGTTTTTACACAGGTGTCCTAGCAGAATAACCACAGGTGTAGTTCATCACATTATCTATGGACATAATATATATAGGTCCCCCTTGTGCCACCAAAACATATTTGGCACCATTCTGAGTCATTTTCTAGAGACTGTTGTGTGTGAAAATCCCAGGAGATCAGCAGTTACAGAAATACTCAAACTAGCCCATCTGGCACCAACAATGATCCATGCAATTATCTAATCAGCCAATCGAGTGGAAGCAGTGCAGTGCACAAAATCACGCAGATACGGGTCAGGAGGTTCATTTAATGTTCACATCAACCATCAGAATGGGGAAAAATATGATCTCAGTGATTTGGAGCATGGCATGATTGTTGGTGCCAGATGAGCTGGTTTAAATATTTCTGTAACTGTTGATCTCCTGGGATTTTCACACACAACAGTCTTTAGAATTGACTCCGAATGGTGCCAAAAACCAAAAACATTCAGTGATCGGCAGTTTTTTTTTTTTTTTTTTTTTTGCTTGAAAAGGTTAATTATGTTATCTTTCTTTAAAATGTCAAAATATTTTAGGAGGCCACTGCAGTTCGTTTGCACATGTGTATACAATTAGTACACTACCAACTAAAAAAAAACATAATCTGACCATCCAATCCAGAGTAGTCAAACATAACCTTAGATAATGTTCGCGTGTTGTCGTCACGGGTTTTCCACACACTGTGAGCTCGAGATAAATGATATCAGAATATCAGAAAAATGTAAACTCTTCCACAACAACCTCTACACTGTTTATAAGTGTGTATGAGATTCTGAATATTTACATTAAATACGGTTATGAAGATATCATAACATTGCACTATTGGGCTGTTTCCTATGCTAATGCTAACTTTCATCCCAAAACATTACCTAAAGTTCCGTGGAATCTTGCTGCAGTTGCACTGAGTACTCGGTAAGGGAAGTTAACTGAAGGCAGAAACAAAGCAAAACAGTAGAGACATTTTTTTCCAATAGAAAATGACAGAATTAATCAAACTAAGACACTCATGAGCAGTGGGCCTCTTGAAAGATTCCTGATTATTATTTCCACAAAACAACAAGCAATGAGCTGGTTTGCGTCTCATCAAAACCAACCATTTGCCTTCAGAAGACTTGCAGTATAATGCATGAGTCGCAGAGACAACTTTACTGATACTTTATGGTCCTTTTTTAAGTTTTAAATTTAGTCTCTATCAACTGCCATTTTATTGAGAATATGAACCTAGATATCATTACATGTTGTCCTTTTGTGTTCCACAAGTCAGAAAGTCATACATGTTTGGAACAACATAAGGGTGAGTAAATTATGTGCAGAAGTTTCATTTTTGAGTAAACTACTCCTTTAAATCAATCCTTTAAAGCAGAGTTGTGATGTCTATAGAGGCCTGATTGAGCCAGACTTTAGGACAGATTTGGGAATAGGTAACAAATTCCTTAAACATTCAAAGCTTAGATGATTGATCTCCTTCGAGATCCACAGAAGAAACCATCAGATCATCATATTTCATATTTCAAACTTAATGCATGTTACTGTAAATTAAAATTTGATAGAACTTGCATACTTTGTATTTCCTGAAAATGAATTTGGAAATGCAGTGTCTATTCTGTATTGTTTGGGGAAATATTCTGTGATGAGTAAGAGGAGGTGTGCTAGCCTCTGGGCATTCCTTGCCTGGTTTCCGTGGTAAGAAGTGTCTACAGTAAAGCCCACACCTGGGAAAGTGTGAAGTGGGAAAGACCTGCAGCTTTAATTAGCAAACAAGGGAGACAGTGAAGTTTGGAGGTGACGGACTGCCAAAGGGGACTCGTTAAGTAGAGTATTGCTAAAGCAAGTATACTGCATGAAATGTCAGGTTACCTGAAAATGTGCTTCATGTGGTAAGATTAAAATTAACTAGTTTTATTCAAGTTAAATATATTTACTATGACTAAATGAGCCAGACAACACATGTATAGATAGATAGATAGATAGATAGATAGATAGATAGATAGACAGACTTCCATACTTCCTTAACCTTCGTTCCCTGATGGAGGGAACGAGACATTGTGTCGATGAAGTGACACTAGGGGTCACTCTTGGGAGCCCGAGACACCTTCTGATCTTTGATAAAAGGCCAATGGGAATTGGTGAGTGGAGCTGGCTTTGGACCATTAGGTTTAGCTCATTAAGGTTTTGTGCTGAGGAGCCAAGAGAGAAGGTCCCGGCCATTTCAGCGGGTAGTCCAGCATTGTGGCAGGAGGGACACAATGTCTCGTTCCCTCCATCAGGGAATGGAGGTTATGGAAGTAACCAGGATCTGTGACTCACCCGACGTTGTGTCGATGTAGTGACACTAGTGGTCCCCTACAAAAACGCCACAACTAGCTGGACTGTGTTACGTGAACTGGTGATACGAGATGGGCAGACTACTGTGTGCCTCATAGCCAGAACCTGGCCAACCCGTAACCTATCCTGAGGTTGTTTTAAGTGTTGAATGGTCCTTCGGGGACAAGTTGACTGCCCAAAGAAAGAATGGAGCAGGCTAGCCCAGTTGTGCCTTTTTCCTCTTTTTTAAATTTTTATCCCCAAAAAGAGTGAACATTTTTCAACCGACCACCAGTGACCGTGTCAGGGAAGGGGGTTGTCACTCCCAAGGGGAAGACACCGTGGAGACCACACCCCACCCAGACAGACGGGGGGCATTTTGAGTGGAGATACATCACATGGTTTTGCCGAGCGTAGCCGGAAGTATGTCATGTGGAAAGTCCCATGGTAGGTCCTACCCAAAGGGGGAGGAGACTCCACAAATATGGTGACTGGGGCAGAGGGGCCAGATAATTAACAGGAAACGTTTCAGCGGAAGATATACATCGCAAGGTGTTACCTATGGGGAACCGCCACATGTGGAGCAACTACCCCAGTACAGAGCTTAGATACCACATGTACTGAGCCATCAGTGAGTTTCTCCATAAACTTGTCTGCCATAGGATTAGGAGGATGTTGTCCAGGGAACACATTTTGTGAACAATTCTGGGAGTCAAGAGCACACATCTTCAGCTCAGTGGGGATGAAAGGCGTTATACGCAAACGATACACCCAGCCGAAAGTCCCCGACTTACCTGTTCACAAGATGAAATCAGCTCAACCATGAGATTGTAGAATTGGCTCGTAGCCCTGCAGGAGGCGGCACATGCCAAGCGTGGTATGCCATAGGAGGTCAGACTTCAGAGAGAGTGCCTTAAGCTCAGATGACTCTAAGGGCTCAAAGGGGGCCCCTCGTAGGCCTTGCAGGACTATAGAGAGGTCCCATGAGGGAACGAGGCACGGTCTGGAGGGATACGACCTCCTGGCACCTCTCAGGAAACTGATGATCAGGTAGTGATTTCCTAGGACGTACTGCTCACTGTGTCGTGGTGTGCAGCTATAGCGACTACATACACCTTCAAGCTGGAGGGGGACAGCCATCCCTCCAACCTCTCCTGCAGGAAGGAAAGCACCGACCCGACTGCACATCTCTGGGGGTCTTCGCGTCAGGAAGAACACCACTTAGCGAACAGACGCCACTTCAAGGCATATAGGTGCCTTGTACAGGGGGCACTAGCCTGAGTGATCATGTCTACCACAGCAGGTGGTAGGCCACTTATCATGGCCATTAGAAGGTGAGCGATAACAAGCGCAACCAGGAATAATATACAGACGGAAAGGCATCTTTAAAAAGACGTTTCCGTGTGTGCCACTCTTTTAGAATATACTCTTCTAGGATTTATACTCTTTTAGTGTAGAGTGGCGCTGTTATGCGCCATCAGAATCCAGCAGAGGTGAATGGAAGCTGTGAGAATTCAGCTTGCTTATTTCTCAATGAAATAGCGACCACTGCTCAGCTCTGAAGAGAAAATCTGAATGAGCGGTCCGCACGCCAACTCCTTTATACCCCTTGCCAATTCCCATTGGCCTTTTATCAAAGATCAGAAGGTGTCTCGGGCTCCCAAGAGTGACCCCTTGTGTCACTTCATCGACACAATGATGGGATGGATGGATGGATGGATGGATGGATAGATAGATAGATAGATAAATAGATAGATCCTCTTTGTGTTCTTTGGTGGCAGTTCAAAGTATTGTCTCCAAGCAAAGATTTTGTTACTGGGTTGTCAAAGCCATTATGCTTGCTTATGATTTGCAAGCCATGCAATGTCCTATGGGTGTTAAGGCTCCCTTTGCCAGGAGCATGGCCTCTTCCTGGGCTTGGGCTGCAGGCTGTGCTTTCCCTAATGCCTTTGGCCTATTTCTCTTTTCCTTTTTGTCAATATTAAGAGGAGACTTTGTCAATACCTTTTAACTACCCTTCTGGCTAGTAGGCATTGCTTTGTGCATGCAAATATGAAGCACAGTGTGATGGTATACGATTCCCATATTATCAGATCCTGACGCAGCATTATAATGACTGATTTGAAAGGGAATGGTCTGGTTATGACTGTAACCTATGTTCTCTGAATGGAGGAAAAGAGACATTGTGTACGCTTTCTGCACTACTGATTTCTTTTGCTGTTAAGGGACCAAAAGATGAGCTCTCTTGCCTGTAGTAAAAAAGATCCTAATAAAATTACGCTTTGCTCCATTTTATACACTCCCCATGACTCTAGCATCAGGGAGGAGCGTCAAAAGAGAGTAAAACATTTATAAATTGCTGTGATTTTAAAGTGCTTCAGCATGGCATCAGCTACTGAAGCAGCGTTTGGTTCCCTCCTTTCAGAAAAACAAGGTTACAGTTGAATGCAGACCATTCCTTAAGAAATATCCAAGAATGAGTCTGGTGCCCTCCGTGTTTTCTCTCCGTCAACAAAACACTTGAACTACACATAGTCATTAATGCAACTTCAAAAGTGGGAAATAGGATCATCTCGATGGCAGCAACACTTCAGGAGCGCTCTGAGTTGATTACTCCTAATCATAGTGTAGGAATAGTGTTCATCACATTGACAGATGCAGGTAATCACACACACTCAGTTGCTCTCTCTCCGAATCTCTCACACGTCCTTGTTACTCCAATAGCTTGTGAGAAACAGCCCAAACTGCCATTTCTGAAGTGATGCTTTCTAATTGTTTTAATTTAACAAATAGAACCTTATTGTAAAGTTTTGTAATTTGATTTATGGTGCACTGTTTCCACGTACAACACACCATAAGGGGCCATTCACACCAAAGACATTTTTGCACATGTCCACACTGTTTTTCAATTGTTTTCTATGTACATAAACATGTGTTTGACCGTTGCACCACTTCATGCTGTTTATTTTTTCACACGTTTAAAAAACTTTATTTGTTAAAAACACATCTCTAGACACATGCATTCAGTTTGACTCATGACACTGATTCAAATTTTTTTTAACACAAGGATGAATTTAGTGGGATCGGCTGCTAAATCAAATAAAAGAGTTGATTAATTACTGTGACAGGGTGGAGGGCGGGGCTGGGTCGTGATTTTACACACCCGGCCCCTTATCAGGCTAATCAAGCCTCCGAGAGGGATAAAGGCCGACTGCGGATGGTGGTGCGACAGAGAGAGAACGCCTACGGGCAGCTGTTCATCCTATGTGTGAGTTTGTGTCTTTTGGTTTAAGTTTATCATTAAACTATTATTTATATTGTCAAGCCGGTTTTTGTCTACTCCTTTCCCTAAATCCCATTACAATTACTAAGATTGTTTTAAACTTCTTATAAAAAGTCGTTGGACTAACTTTCATTTTTCAAATGTGTTACAGTAGCTGTTTTTACAACAGTGTAGCTTTTTCAGTATTAAGTTACTTTTTCCAATGAGCTGCAGTGCAGCGCCACAAAATGCTACATACAGTAGCTGCTTTTATTGTGACATTTGTAACAAAGCAATAATCAACCTGTTTTCTCTCTCTCATATGTAGCATTGGGAAGTCGATTTCATACAAAACATTTTTTTTTACATATTCTCTGCATGACATTTCACAACGTTTTCATGTTTCAATGTTTCCCTTTGTAGTGCATGAATTGTGTTGCAAGACTGACCTCCGAGACACGGGGTCTGGTCAGTAATTATCGCGTTCACATAAACAATAGTGAGTGGGATTCGGAGGTTGCGCTCTCGCTCTAAAATATCATTTTTACTCCACTGACGCATGTATAGGGTTGGGGTTTGGTGGTAGATTTCATAAAATATCCATTCCTTTTGACTGTATAACCTCCTTTACAACTAAAAATACTACTTGCTTTTGGCACAACTATGTCTAGATTTCACCCAGAAACTGGAGCTCATACGTAGATACCTTCAGTAACATTTCCATCTTCAGTCATTGGGGCAGTGATTCCAAATTTGGTAAGCACAGACTGATTTAAGCAACGGAAATTGTGCAGAATTCAAAGTGCAAACAGTCAACTTAGATACTTTTTTGTAGCTTGTAGTGTAGCTTACTACTTTTCAAAAAAGGGTAGCTTGAGTGTAAATAAAACATTTCAGCATTATGCAAGCTGAAAGTGAATTCACAACATTTGGTGCCATAATGAGTGTAAAACACTTATAGTACATAACCTGATTTAAGATAACGCCAACATAATGTAACACACAGGATTATGGTAAATGCCCATTAATAAATTATGTAAAAAAACTGTTCAGAGTGGATTGTCTATAGTTTAACCTCTGATAGCCTTAAACAGGTGGCCACGTTTTACTGCACATACACATACAATTTCTCATGGTCCTGGATCCCAAGAGAACCAGTCTGTTTTAATTACTACAGTCTGCCATTGGCTTTTCTGAATCCAGGCCACAGTGAGAGAGCCGTAGCCAGGTCATAAGAGCTTTAGACATGTGAGATGAGTGTAACCCCTCATTACACTCAGACTAGGAGACTAAGTAGAGTTTGGAGCAGAGAATAGCCAGGTCAGGGCTTTTTTTTCACACCTCATCTCTCAAGGATTGATGGATCTAAGCATGTACTATATATAGTGGCCACATATAGCAATTTAACACTAAGAAATGTTTGAATATCATTGCAAAACACAACAAAATCTCTCTCTCTCTCTCTCTCTCTCTCTCTCTCTTTATATATATATATATATATATATATATATATATATATATATACGTAGTTACACAATAAATACTTTGTATTGTATGCATTTCAATGTTAGTAGGCCTACAGTAGAAGACACCTAATAAAAAGTAGGACAATATAAATCCTGAATATGCAGTTGTAAATTTGAATATAAAATGAATATATAACTGGTGGCCAAACGTTTGGAATAATGTTCAGATTTTTCTGTTTTGGAAGGAAATTGGTCATTTAATTCACCAACGTGGCATTCAACTGATCACAAAGTATAGTCAGGACATTACTGGTGTAAAAAACAGCACCATCACTATTTTAAAAAAGTCATTTTTTTTATAAAATCTAGACAGGCCCCATTTCCAGCAGCTGAAAAAAACGGAAGATTTCATACAAATGTGTACACTACAGACTTCAAAGATGAAGGACAACTGGCTCTAACAAGGACAGAAAGAGATGTGGAAGTCCAGATGTACAACTAAACAAGAGGATAAGTACATCAGAGTCTCTAGTTTGAGAAATAGACGCCTAAAATGTCCTCAGCTGACAGCTTCATTGAATTCTACCCGCTCAACACCAGTTTCATGTATAACAGTAAAGAGAAGACTCAGGGGTGCAGGCTTATGGGAAGAACTGCAAAGAAAAAGCCACTTTTGAAACAGAAAAACAAAAAGAAAAGGTTAGAGTGGGCAAAGAAGCACAGACATTTGACAACAGATAATTGGAAAAGAGTGTTATGGATCTTAAGCCCATTGAGCTTCTGTGGGATCAGCTAGACTGTGAGGTGTGTGAGAAGTTCCTGACAAGACAGCCACATCTATGGCAAATGTTACAGGAAGTGTGGGGTGAAATGTCACCTGAGTATCTGGACAAACTGACAGCTAGAATAACAAGGATCTGCAAAGCTGTCATTGCTGCACGTGGAGGATTTTTTGATGAGAACTCTTTGAAGTATTTTAAGAAGTTCTGACATTTTTTTTCAAATTGTAATAGTAATTTTTCACGTTATTAATATCCTGACTATAAATTGTGATCAGTTGAATTTCACTTTGGTGAATAAAAGTACCAATTTCTTTCCATAAGAAAAAAATCTGTACATTACTCAAAACTTTGGCCACCAGTGAAAATCCTTAATATAAATGTAACTCTGCATATATAGTTATAAATCTGAATATATAAAATAAATCCTGAGTATATAAATGTAACAGAATATACACTGATGAGCCTAGTATGCTGTCGGTCCTCCGTGTTCCAGCAAAACAGCACTAACCTGCGAGGCAAGACCCCTGAAGGTATCCTGTGGTATCTGTCACCAAAACATTAGCAGCAGATCCTTCAAGTCTTGGAAGTTGCCAGCTGCCATGGATAGGACTTGTTGGTACAGCACATCCCACAGATGCTTAATGGGATTGAGATCTGGGGCCGATGTGTTAGTTTAATGACATTAACCGTCAAAGGAGAATTTACTTGCTGCTAACCATTTGATAACTTTTAATTTGACATGGAGGAAAAGAAAAGAAACAAAAACATCAGTAGACAAGAGATGGATGTTCTTGTTGAGGAAATTACTGCAAGAAAAAAAGTTCTCCTTGGGAAGCTTGATAATAATTTCACATCAGATGTACGAGGTGGGTAAATGGGAAAAGGAAAGTCTCAGCTTTCTAATGTTATAATTATTATGTTTCTGTGAACTCTATAGATCGTGGCTAGAGAACATTATATCCAGCGCATCCATTAGCATGATTGGTCACCACATTAAAAAGCTTCAAATCAACATTTATTCTTTGAATTTGATGAAAACATTTACATGGTTTTCAAGCTGAAAATAAAAATATATTTAAACACAAAACAGTTCAAAATGTTTTTTTTATTCATTTTTTTTGGTCTAAAATAACATTTCAACGTAAACAGCTCACTGTGACTTCAGGCTCAACATGTAAAACCCAGTAAATTCATTAAACATCTTATCTTTTAGGATTTAAGACAACTGTGAGGTTATCCTAACTTTAAGATGTTATTTACTATGATATCTTTTAAGAATTTGAATGCTTCTTAAGTTTTTTCTTAAGAACAATCTTAAGAAAAAGATAAGAACTTGCTTAAGAAGTTTATTCAGGAATACAAAATAGTGTTCACTTTTTTCTTAAGTTACAAAGTAAGAAGAAAATGGTAGTTAAGAAGAAATTTCTTCTTCAGAATGCTTTCGTGAATCCGGCCTCTGGGGAATTTGGAGGCCAGGGCAACACCTTTAACTTTTCATCATGTTCCTCAAACCATTCCTGAACAACTTGTGTAGTGTGTGAGGACACATTATCCTGCTGAAAGAGGCCACTGCCATCAGGGAATACCATTGCCATGAAGGGGTGTACCTGGTCTGCAACATTGTTTAGGTAGGTGGCAGGTGTCAAATTGACGTCCACATGAATGGCCGGACACAGTGTTTCCAAGCAGAACATTGCCCAGAGCATCACACTCCACCGGAGTCATCTTCCCACAGTGCATCCTGGTGTCATTAATTCCCTAGGTAAACAGCATACACGTACACAGCTGTCCGCATGATGTAAAAGAAAACAGGACTCATCGGAGCAGGCTCTTCCTCTGCTCCAAAGTCCAGTTCCGACGCTCGCGTGCCCATTGTAGGCACTTTCGAAGGTGGACAGGGGTCATCATATGCATTCTGTCTGGTCAGCAGTTTTGTGACACATTCCTCCATCATTCAGATTTTCTGTGAGTTGTGCCACAGTAGACCCTCTGTTGGTTCAGACCACATGGGATAGCCTTCGTTGCCCTCGCACATTATTGAGCCTTAGGCACTCAACACCCTGTCACCGGTTTGTGGTTAGTTCCTCCTCGGACCACTGTTGGTAGGTACTCCACTGCTGACCGGGAGCACCCCACAAGCCTTGCCATTTCAGATATACTCTGACCCAGTCATCTGGCCATAACAATTTGGCCCTTGTCAAAGCCGCTCAGGTCTTTACTCTTACCCATTTCTCCTGCATTCAACACGGCGACTACGAGAACTGATTGTTCGCTTAATATCTAATCTAACCAGATCTTGACATGTGGCCTCGTTAGAAGATTATCAACATTATTCACTTCACCTATGAGTGGTCATAATGTTTTGGCTCATCCATTTATTGCTAGAAATCAGAATATATAAATGTAACTGAATATATAGTTGTAAATCAAAATATATAGTGAATATATAAAAATGTACAATTGTAACTTTGAATATAAAAATATAACTTAATGCTCTGGCATGTTGAATCACACATTTTATTATGATGATCATAGTAGGCCAGCTATAAAAATTAAGGCCAGGATTTTTTTTTGATGACTTATCATATTATGAAATCCATACAGACAGGCAGACAGATCGATAGATAGACAAGCATTCAAAAAGAGGATTATCAAAATAAAGAATGTCAAGCTCATTAATTTACAAGTCAAACACAACTTATATGACGACTTTTTAATTCCAAACCAGGTTATTCATCTCCACCTAAAAAGCCGAAATGTGGAACCTCCACTCTAATACACTAATAGTAACAATACCATAGATATTACTAATCCACATAATACACAATTGGAAGGTCTGATTCAGCCTCTTGACTCCAGTTATTACTCAACGTTCTGTGCAATAGTTGCAGTATACAATGTGACAACAAGCTTGAGTGATGGGAGCGGATTTCACCTCAGGCCAACAAGGGGACACCTCATACCTCTGGGGATGTATGGGGTGATAAGTGATCCTGACATGGGCCGCATCTGTGACCAGGTTAAAAAAAGAGCTGGATGGCTGGTTGGGTGACATTAAAAGAGCTGCTCTAATTTCAGAACGTTGGGTGCTACAGGTACTCTTCTCATTGATTGCTTGATTTAAATGTTTGGTTTCTCAACAACTGATGAACATTCTAATTGGAACCACGGAAAATCAAGTATTTCTTAGTAGACCTAAGTGCCTTACAAAGCTGAAACACAGTAACTACGTAACATTTGCTTGCATTTTGCTATGTAACACCCACTTTCTGGGGCCTGGGTAGCTCTGCGAGTAAAGACGCTGACTACCACCCCTGGAATTGATAGTTTGAATCCAGGGCATGCTGAGTGACTCCAGCCATGTCTCTTAAGCAACCAAATTGGTCTGGTTGCTAGGGAGGGTAGAGTCACATGGGGTAACCTCCTCGTGGTCGCTATAATGTGGTTCGCTCTCGGTGGGGCATGTGGTGTGTTGTGCATGGATGCCGTGGAGAATAGCGTGAAGCCTCCACACTCACTATGTCTCCACGGTAACACGCTCAATAAGCCACGTGATAAGATAAGCAAACTGATGGTCTCAGACACGGAGGCAACTGAGATTCGTCCTCCGCCACCCGGACAGTCACTATGCCACCCCGATGACTTAGAGTGCATTGGGAATTGGGCATTCCAAATTGGGGAGAAAAGGGGAGGACCCCCCCCAAAGGATAAAATTAAGTCTCATCCCTCAATATCCTGTTGCTTTTGGAAACATGTCACATTACATATGGAAAATGCATCATGAAAGCATGTTATGTTGTCTTTAAGCAACAGTATTGGCTATTTTAGAATACTTGTTCAGTACAACTGGATGGGTCTCTCTGTTGCCTAAGATGTTTCACCACTCCAGTAGTTTCTTCAGTTGTAAAATGATGGTGGAGATTCCCTAGTTTTTATCTCAGAGAGAGAGTAACCTGATGCACTGTATGTAAGGAAAGAGAAACAATTGTTCACCATAAATGAGTAATTTAATGTAATTTAATGACACATGACTAACATTTAACGTCAAAAGCAATTAAGGAATCATGTGTTGGAGATTACAGTAGTTCAATTAGCAAAAAATAAACAAAATTGCACTAGAAAAGTTTCCTATAAAATGGATAGTTCCGGTCCTGTAAGCTAAATTGTCCATACAACAATCCAGCCATTCAATTTGACAATCTAGTAACAGCTAGTTCATCTAGCTACTGCCTATGGCTGTGTCTCGTTTCGAAGGCTGCATGCTAGGTAGGATGCATTCTTTGAAGGCTGCAGTATACGAGTGTTCTCCTTTAAACAAGCCTCATTTAAATGAGACTGCCTTCATAGGACAAATGGAAACGGAATGTAAAATGGTTGCCATGACAGCATGTCACTCTTTAACAAGCTCGAGCACTTCAAGTGAGAAGGGAACAAAGTCCCTTTAGGAGAGTTATAATGATGTAAAGAGAAAAGAAAATAGATTTTACAGGTGTACTTTAGTCTAATACTTTATTTTAATTATATTTTAATATAATTATTCACATTATATACTCTGCACTCATCTACTGAGGCACTTCAACTTGGGAATTAACATTCCTTGCATTTGAACATCATATTTACAGGCAAATTGGAGTCATTTTTTTAAGACATTTCCATTGAAGCAAAGAATTGTGGGTTGTGAGTGCCCACAAAGGATACACCTCATGCATCCTCCGAATTTACGTGAAAGGTGGTCGCATTCGAAGGCTGCATTCGAAGTTTCCTAATCGCTTTTCTGAAACGAGACAGACTCAATGATGTATGCTGATGACAAATGCGACCTCCGGAGGATGCATCCTTCCAAACGAGACACAGCCTGTATCAATATGCAGCACCCATAGGGGACAATATTTTTGTCCTTAATATTTTTCTTAATTTAAAAAGCAAAAAGGCACTCAAGGCTGTCCTATATTGTGAAATTAGTCACTCCGCTGTGTGTCGTGCCTTACAACGCCCTTTAGCCATGACTATATTCACAATATTGCAAGGCCTTTTGTACTTCATTGCTTAAATATGTAATTCATTAATGCATTTTTTTTATTTTTTTTTAATGTGAATAACAAAGGCATCCATCTTCAAACTGGAATAAGTTGCTGTTATCCACCTGTTTTTTTTTGTCTAACAACAATTTAACCTTAAACTAAGCTAAATTCATTTAAACCGACTAAATACTATTCATAACACTCTAGACTGTCATTTAAGTGTTAAACTTCTGGTGCACCAAGTCCAGGGTTGGGAAGTAATGGAATACATGTAACACGAATACAAATTTAAAATAAAAAATATAAGTAACTGTATTCCACTACAGATACAATTTAAATAATTGGTATTTAGAATAAAGTTACATTCATAAAGTTAAGCTAAAAGGCTAACCTAAAATTATTTTTCTAGCCTTTTACATGCACCAGGCACGATCATATTTTTTATCAAGAAAATTCACGTTAGATCATAAATTCTTTTTTACTAGTAAGATCTTTGATATTTGGGCAAAAATCATATTGTTGATAATAATTTTTGTATTGTTTTCTGGTAAAAATAAGAACCCAAATTTTTTTCATTGAAGCTTGTGTGGTTGTAAAGAGTAGCATCTTAGATTCATTTTAATATACATTTTGTTATATTTCATTTTGTTATCACTGTACAATACGGTTCAATTCATGAACAATAGTTAATGCATTCCTATATTCACTGTGCATTTTCACATTTCATGGGTTCATCCAAAAGCTGAAAAATGTTCCTTTCAGATGCTTTATATGGAGTTAGGATGAAAATAAGGTGATTTTGAACTGTTCTGAGTTCACAAAATAGGGAGCAAGGGAGCATCCTATAGCTCTCTATGCAGCTAAGTGCACTTACTGCTAAAATCTTTCCAACAAACTATAGAGTTCCTATGGGTTCACATTCTCAATAGCTGTCATTGGTTTCGACTCGATCGATACACGTAACCCATGTGCCTGCAGTCAAATGTAATTTGATTTGTACGGAAAAAAAAAATCCTCTGTTAAAATGGCAAGTAATTATATGAGTCGTGATGACAATTATGCAATCTGTAGTGTTTTCTCATATCGTGACAGCAGATGAGATCTGAGCATTCACTTCCAATGACTCACATGTTTGAAGGACCATCTGATCAACGATTTCTATAATGAACAGCAAGCAGGTCTAAATATGAATTGGACCACTTTCTATAGATCTCTCTTGATATGATTCAAAGCTGCATGACCACAACATAGCTTTAAAAGTGCTGCCAAGGAATAAACAGTAATTTGTGTTCTTTAATAAGAATTCATTATGTAAACCGTTATATTTAGTGGTTGCTGCTAAGGCAAGTATTATTGCTTATACTTAGGGTTAGGGATTTTAACAAAATGCCTGGTGGACAATAAAACAGGCATAAAGTACCATAGACTTAAATTAAAGGAGGGTTTTGAGCCACACAGATGAGTATCATAAGGCTGTATTATCTTCACAGCAGTTTCCTGGTGAAAAGAAGACTAAGCTTTACAGCAACAATGACTTTAATTCCTTTTCACACAAATTCACACGAGTAAAATGGTGACATTGAAACACTTTCACTATAGTGCTTAACTGGTAATGCAATATTTTTTAACATTTGCATTACATAACCATCTTCATTTACAAGCTTGTTCAAGTACGATCAAATTTTGCGCTAGTTCAACTGATAAGAGCATTGCACTTGCGATGCAAATTACCAGGGAACAAGTCCTGAAGAGTATGCAAGTTGACAAGTGAGTCGAAAGTGTCATAGAAGCACCACAAAATGACGTTGCTTCAGCAATTGTGTTTTTTTGTCACTTTTGCTTTTTATGACACCATTGGTTTAGTTAGGTTAGGTTTAGTGTGTAGGTGTCACCGGTCCTACTTCGAACCATCAATCCCAGCCTGGGAGTTGGACATGCTATCAAGGAGGCTAGAAAGCCATGGCCTCTAGCCTCGGTTGCTAGTGCGTCTCTTAAGGCCAGGAGCACATTGCACAGCTATCATGTACCAGCTGGCTACCATTAAACTCACCCCCCTAAAACTCACTCCTATCCGGGTCATGGCATCAGTGTCACCGTTCCTACTCGACCCGCCATATGGTGAACATTGTTAACCTCAGAACTACTAGATATGTTTAAGAAGCCACAAAAAATAATTTAGCAAAAAGTTGCCACTGTCACTAATTTTCATGAGATCGGGTAATTGGCAACCTCCAAGAACCCTCTAGAAATCACATAGGAGCATGCTTAAAACTACTCATAACACCTTAGCAACAGCATAGCAATACCCTGGTAACCACACACAACACCCTAGCATCATGGAGGCACCTTTTGCTCTAATCCGCACCTAGTACGATTGTTCACAAGCTCAGTCAATGGTTAAGGTACCAAACATGTCATGGACAATATGGCTGAAGTGTGTACAAATTTCATTGAGATATTTTCTCATGTTTACTTTGCTTTGAGTTTCCTATTATGATTCCTGCTCATTAGCTTTTAGCAGCACTATGAAGGAACATCTCTGGTTACTTAACTGTAACCCCTGTTTCCTGATAAAAGCGGAACGAGATGTTGCGCTGACTTAGCGCTTTGGGAATAAATTTAGGTGTGACCAGCTGTGAAAATGTGTGCAACACGTCAATGAAATTGACCAGAATTTCTAGCCTCTGCTGGTGACATCATTAGATGCACCTGTAGCAGGGCTATAAATAGATGCATCACAGGTGCATAGTCAGGTATTTTGTCTGAAGAGCAGTCCTGGGGCATCCCAGTGTGGCAATGAAGCGCAGCATCTCGTTCCGCTTTTATCAGGGAACAGCGGTTACAGTTAAGTAACCCAAGACATTCCCTGTCAAAAAGTAACAATTTGATGCCGCGCTGACTTAGTGCTTTGGGAACGAGAATACCCACGCCGCCGCACTGTGGATGTCCGGACCCCTTACGGTTGTGTAGTGTGCTCACAAGAGCGCGAGATGTTCTCAGACTTGAGCTTGTGATGTTGACTCAAGGACAACCTACGACGGCGAGTGGCATGAACATCCAAACTATAAAATCTTATGAATGTGTGCGGAGAGGACCAGCCTGCCGCATCGCAAATATGCTGCAGAGGGACACCTCTAGCCACGGCTTTAGAGGAGGCGACCCCTCTGGTAGAGTGAGCCCTGATACCTACTGGCGAAGCTTGACCACGCACCTCGTAGGCCAGGGCAATAGCGTTCCTTACCCAATGCGACATAGTCTGCTTGGTGGCGGCGCCCTCCTGTTGCGGCCTCCATGGCAAATGAATAGTTGCTCTGACTTACGCTGTCTGTCTGGACATTGCGCTGTCTGTTGAGAGGCGAAGAGGTCCACTTCTGCCCTGTAAAATCTCACCCAGATTTGTTCCACTACCTTTGGGTGGAGTTTCCACTCCCCCATCGGCATTTTCTGTCTGGACAGTAAATCTGCTCCCACATTCAGGCATCCAGGGATATAAACTGTCCTGACTGACAGGAGCTTGCCCTGGGTCCAAAGGAGAATCTGACGTGCCAGAGTGTTCAGCTGGCGTGAACGTAGACATCCTTGATGATTTATGTAAGAGACTGCTGCTGTGTTGTCCACCCGCACCAGGACATGGCAGCCTCTCAAATGCTGGAGGAAGTATTTCAGGGCCAGAAATACAGCCATCAACTCGAGGCAGTTGATGTGCCAATCAAGCTGATGACCCTCCCATTCACCTTGAGCTGGACGATCACTTAAGACCGCTCCCCAGCCCGTCAGGGAGGCGTCTGTCATTAGCAACCTGCGACGGCAAGACGCACCTAGAGTGGGACCCAAAGTAAGGAACCGAGGTCTGAACCACATAGAAAAGGAACGAAGTGCACAGCACGTAAACCTTATTAGCCTTAGGGGACTGGCCCTTGGATGAAATCCCCTGGTCTTTAGCCACAACTGAAATGGTCTCATGTGCAGAAGGCCCAAAGGGATCACCGAGGACGCAGATGCCATGAGACCTAGTATTCGTTGATACTGATGAACAGTGCAACCTTGGCCTAGCCTGACTTTGCTCAGGGTGTTCTGAATGGACACGATTCGAGCGGGAGACAATTGTGCCCGCATCGTGATTGAATTCCATACAAAGCCCAAATAGGTAATTCCCTGAGTCTGAGTAGAATGCTCTTTTTGACTTTGAGTCTCAGACCCAGAGAAACCAGATGAGCTAAGACGATATCCCTCTGCTGAACTGCCAGTTCTTGAGACTGTGCTAGTATCAGCCAGTCGTCTATGTAATTCAGAATGCGGATGCCCCAGAGTCGCAAAGCAGCCTGTGCTGCATCCATGCATTTCATGAATGTGCGGATGATAGGGCTAGGCCGAATGGAAGAACCCGATATTGGAAGGCTTTGCACTCGAAAGCGAACCTCAGGAACTTCCTGTGCTGTGGCAGAATTTCTATATGAAGATATGCGTCCATGAGATCGATCATGACCAATCAATTGTGATGTTGGATTTGGGACATGACCGTCTTGATAGTTAGCATCTTGAACTTGAACACCCTGACTGAGCGATTCAAGCCTTGAAGATCTAAGATCGGACGCAACCCCTCACCCTTCTTGCGAACCAGGAAGTATCTGCTGTAATAACCTGACTCTTTCTCTGGAAGGGGAACATGTTCTATGTTCTAAGAGATTTTGCAGTTCTTTCCATAGTAGACATGCTTGCTCCGGTTTCACGGTAGTGGAAACCACGACATTAAAACGCGGAGGGCGCGAACAAATTGAATTCTGTAGCCTTTTTTCTACTGTTTTTAGGACCCACATATAAATACCTGGTAGAAGTTTCCACACTGCCAGGTTCTCTGAGATGGGTATTAATTTTGACACTTCCTGTTGAGGGGATGTCGAATGTTCCGTGTCCTGGACTAAGGCAGGAAGCAACGGTACACCCAACATTTCGCTGGATGCCTCTAACTCCCGAAACACCAGAGGCGGCTGGAATGAAGAGGTTTCGTGGGGGTATTGGGAGGGTCGAAGTTGATGATAAAAGCGCCACGTCCTGAGGGGGGCTTCCCCCACAAAGCACAAAGACCATGAGGGTTTTTTCCTCTTAGAAATGACTGCCCTGAGGTCTTGCTTTGGGGGCTGCAGAGGGTGTGAGCTGGTCCCCTGTCCCTACGAGGGGGAGCTTGACTCGCCACGCTTGGTTTCTGAGTCTCCCTTCTAGAACGACCGGGGCGAGGCTGCTCCCCCTGAGTGCGGTGAGGAAGGAATTGCCCGAAGGCTTCCTCGTGATTTTTCTCCTCCTGGAACCTGGTGATAACTACATTCATAGCATCACCAAATAAGCCAGAAGGTGAAACCAGGGCATCGAGAATGAAAACTTTGTCCTTGTCTCTGATGCTCGACAGGTTGAGCCATAAGTGTCTCTAAATGCTGACTAAAGCAGACAAAGACCGGCCAATGGCACGGGCCATTTGCTTGATCGCATGGAGAGACAGATCCGTGGCTTGATGAAGCTCGGAGAAAGCCTCTGCCCGCACTCAGGTCCTTCAGCAGACCAGCCTGGTACACCTGTACCTGTAACACTGCCATAGTGTGCAGGGCAGCACCAGCCTGACCTGCTGCCTTATAAGCCTTCCCCACAAGTGTGGAGGTGGTCCTGCACGGCATTGTGGGGAGAGTGGGTCTTTTTAACGATGATGCCGAGCCAGGTGAGAGATAACCCGCAAGTGTCTCTTCAACCAGCGGCATCACCGAATACCCCTGTGTCTCAGCACCCACAATAGTTGAATATATCAACGTCGAGGGCACGAAGACACAGGAAGTATAAGATTTCCTCCATGAATGAGAGAGCTCCTCATGGAGGTCATCAAAGAAAGGAAGGGACTGATGAGGCGTTCCCTTCCCTCGGCCACTAGACAGAAATCTGCCCTCCAACTTGGAGCGTTTGGGGGTCTCTTGTTCGCAAATTCTTCCGATGATTTATTATCATGCCCGGAATGCTCAGAGGTGGGTAACTCGAATAGATTCATGGTCCCCCTCATGAACCGAAGAGGCGCTGGAGCGCACTTCAGGATCACGGGAAGGACCAGCTGGATCTGGGTAGAGAGCGAGATGGAAGTGTGGGTGCTGACTTTCGGAAGTAAGACGAGTGCGATGCATTTTGACTGAGAACAGATCGCAATGCTCACACCCGCCCCAATGCAAGAGCAGCATGCTCTTCCCCCAAACATACAAAACAAAACCGACGTGTGTCCCTCTCAGCTATAGAGCGTAAACAAGGGAACACAACGCTTGCTCTCTTTCAGTCATTTTCTTTTTTTTTTTGGGAGAAAAGAGAAAGGTTTCTGCACACTGCCTAACAAAATCTAACTCCTAACAGAGGAAAGTAGAAAGTTTCTGACAGGCTCATGAAGCACGCGCACACAGAGTGATCTGAAGACAAAAGATCTGACGATGCACCTGTGATGCATCTATTTATAGCCCTGCTACAGGTGCATCCAATGATGTCACCAGCAGAGGATATAAATTCTGGTCATTTTCATTGACGTGTTGCACACATATTCACAGCTAGTCACACTTAAAGTTGTTCCCAAAGCGCTAAGTCAGCACAGCATCAAAGTGTAGCTTTTTGACAGGGAGCAATTATTATTTGCTTGCCTAGATTATTTTTCAAACTAAATCAGATCATGTTTGCACGCTAAGGACTCTTGCCCAAAAGTAAGTGGAGAGCACTTGTTTCTGAATGGCAGGAAATGACCTTAAGAGCACAAATCCTGAGTAGCAGTGACTTAAAACAATATGAAGCATTTTTTTTGCCAGCAAACAGCTCTATTTTTCAATGCAGGCACTTCAAACTGTTTATTTTTTAATCTGAGTTTATTATTGTGAAGCAGATCAGATGAATTCTCTCTGGCTAAAAATCAGAAAAAGAATTCAAAATACGCCCACAGATTGATCGCCGTAAAAACACACCCCACCGTGAGTCCCGATGGAGGGCTGTAACCTCGGTGAGTTGAGACAGCTGCTTGAATGACTTGGGCTCTCAACAGGTTGCGTGATTCATTTTGTGAGTCAACTCGAGCCTTAGTCTTTCTGCATGTGTGATTCACCCACGGCCATTCATTTACATGACTATCCAGAGTGTAGCAGTCAAAGGAACAGAACGGGGAGTCATGTAGGGCATGAGATAGTCTTTTCAAACAGTGGTGGACAGTAACCTGCTATAAATAGGCTTGCATATTGTCTTTACTCCCTCTTTGTAGAGACGTCTGTGAATTAAGATTTTGTTCAATAGCCTGATATACAGTAGATGCAATGCCATCATTTTGTGTAGAAAAGTGGGCACAGGTTTATGCCAGGTTTAAAGAATTGGACTTTAAAGTTTAAGCGTGTTATTTTTGCACCACTAGCTGCACCAAACAGAACTGCAGTAAATAAAAATACATCAATTTGGTCTACTTTGGTACAGTTCAGGATTATAGTCCAACAGATGTTTTTTTCTGTAATAATAATAATAAATAAATAAAGGCATTTAAATGCAGAAAAACATTCAATTAGTGCTTCTAGGTCTGACCACCAGCAGAAAGGGAATAGAGAGAGTTCATGTTTTACTTTCAATTACTAGTAATGAGCACTTCGCTTTGACCCTTGGTGACAGTACTGAAAGTTTCGTTTTCTGATTTTTCCATCCAAGACAACACAAGATTTGTTTAATAATTTCTAGTCTCCTTTTGTTACATGACTTAAGGTACCCAACCATAACATCTTTTTATCCACTTTATATAATGGATAAATAAGTTTCTCAGGTTACATATTCTGTCTCTGGCTGTTTTGACTTTCTCAATTTTCAATGGATATAAAATATAGAGTTACATAAGATTGTGGCTCATGGCATGTGTAACCAGCCCTGAAATCTCTACAGATCCATTTGTGTAAACAAAAGGAGTAAATAACAAATAAAGTTCCAAAAATTACGAGCTATAATAAGTTAAGAAATGACCAAGACTCCCAAGCTATAAATCAAAACAAAGTGTTTTTTATGTACAGAAGTAGTTGAAGTGAAGAGTGAGTAAAGTGCAAAAAGTGAAAATATGAAATATACACAATATTTACAATGACGATGGATAAAGGGGGGTAAAAAGTGATCAAATCAAAGAGCAAAACAAAACAAAGCCCCCTCTAGCTTTTATCCCATTCCCTCTAAAACTGACAAACAAAAGAACAAGGTGAAACTTGCATCCAAGATGCCTTAACTTATCTACTCTTACTAACAATAATACAAATCTTTCAAGGGGTGGCAATCACTCCTTACCTTGTGTGTCTACTGCAAAATCAGTATAACTACATGTGCACCATGTACATCACATGACATACTTACCTGACCTCTTTTCCTCTACAGTATGTTTAACAGGCACAAATTACACAATTACAGAACATAAAACAACAATAACGAATGACAAGAATTCGAGAGTAAGCAGGACAGTTATAAATGGTTACATCGCAAGATTAACAGGCACAGAAGAGTAGATATTAAAAGACAACGTGATACAAAGTGAGCCAACGACAGACTGCTCACAATGAGTTACAGACGGGTAATTAACAGGCGTAGTGAAAAGCTGATTGGCAGAGGTAGGGTGATGACATCAGAACAATGACAAGTGTCTGTGAGTATAATAGAATGAGACGGAGCAAGAGAAAGAGAGAGAAAACAAACAAACAAAAACACAGACACATACAGGATGTAACAATATATTATAACTGACAATTACAAATCACAATGCACCTTCCTAAATTATGCAAATATTTTTTCATTATAGTATGGAACAATACAATTTTTTTTTTAGCGCATCAGTTTGCATTCAAATGAAGCTATTCCAAACACAGTGTACCAAAGTAGTTGAAATGTCTTAAACATAATTTAACATGTATTCTTAATATATGTTGAAATAAAATATATACAGTACTAGGGGTGTAACGGTATGACATTTTCACGGTATGATAACGTCACAAAAATTACCACAGTATTATGGTATCATGTATTGTGGTGCATTGATAATACTATTAGCAGTTTAATATTTGGTTATGAAATTTGTGATGATGATTGCCCAGTTAACATTTCAGATATGCATTTGTATGCATTCAGTAATTTGTTACATTTGTGATTTAGTTAAATTCTACAATACTTACTGAAAATATATTATTCATTTGCAGTTTATTTATTGCCATTTTGTTTCACTGTCAATTTCCTGCACACCAAAAGCCATGCACTTTCTAAACACTATTTAGTACTATGTTTTACAAGTAAAACATATTATTAGTGGTATCAAACACATTGTTGGCCTACTCTTGCTCTGCACTTAGGCAAATTAACAAAAAGTTCACACATCGTAATGTTGAGCAAGTGCTTAAAACAGTTTGCTGCATTTGTGAATGTGACAAAGCATAAACGTAACTTTCACCTAACTAGTCATTACATATCATGCAAAACTACATTGAATCTGGTGTTTTCATGGAACAGGCTATAATTTACTATCCTGTATACTGTATATAAGTATTCATCTTGCAAAGTCAGTGAAATGGTGCTTAAGGTTCGAGGTGTTTCCCACCTGAGAAGATTTCAATGGTATGATAACCTTCCGCTTTAAAATTGAGGTGTATTGTGAAACCTTGAAACTATGAAATCCCTGTACACTACATTACATTCTATATGTAAGGGATAATTGTAATGTTTTAGCTGGCAATGGCAATGACGATGTGTAAAACCCAAGTGCAGTTTTATTAAATAACCGTGAAATCCAAAACCCTAACTTTAAATGAGAACTAAACTAGACATAAACATGGCCTGATCTAAACTAGACTTAGCATGACTTAAACATGACATGAACTATGAAAGTGCTACCAAACAAACATCAATACTAGACACAAGACAAGGGCAAACATGAGGGCTTAAATACATGGACATGGGGAAACATAAGCCAATGAACAAACAGAACTCTAAACAAGATAAGGCAATTAACTAAAACCAATGACAAACTAGAACTGATAACAAAGTAATCAAACTATGAACCAATGAAAACAAGACACATGAACATGGAGGGAAACAGGAAGATCACATGACAAGGAAACAGGAACAAAACATGACATGAACTTTTCAAAATAAGAGACATGAGAAACAGGAACCAACTGAATAAACATGACAATAATGCATGGTTAGGTGTGCGTTAGGTAGATAAAACCATAGCAATGTCTCATTATGGAGGATAGCAAAGTTTAATGCACATTGCAGCCAATCAGAATTGAGTATTCCAATTGACTATGGTATAATAAAAACATTTTGTTAGTGATATCAGATTAACCAACATTGTCCATATCATGTTTCTTGTAATGCACTTTTTATTTGGACATTAATTTTCCAAAAATGCAGCTGGAAAAATGTATTCATTTCCGTTAATCAGTTCTTTTAAAATGTTTGTTTAAATGAATGGATTCAAAACATAAACTGAGCAATTTGTTTGTTTCATTACTCAAAAATGTTTATTAAAGTCCCTGTGTGACATTTTGCATATATTACAATGTTTTAATGAAAAATATATGTTGGTAAATATTGCTTTTTATTATGCAAATATGACCTATTATTTAAATATTAAGGGGCCAATTTACACCAATGTAGTGTGTGGTATTTCAGCGCAAAATACTCATCTTAACCACCAGCAATCTCTCTGTGTTTTGAGTATGTAAATTTAGTCATTGTCATTCCTATCCACAGAATCACACCTCCTTTCTAGATACAGTGTCATAAAAAAGTATGTGACCCCTTTGAAATTAGCTGGTTTTCTGGTTTTCAAAAAATGTGAACTCATCTTCATCAAAGTCAAAAATATAGAGTAGCATTCCAATGTGTTCTTTGGCAAACTTCAGGCACACAGCAATATTTGTGTTGGAAAGCAGCGGCTTCCTTCGTGATGTCCTGCCATGGTCACCATGCCTGTTTAATGCTTTCTGTATAGTAGACTCATGAACAGAGAAGTAAACCAGTTCCAATGATTCCTTCAAGTCTTTAACAGTAACTTTAGAGTACTTTTTTCCTCAATGAGCATTCTGCTGTGTGCCCTTTAAGTCATCTTGGCTGGACGGCCACTTTAAGGGAGAATAAATTGTCTACACAGGAATAAATTGTCTCCATTTATAGACAATTTGTCTAACTGTGGACAGATGAATGTCATAGCTCTTCGAGATAACTTTGTAACCCTTTTCAGCTTTATGCAAAGCAAACATTCTTGATTGTTTATCTCTTTTTTGCGAGGTATGGTCCACGTAACCACATGCTTCTTGTGAATAGCATATTAAAAATGTTTGAGTGCTTTTTATAAGTCAAAGTAGCTCTAACCAACACCTCCAATCTCATTTAATTAATTGGATGTCAGGTTTGCTAACTTGTGACACTAGTTAGCTTTTGTTGACATCATTTGCCTAGGGGTTCAAATACTTTTTCCACAGTGAATGTTTGAATGATGTATACAATACAATAACTTGTGTTTTATTAGTTAAATCAGATTGTGTTTGTTCATTACTGTAACTTAGATGAAGATCAAACCAGATTTAATAAAAATGTATACATAAATGCAGGTAATTCCAAAGGGTTCACACATCTTTTCTTGCCAATGTAAATTAGGCTTATTATAGATTGTGCTTCAATCACAAAAATTGCCCAGCATAATTTACATTATGCTATTACCGCCAGATGAAAGCAAATGATAAAATGAATTTTATTTAAAAGATATGTATGAAAATGAGCACAAGGGAGATATTGATCTTATCAGCAGTAATTCATAAAAAAAATGGAGGAGTGTTATAACCTGGCATCCAGGTGTGCGGTGTAGTCAAGCGCACTTTCTGCACATTAAAGAGATGATTCAGGCATCTGAACCACAGTAGTGAGTAATATTGCTGAGTTCCGTCAGACTGTATCAGATCACGGTGATCTGCTGCATCCTCTGCTATAGAGCGCAGAGAATCAGAGCCCTCAACTTTTGTTAGCAAATTGCGTTCAGGTTTTGTGGGCATGTTTGCGCTGTTGCCTGATCTGCATAATTCCTTCAGTGAATCGGGCGCCAAACCAGTGCATGCAAAAAACTGCCGCTTTTACTGGGAGCAATTCATCCTTGGTGAATTCCTTCCTAAATATGAAATTAATAATAAAAACTAAAATGTATAATACATGCTACATTTTTACAAGGGCTGTTTGATTCCAGAAATTTTGGAATCTACTCTGATTCCAATTCCAGGTTGGAACTATTTTTCTTGATTATTCAGAAATAAACTATATTATTTATGAATGATAGTATGAATGCCAAAATTTCATGTGAAGCCCCTGAGTGCCATCGATTCCCCTGCAAGGAGTCGACTTTTGATTCCCAATGTCTCTGAATAGAAAACTCCCAGACCTAATTTTTTATTGTATTTAACTTCCTGCATTACACATTTAGTATCTAATTTCAATAATGGCTTTTTGGTTGAATGATGGTTCCTCTGACAAAAGCTCTTAAGCCATTTCATATTTTCATTTCTAAATTCAGTACATAAACATCAAGCTAAACATCAAAAGGCTGAAAAATTGTGATATATATTTTTAGCCATATTTCCCAGTCTTAAGAATCACTCTAATCAAAGACACCAAGCGCTCATTCTAGATTGCACCCGAATTAGTCAAAAAGTCTTGGCCTGCAAACAGGCTTCAGTCACACCCTTCCTTGCTGTGGAAAGCAGTGTCAGAACTTTGACTGGTTCAGTCTGGTTCTTCTTGCCACCAACCGTTCCACACCTCCCTGTGCTAGTCTGGACGTGTATTTATGTGTGTGTGACAATCCCAACACACATTTAGTGCACAAAAGCCACACGACTTCTCCAGTGAGTCACACAAATCTCTAGGGCACTGGGATCTCAGTATGCACGAAGAGAACCCTTGGATTATCGTGTGTGTGCGTTGAGGTTATCATGCATATTTCGCTCTATAATGGTCTTGGTACTGAAAGGCAGTAAAATATAGAATGTCAACATAATCAACAAGAAGAATAAGTCTGACAATCATCTGACAAGCTGACCTTTTAAATAAATGCTCCTATCCACCACACCCAGCCCTGAATACAATTACAAAGATCATGGAGAGGAAGTCTCAACTTATGTCTTTGTGATCAGTGTTTTAAAAGGGTCATGTCATGAGGAATTACATTTTCCTTGATCTTTTAACATAAAGGAGCTCGATGTACTATGAAAATGAGGTTAAAGCTTCCTCCCCAGTCCAAAAAGAGCATTTATTGAAACTAAGCTTGAAAAAAGATTTGTTCTGTTTTTTTTGTAACGTCACATGGATGAATGAATGAACACATAGCCGTCCACATTTGCACAACAATCACATCTATTGGGTGATCAAAAACTGGGTGATCTGAAACCCAGTTACCACAACAATATGTGGGAAAGTCTGTCAAACCTTTTTGTTTTTCTAGCTGTGTGTAGCACCTTCAACTCTGCATTTTGAGTTACAACATTAGAAACAAAATGTTTTCACCATTTCAGTTCGATCTTCGCTATTTGAGCAGTAAATGTTACAGAGTAACGGGCTTTGCAAAGAGGTTGGGCCAGTTAGAAACTATATTAAGACACAACAGCAACCCTGAAGCCTGAATATGAGCACCAGAGCTCAGTGATCAATGCACTTGCTTATTTCAAATGTGATGAGGGCATTTCTAAAAGCCGCAGAAGTTTGATCCATTTGATAGCAAAGTCCAATTCGTGGTTGGTATTGTTGTCACGCAAGGGTGTAGATTCCAGGGGAGATGGGGGGTGGTAACCACACACCCAACAATTAAAACAAGCAAGTACAACCAACAATATTTATACCATGTTCAATGGAAACATGGTTTAATTCTTCACGCTGCAATAACATGAAAAATTATATCTCATTCCATAGATATGTGAGCACCCCTGCTGTAAATGATGGCAATGGAGGATTTTCTTTGACTACCACATAAAAAACTACCATATGACAATAGCCTCCCCCTACCCAGCGCACTTTACATTTCTGTCCCAGAGAATCAAGTTGATTGCAGTGCTGTACTATTAGCAGGGCTTCTAAGGTTTTTAAGCATGTGGGGGTCCTAAGCAAAATCCTACTTGGAGGCCACCCACAATAATATTATTTATGACTTGGACATTGGGGAGTCCAGCTACATGACCCAAATTACACAAATACCTTTTTTCCGCATTCTCCAATTATCCCTTAACCTGTTGATACGCAATTCCCCCGCACGCGGTGGTGACGTCACTCTGCTTACATTTAATATAGAATTTACTGTCTATAAATGTAATTAATGTTAACAAATTATACATCTTTTCAAATATCCAAGGGTTCAACATTGATATCCGAATCTCTGTTTCATGATAGCAATGCTCCAGAAACAGCAATTTAGTTATTTGTGCCAGGAGATCAAATGAAAACATGCAATATCAAAACGGGATTTCATAGCTTTGTTATGAAAATGTGATCACCAGATGAATCCAGTTCGCCACACTTGGGTCAACTGTCCATGACAAGAGTTCATTGAAAAACATCCAATAGCATTTTTTGTCCATAAAAGTGATAAATCTGAGAAATATTGATATATTCTCCATTGTTTACATGAGATCTCGCCTGAAAGAATTACCTTTGTCGTCGTTCTTCAACAAACTATGCAATCTGAGCAGCATTCATGTTGTAAAACTGTATATTATCTTATATATTAGAGTCTTATAAACAAAATGAGCATGTCTCCAACGTTTTAAAAAAAAAATGCGGCATAGTTTTATTCACAATAGCCAAGCAGTGCAGTCAGATTTTGTGTCGTCTAATGAAAGGCGGAGCCTTAATTTTACTCTGTATACCGGCTGCGATTTTACAGAGAAAAAAGCTTGCAGGAACCTCAGTTTTTGTTAGATAATCTTCAAATTTGAAACATAACTTCTTTAGACTTGTGGCTTTGAGAACATTGTATTTCTGGGATGTCTTGGCACTACTATTATTGTTTTTTTGGATTATAAAAACATGTTCAGCACAAAATATTTCTATTACTATAAACTTCCACTTCTCTAGCTTTCAAAAATAACAACATGTATTGATCCTGTCTTTTTTCAAAAGATACTACAACTGTGTCCATACTCCAAAAGGTCAAGTAAATATAACCATTTAAGTTCAGGTATATCATTTTCATGGTTTGTGCTTAAAAAGTGGGTGCTTATCAACAAGTTAATATAAATACTAAAATAAAAATGAAATATACTGGAAAAACTAAACTAAACTAACAAATAACTAACAAACAAAACTAAACTAAAACTAACAAATAACTAGCAAACAACACTAAAACTAATAAATAACTAACAAACAAAACTAAAACTAAACTAAAACTAACTAACAAACAAAACTAAAACTAACAAATAATTAACAAACAAAAGTCAAACTAAACTAAACCGAACAAATAACTAACAAACAAAACTAAAACTAACAAATAACTAACAAACTAAACTAAAACAAACAAATAACTAACAAAACTAAAACTAACAAATAACTAGCAAACAAAACTAAAACTAAACTAAAACTAACAAATAACTAACAAACTAAACTAAAACTAACAAATAACTAACAAACTAAACTAAAACAAACAAATAACTAACAAAACTAAAACTAACAAATAACTAGCAAACAAAACTAAAACTAAACTAAAACTAACAAATAACTAACAAACTAAACTAAAACAAACAAATAACTAACAAAACTAAAACTAAAAATAGCAAATAACTAACAAACAAAACTAAAACAAACAAATAACTAACAAAACTAAAACTAATCTAAAACTTACAAACAAAACTAAAACAAAACTAACAAATAACTAACAAACAATTAACTAACAAAACTAAACTAAAACTAACAACTAACTAACAAACAAAACTAAAACTAAACTAAAACTAACAAATAACTAGCAAACAAAATGAAAACTGAACTACTTGAGGTATGAAAGGTAATTTATGCAATTTGTGTTGTAGAACAAAAGGTCAACATATCATCAAGTAATGTTTACCACAGACATTATTTTGGGAAATCCCGAGGCATTCTTCAAACAATACCCCATAATGACAATGTGAAAGAAGTTTGTTTGTAATCTTTGCAAATATATAAAAAATGTATGTGAATGTGAATACTTATGTACATAAGTATTCACAGCCTATGCTCAATACTATGTTGAAGCACCTTTGGCACCAATTACAGCCTCAAGTCTTTGTGTATGATGCTACAAGCTTGGCACACCTATTTTTGGGCAGTTTCTCCCATTCATCTTTGCAGGACCTTTCAAGCTCCATCAGGTTGGATGGGGAGCATCGGTGCACAGCCATTTTCAGATCTCTCCAGAGATGTTCAATCGGGTTCAAGTCTGGGCTCTTGCTGGGCCACTCATGGACATTCACAGAGTTGTCCCGTAGCCACTCCTTTGTTATCTTGGCTGTGTGCTTAGGGTCATTGTCCTGTTGGAAGATGAACCTTCACCCCAGTCTGAGGTCCAGAGCGCTCTGGAGCAGATTTTCATCAAGGATGTCTCTGTACATTGCTGCATTCATCTTTCCCTCAATCCTGACTAGTCCTCCAGTTCCTGCCGCTGAAAAACATTCCCACAGCATGATGCTGCCACCACCATGCTTCACTGTAGGGATGATATTGGCCAGGTGATGAGTGGTGCCTGGTTTCCTCCAGACATGACGCTTGCCATTCAGGCCAAAGAGTTTGTTTCTCATGGTCTGAGAGTCCTTCAGGTGCCTTTTGGCAAACTCCAGGCGGGCTGTCATGTGCCTTTTACTGAGGAGTGGCTTCCGTCTGGCCACTCTACCATACAGGCTTGATTAGTGGAGTGCTGCAGAGATGGTTGTTCTTCTGGAAGGTTCTCCTCTCTCCACAGAGAAATGCTGGAGCTCTGTCAGAGTGACCATCGGGTTCTTGGTCACCTTCCTGACTAAGGCCCTTCTCCCCCCTCGCTCGGTTTGGCCGGGTGGCCAGCTCTAGGAAGAGTCCTGGTGAGTTCCAAACTTCTTCCATTTACTGATGATGGAGGCCACTGTGCTCATTGGGACCTTCAATGCTGCAGACATTTTTCTGTACCTTTCCCCAGATCTGTGCCTCGATACAATCCTGTCTCGGAGGTCTACAGACAATTCCTTGGACTTCATGGCAGAATTTAAGTGTGGTTCGGACCAAAAAAAAAAAAGAACAAAGCCTAAAATATGACTATAAAAGGCATTATAAGTGGACATCAGTGGGATAAAAACAAAATATCAAAAGCAATGATTGGTTCTTATCACGTCTTGTGACCAAAGTGCAATATGACGTCGTGAAATGTGGTCACAAGGCGCAATGAGAACCAGTAAGGTTTAATGTTATTGCTGTAGCCCCAATATTTGATTTAAGTGCTTTATCAGTTGTTTGATTTGAGAGTGAATAACATCCTAAATTCTGTTTTGTTCATTGCACAAAGTGATCATATCACTTCAGAAGACTTGGAGTATAGTGCAGGATTCGTATCAATTACTTTTAATTTTATGCCTTTGGTTTGTCCCTTTTCAAGCTTGACAATCTGGAGTCACTATTCTCTGTCATTACATGGCAAAAAATTGGTGTTTCACGGCAGAAAGTCAAATGGGTTTCGAGTGACATTAGGGTGATTAAATAATGACATTTTTAATTTTGAGGTGAACTATTCCTATTAAGAAATGTATGATATAACCCTTTAAGCATTTCGGTGCTCTTTAACTTTTTTTTCCTGCAGAGTCCTCCATGTTACCAGCTTCCGTGTGTGTGGGTGGGTTTACACAAGAGCCGACCGGATCAGAGCAGTCCCTCTACACGTGGGCCTAAGGTTGAAGGGTATAAGGGGAGAGGTAAGCGAACACTATTGCTATTGAGTTACTGAGTAACCAGTGTGATTACTTTCCTCTTAAAGGCTTCTCAGGCAGCGCTTCTGCACCATTTCTACCCCTCCTCCTCTCCTAACCTCAGCCTTTGTCTCTCGATTGCCTTAATCGAGTTAGTCAACACCCTACCGAGTGCTCCTCCACTGAAAACATCGGTAATTCATCTAGTTAGCAGAAAAGCTGGAGGACACATCATTTAACTTCCATTTAACCACCTAGTGCTTGGTTCAGAACAGCTACAGCGTCATTTACCACAGAATTGCTACAGACATTAACGTGTTATTCTTTCTCTATTTGTTTCTAGTTTAGAAGAATAGGCAATTCACAACAGTCTCTGTTCAAGCTAGGTTTCTCTGTGCTCCTATTCCTTATGTTTTTCATCTTTATTTCTCTCTCATCATACCTCAGGACCCAAACAGATCACAACACACAGTCACAACACCTGCTCTGTTTATTTCCTGGCACTGAGACCCAAAAGGGGCAGCACAACATTGTGTATACAGAAGTTCTCATGTCATGGCCCACAGATATACATCTACTTAAAATAAAAAGGATAGTAGAAAGAGACACTGTCTATTAAATTCTTACAGTGGCAAAAAAAAGTATACGAACCATTTGAAATTAGCTAGTTTTTTGCATTAATTGATCATAAAATGTGATCTCGTCTTCATCAAAGTCACAAGTGTAGACAAACACAATGTGCTTAAAGGTGCTATATGTAATAATTTTACTGTACTGAAATCATAAAATGACCATAATATGTCATTAGAGATTTAGAAAACATGCTAAGATGAAATACTGGCTTCTCCAATAACAATGCTACAGCCATGAAGTTTCCATTCTGGCCAGAATTTCTGTTTATGTTTTGGCCTTTGTGTTCCAGCCTACTGCCCACTCACAATAGTATTTCGACACCGCCAGGTTGCCAGATTTGAACATGTTTGCAGGCAAACAACACTGCGTGCTGCAGCCATGGATATGAGATAACAGATTCCACCCGACCTAAAAAGCCTCGCCATCCATCTAAAAACCACCATGACCAGAGGCGTAGTAAAACAAGGATAAATATTGGAGATGCCTTTGGAAGATGGAGACAGCTTAAAGCCCAGAAATCCTTAAAAACGGATGCTGAGCTAATTTGCTTGTCAACATTCTGGCAACCTGCATGAGCTTCAATGAGCTTGAACTGCAGTACCCATTTCAAACACTTGTTGTCAAGCTTACATATAGCACCTTTAAGCTCAAAACACACAAACAATTATAATCTTTTATATCTTTATTGAACACATCCCATTAAACATTCACGGCGCTGTGAGAAAGAGAACCCTTGGATTTAATAACTGGTCGAGCCTCCATTTGCAGGAATAACCTCAACCAAGCATTTCCAGAAGCTGTGGATTAGACCTGCACAACACTCAGAAGGAATTTTGGACTATTCTTCCATACAGAATGGATTCAGCTCAGCCATATTCTTAGGATGTCTGGTGTGAACGGCTCTCTTGAAGTCATTCCACAGCATCTCTAGTTTAAGGTCTGCACTCAGACTGGGCCACTCCAAAAGTTGGATTTTATTTTCTTGAAGCCATTTTGTATTGGATTTACTTCTATGTTTAGGGTCATTGTCCTGCTGCATCACCCAACTTCTACTGAGCTTCAACCACCCTGAAATTAACCTGTAGTATATCTTGATAAGCTTGGGTATTCAGCCCCAAATCATCATTCTCCCCCCACCATAGCTCACTTTTTATATTTTCATTTTGGTCTGCCCTTTTTACACCATACGTAGTGCTGCTTGTTCTTCCCAAACAATTAAAACTTATTTCATCAGTCAGCAAAAATTGTTTCCAGTAGCATTGTGGAGTGTCAAGCAAATTTCAGGTGTGCAGCATTGTTTTTGTTGGAAAGCAGCAGCTTCCTTCGTGATGTCCTGCCATGGACACCATGCCTGTTTAATGCTTTCCATATAGACTCATGAACAGAGATGTTAACCAGTTCCACTGACTCCAAGTCTTTAGCTGTCACTCTAGGGTTCTTTTTGTACCTCATTGAGCATTCTGCGGTGTGCCCTTTGAGTCATCTTGGCTGGACGGCCACGTCTAGGGAGAGTAACCACAGTACTAAATTGTCTCCATTTATAGACAATTTGTCTAACTGTGGACAGATGAATATCTAAGCACTTCAGGATAACTTTGTAACCCTTTCCAGCTTTATGAAAAGCAAACAATTCTTGATCTATGGTCTTTTGAGATATCTTTGTTGCGAGGCATTGTCCATATCAGTAGATGCTTCTTGTGAATAGCAAACTAAAAATATTTGAGTGCTTTTTACAAGTTAAAGTAGCTCTAACCCACACCTCCAATCTCTTTTTATCAATTGGTTGCCTCCTGGCTTATATTTTAAAATAAATTAAGTAGAAAGCGGTACTGTCTCAAACTCTAGATTATCTAAAATATATTTGAAAATAATACTTTTTGCAGAAACATGCACTTTCTTAAATTCTTATCTAAAATATATGTGAAAATAAAAGTCTTATTTTATATATATATACCAAATTAGTAGAAAGCACTGTCTAAAATGTTTATTTTAAATAAAAATAGCATAAAAGACATTTACTCTTAATTTCTTTATTTAAAATGTATATAAACATAGTAATAGTGTAGAAAGAGGCACAGTCTCTTAAATTATTATATATAAAAAAAAAACATTGTAGAAATAGAAAGGCCTGCAAACAACAACATATTAGGTATAGCAACCCTCATTAGCCATGGTTGAAAATAAAAATCATGGTATACATTCATAATTACACAATAATATTATAATAACCGATGAACCAATGGGCTATTGTTTTGATGAAAGCAGCACCAAACATCATGATCTCACACCGCCAGATATAAACTCATGAATGAGTAACCAGACTCCACCCCATACTACTATTAACCCTCTGATGTAGTACACAATGTAATAGTGTCTCCAAGCAACAGAGATCATGCTGAACATTTACGAATGCGTCACCACTTTCCTGCGACTCAACAACAACAAAAACAGCAACAGCATCACCTTCAAAATCTAGACAATGGCCCAAGCAATAACAACAGCATATGAGTCTGAAATGGTACTATTTGGAAATGTGGTATGTGGTATTTGGTATGTGGTTTTTTGAAGGTTCCATGAATACGCACAAAGTATTCCCATTAGATAAGCAAACATTTTTTCAGGGTCGGGGTGAAAAGATTTGGACAATAGGGCATCGCTGACATGCTTGGTACTGTAAAAGCATTTTGGGGCACTGATAGGGGAGTACTTATTTTACTTTGTAAAATACATGAGCAAAGTGCATTGATGGTCAAGCAAAACCAAACTGAATCTTCATCTTTGTCTCATATGTTTCTCCTAAATCTCTTAGGATAAATAAACAGACACAAAGAGTATAGACATACATTAAGAGTATTATCTCATCAAATCTAAGCATAGTTTAACAAATCTTCTGAAACTTTAGAGAGATGTGACATAAGTCTTAACCAAAAGTCTACATATGATCTCCATTGAATTACCCTGCTGTTCTGGAAAAGATATTAAAGATATCTCAATAGTGATTTTTCAGTCCTTTAGGTCTGCATGCGTGTGAAGTGCGCAAAAACAAAAATAATTTTCTTCTTATATAAGAGCAGCGCATCTATTTTAGCCCTCAAATAAAAGGGAAATTGAAAACTGCAATATAATATTGACGTGGCATTAAATGGTCCAAATTTGTTTAAGAGTGTTATAAAAAGTTCCACTCCCATTTATAGTGTCAAAAACTCAGGCTGTGATTTTTGTTTTTCCTCAGCTCTTTAGAATTAGACCATGAGCATCTGGCCCTCTGACAGAGCAATGAATAACCACATGCAGAACAGAAGGGAACCCGGGTGCTCCACTGAGCTGCTAAATAAAATCCCTTATTCATGCTCCCCAACATAGGGACACGATGTCTCTGTTTTATGTAACATTAGATAAGCTTAATCTCACAGTCTCTTTAACACAGATTTTATTCACTATGATATCACCATTCCAAGAAAGCATAAGGTTGTTGTTAGTTAGTTGTATTTGCTAAGGCAAGCATTACTATTGCTATACACTAAGCAATAAACTTCATAGCATAACTCATCCTATACACGTTTGTGCTGTGGATACGAGTGATACCTTGAGTGATAAGTCGACATGTGAGTCGAAATGTCATAGAAGCACCACAAAATGACACAACATTTCCTTTTTAAGACACAATCGGTTAGGTTTAGGTTTAGGGTTGAGCGGTAGGTAGGTTTTGTTGATTTAAAACTCGATATTAACCTTCAAAACCGTATCTGATTGGGAGAAAATGTAACTCACTTTTATCACGGAACTGCTGTGGTACATGTACGTATAATGTCATTTCGCAAAAATGTCATTTTCATAGATCTGAGCCATATCTAGAGATCAGGATATCACAGAAATGTCATTTTTTATTATTTTTTTTTCACCTGGATCATAAAGCACCCCCATAGAAAAGCACTAGTAACCACCCACAACACTGTAGCAACCACATATTAACACAAAAACCCCAACAACATACCTTAGCAACCGGAGGGCAATGCCATAGCATAAATCTATGATTAAAAATTAGACCCTAAGAATTTTCACAATTATAGTCAAAAAGCTTATACCGATTTCCATGACAACAGTGTAAATTTACAAATTAAAGGTCACATAAAAACGTTTCTAACGTTAACCAATATCTTTCGAAGCGCCTCAAAAGCAGACCTATAATTAACCCAGCGGTGTCGAAGTATACGTGAAGGTCATCAAAATGAGTGTCTTCTGTGAATGATTCTAATTGATCTCATTAAATCAAGCAGACGATAGCGAGCATGTACATTACATAACCAGCTTTCATTCTAATACAATTAATGCAAACAGGGGAGCTGGTGAAGAGGAGGTAGCCACCAAGATTAACCGAACAATAGCCATCTAAGAATTTGGCTGAGATGGTGAATTCCTCGGACAGTCTAGAAGAATAAAGCAAATAAAGCTAGGGGGTGAACGTACAAAAAGCGGAATGCACAAATCTAGTGTTGGAGAATAAATTAACCCAGATATATTCATGTGATCTGCATTTGATATGTAGGAATTCATAGAAATGTCAAATATGTGTGTATATGGGAAAATATACTGTATGTTACATCTTTTTTGCAGTATTTGAACTCAAGTACAAGTATGTGACCTTTTTTCACTTAAACCCATATATGAACATATGTATTTTACATATATTTCCATAATAGGAGACTATGCCTTTCACTTCAGTGAGTTAAATATGCAACAGATCATGATAGGAATAGGTTTTAGTCTGAAGAATGTGTCTGACTTCATCCTGAGCTCGTGGCAGTACTGGCCAAAGTCCCACAGAGCTTAATGATTCAACCATTGCTTCCTATTGAAGAGGTTTATCACATCCGATTTGAACTGGCCTTTTAATGCACTTTCAAAATCAGCTTGTCCAAAATCTTGACTCTGGTGTAATATTTGCATCCTATCCATCCAACAAAGGTATGCAAGATAAGAATTAGTGCATTCCAAATGATAGTATATTGGGACTATTAAGACAAAGGTGCCCATATGATTTTTCAAACATATGATTTCAGCTAATATTGCCACAGCCCCAATGCATGTTCACTTTTGACTTTTTCAGTTGAAGAAAACTTTTCTCAATATATGAATCTGTAAAGTTACAGATGATCTGTGAAACTTTTTCTCATATACACACTTCATGTGAGGAGAAAACTATATAGCCAAAAACATATTTTATGCAAGTGTGCATACGCAGATATGAATGCTTGACCACCACATTGCCAGTGAGTACTCGAGGGGCAATAGATTTACCATCAAGGTTCGATATATTGTGCATTCTGAGATGCTATTCTGTTCAGTGGTAATCTGAGTTACTGAAGAATTTCTTTCAACTCAAACCAGTCTGGACATTCTTTGTTGACCGCTCTCATCAACAAGGCGTTTTCCTCCACAGAACTGCCGCTCACTGGATGTTTTTTGTTTTTGGCACCATTCTGAGTAAACACTAGACACTGTTGTGCGTGAAAATCCCAGGAGATCAGTAGTTACAGAAATACTCAAACCACTCTGTCTGAAATCACTGAGATCGAGTTTTTCTCCCCATTCTGATGGTTGATGTGAACATTAACTGAAGCTCCTGACTCATATCTGAATTATTTTATGTCCTGCACTGCTGCTACACAACTGGCTATTAAGATGATTTCATAAGTAGGTTTACAGGTGTTCCTAATAAAGTGCTCAATGAGTGTAGATAAACGTTGCTATATATACTGTATATTGACTTTACCTTACTTCCTCAGAAGTATTCTCTTCAAACTGTTGCTCTGCTGTGACATTATCTTACTTGAAAGAGAAAACTCAATGTAGAACAGGACAGTTTACACTAATGTCCAATATAGCACCCCTTGCTGCAACACTGAGAGTGCAAAGCATATTGTCGAGTTATGAATTGCAGTCTGACACATTTTGGAAAGCAACAATGCACAAAATCAAATACAAGCACAAACAGTATAAATGCAAAACCAGTTAGAACGCAAAGTAGGTCAAAGGGCCAACGCAGGCCATTTCTACCCTGTTTAATTAAGAGAGCGCAAACAGCAAAATGGACGGATAGATGGATGGATGGATATTTCAGCTGTGTGCACTGGAGTGTTAACTCTAATGGTTCCTCCAACACCTGTTCATGGAACACAACACCTGTTGCACATCGGCGAGTCTGCCGTGTATCACGTGCTAATGGGAAGGTGTGAGCATGTATGCGTGTCTAGTTAAACACAGCCATGTGTTTCATTGCACACTGATACATGCACAAACGCAAACCACCAGCTGGTGTGATACACATTAACCCAGAACACTTTCATTTACATGAGCAGTTATAAAAGGTTTATAGCACACTTATATCTTTTTTATTAAGCTTTTTGAGCTAAAGTGTAAAATCATAACTGATAACAGGCAGTCAATTAATGCAAATGATCACTATTAAACCTTTAGAAGTTGACCAATGTTGATAGTCAGAGCTGGAGTCAAGGCCTGAACCTCCCAGACCAATGCAAGACCCTCCAAGACCCAGACCAATATCAGACCTTCTAAGACAAAGATCAATCTGAGACCCTTCAAAACCCAGATCTATACCAGACCCTCCAAGATCGAAACAAATACAAGACCCTCAAAACCCCAGAATACAAGACCTCTCGAGACCCAGATCAATCTAAGACACTAAAGACCAAGATCAATACCAGACACTCCAGGACCCAAATCAATACAAGACCCTGCCCAATATCACACCTTCTAAGACAATGATCAATAACAGACCAAATCAATCCAAGACAAAGATCAATACTAGATCCTCCAAGACCCATGCCAAAAACCAGATCCTTCAAGAGCCAGACCAATACCAGACCCTCCTAGATCCAGATCACTACCAGACCCTCTTGCAGAATTCCTTTAAAAGTAAACATAAAAGGTTTATTACAGATCAATCACAGATCACCGATTAACTCAAAGTATGACTTCAAACTAAAAATGACTGCATTGTAGCAAAAAAAATTAAGTTTTCCCCTAAAAATGACATTTCTGTGTCTCTATCCAAACATAAAACTGCACATTAAACAACAGGTAAAAGTGATGTTCAAAGTAAAGTAACACGTTAACATGTTAATATCACATAAATTATTTAACAGCCACTAATGTGAGATGTGTTTCAGAATTGTTTGATATGTGGGTCAGTGATATGACGTTAATTGATTGGTTCGGATCTATTAATCTACTTTATTAGAAAAAGCACACACACATTAGAAATGCTATTCTTATCATTTCTTAAATGCTATTCTTATCATTTCTTAAATGCTATTCTTATCATTTTTTAAATTCATTTATCAGGCAAAACTACTTTTTTTTTTATGTCAATGTGTAACCAACATACAGTGAGCCATTTTGTTATCAAACAGCAACAAGCAGCTCTTTGTATAGTATCTGTGCTATAACATACATTGTATTTGAGCTACAATGGAGTCTAACTCCATTTTTAATATACCTTTTGTGACACTGTAAAATGATTCGTTAGTTTTTGAACATTATAGGCGTAGTGTAAAAAAAAGATATAACATGGCTAACTATATTAGCTAGTTAGCCATGCTAGCCCTTACAAAATATCTAGAGTTATGGCAAACTAGCCCCATGCTTATACGCAGGGTTGGGGAGTAACTGAATACATGTAACAGGATTACTGTAAAGGGAACAAACTTTCAATATTAGTTTAATGAAAAACAAAAGACACAAAAACACATGACGGTCAGCTGCCCGTAAATGATCTCTCTCTGTCGCACCACCATCCGCAGTCGGCCTTTATCCCTCTCGGAGGCTTGATTAGCCTGATATGGGACCGGGTGTGTAGAATCACAACCCTCCGCCTGTCACAATTACGTATTTAAAATACAATATATGAGTAACTGTATTCCACTACAGTTACAATTTAAATCAATGGAAATTAGAATAGTAACTTTCAAAAAGTATTTTGATCACTGAAGAGATTACTTTGCATTTTGTTGTCATTTAATATTTAGTACTTTCAGACAGAGAAGTTTGAAGTAAGCTTGGAGCAGAAGAAATAGAAATAAACCTTGTGTAAATTGTCAGCTTTGCGTTAAGCTAAAATGCTAATTCTAGCCATTTTACATGCACGTGTTACCAGACATGATCATATTGGCTTATCAAGAAAATTCACGTTAGACCATAATTTCTTTTTTTCTAGTAAGATTGATATTAGCTGATATGAGCAAAAATAATATTTTTTTTATTATTTTCCTGTAAAAATATCTAAAAATCCTTGAAACAAGATCAGTTTGATTGTTCTTGTTTTAGAAACAACACTGCTTAAGATATTTAGGTTTTTCAGAGAATGTATTTTTACATGTGTATTTTGTGTTTTTAAAGTCAAAACAAGTGAAAAAAAAATCTACCAGTGCTGAAGAAGTAATCCAAAGTATTTATAATACATTACTGACCTTGAGTACTCAATTTTACAGCATGTATTCTGTAATCTGTATTGCAAAAGTAAATCTCCAAACACTGCAAATATGCTTATAGTTTGCCACAGATATTTACCAGAAGTTTGCAGCTCTTCACGGCAGTGGTGAACCAGCAGCAAACCTTTGGAAACAATGGACAATTTGCCACAAAGCTCATTTGCTTGTGAAAATAATCCATGGTGAATTTACTGCAAGTTTGCCGTGAACTCTCGAATTTTGTAAGGGAGTGTTTGGTGAATTTGAATGGCACATACACTCAAATATGTAGGGGCCTACCTTATTATTAACACTCACATATAGTACAAAGACTAAGCTCTATTGGGAACTTGGTTGAGTAAGCAGACACTGATTAGTTGCCTGTTCTTTAAGGTGCAGAAGATAAAAACTTTTATCTTCTTGTTGGCTCAAGATTAAACCAATGAAGCCTTTGTATACCTTTAGTTTGTTGGACTGAAGTTGATTGTGGGTTTGGAGTGGGTGGGTCAGCCTAGATCTGACTCCAGCGTCTTATCCTCAGCCATGATGTCATCGCATAACAGAGTCCAACACCTCTGTGGTGACCCGACTAAGATAACGTCTAATGTTGTAACACTTAAGAGCATGTAAGATTAAGAGAAGGTGTGGCTAGATAATACGGCATCCCTGTGCAACCTTCAAGAAACATAATATCCTAATTGTATACACCGATCAGCCACAACATTAAAACCACTTGCCTAATATTGTGTAGGTCCCCCTCGTACCGCCAAAACAGCACCAACCCGCATCTCAGAAAAGAGCATTTCTTTTGTTTGTTTTTGGCACCATTCTGAGTAAACTCTAGAGACTGTTGTGTGTGAAAATCCCAGGAGATCAGCAGTTATAGAAACACTCAAACCAGCCCATCCGGCACTAGCAATCATGACACAATCCAAATAACTGAGATAAAACATTTTCCCCATATTTGATGTGAACATTAACAGAAGCTCCTGGCCCATATCTGGATGATTTTATGCACTTCACTGCTGCCACATGATTGGCTTTTAGGTAATCGCATGAATGAATGTTGGTGCCAGACGGTCTGCTTTGAGTATTTCTGTAATTGTTGATCTCCTGGGACTTTCACACACAACAGTCTCTAGAATTTACTCAGAATGGTCCCAAAAACCAAAAACAACAAAAAAACATCCAGTGAGCAGCAGTTCTGCAGATGGAAATGTCTTGTTGATAAGAGAGATCAACAGAGAATGGCCAGACTGGTTAGAACTGACAAAGTCTACAGTAACTCAGATAACCACTCTGTACAATGGTGTTGAGAAGAATATCATCTTAGAATGCTTTTCTGAGATGCAGGTTGGTGCTGTTTTGATTGCACGAGGGGGACCTACACAATATTAGGCAGGTGGTTTAAATGTTGTGGCTGATCGGTGCATATGGTAGTTAAAAAAAAGACCTTGTACATTTTGAAGCAGATGATGGATATTGGAAAATACATTTGTAACTTTCACCAACAAGTGTTAAACCAATGTCCAAATACTTTTGGGGCCACGATATAAGTAAAATATCAAACCAAATTTATTGTAGAGAAGTTAGCTTAAAGGATTAGTTTATCCAAAAAGGAAATATTCTCACATCATTTATGGTAATCAGCCACATGCCATCCCATATGTGTAAGCTGGACATCAACAAAGATATAAAAATCTTTCAAGTCCGTCCAAAGTCATACACATCTGGGATAAAAAAAAAAAATGTTGATGCAAATCCCTTTAAGCACACTTTTCAAGCAAATGATTTCATGTTTGTTAGGTTTTAGATGATAAAAAAAACAGACACACTGTTCAAAATGATGACGAGAAGTAGTTGGACACTTTCTGGTTGTTTGACATAGTGCAACATGTCAGTAGTTACTGTGAACTACACTTGTGGTTACTCTGCTTAATACATTTTGGGGCCACTTTATGTAGAAAAAGGAAATGCTTTTTAAAACATTTCAGACTGACACTGGGCTGCACACAAAACCTTTTCAGTTCAAATGGAGTGTTCCAGGTTTAGATGACATCTGATAACCAAAAGTGGGTTTCTGTGCCTTCCACAAATGTGACTCAGGTTAAAAATAGCCTTCTAACTTTATAGATCATTTCACTGAACACCCCACCACAGTGTCACACTTGTACTTCACTTGACTTTGCTTTTCGCTAACTGAAAGCCTCAAGCTGAATGCGAGGCATGTGAGGCAGCCTCAGCTACGGGCACCACGGGAGAGTCCCTTTACTGCGGCCATGTGACACACTCAAAATACTACCCCAGAGGAGAGGCCATGTGGCCCCCGGTGACTCTCACACACTGAGCTCACTGTAGTCTCCTCGCACCCGAACAGCCTTTATCTGTCACCCCGAGTGTCTGCCTTACTATTCTGTCTCTTTCATTTCAGAACTAGCACAAACTTCTATTAATAGTCAGAAAGTAATACAGAGTTTTTTCTTTGCTGTTTTTCAGCATTTCACTAAATTTAGTTGACAAACGAGGGCTGGCGGGCATTTTGTCGGCAATTAAAGGATGGCGTGACTGCCCGTTGGGCTGCTAACATGAAAGCACCATTGTCTGAGAGCATGCAGTCAACTCTCTCCGCATTGGTCGGCTCCTCCGTTGGGTGGCCGCAAAATTTCATTTAACTATCTCTTTCAAAAGAGGCTGAGAGGGAAGAAAACAGCAAGACACACAAGCCTGTGAACATTTAGGTGTATTTTAATGTACTTAAGATAGAAAAAGCTTTAATGAGAAAAAAATGGAGAACTGTTTCAGATTACAGATTGTAGTTGAGTCACATCGGGCTCTTTGTGGCCGTGAAAGTGTGGGTTTGCACGAAAAAGCCCCTGTATATATAATATAATGACTGTATGTATATTTGAGTGCACATAAATATGTGTGGCAATACAATGGTCTGTAGTTTGCTTCCTCAGGCCTGCTACAGGGGATCTCCATTCACATGGGGCGGAAAAATACATATTTTTCTCAGTGTGATTCTCCTTTGGCAAACAGCACAGCCCAAAGGGTGGCGTGCAAGCCAGAGATCAGACTGCTGGGAGAAATCCACAAATTCTGTACACATGCTGTTGTTTAAGTGTCTTTATGTCACATCTTTACAATAAAAAAAGTAAAAAAAACAGTCCCGTCACCAGATGAAATCTCTTTAAACGGATTCTTATGACCAGAATCCACCATTAGTTGCAGCACATTGAGTAACTGTGGCTGGTGCAGCACGTTTCAGGACAGCAGTGTTTGTACCTGCTGTGGAGATCTGTACAGGACAGATTCAGGCTCTTTATAAGAGTTTGCGGGGTTGGTAATGGCTTTATACACCTCTCCATACGCACGACACATAAGCTCTGTAGACTGTTTGAAGATCTGCTCCCTGAGAAAGGAAGAGATAAAGAGGAAATAAAGAATTATTTGGAATATATTACTGTAATTTACACATTTCATTTAAGTACTCAAAGACATGATCATTATATAAAAATAAGATCACAATAAATGGTCAGACTTTTCATTACAGTGCCCATGTAACCATGTTACAATATACTTACTAAATAATACTAATTAACACCATATATTGAATATTAATTTTTTATTGTATTTTATAAATGTATTTTTTATTATATAATGATCAGGGCTGTCAATAGATTAAAATTAGTAACTGAATTAATGACATAAAATGAAGATTAATGAATTGAAAATGAATCACATACATCATCATTGCTGAGAAAGGCCCCCAAATAAAGATCATTCAGTAACACTATTTTAAGAGGCCATAATAATGCACTAGTTAAGCATGAATGAGACATCAATTAATAATTAACTGAATGTAGACTACGTCTATCTCAACAGGACCTCCTGCACTAAAGTGAAAATTTCACCTTTTTCACTGATTGGTTTTAGTATTTATTAGGTGGTATTCAAGTGTATTAAAATATATTAAGATAGTAATTATGACTAATTAGTATTGGCTATACTAATAAAATGCTATAGTGCTGTATTAAAGACAACTTGACCCCCTGTTCTTAAGATCAATTTTTACCTACTCAAGTTACAGGATTGCTCTGCACGTAGTATTTTAAATGTATTGAAATATATTAAGTAATTATTAGTACTAGAATTACAAAATTGCTACTAATGAACTATTACAAATTATCTATTTTAGTTAAATGAAATGAATCTTAAAATAAAGACAATTTGATTTGATATTAATATTTAACCTTTATTAGGTGTTGTTGTATTGTTTAGTAAACTTGAAATTTAATCTAAGAAGCAGAGCACTAACTACATTACTTTCTACACAAGAAAGAAGGCATTCATTAAGTTGTATATTATGGCTAAGATAGCATTCTGTTAATAATGAATTAGTGTCTTATTTATGCTAAACTTGTACATTATTGTGGACCCTTAAAATAAAGTGTTTCTCTCTAAAATAAATAAGATATTCAGATTGAAATGTATTACTTGTGGCAGACAAGTAAAGCATTGAGTAGGCAAAACAAAAAGTGGCTTTATAAATATGATTGAAAATAAACCTATCCCTGGTCTACAGTCCACAGCAATCTTGCAAATGAGTTTATGGTAGGAAATCACTTTTATTACAGAATTTATGTACGGGTCAGGGGGCATAATTAATTGAGGGTTTTTTTTTTTTATGCGTTATTTTTATATAATAAATCACACTACATAAACACCTGATGAGTAATGTAAAAAGAAATCACATTTAAAAATGAAACACCTATTTAAATAGCCATTATATATATATATATATATATATATATATATATATATATATATATATATATATATATATATATATACACAGGTGCTGGTCATATAATTATAATATCATCAAAAAGTTTATTTATTTCAGTAATTCCATTCAAAAAGTTAAACTTGGATATTATATTCATTCATTCCACACAGACTGATATATTTCAAATGTTTATTTCATTTAATTGTGATGATTAAAACTGTCAACTAATGAAAATCCCAAATTCAGTATCTCCGAAAATTAGAATATTACTTAAAATCCTTTTTTTTGTATTGGTCTTAAGAAATGTTGGCCAACTGAAAAGTATGAACATGAAAAGTATGAGCATGTACAGCACTCAATACTTAGTTGGGGCTCCTTTTGCCTGAATTACTGCAGCAATGCGGCGTGGCATGGAGTCGATCAGTCTGTGGCACAGCTCAGGTGTTATAAGAGCCCAGGTTGCTCTGATAGTGGCCTTCAGCTCTTCTGCATTGTTGGGTCTGGCGTATCGCATCTTCCTATTCACAATACCCCATAGATTTTCTATAGGGTTAAGGTCAGGCGAGTTTGCTGGCCAATTAAGAACAGGGATACCATGGTCCTTAAACCAGGTACTGGTAGCTTTGGCACTGTGTGCAGGTGCCAAGTCCTGTTGGAAAATGAAATCTGCATCTCCATAAAATTATTCAGAAGCATGAAGTGCTCTAAAACTTCCTGGTAGACGGCTGCGTTGACCTTGGACCTCAGAAAAGACAGTGGACCAACACCAGCAGATGACATGGCACCCCAAACCATCACTGACTGTGGAAACTTTACACTGGACTTCAAGAAACGTGGATTCTGTGCCTCTCCTCTCTTCCTCCAGACTCTGGGACCTTGATTTCCAAAGGAAATGCAAAATTTACTTTCATCAGAGAACATAACTTTGGACCACTCAACAGCAGTCCAGTCCTTTTTGTCTTTAGCCCAGGCGAGACGCTTCTGACGCTGTGTCTTGTTCAAGAGTGGCTTGACACAAGGAATGCGACAGCTGAAACCCATGTCTTGCGTACGTCTGTGCGTGGTGTTCTTGAAGCACTGACTCCAGCTGCAGTCCACTCTTTGTGAATCTCCCCCACATTTTTGAATGGGTTTTGTTTCACAATCCTCTCCAGGGTGCGGTTTTCCCTATTGCTTGTACACTTTTTTCTACCACATCTTTTTCTTCCCTTCGCCTCTCTATTAATGTGCTTGGACACAGAGCTCTGTGAACAGCCAGCCTCTTTAGCAATGACCTTTTTTGTCTTGCCCTCCTTGTGCAAGATGTAAATGGTCATCTTTTGGACAGCTGTCAAGTCAGCAGTCTTCCCCATGATTGTGTAGCCTACAGGACTAGACTGAGAGACCATTTAAAGGCCTTTGCAGGTGTTTTGAGTTAATTAGCGGATTAGAGTGTGGCACCAGATGTCTTCAATATTGAACCTTTTCACAATATTCACATTTTCTGAGATACTGATTTTGGGGTTTTCATTAGTTGTCAGTTATAATCATCAAAATTAAAAGGAATGAACACTTGAAATATATCAGTCTGTGTGGAATGAACGTATGCATTATACAAGTTTCACTTTTTGAATGGAATTACTGAAATAAATACACTTTTTGATAATATTTTAATTATATGACCAGCACCTGTATATATATATATATATATATATATATATATATATATATATACACACACACACACACACCGATCAGCCACAACATTAAAACCACCTGCCTAATATTGTGTAGGTCCCCATCGTGCCACCAAAACAGCACCAATCCGCATCTCAGAATAGCATTTTGAGATGATATTCTTCTCACCACAGTTGTATAGAGTGGTTATCTGAATTAACGTAGACTTTGTCAGTTCTAACCAGTCTGGCCATTCTCTGTTGACCGCTCCTCATCAACAAGGCATTACCATCCGCAGAACTGCCGCTCATTGGATGTTTTTTGTTTTTGGCACATTCACTCTCAATTTGACAAATGGGACAAAAATCTGATTGAAGCCCTGCATACAGAGTTTTGTAAAAGCATTCTTAGAGTACAGAGAAACACACCTAATAATGCATGCAGGGCAGAATTAGGCCAATACCCTCTTTTAATCCACATTGAGAAAAGAGCCATTACATTTTGGAAACATCTAAAACTGAGTGACCCCAACTCTTATCATTTTAAAGCTCTTAAAAACCATGAAGTGAATGCCGAGAAGAGTCCCATCATTCAGCTGGTCCTGAGACTCCACAAACAGACTAACAACAATCAGCCTCAGGACACTAACACCCTCATCCACACAATCTGGCCCAAACAAATGATTAAAGCAGAAAAAGAAAACTACCGAACTTATTGGAATGAAACAACACAAAAACAATTATTTGTTATTTGGCCCTAAACAGAGATTACACGACAGCAGAATACCTGAGTACAGTCAGAGACCACAAACTGAGGAAAAACATGACGAGGTACAGACTGAGTGACCACAGCCTGGCGATAGAGAAGGGCAGATACAGACAAAGCTGGATGCCCAGAGAGGGCAGGTTATGCCCGTACTGTAGCCAAGGACAAACAGAAACAGAGCTGCACTTCTTAACCACCTGCCCTAATTATAATGAAATTCAAAAAACACTTCTTTCCCAAATTTGAAATCATTTGTCCCAACTTCAAAAAGTTGAAGAATGATGCACAAGCTCAAAATTTACTTGGTGAACACAGAGACATTTCACTAGCAGCAAAATACATCAGTTACTGCCACAAAAAGAGGGAAGAGTCGACCAAACAGTGATGCGCCCATTTACTCACACAACCACTCACTAACACACCCACTCAATCACTCACTAACTCTTGTACACACACAAACACCACTGAAAGTATATACACTGTTTATTTTATTTGTTTATTCCCTGTTTTTCCACACTTGTTCAATACAGAATTTGTTCTACTTTGTTAATTTTGTATTTTTCATGCTCATATAAATGCTTTGGCAATACAATGTACAAATTGTCATGCCAATAAAGCTCATTTGAATTTGAGAGAGAGAGAGAGAGATAGATGGGGTGTGTGCAATCACCTGTTGCCACACCCAATCAGATATTTCTCAGTGAGCTTTCTCAGTGGAAAATAGACATCCAAGCGGGGGTATTCCGCTCTATTTCACAGTAGCCGGTCCGCAAGAGTCATTCACTATAGAAACAGTGATGTCCTCCGCCATTTTAAACAGTATCCAATGTGGAAACTCCGATAAAAGGTAAGCACTTGAGTTCTGTAATAAATCAGCCCCAAATGTTGTGTCTCTCAGCGCGAGCTTTAATCTTGAAGTTGTCCGTTTAAAGCTATTTCCTAGCTTTGGTAATGTATTAGTAATACGAGCGATCACGGAGCGCAGTTCTATTTAAACAATGACTAAGGATTCACTTTACATCACCAACTGGCTCATATTACACACAAAAATTATCATTTGCCACCACCTGCTGTCTAACATATGTAATTTCAAAAATACACTTTAGTTTAGAACAGCATGAACGCGGAGTGATACATACAGTGAAGTGATTCTGTCACACCATCAGTGCTCATGGAACACCATCAGTGCTCATCGTCTACTCAGATTCGAGGACCGGAACTAACTGTTATATATATAATGGCTGATAAACACATCAAGGGTAATTTGGCAAACATATTTAACATTTTGTGACCCAAAATACTAAGCCAATCAGCTGGTTGCTGGTTGAGTAAGCACAGACTGTAGAGCTACACGCAGCACATATCTATGTTCAGTTCAGGACAAACACTGCCCTCTACAGATGCAATGCTACAGCACGGCTACACACTGTATGCTCTCTCCCCCTTTGTTACCTTTTCTGCTTCCTTATACAAGCTTAGCTGAACATCTAATGAATGAATTGCACATTTAATTAAACAGCACAATTTTTTATAAAACGTTTTAATAAGTGATACAAATTTAATGGATATCTACTCTTAAGTTGGATTTTTATTTGTGAAGTTTTCCATTTAAAAAAAAAAAAAAGAATAAAGGCGAATGCTTATCACACTGAAATGAAAAGATAAAACCCTTATTTTACTGTAATTACAACTGAAAACTTTAGTGTAAATCAACAGAACTGTTCCTAACATTTCTACAACATATGCAGTACTGGGAAATTCCACAAAAATGTCATACTTTGGAAAAATAGCAATTTCAAACCCATTTCAATTCATCATGCAGCCTTGATGGGTATTATAATGTAATATAAAATGTCTCAGAGGTCGAAGTCTGCAGATTTCAAAGCATTTTGGATGGTTTCCACTCATGATGTAAAGTGTTGCTTTCACAATGGTCATGTCCACAATGCTGGTTTTTCCCCATTTATGTGAAAACGACAATGAATAAAAAAAATAAATTATATTACATGTTCTTAAAGCGCCAACCTTTCTATATTCTGTGGCTATAATTATTTCTGGATTGTGCATCTGTCTGCAGGGATATATGATTATACATAAAAATTGTTTGATATGTTAGTAATAAGTGTTTATTATATGAAGCTAAATTTCATATTTTCACTGCTAATGTCAATTTGAAATTGCCCTACTGTGAACTCTTTATCGTCTCTACTATGACACGAATAAAGTCATAAATGTCTAAAATTTCTAAAATCTAAATTCATAGGACTTTCATAGACTTGCATTACAGACAAGCAAAAGCTTTTCTGATAATATGGCGGATGGGAACGGTTGCTAAAGTAGGATTAGTACAGTAAGTAGAGTTTCAGAATCAACTTTATTGCCAGGTATGCTAACACATACAAGGAATTTGTCTTGGTGACAGGAGCTTCCAGTGCACAACAATACAATACAATACAATACAGCAACAAGACAGACAATAATAACAAATAATTAAAAATGGAATAAAAATAAATATATATAGAATACACAATAAAGACAGAATATAATACATATACTGTACATACATACACACACACAGACACAAACATAGTGCAAAATTAAATACAAATGTGTTGGATACATATAAAAAGACTAGACTGTGAATTGAACATAATTATTGCTCAATGGGGCAGTTTTAACTGTTCATGAGATGGAAGGCCTGAGGGAAAAAAATGGTTCTTTTTAGCGTCGGCTAGAAGGCAACAGTTCAAAAAGCAAGTGGGCAGGGTGAGTAGGGTCGAGTGATTTTTCGAGCCTTTTTCTTCACTATGGAAGTGTATAGTTCTTGACGGGAGGGCAGGGGGCAACCAATAATCCTCTCAGCAGTCCGAACTGTCATTTGCAGTCTTCTGATGTCCGATTTTGTAGCTGAACCAAACCAGACAGTTATTAAAGTGCAGAAGACAGACTCAATGTCTGCTGAGTAGAACTGGATCAGCAGCGCCTGTGGCAGGTTGAACTTCCTCAAATGGCGAAGGAAGTACAACATCTGCTGGACCTTTTTCACAATGGAGTCAATTTGGGTCTCCCACTTCAGGTCCTGTGAGATGGTAGTGCCCAGGAACCTGAATGACTCCACTGCTGCCACAGTGCTGTTTAGAATGGTGAGGGGGTACAGTGTTGGGGTGTAAAGTCTAAAGTCCACAATCATCTACACCGTTTTCAGCATGTTCAGCTTCAGGTTGTTTTGACTGCACTCATCACTCATCTCGGATGAGGTCAATGACAGTGGTGTCGTCTGCAAACTTCAGGAGCTTGACAGAGGGGTCCTTGACGATGCAGTCATTGCTGTAGAGGGAGAAGAGTAGTGGGGAGAACACACATCCTTGGGGGGTACAGGTACTGGAAGTGAATTTCCCGTCTCACAAGCCTGTCTGTCAGAATGCTGGTGTAGAAAGCCGAACTGAAGTCCACAAAAAGGATCCTTGCATATGTCCCTGGTGTTGCAGGAGATAATGCAATCCCATATTGACTACATCCACCACAGACCTGTTTGCTCGATAAGCAAATTAAGATTAAGATTAAACTTTTCATTGGCTCTGTACCTGTACTCTGCACAATGACAATGCTGTTTTTTCTTTGGGACAGAAATTATGATTGAGCATTTGAAGCAGCATGGGACTTCACACTGCTCCAGTGATCTATTGAAGATCTGTGTGAAGATGGGGGCCAGCTGGTTAGCACAGGATCTAAGACACGTGGGCAAAATGCCATCTGGGCCTGAAGCTTTCCTATTTGTTTGTTTCTGAAAGACATGGCACACCTCCTCTTCACAGATGTTAAGTGCAGGTTGAGTAGCAGGAGGTGTTGGTGTTTGTGTGAAGTGAAGGTCAGGGTGGGTGAGGGATGTGAGATTGGGAATTTCAAATCTACAGTAGAACTCATTCAGGTCGTCAGCCAGTTGTTGGTCCACCACAGGGTTGGGGGCAGGAGTCCTATAATTCTTAAGTTGTTTCATACCACTCCACACTGATGCAGAGTCATTAGCTGAGAACTTGTTTTTTTAGCTTCTCAGAATATTTTCTTTTAGCCACTCTGATTTCCTTATTCAGTGTGTTCCTGGCCTGATTGTAGACTTTATCCCCACCTCTGTAAGCATCCTCTTTGGCCTGACGAAGCTTCCCGAGTTCTTCTGTAAACCATGGTTTGTTGTTGTTGAACATTAAATAATTCCTAATAGGAATGCATATACAATGGATAGAAAAAGTCTACATACCCCAGTTAAAATGCCAGGTTCTTGTGAGACAAAGATAAATCATGTCAGAACTTTTTCCACCTTTAATGTGACCTATAACGTGAACAATTCAATTAAAAAACAAACTGAAATCTTTGAGGGGAAAAAATTAAAAAAACTCACAATAACCTGGTTACATAAGTGTGCACACCCTTAAAATAATACTTTGTTGAAGCACCTTTTGATTTTATTACAGCACTCGGTCTTTTTGGTTAGGAGTCTATTAGCATGGCACATCTTGACATGGCAATATTTGTCCACTCTTCTTTGCAAAAGCGCTCCAAATCTGTCAGATTGCGAGGACATCTCCTGTGCACAGCCCTCTTCAGACCACCCCACAAATGTTCAATTGGATTCAGGTCTGGGCTCTGGCTGGGCCATTCCAAAACGTTAATCTTCTTCTGGTGAGCCATACTTTTGTGGATTTGGATGTGTGCTTTGGCTCGTTGTCGTGCTGAAAGGTGAACTTCCTCTTCATCTTCCTAACAGACGCCTGAAGGTTTTGTGCCAAAATTGCCTGGTATTTGGAACTGTTCATAATTCCCTCCACCCTAACTAAGGCGCTGGTTTCAGCTGAAGAAAAACAGCCCCAAAGCATGATGCTGCCACCACCATGCTTCACTGTGGGTATGGTGTTCTTTGGGTGATGTGCAGTGTTGTTTTTGAGCCTTTTTGAATTGAGCCATTTTGGAATTATGGCCAAAAAGTTCAACCTTGGTTTCATCAGACCATAACACATTTTCCCACGTGCTTTTGGGAGACTTGATGTTTGTTTTTGCAAACTTAAAAAAAAAAAAAAAAAAAAAAAAAGACAAGGGTTCCATCTTGCCACCCTACCCCATAGCCCATTCATATGAAAAGTACAGGAGATTGTTGTTACATGTAGCACACAGCCAGTACTTGCCAGAAAGTCCTGCAGTTCCTTTAATGTTGCTGTAGGCCTCTTGGAAGCCTCCCTGACCAGTTTTCTTCTCGTCTTTTCATAAATTTTGGAGGGATGTCCAGTTCTTGTTAATGTCTCTGTTGTGCCATATTTTCTCCACTTGATGATGACTGTCTTCACTGTGTTCCATGGTATATCTAATGCTTTGGAAATTCTTTTGTACCCTTCTCCTGACTGATATCTTTCAACAGTGAGATCCCTCTGATGCTTTGGAAGCTCTCTGCGGACCATGGCTTTTGCTCTGAGATGCAACTAAGTAAATGTCAGGAAAATCGAACTAGAACAGCTGAACTTTATTTGTGATTAATCAGAGTCACATTAAATGATGGCAGGTGTGTAATGACTTCTATTTAACATGAGTTTGAAAGTGATAGGTTAATTCTGAACACAGCCACATCTCCAGTTATAAGAGGGTGTGCACACTTATGCAACCAGGTTATTGTAAGGTTTTTAGAGTCCTTACTACAGACTTAGTATATTTTAGTTTCTGTAGGTTGGAAGATGATGAACCAGAGTGTGTTCAGAGATTACCAAAGCTGCTCCAGGGACCGAGTGATATACATACATTATTCTTGTATAGCAATGATCCAATGTATTTCTGTATCTGGTGGGGCATGTAATGTGCTGTTTGTATTTGGGCAGTTCACGTGTGAAATTTGCTTTTTTAAAATCCCCAAGAATAATAAATACTGACTCCGGGTATTGTTGTTCCGTGTCTGTGATTTGACCAGCCAGCTGTTGCAGTGTCGCACTCATGCACGCATTTGGTGCGATATACACACTCACCAGAATAAACGAGGGAAACTCCCAAGGTGAGTACAACAGTCCTAATTTTGCGCTTCAAAATTAGGACAGCACATCTTCTTTAACGTTGTTACATCTGTACACCAACTTTCATTGATGTAAAAGCATGTTCCACCGCCTCTCGTTTTGCCCGTTAAATCTATGGTGCAATCCGCTCTGAACAGCCGAAAGCCCGGCAGATATAACGCGCTGTCCGGAATGGCTTCACTCAGCCAGGTTTCTGTGAAGCACAAGGCAGCAGAGTTTGAAAAGTCCTTGTTTGTACAGGTGAGATGTAGTTCATCTGTTTTGTTAGGAAGAGAGATTAGATTCGCTAGATGAATGCTCGGCAGCGCTGTTCAAAAGCTGCGCCAACAGAGCTGACCAGCACGCCGGCTTGTCTTCCTCGCTTGCATCTCTTGAACAGCAGAGCTGTGCCTCTGACTAAAATGTCCAGCAAAGCATCCGAATATTCAAGAAAAAGATTGTCTAGTATATGCTGCCGAATGATCAGCAGTTCGTCCCTGGTAAAACTGACTGGAAAAAGACAAGCAAAACAGGACAAACAAACAAAACAACAAAAGAATAGGAGGGCTCCACACCGAGGTGGCCATCCGCAGCGCCATCATGATGCATCAAAATGTTTTAAGGTGGGCTTTGCTATGGGTCAATTTAAAGGCATGTAAAAATCTGTATTGTACATAAATATACCTTATGGTCACAATAAGGCACAACTTTAAATGCTTTGCTTACCCAAAAATTAAAATTGTGTCATCATTTAATCACCCTCATGCTGCTCCAAACCCATATGACTTTTTTCTTCCATGGAAAACAAAAGAAGATGTTAGGCACAATGTAAGGAACTAACAGTTTCCGTTATCATTCACTTTCATTGCATAGGAAAAAGATCCAATAAAAGTGGATGATGACTGAGGCTGTCATTGTGTGTAATATCTCCTTTGGTGTTCCACTGAAGAAAGACATACAGGATTGAAACAACATCAGGTTGAGTAAACAATGACAGAATTTTCATATTTAGGTTAACAATTGCTTTAAAGTGAAATGTATGAGATGATGTGTACTGAACAAAAACTGGGAGTACTGTATGTGTGTGTTTGTGTGCTGATCCATCTCTATTTAGAAATGTTTTGAACCTCACGCAGTTAAGTCACGTGTGGCATGTTTATGTGTGGGAAATCAAGAGAGAGGGAGGGAGAGGGAGAGGGGGAGGGAGAGGGAGAGAGAGAAAGAGAAATGGACCAGGAGCTAATTAGTTGTGCCAAGCCTGTGCACAAGTCCATCTCCATTAATAGAGAACATTAACCTGAGGGACAGTGAGTGCTCCTCAAGCCTGATACACTTCCCAGTAACAATGTGACTCAGTGTTGCGTGCCACTCTACCGCTCAAATAGCAACATCGCACTGATGCGCTGATGCTAAAAGCATGCTCTTACTGCGAGGAAGGAGGAAACATGACAAATGGATGAGAAACCTCTCATGCTCATTGCTTTGTTAATGCGATGATGCTTGAATAAATTGTATGGCCTAAAACCAATCAGTTATTTAGGTCTAAGCGAAAAGAATAGTGACTAAACTAAAAATAAAAAAAAAATTCACTGAAAGAGTGGTGAAAAAAAGCAATAAAGTAAAACAAAAATAGTGGTGAACAAAAACAAAAAACAAATCAAAACACAAAAAAAAAAAAATCTTAAAACAAAATAAGCAAATAACTTTAATCATTGTTCAAATACTCTTAACTATATGAGTTTGATTGTCAAATTCCACATCTCGGTTCTAATAAATGTGAATTGTGATGCACACTGCAGAAATGTAAATGTTAGAAGTGAAACGTTTAAAAAGGGGCCATTTTCTACATTGTGTGATTATTGGATGATTACTGTGCTCTGTAAATACTGTGTAAAATTCATATAGTGCAAAACAAAACAATAAAACAAAAATGCAACACAACACAAAAAAAAACTGTGCTCACTACTGTAAATATTGTGTAAAATTAATACAATTCATTAATTTCCAAAATGTTGTGTTCCACAGAAGAAAATAAGTACATGTCATACAGGTTTAGAATGACATGAGGAGGAACTCTTTAAGGTAAAGTGTGCAGCGGACACTACTAGTGTACTGAAATGCTTAATTCATTCATTCATTCAATTTTAAATCTGTATTAAAGATGAAATGTGAGATGGCACATACTTGATAGCAGCACTGAGCAGGAAGTTGAGCTGTGGCATTACAAGCGTATCAGGAGAGGCCAAATAACGGTCAAACTGGACCTATGAGGAAAACAGACACAAATAACAAATCAGTAGACAAACAAACAACAAATAAAAGAAGTAGATGTTATATAAAAAAAGAAACATGCATCACCATGGCTGTTTTTAAGGATGTGCTGTCCATGCCGGGGAGGTTGGCCAGAGGCCCCTTAGAGAGAGAACACAGCAAAACATCAATTAAGGATATAACAGCCACTTCGCCTAAACGGCAGCAAACAAAGAGCTGTGAATTTAACACATAAACAACAACGAAAAGGAATGGGTGGAACAGGACCATTTGAAACAGAAAATGTTTTGCCTCCTATGGATGGGAAAAATACTTCTAGAACCAAGGCAGCTGAAAAAGTGGGCGGGCACTATTGCGATTGGATGGAATATGTTTGAAGCGATTGTAAAATAGCAGATATACACACACCTGTGACTCCACATGAATCTTTAAACTTTTGATGATGCATCATGCCAGATTTTAAATAAATGACACCAAACAGCATTGGTTCTCTTGCATAATAGCTAACTATATTCTCCAAAATGGAATGTAGATATGTAAATGAATTTCCTCCAGCTCCGATGGATTGCAAGATTATCAGTGAATAACAATGTACATTTTTGTCTGAAACTCACACAAAACTAACATATGGTTTCAGAAGACTTATGGTACTTTATTGTCCTTTTATGAGCATAACAGCCCCAGGTTCCCGTATGCTTTCATTGTATAGAAAGTTTGGAACATGAAAGTGAAAACATTTTGAGAGAATTTTACTTTTTTGGTGAACTAATCCCTTAACTGTGGTAAAATCTCTGAAATGCTTGAATGGCTTTTTCTTTTAATAAACAACAAAGGACAAAGATTAATTAAGTCTGGAAACGGGAACTTCACATGGCATGTCTAGTGGAAGTTCTTGCATACAAACCTTTGAGGGCTGTTATGTTTTTAAAATGATGCCACTGAAATGAGACATAATGTTGGCTTTTGAGGGCCAGCTTCAATCAATCATGTCTCATGTGGGCAACAGGAGCAATATAAAGCTGAGACAGGCCATAAATAACAGCATGAGTGGACAGTGAAGACATTGATGCAGTAGGAGAGACAGCTTTGCCCTGAGCTGGTGGACAACAGGTGTCCAGAGACGCTTAGTCACACGCCAGCCTTTTACGGGGGTGTGTGCTGAGGACAGGCATGGAAATGCCCAGACTGCACTGCTGTGCCAAGACCCACACATACACACGCGCATACTTTCTATTCCTTCTCTTTCTCGTCTGTCTTCTGTAATATAACACCTTCCTAATAGTGCCTGCAAATGTTCATAAGAGTCACTGAGTTTGTTAGAAACTTCTTCAGCTGACAATTGCTGAGTTGAATTTAAAAGATCGTGGATTTTAAATCCAAAACGAGAGCGATAAACTAGACTTATACATGAAATAGCTTGTGCAAAACTGGCAGCCACAATGCTCCAGTGTTATCTGTGGTAGATATTTTGGTCTAGATATGATTCAAATGCCTCCGTAAAGGGAAAGTTCACCCAAAAATAATAATTCTCCAATCATTTACTCACCCTTATCTTCTGTGCAACACAAACAAACATATTTTGATTGGAGTTATGTGGTATTTTCGTCCATACAATGTAAGTAAATGGATTCCAAAACTTTTAAGCTCCACAAAGGACATAAATACAACATAAAATTAATCCATACTACTCGAGTGGTTTAATCCATGTCTTCTGAAGAAATACGACCTCTTTGGGTGAGAAACAGACCAAAATCTTAGTCCTAATTCACTATAAATCTTAACATCCGCAGTGTCCTCGTTACGTTCACGAGAGAAGCTTGTTCATACACTTCCATATGCATTTGCAGATCGCTGTACACAAAACAGACACAGTTTTGCCAAGTTTGTGGTTTTTATGCCCAATTGGGCTATAAAATTGGGCTATTTATTTTGAAAATGCAAATGTGAGTTAAAATGAAAGAGTCATGGTTGAAATTTTTGCAATACTTTTAAAATGTCTTATTAATAATAATAATAATAACAACTTTTATTTATAGGTGCCTTTCAAGACTCTCAAGGACACCTTACAGACATAATCAAGTTTACAATAAGAACCTAATTTAAAAAGGTGGGTTTTGAGGAGGGACTTGAAAGTGGAAAGACGATCACAATTACGGATATCCGGTGGTAAAGAGTTCCAGAGTCGTGGAGCAGCACTGCTAAAGGATCTGGACCCCATAGAAGTCAGACGAACAGAAGGTATTACAAGAGAGAGACAGGAACAGGATCTAAGAGTGCGGGTAGGAGAATATATATGAATAAGATCTAGAAGATAGGAAGGTGCTAGGCTATGAAGAGCCTTGAAGGTCAATAACAGAATCTTGTAATCAATACAAAGTTTAACAGGGAGCCAGTGAAGTTGTTGAAGAATAGGAGTTATATGGGCAGAGTTAGAAGTTTGTGAAATAATCCGTGCAGCCGAGTTTTGTACCAGCTGTAATTTATGCTGAAGTTTTTGTGGTAGACATCGCATACTAGAGCGAGAACTTTACTTTCTCTATGAATGACATCAGAATGTGAGTATATGTCTATAAGTTTCAGGACTTTCATAATATTAGTTGTCGTGTTATTTATGATTTGAGATCTTTTGATATTGGCCAATGTGAGATTGTTATTAATGTTATTACTATTTCTAAAAGTAAAGGATGTGCTCTAATTTTACATGTGGACATTTTTTTTTCAAGCGGGATGTGACCAGAGCATGTACGAGAGTGGCAGTGCTGTGAATTGAGAGGGAGGGGTGAAGATCGGGTAATATTATTTATATAATATTATTATGTGCTTCAAAAGAAAGAGTGCTATCCAGAATGACACACAGACTCTTAACTTTCAAACAAGGGAGTACAGTGGAATTGTCAATGGTCAGAGCAAAAATTTTTCATTTGGGAAGATTCGACTTAGTGCCTACAAGAAGAACCTCAGTTTAATTACTATTGAGTTTGAGAGAGTTAAAAGAAAACCATGATTGTATTTCAAGTAAACAGTTATAAAGGGAAGATGGTGGGAGAGAAGTGGAAATATAGAGCTGGGCGTCATCAGCATAACAGTGAATTTCCTAAAGATACAGCCAAGAGGTAGAAGATAAATTATAAATAATAAAGGTCCCAAGACAGATCCCTGTGGAACACCAGTAGTAACTGGTGAGGATTGTGAACGGAAATTTTTCAATTTAACAAACTGAGTGCGACCAGAGAGATAAGATTTAAACCAAGCAAGAGACGTGCCGTTAATACCAATGGATGCTAATCTCTATAAAATTATGTTGTGTCAAAGGCTGTGCTTAAATCAAGAAGAATGAGTATTGACAGAAGTACTGCATCAGCTAATTAGTGCTGTAACATGAGTGGAAACCTGACTGGAACTGTTCATAAAGGTTATTAGCTAGAAGATGTGTATGGATCTGAGAAGCAATTATCATTCATGATTACCCCAAACAGTGCAGGACAAGTTATGTGTTGAATTCAATACTAAGGTGTGGCATGGGGGGGCGTGGTCATGTGTCTGTCTGCAGGAGAGGGAGAGTGGTAAGGCTCATCACCTGGGCTTTATTTACTCTAACACCTGTCTCTCATTGTAGTGATGGCAGTGGGAGACCTGATAAGACTTGTCAGAGCGTCAGAGACGGAGAGAGAGAGCGGCTCAGAGCAGTGGTGCCTGAAGGCCCAGCAGCAAAACAGAGACTGTTTATATTGAGAGCCCTATTTGAGTTGGCCATTAAGAGCCATGTCTTTGTTTTATTTTTTGGATCTGAAGTGTGTGAACAAACACTCAACAGTTCACTGTCTCCTGACTCCTCCATTGCCCACAAACTTGGATCTTTCATATAAGGGTTGTGTGAGGTACAGACTGAATATTTTTTTATTAGCTGAAAAACTTCCTCTCCACCTTAGCTCTTAAATCTCATTCAATTAAAATATGTTAAATCTGGTACAATCAGTTTGATGCACCACATTTTAATTGAATTCAAGTGAGAATGAGATTTGAAAGCATGGAAGGGAAGATCTTTAGTGAATAACAACTTGAATTTCATTTCCTCGCACAAAGCTATTGTATGGCTTATGAAGACTTCGAATATAGCACACAATCCGTATGGACTACTATTAAGATGCTTTCATGGTGTTGAGGGTGTGTAAACAATGGAAGAATGTTAATTTTTAGGTTAACTGTTCTTTTAAGTAACTTAAATATGAAATCAAACATAAATAATATTGCTGCATGTTGCGATGACGGGCCAAAGCACCATGGGTCCATTTCCACCCGGTGGATTTCAGAAAACAATGCAAGGTGGACACATGCATTTGGCATTTTACATTATTTCCACAATTTTGAAGCAATTTAGGTAAATGTAAGAGGACTATTTTTAAAGTCTGTTGTAAGTGCCACACTTCCTGCTGCCAGGAGGTGGCGCTATGATCGTGACCAAAAATAGTCACATCCATGTGATTAGCCCCCAAGAATAAACATATATCTTTTGAAACCTCATACAATTTTGATCTAAACACTGCACACAGAAGATGAGACACTTTTCCCATTTTTCACCATTAAATGTAATGCCTCAACATGGCAACACCGTTCCATGCATCAAAAATCTGTTCACAATTTAGCATCTTCGATGTCTTGGCATAATGTTTTCTAAATGTGGTGACAGTCTCATGAATACCCTAGCAGGAGGATTTAAAAGTTCAGACACCGCAATTTAAAAAAAATACAAAATGACCAACTTCCTGTTGGTCGGAGCTAATAACTATAATTATGAAAGTTGTCTGGCTTGGTGATGTATACCAATTTTGGTGACTGTAGGTGAAAATGAGGGTGCTACAGAGGCCATTGTACAAGCCCATTTTAAAGGGGGTGCTATAGAGCCCCCTCACACATGCCCCTGCATGAACTTTTGTCCAGCCCTAATGGCTAACGACTCTTTAAGCAAAATTTTATGAAATTTTAAGCATGCCAAGTGCCTCAAAAACACCCAAATATTGGAAGGAATAATAACAATTAATGTGACCCTGACCCACAATAGCCACATCATTGCGATCAGCCCACAAGACCAAACATTTTGCTCAATTTTGATGTAAAATCACACTATGCACACGTTTGATATATCAATAATAAGCTCGCAATTTAATATTGTCTATGTTTTGACATGATGTCACTCACATTTGATTCCTATAACATGAAAGCCCTAGGAGGAGCATTTCAAATTCCAGAGCATGCATTTTTCAAATAATCCAAAATGACCGACTTCCTGTTCGGCAGAGCTTATGACTGTCAGCACTAAAGTTGTTCGGCTTGATGAGATTTAAATGTGTACAAAGTTTGGTGACAGCAGCCCAAAAGGGTGGTGCTACAGAACCCCCGAGCATTCCCATCTTCTAGGTGGTGCTACAGAGCCCCCCTGCAACTTTGCCCAGCCCTAATGGCGAAAACTCTGATGTGTGTGCAAACTTTCAAGAGTGTCACGCATGTTAAGTACCCCAAAAGTACCAAAATCCTTGAATAAAAGAAGAAAAATAATCCTTAAATGAACAATAAGGCCTCCGCAATTTCAGTGCTTGCGCCCTGCTAGGGACCTAATAATAATAATAATCCTTAGAAAACAACAGGGTCTCCACACTTTCAGTGCATGTGCCCTAATAAACCTTAGAATAACAATAGGACCTCTGCACTTTCCGTTCTTGGGCCCTAATGATAATAATCCTTAGAAGTACAATAGGGCCTCTGCATTTTCAGATCTTGGGCCCTATTAATAATAATAATCCTTAGAAGAACACCAGGGCCTCCATACTCTAATAATGGGTGAAGAAGCTTCAAGTTGCGCAAATCCACGTCACTTAGGTATAAACAATAACAAACAAAATGTGGAAAGACAAATAATTTGGTCAGTCAAATCTGTAAATGCGTAGGCTGCTGTATATGTGCAACAGATGTGTATGAGTAATTATGTTTACAGCATAAGCACTATGTGCTCTTTTCAATCTAAGGCATTTCCTGCCGTGTGATGAACTTGAGTGAAAATCCAAGCTCTCCGATTTTATTAATGAGCCTCTAACCATAGGGTAACCATGGTAATAAGGTCTAAAGAAGGGCATATAAAAAATAGAGACTATACTTGTAAGATGAGAAAAAGATAATAGGGTAGTAATGTGTGCTATTAGTGTGTGTGTTAGTTGGAGGTATTATACAAGAGAAAATATGTTCAGAAATGGTCACACTGCAAAACAAAGCTGCAGAATTGAAGAATTGACAGAAAAAACATCTCACAAACTTTCAAAGTTGCCATTAAAGCAATAAGCAACTGCTCTTTGCATCATGCCTTCCAAAATGTATATCCAAGGTAAAATCAGAGCATAGTGCAGCCACTCCTGAATTCTTGCTTTTATGTAATTATATGATGGTTATCATGCAAGAAAGAGATCAAGAGTTATAAGCCAAAATAGCCATTTTCATTATGCTGCAGGTAACCTCAAGGCCTAATGGGGATGACACGTACCAAGTTTCGTCCCAACCCCTCAAAGAGTTGCGGAGATGCAGCCTCAAGTTCAATTCATTGAAGTGCCATTCAAAAACTGTACAGTTTATCAAAATTCTGTGAACATAGTTTTGTCATGAGTGCCTCTAGATGATGCAGGCCAAATTTCATGCAAATCGGACTAACGGCCTAGGACGAGTTAGAAAAAGTAGGTTTTTCAGAAAATTCTAAATGGCGGAAAAAATTATATAATGGAAAATGACGTCATAGGGTGCATTCGAATCGTCTTGAGCCAAGGAATCAGAGGAAAAAGAATTTCTAGGACTCACAGATCAAAATTGAGTGCAAATTTGGGCAGTTGGTGGGCTAGAGGGTTTGAGGTAGAGATGCCAACTTTGCTGTGGTAACAAATCAGACGGTCCTCTATCTGTGTGCCAAATTTCATAACTTTCCCACAAGCAGTTCTGTGGGCAGGTCTATTAGGGTACATTTAAACTTACAACTCCTATATTTGATACAAATCAGCTTTTCCCCTAATGTTTAAGTTCACTTCAGATATAACTCTCAGTGTTTACATGAACACCTCACAAAGACATTTTGGCGGAATTTTTAAATGTATTTGACTGTTTAGGCACGAACATTCTTGAAGCACACGCATGTAAAGAGCTGCACACACACACAAGCTTTCTGACAAACAGCACGCAGCTACTAGATAGCTAGCTAGGGAGTGATAAAATGATGTGCTCTATAAATAGACAGGTTCTTTTCTCGTAATTGACGGTTTAATCAGGCTACTATTCCGGTCGGGCAAGTAAAATTCTCTTTCACTTGCCCCTTTAAAAATCCACTTGTCCCGGACAAGTGTTAATGTCGAGCCCTGCAAGTAATGGCCAGCGTTGTCCAATCACTACCAACCATGTTAAAATGTAATTATACATTATAAATTCTGAATCTAAGTACTGATTCCCATTGTCCCATGTCCAACCATGTTGAGTGGTTCAAACAACATCTACAGCCTGAAACTGAACTTTTGATTGGAAGTTTGGATTGAATGCACTTGGCATCATAGGAAAGATATAGGATGCTCCCTATTTAGTGAATGACTTAACCTCCAGTGAGGCGTCTGTCTGCACTGGTCTCAGAACAGTTTGAAATATACATTATTTTCATCCTAACTCCACAGAAAGCCTCTGAAAGCAAAGAGTTTTCTCAATGCGAAAATGGACAGTAAATATAGGATTTCTGATGTAAACCTTGTGTTATTGTCCACTATTGTGTACATTGTGTTTAACAGTGTGGCGTTTCGCAATAAATAGCTCAAATTCTAAAAATGGCATATCGAATGAACTGGAGACTCTAATCTTTTGACTCAAACAGGATTTGATGTAAAAACGTAATTAGGTTTCTTACCAGATGTAGTTTTGTTGGCGCTTCTCACAAAGACAAACTCTGTTGTGATCGGCGCCATGTTGTTTTGTCATATGACTCATATTAAATTTTAACCATTAACTGACAGCCCAGAGTGTCCTAAACTGAGATCAGTCGGTTTAAATGAAATTGAACTATCCATTGAGTATAGCGAAGCCAAAATACAACGTCCACGCATGAGGACTTGCATGAGGTAAATGATTATTTACAGTATATGTTTGTGATGCATGGGAGTGCAAAACCCAAAATATGAATTTAAATGGTGTCTTACAATGGAATACATGAGTTTTAGTATTGATATAATTAATGTTAAATTTAAATAATATACTATAACAATTATATATATATATATATATATATATATATATATATATATATATATATATATATATATATATATATAAAATATTGGACTGATTTTTTCTTATTAAACATTACTCAAATGTATAATATAAATGTTTTCTTCTTGGATCTTTTCAAATAATAATCTAAAAATAAATAAATAAATAAAATACTGTCATTTTTCTTCACTATCCAGTTTTTCATTGGACTGCATATTACAAAAGACACCAATGGTTACTAAAGAAATACATTTATATGAATAATAATCAACTCATTAAACAATCCTTTTAACAAGTAATATTATTGTTCATTAATATGTTATTTACGGTTGCCAAGTACATTAATATAGAATGACATATATTTGTTTTCTCATGCTCATTGGCTCTTGTGCCTTCAATAAGAAGCAAAAAACACTCTAAATGTTTAGGATACAAATGGAGATGCACTATTACTGTATAACTGATTATCACCAGAACATGAGAAATAATTGTCGGAAAGAGGCTCTGTGAAAATAATTTCTCTAAAAGCTTTATTTCTGGGCTTGTGCAGCTGTGTATAATTCACATAATTCCTGTAATGCAGGAAAACTTCTGCAGTTTTTTTAAGTAGACAGCTGAGCAAAACAGAGGGTAAGGAGAGTTCGGTATTTTGCTTGTGTTAAATGCGGCATTACACTAATCTAAGAAAAGCCGTTCCTTACCCAAATCCTGAGCGCTTTGATGAACATTGAGAACAGGAACAAGAATGTTTTCAGGAGTTCTCACCTGTTCTGCTGTGTGCTGTTGGACGCAGCTATAGCTATGACTCAGTCCAGCTCTGGTCAGCACGTATGACGCCTGCTCATTGATAAGAGTGTCTAAGTGAGCTTCAATCTACAGCATGAGGCCAATAAAAAGAATAAAAGACAGAGAATCAACAACATCTCATAACACAAGCTTATGACTTAATTATATTTTGCAGTTGCAATGTTATAATAAATAAAATGAAAAGAAAAACACAATATTATCACAATATTATTAGAAAAAACAATATTAACAATATTATAATAATATAACAGCCTAACGATCACAATCCAAATAAATCCTGTTGAAAAAAATAAACTCCCATACTACATTATTTCCTGCTGAAATGTCTGTTTTACTTAAATATTTCACATTACCCGAAGTTAAAACTTTGCAAATGACTTTTCATGTACATTTAAACCCTCTACACATTTTAGAGCATCAATACCGGACTGTAATGGAAACACTGACGTCACTACAAAAATAAGGTTGGTCTGTCAGAGTAACCTACTGTTGTTCTTACTCCTTCAGCATATAATTTAGCAGTATGCTCAGTTAAAATGTTAACACACCTGAAACTCCAGCATTTCTAAGCGCTTGTCGGTGAACTCAAAGAGAGCCAGTGTGGTCTTCATCATGTAGAGGGAGTTCACCATGTACGTTGCCATGTCTGCTGTTCCCAGGTTACTGGCCGATACAGTGCACAGCTGCAACAATGGGTCAAGGATACAGGACAACACCTAAAAACCAGACAAGAGGATAATATTTATTTTTCACGTTATTAATGTCCTGACTATACTTTGCGATCTGTTTAATGCCACTTTGGTTAATTAAAGTACCAATTTCCTTCCGAAAACAGCAAAATCTGTACATCATTCCAAACTTTTGGCTGCCATTGTGTATGTGTATGTGTATGTGTTTATGTATATCAGGAAACGCTTAATGTTACTTGAATTGGTGGTATTTTAGTGCATTTCTATCTTTATACTGTGGAAGGCTTTGTTTGGGAATAGGGATGTAACGGTTTCAAGGTTTCACAATAAACCTCAGTTTTAAAACAGATGGTTATCATACTGTTGAAAACTTCTCATTGACTGTATTGCATGAAGAACTTTTCTAAAAATCCAAATCAGTTTAATTAAGACAGAATCTGCGACATTTACACAGTATTATATAAACTAGGCTAGATAAAATAAATCTTTAAATTGCGCCTTCCTCATGTTGCATTTGACTGTCACTCAATTTTAAAGGTGACATGCAGGTGTCGCAAGTGCTGCGCATTACGAGCAGATCAGAAGTCCAGCACGAGCAGAGCACAGCAAGAGTGCACTACGAGGGCAACATACAGACATGTCCGAGCCTGAACCTATATTTCCGTCACCACAGAAGTTGAAGTCCGCTGTCTGGGATTACTTGGCTATGTAAAAGACCAAAGAGGCACCATCAATGTTGATTGAGAACCAGTCTGTAAAGTTTGTCACAAAAAAGTATCGGCTCAGGCGGTAAACACTTCAAACCTTAAGCACCATCTCTGTGAGCACAATCACACAGGAATTTGTGGAGATGAATGTAAGTGGAAATACAGTACACAGGATAATAAATTATAGTCTGTTTCATAAAAACACCAGATTCAATGTAGTTTTACATGATTTGTAATGACTAGTTAGGCGAAAGTTATGTTTATGCTTTGTCACATTCACAAATGCAGCAAAGATTTAAGACCTCGTTCAACTTTACGATGTGCCAACTGTTCTTTTGCCTAAGTGCAGAGCAAGAGTAGGCCAACAATGTGTTTGATACTACTAATAATATGTTTTACTTGTAAAACATTGTACTAAATAGTGTTTACAACGTGCATGGCTTTTGGTGTGCAGGAAATTGACAGCGAAACTTGCAGAAATTTTCATTGGACAAAATGGCAATAAATGAACTACAAATGAATGTATTTTCAGTAAGTATTGTAGAATTTAACTAAATCACAAATGCAACAAATTACTGAATGCATACAAATGCATATCTGAAATGTTAACAGGGCAATACTCATCACAAATGATTACAATTAATTCTGATGTAAAATAAAAGTGTCCTGATGTTCAAGATCAAAAGTTAAAGGATTAAAGTTGAAGAATTGGTTATAAGTGAAATATAAGTGAAGCACAGTGTGTTCTGACACCTTTCTGTCATGGCCTGCATTAAGTCTTTCAGCAGTTTGTGCTACAGGAGCTCTTCTGTGAGATCGGACCACAGCTAGCCTTCACTTCCAATGCGCATCAATGAGCCTTGGGCACACATGACCCTGTCGCCGGTTCAACGGTTGTCCTTCCTTGGATCACTTTTGGTAGGTACTAACCACTGCATACCAGAAACAACCCACAAGATCTGCCGTTTTGGAGATGCTCTGACCCAGTCATCTAGCCATCACAATTTGGCCCTTGTCAAAGTCACTCAGATCCTTATGCTTGCCCATTTTTCCTGCTTCCAACACATGAAACTCAAGAACTGACTGTTCACTTGATGCCTAATATATCCCACCCCTTGACAGGTGCCATTGTAACAAGATAATCAATGTTATTCACTTTACCAGTCAGTGGTTTTAATGTTGTGGCTGATCAGTGTGAATATGTGTATATGTATGTATATATTATATCAAATGTACAATTATACTCACAAGTACATATTTTAATTTTGTACATCAGGATTATTACAATATTAATGTAAATGTTATGGTATTTAGCCTTTGTTACACATATTTGATTGTGTCAATGATGGGGTACTTGGGGTCTGGGTAGCTCAGTGAGAATTGACACTTACTGCCAAATACAGGTTGAAAAACACAGTTGTATATAATTTAACATACATAAAAATATAAAGGCAAAGTATGAATAAGGTGAGCGAATAATGTTTGAGAATAAGATTTGGGGCTTCGTCCACTTTTTGCAACATGATCTAAATTCACCTGAGCAAAGTCAGCTTGACGGGCATCAAGAGGCAGAACTGAAGAATCATGGGAGGCCAAAACCTCTCTGAGGAGCGACAAAGTCTTAGTGAGAGAGGCAGTGGGACCCAGATCAGGAGGAGGAAGCTCGACCTGAGAAAAAAGGAAAGAGAGAGAGAATGAATAGATCATCAGTTCAATGACAATTAATCTACTGCTAGTTTAAAACATATGTGCCAAGTTCTTGTGTAATAATTGTAATCACGTTGGTTTCATACACTTAAAAGAATGCTTAACATTTTCACCAAAGGTTTTGATTTAATGACTCTAAAAGTTCAGTTAGTGCAACATTGCAACATGAGTAACATTTTCCTTGAATGCATTTGTGAGTGTACACATCTTAAAGGTGCACTCAGCAACTTTTGGTTTACGTTATGCTGACACATAGCAGCTTAGATGAAAACGTTCATTTAGAAAGAGGTGTTTAGAGATGCCAATGTAGAAATGCGTGATTCGAGTCAGCCACAAGTAATTTATACTGCGAATGAAAGCGTTCAGTCGCTGGGAATTATTGAGATAAAGCAAATAACATTCGGATGGTTATTTGATCTCAACATGTGGCAATCATGAATCGGCGCCCAGCACCATATGTAGAATAAAGCAGCTTTTACTCTAATGACTAATCATTGAAAATATTTTTTCAAAGATACTATAAATTTCATAGTTAGAGAAGATAAGATAAGATATCTGCAAATATTTTATGAATTTTTGAATCATTAATATAATTTAGATTTTTGGGGATTCTGCCATTTGGCAACCTTGACCAACCTTGCCATGCCTTAAAATGGTCCGATATTTGATACAAAATCTAGTAGAATCTAGTAGAACGTACAAGATGATTTTTTTCGATGAAATGACTGTGGTCCCCATGCACTTTCATTGTATGGAAAAGAGCAGCTTGGACATTCTGCTAAATTTCTCCTTGTGTTCCACAGAAGAAAGTATGTCATACAGGTTTGGAATGACATGAGGCTGAGTAAATGATGACATCTCCCTTGAATCTTTTTGACTAAATGATTATGGACACAAAAAGCTCACAGCTCCACATTGACCCTCTATGAAAAGAGGTTTGAATTCAGAGGTTATGACTTCATATTTTGAGGTTTCTGAGCAGTTTCAGACAGAGGAGGAATCCTGTTCATTTACATTACAATGTCCCTTTCAAAGTTCAACTGCTAAAGTTAAGTTTAAAGAGCCATATTTACCCTTGTAACTCATGTTCGAGACCCTCAAAATCAAGGCAAACTTGTCTGACAGCGAGACTGACACCTAAGATAACTGACTACTAAACACTCTGCTAGGCGAGCACTATCCAGAGCACTGCTGCCTCTAATAGGGCTCATTAGCTCTGGATAGTGGCTGGCACCGAGTGGCGTTAGTAAGCAATATGCAACGTCCTAAGCCGTGGTGATTTGATTAGTGCGCTGCTAAGGCGATAATTCTCTCAGAAGTGTGGAGCGCAGGCCATCTTGTTCTTGCTACTGATCCACTTGTCAATAAAGTGTTTTTACAAAGTAACCTTTGCGTGTTCGGGATATTTTGGGGGTAATTTACAATCCCTGGTGTGAGAATGCTTTTTTTTTAGTCTGGTGATAAAACTCAAACTAACCAGAAAGAGATGCGTTGACTACAAGAAAGTGAGAATCTGATTGGCTGTGCTATGCTAACGATGTGTTTTTTTGTAACCCATAAATTATATGTAATCCATACACACCAAAATACAAATGTAACAAAGCCATCGGATCTGTGTCAAGCAGCAAACCTGGATACTGATAGTGATGTCCCGATACCATTTTTTTGAGAACAAGTACCTTTTCGGTATTCACCGACAACCGCTAACTTTTTATTTATTTATTTATTTTTCCTGAATTCCATGTTTATTTCAATTTTATCATCAAAAATTGTGTCTAAATAAATTAAAACTTCAATCAAATGAAAATTGAACAATTCATTTTCACCGTAATTTTGTATTATTTTGATCAAATGTAGTGCTTTTATACAGAACCTCACAGCACAATCCATAATACAACATTGGAGTTATTTTTGTCAAATAAAGTGCTGCATAACAGAGCATCACAGATGATATTGTTTCAATATAACACAATTACTATTTAATTATTATTATCGATAGTCATATTGTATAGATAACTATACAATAGTGACATCATTTTGTCTTACTTTTTCCATTTATATTGAGCTTTTATTTTGGTGGAAGCTTTTATTTTGGCATGAAGCCCTTTCAGTTTCTGTGTGTTTTAATGGTAGCTTCTCAACTCCAGAAAAGCAAGTCGCTACGTGGATATCACGTATCCCAATCAGGATAAATCAGCCTCCAAAGAGCATTTCAAAGGGTGAACAATCATGATAGCCATGCTGTAAGCCAAGCTTCAAACAGATTTTCCAATAAAAATTACTTAAAAGGTGGTTCCGAATGAATGTTCTTTTTGCACCTACACCTTTCAGCCCTCCAAAGCTCTCACAGTGGATGGTAAATTCTTCAAAAGGAATGGGGAATAGGGAGGATCACTTCCGAATGGAACACACACCTAATGTTATTAATAAACTGCACAAGACTGCCATTTAATTAAATATGTAATTTGTATGTGCAAACTATGCTACAAATATATGCCCACCACCACAAAGTGAATTAGCACTCTGCTCGCTAACAGAGCATGCAATTCTCGTGATGGTGTTTTCCGCGTATGAGCCAAGGAGCTCTAAAAAAAAGGTATGAGCACAACACCGGCTCTACACATTCACTTTTAGGTGTGCAGCACATGCAAACTTTATATTTATCTAAGTAAATCATAGCCTTTGAGGTTCAATAATCACACTAGGACATAATATGATTTTTATTTGTATGCTGAATGTTTATGGAATGACATTCATGTCTGATAGTATCGGTTTTTGGTATCAGAGCATTTTTACGAAAACTGGTAAAAGTATACGAGTGAGGTAACAGACCCGATTTTGAAACAATTGTTGTATTGAGACATCCCTAATACCGATGATGTATACTGTTTAAATGCTTAAGAATTTCACATGCATAGCATTTATAAAAAGTGCTCACTTTATCCATGAGGCGACTGGCGTGGAGACTGAGACTGTTGAAGAACATCTTCTTACTGAGCATGTGCATCTCATCTATGGTCATCAACAGAGAAGACACGCTGGTACCTATGATGCCACTGCAAGAACCACAGACATATGAATTTAGTAAAGCAGACGAGCATCTTGAAACATTGATGGCAATGGCCAAAACTGGATTTATGTTAGTTTTAGTTGGAATTCTTTATTGTTATGGCTCCTAAACAAAATGTTATGGTTCTGACAAATGTCATGGCAAATGCCAGATTAAATTTGCCCTTCTGTTAAATGTAGTGTGACATTAAGACAGTAAACACATTATACAGGCCATTCACTTAGCTGTGGTGTTTGTACCTGATGGTGTGATGGTAGAACTTGAGAAGATTGGAGAGTTTATATAGAAGAACAGCACCTGGCTCAGCAACAATCACCTGCTCAATACGCACCTGATGAAGGAAGCAAAAAACACAAAACAACAAAACAGTTTTGAAGTACACGTATGAAAATCATACCTATGAGCACACTGAAATAAGAATCATTCAAATATTATACATAGGCCTAAGAAGAGTGAAAAGCTGCAAATTTTTTTTGCATGACATCAGTTGATAGTCTGACACTTTGTGTGGCAGTCCACATCACTCTCACCTTAAGTGGTCTGCAAACACCTTCAGTGATGTGGCCAACTACTTCCTGCATGTTTTCTTCAACCCCTGCAAAGACAGCAAGACAATTTAACAATTTAAGAAGTACATTCAGATAGTGAGACAGGGCCGTAAGTAAAATGCAATACATTTTCAGGTTTTCCATGACTATAAGTTAATATATAACAAATAAAAAAATAAAATAAAAAAGAATTACAGACTCGCTGATTATACCTGGGAGAAAACTAGTTGTGTTTCAATGCACCATTTGCTTCCAGTGTATTCACAGTGTTTGTTCAGTATGAAAGTTTGATGTACCTTGCACAGTAACCTGTTTAAGCAAAGCTTCCAGATGTTCCTTCTCGGAGGCTGTGGCTTGATGGAGCCAGGCCAACATGTCCCCAACATACCTGGTAGAAGGATTATATATTAGTGCTGTCAGTCGGTTAAAATTTTGAATCCCGATTAATTGCATTCAAATTTTGTAGTTAATCACAGATTTTGAAAGTGCTGCAATTTGACATATATATATATATATACACACACACACACACACACACACACACACATATACTTCTTTTCCTGTTAATGTAATGTATTTATTTCCATCCTAGGTAAGAAAACAAAATGTAAAAATATAATGCTTAACATTTTCCAAACAAAGCCTTCCACAGTATAAAGATAGAAATGCACTAAAATAGCACCAGTTAAAGTAACATTAAATGTTTCACAAAATCTAAGTGGAAGTTTGACTAATTGAAAGATCTAGTCCTCAAAAGGTAGCCTTTTCATTGCAATGGGTATTACAATTCTTAAACTGAAATCATCCACAATCTGCAGGTAGACTGTGGCTATCCACTTTCCGACAGCAATCGTGAAACTGCATTCATGATTCGTGTCAGGGCATCAATGACAGCGCCACTTTGAACGACACATAAAGAGCACTTGCAAACAAAAACGTCTCGTAGTTAAGATTGACATACTTCAGTGGTAATTAAAATGTGACTTACATAGGCTGCAAAATTCTTGATTTCTTTTACAAGTCCCATCTGGGCATGTTTTGTACATCAAATAGCATTAAGAGATCCTTTCGCTATCATTTTATCATGTAAATGCTGCCAACAAGTATTTATACTGGTTTATGTTATATAAACGGTAAATGCATTAATTGCGCTTAAGAAAAAAACGATAAACTTTTTAAACGAAGCACGTGTTAACGTGTTAATTCTGATAGACCTATTATACAGTATATACAAGCAGACATTTAAGCATGCTCATAGATAAAAATCACACACAAACATTAACTAAAAGCCCACCAAACCAATATTTACAATATTAGATTGTAATGACTGATGAATGAAATTCGATATGGCTCGAATCCCTGCTTCAATGCAAGTCTATGCGTTTCCTTTTCTTTCTTTTTTTCCCCACTTTACTTGCTAGGCAAAAAAAGTCAGATTCCTTAGAAATGTAACAGCACACCTCTGGTCAACAAGCCACATAATTTGAGGTATCATTCATGTCCATAGCACAAACAGTGCAGGACAACTAACGAGCCAAATTTTAAATGGATTGTTTACCAAAAAATGTAAATTCACTCATCATTTACTCACCCCTTTAATACATAGGATTTGAACTACCCCTTTAATACTTAGGATTTCAGCAGTAACCTGAATTAAAACAAATAGTAATAGTGAAGCTTGCCTTAGCAAACACCCATAATAATAAACAGATTGGGCAGAGACTGTCACAGGTGAAAACTGAATTGCTAGATAATTAATTACTTAGAACTTTGCATCTAGATATCGAGAATTGTAGTGACATCTAGTTGCGTTATAGATTTTCTCAGAGATCACACAGTCGGCTTTCATTACTTTTCCTCCATATCCTTTAACATGGGGCAGTGGGGGGGATGTGGCATTCTGAGAACCGCTGCTTCCCACTTTTATTGACGTTCCGCCAGGAACCTCATGTTCTCTCCATTGGGTTCCTGACAGGAAGGGGGAGCAAAGCTTGAAAGGGGTTCTGGCCTGGAGCACATGCTGTGATCCATAGATCTCAATAGTCCAACCTTTCTCTGAACTCAAGCTAAGTAATTCTCTGAAAGCGAAAGCACTTTCCTAAGAGAATCACGTTGGGTTTAATGTGCTTACTGGCTGAATTGGATTTGCAGCTTCGGTATATGCAGCAGTGGCCCACAGAGGCAGGGTTATTATAGTTTAGAATTTGTAGTTATTTCTATATTTTTGGTTTCTTTTTATTAGTTTTTAGTTTGGACTGACTGTTTTTTTTCTGTTTTATGTTTTCAGCATATTTACTGTTAGGCAACATCCAAATGAATCTGTTTTAGTTTGAAACCTTTAGAAGCAGTTCCAAAGTATGCAGTAATGGAGACCGTTTTCTAAACGTTCCATTTTTGGTGGAGGAAAACACTTTTCTAGAGTGAATGAGATACATAATTGCAAAATTAATGTTTTCAACTGAAAATGTATTGGTGTGGACTTGGTGTTTTAGGGCTGTGTCAATTATTTCCCATGATACCACGATAATCGCGATTAATTTCAATTAATAAAATTTACATTAAAATACTTCTTTTGTATTGGGCCATATTCATCATGCCATAGTCTTTATGTAGGCGACACATCCAAACAAACAGAGAAATGGGTTTCTGAATAACACAATTGGGATCACTTTATATTAGGCGTCTTTAATTGCTACGTGCATTTGATAAAATGTACTTATTATGCACATATGTACACTACAGCTCAATTTTTTTAAAACACGACTGAAATTATCTTAAAAATCTTTTGATCTGAAGGCATATTCTTGAATGTTTGAAATTAGTTTTGTAGACAAAAATATAATTGTGCCACCATATAAATTGATTTCAGTATAAAACTAACATTTTATAAATAAAAAAAAAATAATGTTTTTCAAATTGATGACTTGGACCAAATAATTAAGAAAAGCAGCCAATAAGTGCCCAACATAGATGGGAACTCCTTCAATACTGTTTAAAAAGCATCTCAGGGTGAAACCTCAAGAAGTTAGTGGAGAAAATATCAAATTCTAAAATGTGAAATAATAATAATAATAATAATAATAATAAAGAACGAGTAAGTGTTTCAAAACTTTTAACCAGTAGTGTATAAGCATAATCCTTCTTTTAATTTCAGTTAAAGAAAATGATTTAATTGATTGTAATATAAATGCATAGAAAATTAAAGCATGACCTGCACAGAAACATGGGCCCATGGTTTTCTGTGAGTAACTTTATTCAGCAATGGAGAGGCTTTTAGTGGTTAACAACGGTACAATCTTAAAAATGACCCCCAATTATAGTAGCTACAAACTGATTATTTTTAGCACAGCAAAGTGAATATGTCGTCCACTGTGTTTTCTGCATACTGTTGAGTGGAATGACTGGATGGGAGGCACTGGATTTGTACTTGTGATAAGAGTTTTACCTCATTGGATCGTGAGAGTGCATCTCAATGGGTCTCGGGGTGCCGCCCGGGCCACCACGGGTCAGGGCGTCGATAAACCCTCGAACTACAGCTGATCGTCTGGCTGTCCCGAATTCATCAAGCGTGTACCTAAGAGAAATTAAACAGGAAGGGAGAATTAGAGAAATAAAAAACAATTCTTGTTTCAATTCCACTTAACGATTCTGAAACAAATCGGTTACAGATTCTATTAGGAAGCATCACATGAATATAACTGGGATTGAAGAGAGATTAGCTGCCAGCAATTGTGTGAGAAAGAAACATTTTTGGTGGCATTAGGTCAATGATAGCTCTATTTCTATTCGATCAAAATTTAAACAGACAATACTAATACAAGTCTACGGTATAACATCATTTGTATAACAAGTGAGTAAAAGATCACAGTATATCATCGTTTTGTATTGTAATACACTAATACACAAAGAGTCACACTATTATTGCATATCAATATAAAATATCATATCGCCAGGTTTCTGCTGATTTCAAGCGCTATTCCCAACCCTAGTAGCAGACACGCAGAAATAGAGACAAAAGGTATAAACAAGATTAAATGCCCGGTCACGACATAAGACCTTCGGAACAGCCTCTGAAATCAGTACGAGAAAAAAGACATTTAGGTTAGAGAGACCCAGGGTCACGCACACAGACAAAAACAATGAAGGGCTCCATTTGCAGTGAGGAAATGTGGCTGTGTTTTGATCTATGGGCTGAGAACGACCCTGTGCAGACTAAACAGTAGCAACCACAACAGCCAGAGAGAAAGGGAGGAGAGGAGGGATGTTGAAGTTTGGCACATTTTCCAGGAACTCGGGGGCCCCGAGTCGCACTTGGACTCCCACAGATAAAATCACTCCGGGCCATGGGGGGAGAGCCCAGGATAAAAGAGAGGGGAAGACAGAGACAAAGAGAGACAGAGTGAACATGAAAGCAGGAAAGAGTGTGAGAAAAGATGCTGAATGACAAGAAACCAGTAAATGCACAAGCACATATGACAAGATTGTAGCACCTTGGAAAACTGCATTGTCTATGAAAAGATAAACCAAAGTTTTAGGAAAGACATGTTCTGATAATGGCACCGCTGTTACTGTGGTAGACAGAATGCAGGGGAGGATGTGTGAAAATCTGAATATTTTGGCGATATGAGCGTTTGGCATTGCTTTGCAGTGAGAGAAATGCTCATGGATGTTTTCACAGACTGACTGGGTAGGAGACATCACTGAGTGAAAAGATAAGAGATTGTGGTCTTTAAAATAAAAATTCTGTCATATTTTACTCAACCATGTATTGACTGTATTTTTTCCATGGAACACAAAAGGAAATGTTAGTGACGGAGCCTGAGTCGCCATTCATTTTTGCATCTGTTTTACAGAATTTCCATTTTTCGGTGAACTATCATATATATATATATATATATATATATATATATATATATATATATACTGTATATTTATCCTCGTGCGACCCCGTGTCTACATGTGTGGACGCAGTATTTTGACTTAGCTACATGCAAAGCATAATTATATTTCATTTAAACCAACTGATTGTTCAGGAGACTCTGGGCTTAAACTTTCGACATACAGATTCATGTGACAAAACAACATGGTGCCGATCACAGCGGAGTTTATCTTTGTGAGAAACGGCAACAAAACTACATCTGGTAAGAAACCTAATTACATTTTACATTGAAACCTCTTTCAAGTCAAAAGATCATTCATTCGATATGTCATTTTTAGAATTTTAGCAATTTATTGCAAAACGCCACACTGTTAAACACAATGTATGCAATAGTGGACAATAACACAAGGTTTACATCAGAAATCCTATATTTACTGTCCATTTTCACATTGAGGTTTTATTTATTTATTTTTTTACATGGGAGTTAGAATGAACATGCAGTGCATTTTGAATTGTTCCGAATTGTACCAGTGCAGGTAGACAGCACACTGGAGGTTAAGTCATTCACTAGATAGGGAGCAAGGGAACATCCTATATCTTTCCTATGAAGTCAAGTGCATTCAACTCAAACTTCCAAAGTTTCATTTCAGGCTGCAGATCATGTTTGTACCATGCACTTAACATGGCTGGCAGACATGGGACAATGATAATCAGTACATAGATTGAGAATTTATCAGGTATAATTTTATTTCAACATGGTTGGCAGTGATTGGACGATGCTGGCCATTACTTGGAATTAATTATGCTACTTTCTGATTGGTAAAAAGCTTTAGTGTTGGCTATCTCTTGTTTGTTTGACATGGCAAAAAGAGAACATTGAGATTTTGTTGCCAAAGTAGAAAAAAAAACCCCATTGAAACAAACATCAAATCAAGTAGAATAAGTTTTGTTAGTAGTTTTTTATATTTGCTTTTCCCAATACACATTGTTCCAAAGCAGCTTAACAGAAAATCAGCTGTGATGTGTGTAACATCTCAAAAACATGAATAACCAATACTCCTTGAAACATAATAAACAATTTGAAAAAATACAAATAAAAAAAACGTCCTATAGCTTGGTATTATTTAAAATGTAGAACTTAGTCCCACTATCCACATATGAGGACATACATTTTTAGGGAAATGTTTTGCTCTTAAAAAAAAAAAAAAAAAAATATGTTAATTAGGTGCTGCTAGCTACAAAACAAAATGGGAAATGGAAAATGCACATAGATATATAAACTAAAGCTGTCCATTTAACATGTTAATTGTGATTCATTTTAATTGCTAATTAAATATAAATACTCGTAAATGATAAAAAAAGAATATAAACTAAAAAACATTAAATATGTTTTTATCATTTTATGAATATTTGTAACATTATATATTATATTTTAATCAAACGAATTATAAATATATAATATACATAAATTAGCTTTATTTGGGGGCCTTTCTCAGCAAATATTGTGATTGTTTTGTGATTAATTGTGATTAATTTGTAAATGTAATTAATTAATTTGATTAAACATTTTATTCAATCAATAATCCTAAAAAATATATTTTCTTTTTTAATTTTCTGACGAAAAAGTGAGTGATGCTTGCTTGTGCAAAAATCACTGAAACATGTTGCAGGGATGCAAAGTGGTTGCTAAGGTGTTCTGAGTTGATGGTAGCACACTGTAATGCAGTTGTTAGGATGTTTTGAGTAATTGCTTTCTGTTCAATGCAAAAGATCCCACACCCACGTCTTTATGATATTCTGGTCAATAGACATGGCTTGGGTTTCCCTTCAATGCAAGTCTATGGGATTTTTTTGGTCCGTTTTAAATCTAGTTGATTCGAAAAGTAATAGGACAACTCCCCTAAACAAGCCTCATGATTTGAGATATCACTTGTGTATGTAGCACAACCTGCGCAAGTTATGTGTCTACGTGTAATAATTAGGGCTGGGGTTTGTTCAAATCCCTAACCCTAAGTATGAACATTAGAAATAGTGATGCTTGCCTTAACAAGCACCATTAATGATGAAATGAATTGTGGGATTAAAACTCTGTGGGCTTCACCAAAATATGTTGTGTAACATATTCTGATTAACTGAAAAAACTGAAATGAGTTTATTTGCTCTGAAACACAATATCATTTCATTCAACGTTCATTCATGCAAACAAAGTTGTTTTTGTGTTGTATTAACATTGTCCATTAACTCACTAATCAATCCTGACAGTTGTTTGTTCTTACGGATGTCTGACCATTCATAATGTACTGACAGTCAGAGCAAGGTAAACACAATCCTCGATTGACTGCTTCAATGTGGACGGGTGAGACACATTGTGGTACAAAAGAGGAACTGCAACCTGATTCCCTGCTGATGTGAAAGGATGGGACTAGGTTAATAATTGTTTTCAATAGTTACATCACACTCATTCCTGGTATTTTTTGCACAAATACCAAGTAAAGGCAAATGTTTTAGTTCTTTTAGCTGATTTTGACAGTAGTTCAGAGATTGAATATAACTTTTCACAGACAGAGTTGGTAAACAGTTTGTAATTGGTCAAATAAATTTCATGCCTATTTATGCATTTATTTAGCTATTTGGTAAGTAGCCGAGTAATAAATGGGATTATATACAGCCAGTAATTCATTATCGCAAAGTAAACAACAGGGCGATCCGGACCACATTAAGTGGAGTGGTCTTCTGTTACCCTGAAGAAGTTTACTTTGTTGATTGCATACTGACTGATTGCTGACGACTACTTATAATACAAAAAAATAAGGTTCAGTGACATGATGCTTATATTTTCCTGTCTGGATCTATTAAGTTAATTAAAAATACATAAAAAATGCAAGTCATAGAAACATTTACTTAAACCTCTACTATGATCAAAAGTCAAAAATAGTTGACTTACACATTGCTTTGTCAAATAGCAATGTCAAATTGAAATCAAGTCAATCACTGACACATCAGCACCACCTTGAGTAAGAAATAGCATGTATAGCAAGTGTGCACGCATATGGAATACTTAAAGTAATATAGTAGTCATTCTTATGAATATAGCACTCATTTCTCTAGTAATAAACAAAGAAATAGATTTCCTGTGATAGTAAACTTATAAAGATATGAAATAATCATAAAAATATAATTTATGGAAGTGCAAAAAAAAAGACGCTATTACATATATAAGGTCTTTAATGACCCTATACACGTTTGATAACTAAGTTGTTATAATTTGTTTTTGTTTAGTGCAATTTTGGCTTTTTTGGCTTTTTTTTTTTTTTTAACACTATTTAGAATAGAAAGGTTGATGAATACTAAAGGGGTGTGGGCATAACTCCAAAACATTTATGAAGTACAGAGGGAGGAATGAGGTTCCAGGTCACTAAAGACCTGAGGTATGCATTTTTTATATCATTCATATTTTAACATTTTTGTCCTCCACATCAAAGTCAGGTGGTGTAACCAACATACGGCTAGCCATTCTGTAGTCATGTGACAACAAAACCATATAACAGAGAGGCCCCCTTTAGACCCTCAAGATGTGTGAAAATTTATATACACAAATATTTTATATTTTGGCACTTTTGTGAAAAGGCAAATTATTTTAATGAGTAAATGAGTGGAGTAACACTCATGTGTATTCAAGGTGCAAGGAAAGTATTTTAATATTAATATTAGGGCTGTAGGAATTAGCGCGTTAACGTATGCAATTAATTCAAAAAGTTTCACGTGTTAATTTTTCTTAAACGTATAACATTACTGCATTATAAACACTTGTGTGAAGGGTGGAACCTTTGTAATGTGTCTGCCCGGAGACATTACACTGACCCACACGCCACAAACACACACACACGCACTACAGCGCCAGAGCCTAATACCAAGACGAGCCTACAAGTTTAGCATAAAACAACATAAGAGAAAACAGCTCTTACCACTATTTGATGTACTAAACAAGCCCAGATGGGACTTGTGATAGAAATCAAGTATTATTCAGCCTATGTAAGGTGCATGGTGAGTTCAAATTGGCGCTCGACACAGGCGTTGCCACCCTGACGTGAATCATGAATGCAGCTTCACAATTGCTATCGGAAAGCGATAGCCACAGTCTACTGGCAGATTAATATTGTGGACGATAAGAGTTTAAGAAATGCATTGCCCACTGCATTGAATATGCAACCTATGGGAAGACTAGTTCTTTCAATTAGTCAAACTCCCACTTAGACTTTGGGAAACATTTAATGTTACTTGAATTGGTGCTATTTTAGTGCATTTCTATCTTTATATTTTGGAAGACTTTGTGTGGAAAATGTTAATAAAGCATTATATTGCTACATATTTGTTTTAAGATGGAAATATGTACATTTTGACAAGAAAAGAAGCATATATAGTGTCAAATTTCACGATTAACTACAAAAAAAATAAACAGATAAATTGTGATTAAAAATCATTGTGATTAATCGACCATTTAATACCTTTTACTTCAGTTATACCACTTGGCAAAATGCTGCGACTGACCAATCAGGATCAAGTAATTCAGAGAGACGTGTAATAAGCGATTTTATGACACCTGTCTGATTCTAAAATGTATAATGTTTAAGTGCTAAGTGTGGTTATATATTGTAAACATTTATTCATAGTGCTGCCCAATAGGCCTTCTAGGCATTAAGCTGTAAATTAAATAACCTAAAATATTTATTTAATCTTCTAATAAGCCACTGCAGCAGTTAATGCAGTTCATTGCAGATATGCAAAATAAATTTTGGAAAGCTGAAGTGCGTGTGTGTGTGTTTGTGAGAGACAGAACTCACTTATAAAGAACAGGCCGGTCCTGGAGGGCTTCCATAGCCTGACTCAACACTGGAGGAATATCACAAGTTTCCTGAGTCAACCCTCTACACTCGTCTACAGACAGACAAAGAGAGAGAGAAAAAGAAACACAGAGGGGTAAGACGGATACACAAAATGTAAATGGACAAGTGGCTCTCTAGGTGTGCTGATATACAGTCCGACAGTACAGCAAGAAATGGACAAACTAACTGGCCAATTTTATATTATTTATATTGTTGTACTTCTGTATAAAATCTATATCACACTCACAATTGTGCTGTTCTGTATACCAGCACGACTGTGATTACTTCAAGCCAAGGGTACTATTCCCTACAAAAGCCCATTTGCTCATAAGATATTGTTTAGATAAATAACATGTTATAATTGGATTATGTAACTTTTCAAGTACTAAAATGTCTACCTGACCGTAAAGCATGAGTTTCATAAGTCTGTGAGTCACTTTTCTTTTCCACATTCTCTCACAGCAGCAGCTGTGCTTACATTCCACAAACTTTTCACTCTACTGTGTGTGTGTGTGTGTGTGGTCCAGAGTACACACTCACTCTGAGCCCAGCGATAGAGTTGCTCATATGCGGTCTCCTGTAACACGGCCATCTGCTCCATGATCTCCAGTCTATTTAAACAAACAGATATCACTCAGAGCACAGAGTTAAACATCAGGATCAGACACCAAACACATCCACAGAACTGTGAACACACTTATAAACACCCACAGACTGATCTAGTGAGGGATAAACATCGAAGAGAGGGTCTTACTTCTCCATCACTTTGATTCTTTCTTAACTCTTTCTGTATTGTTTCCTTCACATTCTGCTGGCTAATCTTTTCCAGTAAACCTGATTATCATCTTTGTCGAGACTCTTCTTTTAAGGGGATAGTTCACCCAAAAAATAACATTATCTTATTATTTACTCACCCTCGTGCCATCCCAGGTGTGTATGACTTTCTCTCTTCTCCTGAACACAAATTAAGATTTTTAGAAGAATATCTCAGCTCTGTAGGTCCATATAATGCAAATGAATGGTGACCAAAACTTTGAAGGTCCAAAAACCACATTAAGGTATCATAAAAGTTATCCATACGACTCCAGTGGTTTAATCCATGTTTTCAGAGGCGACAAGATAGATGTGGGTGAGAAACAGGTAAATATTTAACACATTTTTTTTCCTATAAACCTCTTTCACTTTCAAATTCTTCCTGTGTTTTTGAAAATTCACACTATTTATGCATATCACCACCTACTGGGCTGGTAGGACAATTTATAGTAACAAAGGACTTAAATACTGAATTGTTTCTCACTCACACCCATTATATCACCTCTGAAGATTTGAATTTAAACACTGGAGTTATATGGATTAATTTCATGTTTCCTTTATTTGCTTTCTGGATCGTCAAAGTTCAGACTACATTCACTTGCATTGTAAGGACATACAGAGTTGAGATATTCTTCTAAAAAATCTTTTAGGAGTTTAGGAGTAGAGAGCAAGTCAATTACATCTGGGATGGCATGCTGAAAACAATTAAAGTGAGATTCACCAACAATTAAAAATAGTGCAGACAGAATAAGACCAATAATAGGGTTATGTTCAATGATATGGAACAATATTTTGAGTTTTAAAGTCACTATTTGTGTTGTCTAAATGCTTTCCTTCTCTGCTTTTTACAATATTTATTATATATTATTATATTTAGAATTATTTAAATTGTTTTATATACTAAATTATCTTCATGTTATTAATTCAGTTAATCTGCACAGCATGTAATTAATTTGATTAAAAATTTAAATCGATTGACAGCCCTATGTTCTATGTAAACATTCGCTAAACAGACATCATTATCCATTGTGTCATGTCTCACTGTTTTTTCAGCATCGGAGCGCTGCTTTTTTTAGATGCTGTGCCAAGTTGAAAAGAATGTCAACATTTGCAAACACGACTTAGGACACTTGCATTGTGTTGCAATGGTTGTGTTGCATCTAGCTTTTTACAGTACAGATTGAACAGCCCCTAATTGTGTCAATAAAGGTGAACTTAAATCTTTTTATTTTTCTTTCTTATATTTCCTTTCACTTTCTTTTCACTAGCTGGGTTTCCATCCACATCATTTTATGCAAATGTTGGGATATCGCATAACAAATACTGGATGGAAACACCAAGATATGAATGAAGTTTCTAAAATGTTCATAAAATTATACTGTATGCTCGCTTGAGGTGGATACATTTTTTATTTGGAAAGACGACATGAGCATAAACATATATTCCTATAAAATATATAAAAATGTATTTGACTGCCTCACCAAGCCATCTCAATACATTATTCGCTCAGAGAATAGCATTGCATAGCATCTCAAATGTAAAAACCAGTCATCAAAATGTTTGGATACTATTACCTCCCAGAACTGTCTGACATGTTTTCGCTCCCAGATGTAAGGCTTACACTGAGGCACTTACAATGGAAGTGAATGGGGCCAATTTTTGGAGGGTTTAAATGCAGAATTGTGAAGCTTATAATTTTATAAAAGCACTTTCATTAGATCTTCTGCTAAAACTCAGTGTTGAGTAAATTAGTTTAAACAGTAATTTTTACTGTCATTTTAAGGTTTTTAGCATCATGGCATTGAAGTTGTAAAATTGGCTCTAACTTTACACAGAAAAGGTTAGTAAGCTTTTTTTTCGCATTTAAATCATGTTAACATACATATTGTTTGTCTTGTGGCAGTGCTTTTGAAATAGTGAGTTGTGACAGATCACTAGCTCTCTTATGAAGGAGGAAGCGGGGGAAGGTAAACCGTTGATGTAAATCTTTTATTTACAATGCTTTTCAGCATTCTATACAAATGTGCGCTTTTCAGCGCAACCATCAAACACACACAAGACTGCTGCGTGCGTCACTCTCTCTCCCCTCCGGAAGTCTGGACTGCACCTTTTATTCTTCTCAGCTCTCACTGCGAACACAAACAGCTGTAAAGAGATAATTTTCCACAGGTGTCAATCCTTACCGTTCTCACTCTCCCAGCCTCGCTGTCCACAGATGTCCCTCGGCCACACCCCAATCACCACATGAGCATTTTAACGTTTATAGTAGAGTTGGGGTACTCGAGTTTGGACTCTGACTCAAGTTCAAGCCATGAGTCCAATTTCAATGGACTTGGACTTGTCACAGACTTGAATGCATTTTTACCCAGATTTGACTCGGACTCGAGCCTTTGGGATTCTGGATTTTTTTGAGTCCAGCCGAGTCAATGATATTTGTGATGCAATGGAAAAAAATAAATAAATAACACAACAGATATTAATGAACACATCTCTGTCTGCATGCAGCTGTATTAGCCCCTGAAGTCATAGACGTAGCCAGAGTTGTTTCACTGTGTTTAAGCAAACACACACACACACACACACACACACACACACACACACACACACACACACACACACACACACACGTACGTGCACAGGCACACTCATCAGTCAACCAATACGCTTGAATGTTACTACAGAGACTACTGTATAACATCGACTACCGAGGTGGCTGGCAAGACGAAAACATAAAGACGGGTGTGTATCCAATGAAATAGAAACAAGGCAGTTTCACACGACAGTTTACCAGACCTGACAACTGGTAAAATTGCATGTGGTATTTGTGCAGCCAAGACATGGCTGCCGCTCAAGCAAATATCATTTATTATTATTTTTTATCTTCTCTGGTAGCAGCTGCAAGACACACACGACACATCAGGCATTTAGATACACGAGCAGCATGCAGAACTGCCCTGCATTGTGTGGTTTCCCGCAAATGAACTAGAAAATCATGTCCATGACGACATGGCCCTAATATTATCATTTGGCTTGTCCAGTGTTTTTGGATGTAGCATTTGTAGTCGAATTGTGAGATGTAACGTTTCAGTTAGTGCTAATTACTGCTGTGTGACTCATTTGTATGTACTGTAGTTTCCCAAATCAGTCGGCAAACAGAGAAAAAAGATTCAGAAAGAAATCTCAGTATAGACTATTATTTTTTTCGATAGGGATACTTTTAAATAAAACAAATTAAATTGAATTGAAAATGAAGTAGAAATAAAAACTAAATTAAAATTCGAAACATTAGAACCTTGTAATAATCAGTTCTTGTAGTTAGCGTGTTGAATGCAGGAGAAATGGGCAGGAGTAAAGACCTGAGCAACTTTGACAAAGGCCAAATTGTTACACCATATATAATTTTTTGCATAAAGAAAATGAAACCTACTTTTAGGACCATTATGAATCATGGCATCATGACAGTATTTTCAAATAGGCCTACTTTTACTATTCCTAATTGCTTTCAGTGATGACTCTCATTAAAGTAACAGTCTTTTGGTAAGTATAGTACATTTATGATTCATATTATGGTTGTAATAACTAACGCAGCTTTCACTTTCTTTAGTCTTTGTTTGAGAGGAGGTGAAAAAGCAACAAATAACTGAAATGCCAACAGAACGCAATAAGAAGTGTGTTGAAGGACAGATTTGTCTTCATACACAAAGCATATTCTTTCATTCATTCTGAAACCACTTTGAAGTTTGTTCAGCAGGAAACTAATAAAAAAAATATAGAGGTGTTTTTGTTACAATTATATTGACAAAATTCTTAGTTGTGAATTTTAAAATAAGCTTTAAATATTGATGTTGAGTTAACGGTTACAATTTGAATTCCGATTCATGACAGATTCAGATTCATACGGACTGGACTCTGACTCGGCCTGTTATGGACTCAGTCTTGAGTCCGACTCGGCCCCATTTGGACTCTGACTCGGCCTGTTATGGAATCGGTCTTGGGTCCGACTCGGCACCTTTTGGAATCGAACTCTGCCTGTTATGGGCTCGGTCTTGAGTCCGACTCGGCCCCTTTAGGACTCGGCCTGTTATGGACTCGGTCTTGAGTCCGACTCGGCCCCTTTTGGACTCGGACTGTTATGGACTCGGTCTTGAGTCCGACTCTGCCCCTTTTGGACTCAGACTCAACTCACACTCTGCCTGTTATGGACTCAGTCTTGAGTCTGACTCGGCCCCTTTTGGACTCGGACTTGGCCTGTTATGGACTCGGTCTTGGGTCCGACTCGGCACCTTTTGGAATCGAACTCTGCCTGTTATGGACTCGGTCTTGAATCCGACTCGGCCCCTTTTGGACTTGGCCTGTTATGGACTCGGTCTTGAGTCCGACTCTGCCCCTTTTGGACTCGGACTCAACTCTGACTCGATTGTTTAATGACTCGGACTCGATTATGGTGGACTCGAACCCAACACTAGTTTACAGGTTGGCCCCATTCACTTCCATTGTAAGTGGCTCACTGGAACCCAATTTTTAAATATTTTAAAGAAAAGGAGGGGCAAGTCAAAATGAATTTTTGCAGTAATCAACTATGCCACAAATGCTGTCAATTGAGCTTAACTTGTATTGAACTCAGAATATTCCTTTAACCCCAATTAATAAAAGTAACTTGTTTTTCTTCTCCTTTCAGCTGCTGCAATTATGGGTCGCCACAACAGACCATCTATGATCCGCATATTTGACTTGGCACAGGTTTTACACTGGATGCCCTTCCTGACGCAACCCCGAGTGGCTGGGGGATTAAGTAATAAAAGTCAATTATAGAAGTCAAAATTAAAACTTATCAATTTTCATTTCTGTTTTGCGCCATTTTCCACAGAAGTTATGATTTTGTTCTCTTTTAACACATGGAATGTAAATGCTGCTTTATATGCAAATAGTTTTTGTGATATTCTGATTTTTTGCATTAATAGATTTGCAACTTTAGCAGAAACATACAGTAGCTATTAACTTTCTTTCATTTTCATTTTCTTTTCATTGTCTTTCTTTCTTTGTTTCTTACCCAGCTGTTTGCTGGTTGGTTCTCAGTAGGATCTTCACATCTTCATGGATGTTCTTCACTCGGCTCAGAGCTCTGAAGAAGTCCTACACAATAAAGCATAATGAACTGAACACACACCCTCATAAAAACACAGCTAACCACAATACTTTATTAAAAGTCACGTTGTCCCTTATACGATAATAACTCGACCGGCCTGATCCGGATACCGGAGGGGCTTAGAATGTCTTGTAATTTCATGTTTTGATTAAAAAACATACTTTGATGCATACAATGGACATTAATATAAAATAAAAAAACACAGTAGAACTAAAATTACGAAAGCTGATTCTGTCTAAATTTATTTTTCAATTACTCTGCACGAGTTGGCATGAAAATAGCTTAATCTATCAGAGAACATCAAACATCTCAAAGAGCAATTACTAATTCCTAATGTTCTTGGAACAATGTTTAGATTTGATTTTTTTTATAACCATAAACTAACATTCCCAGTATATTACAGGGAGGACTTTGCATGACAACCTAATAAGAACTTGTACTGAGCTTCTTTAGTGGTTATTGTTATTTTTTATAACCAAAAACTAATGTTCCCATAACATTCTGAGAACCAAAAATTGTTCATTTCGGGAATAGACATTACGCCTCTGTTTTTTTTTCTACTTCTTTAGAGAGTGAAAACTGGAAGATTGAGTTGAGAAATGCTTCTGGACAAATTTACGGTCAGCTTCCAATGCCATCTAACATTTGTCGGGAAAAGGGGAAGGCAATAAAATCTCCTCCATCTTCTTTTTGCAAATGTATCATTTAAGGTAAAATAATGCTGCCAATGGAATGTCATGATGTTACATCTTTTTTGGGAATGGGAGAGATCTATTGTATAATGTTTATGTAAGATCACCTCAGTAACGGGACCATCTCGAGCAGCGCGTAATGTGGCCATCTCAGCGGCGGACAGCTGGAACTTTGACAGAAAGGCCTGGGCCACCTGAGCACGAACCTCCAGCCGATGACTAGAGAGAAAAACACAGAATACAAAAATAACTTTATATAACAATTTCATAATTTCAGCAGGGGGAAATTCTGTGTCTTAATGGTTAAGACACATTTTCATTCTCTGATATTGGCAAGTTTTTTTTATTTGGACAAGACATACTTCAACACTAGATGGCATCAAAAATCAATTTAAAACACAACCCACATGTACATTACACTTCCAAATCTTGAGATAAACATATCATTGGACCTTTATGTAAGATATCAGCTGCAGGATTATTTTTTTTATTTTTTAGAAGGGAGAACAATAAGGTGAGATCTAAAAAAATAAAATACAAAAATACCACAAAAGGGCAAATGGGCTCTTGGGTATAATATTTGAACAGGAACACCAGCACATCTATAAGTGTGACATCACGACAATAGCGCTCATGATGGCTGGTGTCCTTAGGGAGCAAATCACTGTGATTCAGCTTTCTTTGCTCTTTCTTTTTTATCTCTTCCCTTTCCTTTTGCATTCTCTCCATTTTCAGACATAAAGCCTACAAGGATTAAGTTACCACACACACACACACACACACACACGCACACACACAAAATGGGGTAAGTTTTCGCCATTAAACAGTATTTAAACAGGTGATTCTCTCGAAACCGGTCAAGAAAATGTCCAGTCCTATTTTACTCCAAAATAAAATGATATTTTGCATATAGAACATTAAGAGACATCAATTTTAAGAGCCATTAAGATTTTTTCCATTGTGAGACTATATTCATGTCAACTACGCATTTTAAACCCAATTCTCATTAATGCAATGCGAAAAATGATGGTCAATATGGTATTCTCATAACCACAATATGAAAAAAATTATATTATTACATAAATTACGTATGAATCATAAATGTACTATACTTACCAAAAGACTGTTACTTTAATGAGAGTCATCACTGAAAGCAATTAGGAATAGTAAAAGTAGGCCTATTTGAAAATACTGTCATGATGCCATGATTCATAATGGTCCTAAAAGTAGGTTTCATTTTCTTTATGTAAAAAATTATACATGGCGTAACAATTTGGCCTTTGTCAAAGTCGCTCAGGTCTTTACTCCTGCCCATTTCTCCTGCATTCAACACGCTAACTACAAGAAATGATTGTTCGCTTACCATCCAATCTACCCAGACCTTGAAATGTGATCTTGTTAGGAGATAATCAACAATCAATTATTCACTTCACCTGTAAGAGGTCATAATGGTTTGGCTAATCGGTGTATGAATAGTGTGTGTGTGTGTGTGTGTGTGTGTATTATATATATATATATATAGTAAACCTAAATATAATTTGTATTTCTTTATTTGGGGTTAAATATGTCCAGGTTTCATTAGAATCAACAAAACAGTACATAAAATCTGAAATGCAAACAAGGCAAGAAGAAGAAAACATGTAACATACAAAAATATCAAGCTTTTGTTTTGGCCAGCAAATATTGTAATAAATCAATCTTTCCTCATTGACTTCCTAATAATTGACTGAAAATGAAAGTTAAATATATCTTTCAAAGATTTGATGCCATGAAGCTTACGAACTATGGGAAATCTAATGACTAGTTCTATATTGAAAGCATTTATTGCACCAAATTGGTACTTTCAGATAGGGGCTTGATTTGCTAACGGATTAAATGTGGATGTGGCATCTAATGTTTTCTTTTTTTAACTAACTGATTTAGCTACATTTACGCCTCTTATCCTCCACCGAAAACGAAGTTCGAGTTTATTGACAGGCAATATCTATATCCAAAAGGTGATCCCTCTTTAACATGTAAGCAGAGACTTCCTTTCTACATCTGTTGACAGTTGGACGTTCCAATTTCTTCCATTCATTTTAATAGAAGTGGCCTGTCTTTGCTAAATAATCGCTGGTTTAAGCCTCTTATTCACAATAATCAATTTTCCACGACTGAAAATGGAGTGTTTCTAAAATAGTCTCCATTGTCACATACTTGCCTTTTTTTAAGAAAAAGTTAGGAAACAAAACTGATTACTGTGGACTACTCAACACCATTAGAATATTTATGAACATCAACAAATGACTCTTTTAAACCTTTTCTCTTATTTTGAGTCTAACGCTAAGCATGTTAAAACACAATAAATGCTGAACTGGAACTGACAAAAAACTGCAATGTTTCACAAGCCCTCTCTTCACCATACATTCAGAAAATGTCAAGAAATACAGAGAATAAAAGAGAGTTGACATCTAAACAAAATTCCCCCCATTGCAATGACAAATTCATCTGCTGAGATCTGGCGAAAATCAAGCATCCATACTTTCCATGATGCAAACTCTAACAGAAATTAAGCTTTTTTGCTAAACTATTTTAGAATAACATTTACGTAACACAACAATTAAGTCCTCGTTTCACATGCCATTAGCTAACATGGTATTATCCTAAATTTATCAACTTCTTTAGTATAATATCTTACAACTCTCCCTGCGGCTGTATGCATGTAACAATGTATAACTTGACAAAGGAAGCATGAAAGCTTTTATTGGATGTGTTTGTTCGTATGGGCTTCCTTTGGGATCATATTCCATGTTTCCGGAGTTAAAGAAACATATGACACCAGCTTTAAGCCTGAGGAAAGATATCAGAACTGGAAAATTTGAACAATGGGAACATGTCAGGGATGCATTAGGTAGCTATAATTGCCAGTCACCCAGGATACACCTCTGCAGTGTGTGTCTGTGTGTCTGTGTGTGTGTGTAGGGGGCATTGTAAATGTCAGAAAGGACGTAAATCACAACTCAAAGACATGTTGTACAAGCCTGCTCATGTGTACGTGTGTGTGTGTGTGTGTGTGTGTGTGTGTGTGTGTGTTTGTAAGGGCAGATGGGAGCTTGCAAAAATTAAAGTTGGAATTATAGGCATCTGATTTAAGATTTCCACAAGTCAAAAGTTTGGACCCACTTACTAATTGCACATTTTGAAAACATTTATAGCATTTTATACAAAAAACAAACAAACATATTTAAATCACTCTAAAAATGTCAAGGGGTGTAACCTATTTTAAGAGTACCAGCGTTATGCGCAAGCCAGTAACTTAAGTCATTGGCACAAAGTTAATGGGCATGGCCATGAAGTTTTGGTATTTTCGTACAAGCATATGCTTAGTCAAGGCACAAGTTGGTTAGGTAAAATCGCCTGAGCAACGAGCAAAATGCGTGACCAAGTGCCATTTAATTCTGAGGATCTTCTCTTGTTATTCAATGTCTGTTTCCTACTATATAGTCCATTCCCTCAAGCACCAATGTTTTAAACCAGCGCATAAGAAGTTCTTAATATAAATGGACTGTATGCAATGACTTGCTTCTGTGCATTAACTGAAACACATGAAGTTCAGGCATATTTCTATGACACTGACACGCTCCTTTTAAACGCATGGAAAATGTGATTCTCGTCAGAATTTGGGTGTATGCCCCATTAAATTAAGTCATTACTATTAATAATTTTTATCTACTGACACACAAATCATAGCTAGTATAAACTGTGATTGTATTGTATTTGTCTAACTGTGTTTAAGCTCTTCGAGATTTTAAACCCTTTTAAAGTTTTATGCATAGCAACAACTCTTGATCGTAGGTCTTCTTAGATCTCCTTTTTGCGAGGCATGGTCCACATCAGCAGATGTTTTTGTGAATATAAAACTCAAAATGTTTGAGTGCTTTTTATAAGTCAAAGTAGCTCTAACCCACACCTCCAATCTTGTTTCATTAATTGGATGCCAGGTTTGCCAACTCCTAACTCTAATTAGCTTTTCTTGACATCATTAGCCTAGGTGTTCACATACTTTCTTTGAATGTTTGAATGTATTCAATATGTACAAGAATAATACAATAATTTGTGTTTTATTAGTTAAAACAGATCGTGTTTGTTCATTATTGTAACTTAGATGAAGATCAAACCAAATTTTAAGACAAATTTATACATAAATGCAGGTAATTCCAAAGGGTTCACATACTTTCTTGTCACTGCTTACTATTGTGCAACGACTAGCCCTATTTATATCTAATTTATTATTATTGATAAACGAAAAAGGCATCGATTCCAAGCCTAGTACAATTTCATCATCACCCAATATTTTTATTTGATATTGTTTGTAAGCTTTGCGATGCACCAAGAATGATATGAATTATGTGTCTGCCAATGCTAAAAGAAAAATCCAAAGTGGAGGCGAACACCTCCCCCAATCAAACCTTCTGATGATCAAACTCAACAATATAGAATCAAACTCTCATTATAGAAATGAGTTCAAAATAACAGAACAGCAGTCTTACAGAATATAATACAGTGGGTTTACCCAATTATTGACTTCCATTTACTGTTACTGGGTATGTGGGTGTATGAAAGACGAAGAACATTTGTGTGGGTGTGTAACAAGGTCCCAGCCTAATTAGCAGAACGAGATAACAGACTCTGAATATCAGGATTAAAACTGAGAATTCTCCACTTGCAACAACATCACTATCAGAGAAAGACACTTCAAATTCAAGACATTAGTTTATCTTATGACCTGAGTGGACTCAATGAACCACTCCAATGTAACTAGTTAAAATCACAAGCATATTTTTAATGAAATGGTTTAGGCTTGCCACAGTATACAGTGCTACTGGTTATACTCGGTGGAAGGGATGTTACTGGAGTGAAATTTTATATCAGGTAAAAGGGGTAAACATTATGAATGAAACATACTTTATAACAACAGTTCCTATATCAATAACCTAGCAAATGGAATAGCCTTAAATAAAGTTTAGTTGCCTAGTGAAGAGTACAAACATTCACTTCCTTACTCTTTATATGTCTTTTAACAATATAAAAGGGTGAAATGAGAAAGTGAGATAGAGCTATGGAAAAATAACGCAGACAGGTCCTGGTCTGTTTGCCTGTCCTTGGTCTCTCATGTAGGGCTTTCATCACCATCCAAAACTGATACTTGATGCACATGATTAGGAGTACAGGAAGCAAATAACACGATGACATTTACAAGCATTATGTTCAGCACAAAGAAATGTATAGTTATTCTTCATTTAGAATGAAAGAGTAAGGCTGCACATATTCATTTTGGCAGCCATATTAACAGATTGCATGGTTGCAGAAGTAGCACTACTTCTGAGCTTCACCATTGAGCCTGTTTTTGCATGTTGTATGCTGATAACATGTTAAAAATGCAATGCAAACCTATTTATCCATATAGTCTTTTAGAATATAGACTTTAATAAAGCCCTATAAAATAATGGATTAAATTACCCACTCATTGAGCATGTTTACACGCACACCAATATGTTGATAATGGCCAAAAAAACGGATTATTTAAAAAATCTGACAAAGAAAAATGTGTTTGCATGATATTTTAAATAATCGTGTTTTTCTCCATTTTTTGACAACAAACCATGAAGAGACATGCGCACGATATTTGCGCACACTGGATTAGCCACTGGTAAAGGTCTTTATATGCGATGCAAAATCTAACCATTTAATGGTTTTAACTGACTACACACGATGTCGACTTATTAAGCATAATCAATGCAAGAATGAGCATGAAAATGCAATCATTGTTTGAAAAAAAGACAGTCTATTATACAGGCTGGGAGTGGGCTCTTTTTATTTGGGCCAGTAAGTATCTTAGCAACCACCCAGAACAACCTAGCAACCACCAAGCAATGACTTAAAACACTCGGAGCACCTTAGCTACAACACAGAAACACCCTCGCTACCACCCACAACACCCTAGATTTGTGGCAGCATATTCTCCAATGGCAAACACCCCTCTCATTTTCTTGAGAAAAAATAAAAAATAAAAAAATGTATGTGGCTTTTTTGGAATCAGAAGGTGTAAACATTATCACCCAACACTAAATATAAATATTCAGAAAGCATTGCAGCATGAGAATCGAGCAAAGAATTAAAATTTCAATACGTCTCTTAAAAACACAAACACCTACATCAATCCTTTAACTTAAATGAATAGAAATTGACTCCAGAGATCATTGACTCCATGAAAAACAAAGCCCTCAAAGAGTTGTTGTTGGTTTCATTTTGGCAATAGCACACTGGATTAGAATAGTAACTAAGGCTTTGTTTTGAAAAGCACCAAAAATTTAAATATATGGAGTATCCGACTGAAATCTGTTTGCACCGTCCACCAGAAGTAAGAGGTGTGGTGCAACAAAAGCGAATCACTCCCATTATAATCAATGTTGTTTGTGCTGCACTGACAGTAAATGGCCATTTTGCGCTGAAACCCACTGGCGCTACTCCTGCAGTGGTCAGCCTCAAGCAGTTTCGGCCGACGTGACCATTCGCATCCAGTGTAGACAGGATGTTAGTTGTTTGCAGTCTGAACAGCAGAAAACTACAAGAAATAAAATTTTTGCAAACCCGATCCAAACCATATCAGTCTGTGGTTTGAAATTGGATAAAAGATTCTGTTAATTGTTACGATTCCAAGTATTTTTTTTTCAACATTTATGTAACATCACACACAATGCTCAGTAGTGAATGAGTACAAAGTGAGAAAAAAACAAGTGAATTCACATACAGCTATAGAAGATATGTCATTATGGATATTTCCAGTTTTCTGTCCTCTCTTTCCACAATGACAAATACTCTTGTCTCTCGGCATCATGCTGACATAATTTATTTTGATGACAACCGAAAAATATATACCGTATATTGACAGTGCAGTGCAGACCTAATGATCGGATTTAGGTACAGTGTGAAATGCAACATAACGTAGTAAGGTATTTAGCAGGACATTCTCCAGATTTAAAGAGCTGAAAACCAGCAGGTGTGTATTATTTTTGGCAATCCTGCTTTCTGTCCTCTATGAAAGCGTAATACGCAATGTCCTGACCCGTCCCTCGCACAGCTGTCCCTCTGGGCACAGGCACGGTTAAAAAGTAGCTGATCTTGCTCATGAAAATGTCACAGAGACAGGCTGTGTCCCAACAGGACAACACAATGCAGAGAGAGACACTCTATATTCATAGAGCACTCAATGTGAGTCCATAAGGGACAATGCAGTAAAACGGATATGACTGGTTAGAACTATTAGTAACTCTGGGACAAATAAAAATGACTTCTTATAATAACAACAATCACACTAAAAAAAAAAAGATTTATGCCTGTTCAGTTTACTTCTACAATTCTACAATATTTTGACAACTTGGTTTTATTGTGTTCTATACATTTAAATTTGTAAAATAGGATTTTACTTAATCTACTAACTTAATCTGAGCTGGGACTACTTTAATACTTTTTGTGGTGTTAATGTAGCATTGATGAAACTGGGCAGGGTATTTCCATTTCCCTGCATGCTTTCCATGGGACTCGATAAGAGGGTGTAAATGTTCAAATCAAGTTTTATCTTATATGTTTTTGTGCAAGATGAATATAAAGGGGATCTTGTTAGTGTTTAATGTTTTGTTATGTTGCGATTTAGAAGAGTTTCTGTTATGTTGGAGATTTGGCGATTCCCTTTATGGTGAATCAGAATCAGAATGAGCTTTATTGCCAAATGTTCTCACTTATACAAGGAATTGTTTTTGGTGATAGGAGAAACAAGTGCACACAGAACATTACAGTGAGACACAAAATATAAAACAGGTAAATAATAGGACAAATAACAGAGTGGTGTATGTACATATGCAAGTGGTAATGTATGTGCAAGGTAGGGGTATGCACAGTTATTTAATTAAATGTGTATTTACATTATTGCACTATGGGAGAGTCCTGAGGCAGTTTACTTGTTCATGAGGAAAATGGCCTGAGGGTAAAAACTGTTCTTGTGGCTGGGTGACCTGTGCTCAGTGCTCTGTAGTGCTGGCCAGAGGACAACAGTTCAAAGAGGGAGTGGGCAGGGTGTGTGGGCTCCAGAGTGATTCAACCGGCACGTTTCCTCACTCTGGAGATGTACAGGTCTTGGAGGGAGGGCAGGGGGGGCACCAATAATCCTCTCAGCAATTCTGACTGTCAGTTGTGGTTTCCTTCTGTCTGATTTGGTGGCAGAACCAAACCAGACATTTATAGATGTGCACAGGACAGACTCAATAACGGCCGAGTAGAACTGTCAGCTGTAGAACTGAAATGATTATTCAACATTATCGACAACGTCAACAATAAAATATTGTTGACAAAAAATGTCGTTGTCGAATAGTCGTTTGATCTAATTTAATGTAACATGAGATCACTCTAATGATGAGAGCAGCACCTGACTGAGGAGAGGAAGAATTACACAGCTCACAGTCCAGATGCACTCCAAACTTTCCAAACAGCTGATGTAGATCACAAAGTATGAGGGAATTATAATGCAAAAATACAAAGTAAATAGAGAACCACTCTCGGAACTTGCATGTTGAGCGTCTTTAAAGAAAACACCTCAACGTTACATATTCAATGAAGTTATATTTAATGCGTTACAGCTTTATTAAAGTTCAAATAATACCGAAGATTATAAATCTTATTATAAAAGTTACTATAAAACACAACAAACTCCGAAACTGGCATTTTTCTGCTCCTCTTCTATGAGTTGCGCGAATGTCCCGATCTGAGGGTGAGAGACTGAAACTGCATTCGGCTGATGCACGCTCTGTTGCGGGACGCTCGTCCCTCGAGTGCGCACGCTTGCTGCAGCTGGATTATAACATGATGGCTTGCGACTTATTGAATCATAATATAGGTCAGTGTGCATTTTGTATACACTTATATACAAAATACACTACTGTATATTTAAGATACTTTCTCTGAAAGCAAATCTAAATATCTTATATGTTGCTTTTCAATTCAAAAACAATCAAATCTTGTTCAAAAACAAAAACACATGATAACAATAGGATTTTTATAGTTTAATAGTGAATTTCTTTACTGAATTAAACTTAATAAAAAGTATTTTTTCCCTTCAATTCAGTGAATCATTTAGAGGTATTTTTAAAAGATGATTTTCTTTCCTTCTTTATTGTTAGTAAGCACATTTAATACAACCTTTTAAGCCAGGATACAAGCAGAATAATCGGTTAAGAGCCAATGATTAATCGTTGCAATAATTGCCGAAAGTTGAATAATCGTTCTAATAATCGATTATCAAATAATCGTTAGTTGCAGTCCTAGGCATCAGCTCCTGTGGCAGGTTGAACTTCCTCAGATTGTGAAGGATGTGCAACCTCTTGTGCCTTCTTCACAATGGAGTCTATGTGGGTGTCCCATTGAGAGATAGTAGAGCCTAGGAACCTGAATGACTCCACTGCTGCTACAGAGCTGTTCAGGATGGTGGAGGGGGAGAGAGCGGGGGATTTCTCCCGAAGCCCACTATCATCTCCACTCTTTTGAGCGTGTTCAGCTCAAGGTTGTTGTGTCCGCACCAGACAGCCAGCTGATCAACCTCCCATCTGTATGTAGACTCATCACTTTCGTGGATGAGGCCGATGACCGTGGTGTCCATTGACAGATTGGTGTGGGCACAGAGACCTGGGTCAGTTTGGTTGAGAGAAGATCAGGTATGATGATATTGAAGGCTGAACTAAAGTCCAAAAATAAGATCCTTGCATAAGCCTCAGGACTGTCGAGGTGTTGCAGGATATAATGCAGTCCCATATTGACAATGTCGTCCACAGATCTGTTTGCTCGGTAAGCAAACTGAAGGGGTCAAGCAGGGGTCCAGTGATATATTTCAGGTAGGCCAAACAAGTCTCTCAAAAACTTTGACCACAGACGTGAGAGCGACAAGTCTGTAGTCAAGAAGTCCTGTGCTTTGGGGTTTTTTGGGGACTGTAATGATGGTGAAGAGTTTGAAGCAGCAGGGACCTTCATACTGCTCCAGTGATCTATTGAAGAGCTGTGTCAAGATGGGGGCCAGTTGGTCAGCGCAGACTTTCAGACAGGCAGGTAAAACACACTCTGGGCCTGAAGCTGTCCTAGTCTTCTGTTTACGAAAGACCTGGCACACATCCTCCTCGCAGATCATAAGTGCAGATTGAGTAGCAGTAATCTAAAATACAAACACTCCAAAACTGTGTCCTACATTTCATTCGTCAGACTTAAATGCCAGTTTAAAGAGATGAGAGTTCAGATGTGACTTAAAAGTCTTCAATGATCACACTGCGCAGTGTCGCAAACTGTTTATCCAGAAAAATGAAGCATACAGCAAAAAATACATCTTTATAGGTACCGACAACTGAAATTTTGGTATTGTGACAACACTACATAGAACCATTGTCTACAACTGAATCAAGTTCAGCCAAACAGCTATTTTATTTTAATTGCAGTTTCAATAAATGTGAATGTTAGAGTTTGTCTACATTGTTCATAGAACTCTTATTTTTCAAACAAGCAAGGAAAAGTCCTTTATTCCAATATTCTGTTTCATTTAAAATAAGACACTGAAAATGCATGGAAATGCATGAAACAAATGCTGATTATTATGTATTGCCATGAACAAATATCTACTGATATCATTACATCACCAGACCTTCTGGAGAAATTACCTCATTAAAGATTTAGCAGGCTCTTAGAAGCACATCCTTGATGTTTCTCTCTCTGGTCTACCTTGTCTCCCACCTGTCTGTCTCTGTGCATCTCTCTGTGGATTTAGTCAAAATTTCTCGCTGGATGAGTAAACAACTGGTGGCGACAGAGCGTACAGCCGCCAGCTGTCCATCACAGCTTTCAGCATCTCCTTTGGTGCCAAAATCAAGGGCCGTTCAGCAAGGTCAGAGAAATAGTGATAGAGGCTCTCTGCTCAAACAGCACAATTATTTCCTCTTCCTGTCCTCGATTAATCACGAATGCCTCTGAACTTCAATGTCTCAGTGTGTCTCATTTAATCAAATGATTTTGCTCTGTGTCTTTACAATAAACGTCCCTTCCAATTGAACTAGCTCTCTGTTGCAAAGGCTCCCGCTTTCTAACATACCTCCTTTTGGCCAATTACCAAGACCGAGTATCCTTCATGAAAAAGGCAATCCCAGAAAGCATTACGACAAGCTCAACAGACAAAAAACAAAGAAATGGTGTCTAACCCATTCAAACTGTACACTAAAAATGTTTGAGGCAAGTGGATTTTGATCGGATTATTAGAACTTCAAATCAATTCAAAAATTAAGTTGATTGATTATTGTACATAAAAAATAATGGTTGGCCAGTCACAGAAATGTGCAATTATATTTAAATAAAAGCGAATTATTTTATAAATTTATGCGCAATAAACATCTGCCAACAATGCTGAGACTATCCAAAGTCTAAAGTCAGGTATTTTCTGCATTTAAATATTTTTTTTGATAGGCACCAAAGCAAAATTTTGGGCAATTACTTAATGATATTCATCTTGCGTTCCTCCAAACATAACGATGGTCATTATGGCCAAACAGTTCAATGTTTGTTTCATTAGACCAGAGGACATTTCCCCAAAAAGTAAGATCTTTGTCCCCATGTGCACTTGCAAACTGTAGTCTTGCTTTTTTTAAGGTGGTTTTGGAGTAGCAGTAGCTTCTTCCTTGCTGAGTAGCCTTTAAGATTATTTTGATATAGGACTAATTTTACTGTGGATATAGATACTTGTCTACCCATTTCCTCCATCATCTTCACAAGGTCCTTTGCTGTTGTTCTGGGATTGATTTGCACTTTTTGCAACAAACTATGTTCATCTCTAGGAGACAGAATGCGTCTCCTTCCTAAGCGGTATGATAGCTGCATGGTCCCATGGTGTTTATACTTGTTAGGTGTTTGGAAATTGCTCCCAAGGATAAACCAGACTTTTTTTAAGGTCTTGGCTGATTTCTTTTGTTTTTCCCACAATGTCAAGCAAAGAGGCACTGAGTTTGAAGATAGGCCTTAAATTACATCCACAGGTACACCTATTTAGTACACCTATCAGAAGCTAATTGGCTAATTGTCTAACGGCTTTACATAATTTTCTGGAATTTTCCAGGCTGCTTAAAGGCACAGTTAACTTAAACTTCACTTAAAATTCTGACACACTGGAATTGTGATATAGTCAATTAAAAGTGATTAAATCTGTCTTTAAACAATTATTGGAAAATTACTAGATGTCCTAAACGACTTGCCAAAATTATAGTTTGCTAATATTAAATCTATGGAAAGCTTAAAAAACTAGTTTTAACTACTTCAACCTAAGTTCATGTAAACCTTTGACTTTTTGATTGTATACATGATATGAAACTACTTAATTACGCTAAATGTGAATAAATTGCAATTACCTAATGCACCAACTTCACACGTGTGGATGACCGTGTACATACGCCACCACCGAAGACCATTTTTGTCACAGGAAAAATCTTGAATATGTCTATGTTTTTGTTTGATCAGTCGTTGTACATTTCCTGTGGTGCTGAAATGCAAGGGTGTAGATTTGGCTTGAAATTTGTGGGGGTTGCAGCGAGAAGCATTTGCATGTTTCCAATGATCACAGTATAAATAATGGGGGTTATTCTTGCTTGTTCTGATTATTGGGATTGGGGGGGATTATTTCCTGGAGAACAACTGAGGCTACACATTTTGCATGTTTCATTTATCTAGCACACTTGATTTTACAAATTAGTAGAATGCTTCATGGTCCAAAATGTGAAGTGTTAGTGGTACTCCATGAAAGGATTGAGAAACACTGAGCAAGACCAACCTGAATAATATTTTTTAGTGTATATTTATATCATTCTTTTTAGATTTTATTGTTAATATAAAATATGCCATTGAAGTGTCATTTTGAGAAACATTTTGGAGATTTTGGTCTTTTCCATTCAAGTAAATTGGAGCAGTATTTGTATCTCTATTGCTTCAAACTGATTTCACAGTGATATCGGAAACAGTAGGTTGAGTGATCTTTAGCAAAAATCAGTGTGTCGATTCGAAATCAACATATAATCGAAATTCAAAACACTGCCCCCAGTGGCCAATGCGGTAAGTGTCGTTGGGCATATGGGCAGGTGTGAGCTCCATTTTCCAGGAGAAGGGCCCTATTTTAAGAGTACAAGCATTATGCGCAATGCTTTAAGTCATAAGCACAAAGTCAATGGGCATGGCCATGAAGTTTTAGTATTTTCGTTCAAGCATGTGCTTAGTTAGGGAGCAAGTGGGTTTGGTGAAATCGCCTGCGCAACGAGTAAAAGGCGGGTGCCATTTAATTCAAGAGATTATTCTCCGGTTATTCAACATCTGTGTCCTACTATATAGTACATTCCCTCAAGTTGTTTTCATCTGTATGAGTCATCTGTAATACATAAAAAGGAATGCATATTTTTTTAATTGATCCTGCAAACCCTAAACCTAACCTTCATTGAAGTAAAAATGTAATGTTAGGGGGAAATGCGACCTCCGAATCACACTAGTCACTGATTATGCGAATGTGATTACTTAATGGTTTTAACAAAGTATTTGAACCCTGGTCTCCCACGCTGCTGACACAATGTCATCTGGTCTACTGGTCACGAGATATGCTTTAGAGTCTTTGATGTCTTTTTCTGTATCTCATTGGTCCAACAGATGGCACGCCATTACCCAGCAGTTTCACCGTCCCGCTAGCACTCTCTTCAATCAATTACACCCAAATGACTTTCATTGGCAGTCTCTAAACGGCCATAAATAAGCACACTTAACAAGTGAGGGCCATAAAGCTGATATGTGGGTGGCAGGAAGTATGAGATATGCTCAAGCTAGAGCCTCAATTTATCAATCTGTGCCCTCATCTTGAGTCCTAGACCTGCAGCCACATTTCCTGATGACATGTAGTTCAACCAATCATATCATAACCAAACATGGCACCCTGCAACATATCCCAGAATACTCTTCTCTGGGATTGAGGGCAGCTGTCATTTTGACTTATTGTGTATCACATTGTCTCGTTATCAGCAGCTACCTTGTAATCAGTCGCATTCAAAACAAGCAGCAAAACAGATAAGGGAACATTAATTAGAAACACAATATTGAAGTATAACGGGGGTAAAATATTCCAACAGAAGATGATGAATGATTCAATAGGCCTCTTCAAACGTTGGACTTCACAGTGCTCAGCTCATCAGTGAACATGCGCACACTCTTAGATTTCTCTGATGTATAAATGGAAATGGGGAAAGTGGAACACAGCAGTGGAGTCCTCATTCGTACAGATACTGCCATGCTGACAGAAGAGAACAGCTTCTGTTTCTACAGTTTTGCCAAGAATATTCAAACACTGTGATGTTTACCAGAAAAAGATCACTGTGACATTCTTCAAAGCAAGCTGCATTTTCATCAATTACAGAGACAAGAGCTTAAAATTTATCTTACTCAACTGCAAGTGTCACCAGAGAAGATGAAAAAATGAGTGTTTTGGGGGTTTAGAGAATCACAAAATGTTGTTTGCATATTGCATGTTACAAATGACTTTATACTTACACCTGGTAACGAATGTACACACTCACTGAGCACTTTATTAGGAAAATCTATGTTCCAGATAATGTGCCCGATGTTGTCTTCTCCTGTAACCCATCCACCTCAAGGCTGACGCAATTTCCTTTCTAAATATACAATGCTTGTCTTATTATGAATAAGAATTTCCGATGCATCGCAATCTTCATTTGAACGATTCTTAAATCCCAAGATTGATCTTTTACTCTATGTACAACTCTCTACAACAATGAGAGGAAATCACTTGCTTTTGTAACCAAATTTCACGCTATGCAACTCAAAATGTCTGTGATTAGCCAATGGCTAGTACATTTTCAGATTTCACTTACTGGTGATTGTGTAGTATACTGAAGGAGCATTCGGCAACAACATCCTTTCACTGTTTGTTGAGAGTAAAAGTTGTTCCGTAATGCATGTCCAAAGACGAGATACATGCAAACCATCTGTCACTGAATAATTTCTCTTTTAATACCCTTACTGTTCTCTACAGTCAAATGTTAATCAAAACAGTAAAAAATAAACATTTAATTCTAATCACGAATAGCATGGATGAGGTAAAGCCATGAGTCTCTCTCGTTATCGTACAGAAAGGCCAGTTTTCTTAAAGAGACAGTGCCCGTTTATTAACACGTTTTCAACAAATCAATGTAAATACATGTAAATAGTACAAATTATGCAATCAAATGATAAACCAAAATGATGTACCAAAAAACGAATATATGCAATATAATATCATATTCATTGATTGAAAACATGGATTTGTTCATTTTAAAAAAGCTAAAATGTGGCCAAAATGATGAAAAACGAATAAAAAAATGTACCTAGTTAGAAGGTCTCCTGTATAACAGCATTACATTTACACATTTACATTTATTCATTTGGAAGACACTTTTAGCAGGGAGAGAATTTCTTTCATATGTAAGAAAAAGGGACATTATGACTGAAATATACCCATTTTGATCGATATTGAATAGAATTTAAATCAAACTGAATCGAGAGCTTGTGAATCGGAATCGAATCGGGAAATCTGTATGAATACCCAGCCCTAGTGTAAATGTTTCCAAAAAATAAAAAAATATAATATTTCATCGAAATACAATAAGTTGCTCCGCTACTGAAATTATTTTCCTTTTCGGCTGATGTCACCAAGGCTGTGCAGGCTATGGGTAATGTTAAATAACAGCCAAAAAGCTATTTAGGCTTTGTTTTAGGCTACTGTTATCGGTAATGCAGCCATTCTAAATAGGAAAAAATCAACTCAAATTTATTAAGTATATTTACTTAAATGATAACAGTAAGGCAGATGGCACATATTATCTTCCACTTGTGTTTTGCAGGATTCATTTTAATGATTTAATTTTCATATTTGGTTTTCATGGAAATGAATGATCATTTGATTGTAATGCAGGTTAACATTAATGTAATAATGGCAGATAAGCCGGGATGCTTTGGAGAACAAACATTCTGCTGGAATGTGTGTACTTCAAGTCACCAATCAGTATTTTAGTAATTATCCTACATATAATATAAACATCATCTCACATAACTAGAGTTAGTACAGGGTAAAGCACTAATTAACTTAAATTGAGTATTGAAAAGGCCGCCTCAACAAGACATTTATACAGTATATGGTTAAATTCATTAATATATTCATATCACAGAGCATTATTTTAAACTCACTTCTCTCCTTGAAGTTTGTTGGTTTTCACAATCAAGTCCTGGGTTTGTTCTTTGGCCACCTGTTGACACAAAAATATAAGTATTGGAAAAACAAGCATCTTTGCCTTTCAGCTTTATCATTTTAAATAGATCTTAAACAGAATGATTGAAACTATTTGGGTAGTTAACATGAAATATTTTTGAAAAGTTGGCATATCGTGCCGTTTGACCGGCTAAACTCCATCTAAATAAATTTAAACTCCATTTTTAGAATTATTATGCATGCTGCTTTTAGGAGCCCAAATTAATTAACCTGATACATGGAATTATTGTACTTTCAAAAACTCAAAACTAATAACAAAGAAGATCCAATAATGCTTCTTTGGCAGTAAAGTTAGAATAAAGTGATTGTTACATGCTTAACAAATGCAAAGTGTGTATATATATATATATATATATATATTATTATTATTATTATTCCACGAAATCGATACATCATAAATAGGGCTGTCACGATTATGAAATTTGGCTGATGATTAATTGTCAAACAAATAATTGCGATTATGACGATTAACTCTGTTTTAGGGCTATGACGAATAATTGTCTCGATAAGGGCTTTCACGAGTCAAATAAACTGCCATTTTTTTAAGGTGTTCTTTTTTTTCTGCATGTGCTCATCATACACCTTAAGACGTCATTTTTACATTTTAACTTTAAATATATGTTTCTATGTTTCTGAACACTTAAATATGTCTCTCTTTTTTGGTCAACTTTAGTTTTGGACAATTTTACATTTACACTTCTTTTTTTAACTCATATTTTATAATTTTTCAAATAAAAAATCTAATATAATTGATATATATATATATATATATATATATATATATATATATTATGCAATAGTAACAAATGTATTTCCTAATTTCTTCACTTTCACATGTTATGTTAAACCCAGGAGCCCTTATTTGTCATGAAGTAAAACCTTATTTTGTTTCATCATTTTATCACTACGCAAAAATAGAGTGTGCATCTCCATCTCTTTGTCACTGCATGCCATCAACAGTGTGTGTATGAACCAGGAACCTTTGCCATCATGCAGGGGTGTAGCAGACATTTTAAAAGAGGGGGGACACAGCTGTTAGTAGGTGGCACAGACCCAACACTTACAGTGCAGTATTTATATATTACAGTATATACTGTATTAATATACAAGTATTTATATTAAGTATTATAATAATATATACGTATTATTTACTGTTAATATTTGTAGTATTTTAAAGATTCAAGTACTGCAAATGAAGTGCAAAATTAGCTGCAAAATTACAGGGCAATTTTTCTTGTGGAGCACTTGCTTCTGTTTCACACATGACAATAAAAGACTGAGCACAAGCTTGTTCTTGAAAAAAATTATTTAATAAATTACAATAATGACAATTGTGCATGTGCACAATACAATTTTTTACTCTGTGCTTGTGCATTGTGGGATATAAATGTATCCAAGTGGCTCGGGAGTTTTGACTACGTTCATTAAAATTTGTTTTTGAAAAGATCCATTTAATGAATAGTTCAGTGACCATTTCTGTTCTGGGGATGCCACCTGATGATTTCTTGTGTGAAATAAGTTAGTCACTGAATCAACGATCAAAATACATTTTTAAAATGTGTATGTCTACAGACCTACAAAGAGAATTTAGTAGAGGTTTTAAATATTATAAGAAAAGAAAATCTTTAATTTCCCTACAGTTTGTGAGCTGCTGAGCATGACCTCCATGGTGCAGCTCAGTGACACTCGGAATCAGAGTTCAACTGAATGACACGACAAACAGGCCGTTCATAGTATTTATAAAGTATTAAGTATATTAGTTTAAAATTCCCTTATTTGGGCATTAAAATGTGATTGGAATTTGAATAATAATAATCACAGTTGTCTCAAATGAATGTAATTAGATCAAATAACCATGATCAGAAGGTTATTAATAATCGCGACAGGCCTAATCATAAAAAGCTTAATATACATTTATGGAGAACTATCTTGTAGTACCTTGTGCCTATAGTGTATATATAGGACAGGGTTTTGAACACTGATTTTTTTTTTTTTTTATGTACTCGCTTAATAATGGACTTTAGTGGGAATGTCACGTGACGGCATGCGAGGAGCAGACGTGTAAATGGCGAGCTCTGTGCACTTTGCTAGTTTTTAATTATTTTCATGTTATAATTCGGTGAGATTCGATACACCCAGTTACATATTTGCTCTTTGAGGTAAACATGGCAAAGAAGTCAAAATCCTCGGGCTCTGGAGTCATTAAAAGACACTTATGTGCTCAAGCTGAAACCTCTGACGGGACTCAATTTGGATGGCGTGGCCGGGTAAATTCAGCATCAACTGTCCAACATGTCGGTGATGCTGACGAAGGTTGTTGCTGACTTGGAGGATCATACTGTAATATGTCGATCGATTATGGCAATGGCAACAAAATTCTCTGTGTTGGTTACAAGAGTCGCAGATGTTGAGAAATGAACCATACTGTCCAGTAGTGGCCTTCAAGCCGAATGCCTTCCAGTGACCCAAACAGGGAATTATGTGTTTGAATCTGCCATTGCTGGTTCAAAACAAATGATGTGTCAAAGCCTTCGTTAGTAATTCAAAATAGTTTTGAAACGGCTTGTGCTGTTTCTAACAATCTATTATACATAAACAAGGATGGATGGATGTGTGCATGTGTGTGTGTGTGAGAGACAGAGCGTGTGTGATCACCTGTTGCTACACCCAAGCAGAGATGCTGTCAGCTTTCTGAAGATCCGATTTCTCAGTGGAAAAATAGCAGTCCAAGCGGGTGTATTTGTCCCGATTTCGCAGTAGCCAGTGCGCAAGAGTCATTCACTAAAGAAACCGCAATGTCCTCCATTTTAAACAGTGTGTCCACTCAAATGTGGAAAGTCCGATAAGAGGTAAGCGCCTTCAGTTCGTGTAATTAATCAGTCTGTTGTGTCTCTCAGCTGTGATGAGCCATAATGCTGAAGTTGTTAGTTTAAAGCAATTTAAAGCTATTTCCTAGCTTTAGTAGTAATACAAGCGATCACGAAGAGTTGTTGTATGTAAACGGCTGAAGCAGCTTCACTTTACGTCACCTAACTGGCTCATGTTACATATAAAAATTATCTTTTGCCACCACCTGCTGGCTAACTGTAAACATAAAAAAAAAATTACATGTATAAAAAAAAAACAAAAAAAAAACATAGCTCTTAACAGATCTGCATGGCACATACACAAGCGGAGTGATATACACACACAGTGAAGTGCCCGAGTGCTGATGGTGTCAGACCATCAGTGCTCATGGAACGTCTCTCGTCCAATCAGATTCAAGGACCAGAGCTAACTGTTGTGTGTGTGTGTACAGTACACATATATATATATATATATATATATATATATATATATATATATATATATATATATATATATATATGTATATATGTATATGTGTGTGTGTGTATGTATGTATTTTTTTTTTATTATCTGTGTGTGTGTGTGCACTTGTGTAAGACCACTTGGATGTTTGTATGGGTTTGGGTTGGGATCTTCAATGGGGAGGGGTAGTACTGGGAGTTAATGTTGATTCATTGTATATACGTTTGTCTTTGAAGAATCAATGAAAATAAAAAATGTTAATCACAAAATAATGGACTTTAGTTAACCCCTTAAAATCTGGTGCATTTTTAGTCTGCCACCAGCAATTTTTCAAACTCAAATTTAAAAGCTCACCATTCACACATACTGTGGACTAATTGCAAAAAATGTGCCTAATTATTTCAGAACACCCCCAAATTAAAAAGACTCCAAATATTCATAAAATATATTGTACATGTTTACAATCTTATGATAAAAACAATGTTTGCTTTTTCTGTCCAAACTTTATAAGAATGTAATGTTCTCTCTTTCTGCCTTTAAAATGTTGTATTTGATTCTACTAAATGGCAGCAAGTACTACAAAAACATATATTTCCACCAGACTGCATGTTTTGTTCTGGATATCTTAGATTAGATAAAACATTGTATTATTCACCCAAGCAAGCTTTTTTATATATATTTTTATATAAAATATAATGGCTCATTTTGTAGAAAACTGCCTACGGTAAGAGCAGATCTAAAGTTTTTGGCTACTTGGGGCTTACAGCTGCATTTATTGGGGGTTAATTTTTAAACAAAACTAAATTTTAACCTACAATTTTCATTGATCAAAAAAAAAAAGTCAACTAAAAATGTCATGTGTCAACTACCCATTTAATTACATATAAGCTTTATAAATATGATTATAAATATTGAGAAAATGCAATAAGTAAAAAAAAAAGCAAACCTTTAATCTGTTGGTCATTTCTTCACAGCAGGAGCTCATGGCTTGAACATCTTCATGCACACTTTCAAGTTCCTATGTAAAGACACAGTTAAAAAAGAAGACTTTGAATACTTTTCCTATATTTTGGCACACTAACAGAATTGTTTTAAAGTTATTTGTGTTTATATGATAAATAAAAGTGCAGTGTTGACAGTGACCATTCACTCATCCTTTTTGCAGCATTATGATACATGCTGGTTGTGAATAAACTATTTTCTGTGCAAATCATACTGAAATTCATTACTAGGAATGGTTTAATATGTTTAATCATGCATTCTTTTAGTGGGAAATGTGATTGCTATGGAATCTATTCCCATAAAGGCTGATGTGCCTCATTGTGCTTTTATAACAATGTGCCTTATAAGATCATAAATCTAAGAAATATAGGCATTATACTGTACCTAACAGTGTTTCTAACCCTATCTGTGTTATGTACCACCACATTACTTTCAATGGACCCTTTAACAGACCTGTTATGATGTGTTTCCAACTTCTTTAAAAATGTAAATGTAGCAAACTTTTTTATATTTCCAATTTTAAATATAAACATAAAAAATATTTAATGTAAATTTATAACATTGCACATTGTATTATATTACCCTGGTATACGTTTTTAAAAAAACTATTGCCATAGCTTCAATGAGGCTTCTGTTTTTTTTTTTGTTTTTTTTTTGCTGTTGGAGCTAACGGGTAAGTAAAAGTTTAATCTGTGGTCCCTCATTCACCGCTATTCAAGTTTAGCCAACTATGATGACTTCCGCTTTTGCGAACGTGGACCTGAAAAAAAAGAGTCCATTCTTTCACCAAACCAAAATGATTTTATTTTGCCTCATATTACACTGGATATAATTTAGCATCATTCATTTTATTACAGTCACTTTTAAAAAAAAAACATTTTATTATTTCTTTCCTTAAAAAGTAACAAAAAAAAAAGGAGATTAATCACAGAATTATTTTAAGAGATTTTGTCTGTTTTTTCTATTTGGGAACCAATGATATGTAACATTTCAACAGACATTTTACCTTTGTTTCTGTATATTCATTATATTTGTCTAAACCAGTTTTCACAGGTCTTATGGTCTTTTTTTAAGAAATACATTTAGCCATATAATTTAAAATAACCAGGTGAAGTTCTTGTGTCCCACTATCATTGCAAGTGAACCTATTAACTGCTTAAGCTCTTAATATCTACACTTTTCATCCATGTGTGCACCTCCACAAAAATCTCTTCAAGTTCAAATTCAAACTGTGATTTACCTCTGTCACTTGTTTAAATATCTGCACAAACTCTTCATTAATGGACAGGCTGCGTCTCTCGATGTCTCCTCGCAGGTTCCTCCTGGTTCTCAGACTGTTCTCGGTGAAGAAAACTGAGAGAGATTTCAATGCCTCCAGCATCTCCTATAGACAGACACAAATTAGAAGGGGACAACAGGAACTTTAATGCTGATTGTGTATCATGTGCACCATGTTGCATGTAAGCATCACATGCTGCTTGAAGATCATGTCTAGACATGAGATAACATGTTTATAACAGTAACATTACCATGGTATATGCCCAAAACAAGGTATTACCATAGTACAATGTCCAAAAACACATTGTATTACCATCAGTATATTATCATGGTACTGTACATGACAAAAACTATTACATTACCATTGTGCCATGTTCTAAATACACTATTGCTATGGTACATGTTCAAGAAAACAGGGTAATACCATGGCACTATTTGGTTAGTGAGCTGCACATCTTTACTTGACATATTTTACTTTCTTTAAGTATATAATATAATATAATATAATATCACATAATATCATATCATATAATATCATATAATATAATATAGTATTTCATTCTCAAAAATGTTATGCTGTCACTAAACTGCATTTATGACAGGTGCAATGAATGGCTAAGAGGCTAACTAAAGCTGTCTCAGACCTTGTCGTTATCCAGCCTGGTCTCCAGGATTTTGTTGAGTTTTCGGGACAGAGGGTTATTTGGCTGTGAGGACACATTGCCACCGCTGTTAGAGATTTGAAAGTTTGGTGTGTCTGTTGATAGCTCTGCTGCTTTAGTTTCTGCCATCATCAACATCCACGTCAGACTCCAGGATCTGTTTTATGTTACACATTATACCTCCCCAATGCATCAAGAGCTCAAACCTTTGGTTCCGGCATGGGAGCGCTATATTACTGTATGAGAATATGAAAATTACATTTTCAGACGAAAACGGTCACTAAATCACCCCGATAGCCAGTCTTTCCATGCATGCCAATGTTTAAGTTTTTTTCCCACCAATGTTTACCGTTATAGATGACATGACATTTTAAGCCGAGATGCAGTCTTTTTATAATAATTATACATGTAGTTTTTAGGACCTCAGACACCTCAGAATATTTCTACTTAAGTAAAAAATAAATAAATAAATAAATAAATAAAAAAGGCAAAACTGCAGGGCTATTGCAGTGGCGTGCACAAAAAGGGGGCAGAAGGAGCTCAAGCCTCTGCCCCTTTCATCCACAAATCTAAAGCCACGTTCTCACTAATAAGTTTTAATTTGAAAATGCATCTGCTTCTTTATGTTCTCTCTTCCATCCACACTGAGACAGTGTTTTTAACAGCGAAAACAGCATTTCTGCGGAACACCAGGACAATTGCATTTCAGTGGTACATGCACATGCTTGTAAACAGCAGTGTGGACAGAGAAAACACCATTTTCAAATGTATCCGGATTAATGTGGAAGTACTGTAGCCTAACCCTTTTGGTTGAGCAGAATTTTGAGACAATTTTTTGTAATAAAAATAAATAATTAAATAAAACAAAACATGGACCATATATAATACCATGGTGCTTTTTGTGAGAAAGATAACAGAATAGATAATTATTTGTGATGAAGAAAATAATGTAAAAATTAGGATATGCATATAATAAAAGACAAATACTTACATACTCTAAAAGCAAAGAAATTAAGTATACAAACGTCATTAAAAAATCTCTCTCTCTCTCTCTCTCTCTCTCTCTCTCTCTCTCTATATATATATATATATATATATATATATATATATATATATACACACACACACACACACACACACACATATACGTCAGACCCACCGGATCCATGACAGTACCCCTGACCCCTCAAACCAGTGACCCCTCACCCAAGGCCAACCTATTTTCTGTTGCCGATGTCTTAATTCCATTCTGCTGGAGTCAAGTGATGAGAAATGAATGCACAAGAATGCAGCCTCTTGCCCGATGAAGTCTTCTGGGACAAAATAGCCCCAACTCCAACCTCCCACACGTCAACCTCCACCACAAACTGGCGAGACGGGTCAAGATTAATCAGAATGGGAGCTGAAACTAAGTCGCTTTTAAGTCTTTTGAAATGCAGTCTGAGCCTGCACAGACCAATCGATACACGTTTTGGTGGAGGTTAAACTTATCAGAATCAAACTTCGGTAGGAATTGGCAAACCCCAGAAACTGCTGGACCTCCTTGTGAGAATCTTGAGTTGGCCAATCGACAACAGCCTTAATCTTAGTGGGGTCCATTCGGAGACTGTCAGTCGAGGGATGAACCCCAGGAATTAAACCGATTCTGTGTGAAACTCACACTTCTCCACCTTGACAAACAAATGATTCTACAGCAGTTGCTGAAGCACTGATGTGCTGGACATGGTCATTGAGATTCAAAATCTAAATATCTTCAAGATAAATTAAAATGAATTGATTGCCCATGTCCCGGAGTATGTCATTGACGAGTACTTGGAAGAAAGCTGGGATATGATGAACACCATCCTCAGATTGCTGTAGGCCTCGGTTACTGCAGTAAGGTCTGCCGGATCCTCCTGGACATAGAACAAGACGAGACTCGGGAGAGAGCAGAGACAAGACATTGAGACAAGCAAAAAGAGCTCCAAGACAACACAGAACTATCTTCCCAGATTTAATGAAGGTTGTGAGTTACCAGCCACGGATGTCCCAAGAACTGAGGGTGACCGGGTTAAAAAAAAAAGCATATCTCTTCAACATGATTCCCAAAGATGGTAAGAGTGAGGGGTCCTGTGCTGAGTGGTGTGCTGCAGAGAGTTCTGGTGAGATGGGATCCTTGAGCTGTGATAGTGGAATACACCGTTTAGTAACCAGACATGAGTCCAGAAAATTACCCTCAGCTCCAGAATCTACGAGAATGAAGATGGAGTGGATGGATTCCTCAAACTGCAACCTGGCCGAGAGGAGCATCTTGCTTCCTTGGGATTTATGCAGAGAAGTAACGCTTACCTGTAACTCCTTGTCTACTGTTGAACTGCGTCTTTTACCAGACAGAAGGCAGCAGTGTGATCCGGTTATCCACAGTAAAGACACAAACCTTTGAATAAACATGGTAGGTGGCAATAATCAGCTTGTAAACAGTGCAAATGAGCATTCCCATGGAAGCGCCAATCGTGCCACTCACATGGCAAAAGGGAGCATACGAGAGAAAAACAACCTCACGCAGACACATAAGTAAAGACAGGCAGACTCACCGGATCCATGACACAATATACTGTATGTGTGTATATATATATATATATATATATATATATATATCAGTGACTTTTTTTTTTTTTATCTTTCTGCCCCTGTCCCTGCTGAGGTCTGTGCATGCCACATATTTACTGTAATTGCAAAAAAGCTAAATGATAATTAAACAACCAAGCTACTTCAGTGCGTGAGCAGATATTCTCAGTTCTCAGATAATACAATATTTTTCTTAATGCTTTATTTAACAACACAATACAACATTGCAAATAAATAGTGAAAATAAACTGTGGGTGGATTCAGGAGTTCTCTTTTGCTTTCGTGTTCCTTACACCCTCCAATGTTTACACATATTTATAAAATTCACATTTAAACAGTTTGTCATAAACAGCTAATGCAATCTGAGAGTTAGAAAAACCACACACATGCACAATTTTATTTAATATTAGACATACACCGATCAGCCACAACATTAAAACCACCTGCCTAATATTGTGTATGTCCCCCTTGTGCTGCCAAAACAGCACCAAACTGCATCTCAGAAAAGCATTCTGAGATCATATTCTTCTCACCACAATTGTACAGATCTGCCGCTCACTGGATGTTGTTTGTTTTTGGCACCATTCGGAGTAAATTCTAGAGACTGTTGTAAAATCCCAGGATATCAGCAGTTACAGAAATACTCAAACCAGCCTATCTGACACCAACAATCATCCATGCGATTATCTAATCAGCCAATGATGTGACAGCATTGCAGTGCATAAAACCATTCAGATACGGGTCAGGAGCTTCAGTTAATGTTCACATCAATCATCAGAATGGAGAAACATGTGATCTCAAATATTTGGACCGTGGCATGATTGTTGGTGTCAGATGGTCTGCTTTGAGTATTTCTATAACTGTTGATCTCCTGGGATTTTCATGCCCAACAGTTTCTAGAATTTACATCCAGTGAGCAGCAGTTCTGCAGATGGAAATGCCTTGTTGATGAGAGGTCAACAGAAAATGGCTGGACTGGTTCAAACTGACAATGTATATGGTAACTCAGATAACCGCTCTGTACAATGGTGGTGAGAAGTATATCGTCTCAATGCTATTCTTAGATGCAGGTTGGCGCTGTTTTGGTGGGAACCTTCACAATATTAGGCAGGTGGTTTTAATGTTGTGGCTGATCAGTGTATGATGAGTTCTAATACAGGGCTAGTTGTCACACTTTTTACACTAGTGAATATTTCAAAATAGATTTATGTTTTAAAATCAGTTTCAGTAATGTTTTATTCAAATAAATCAAACTATTGTTCTGGCCAACAAAAACTTTAATTGATCAAATGTTATACATTTTGGACATGTAAAACATAAGAAACAACAGCCCTAATACAAATACAACATACCCCGCCCTTGGCCAGAGTAGATAGAATACCCCAAAATATTGTAATTTAAGATGATTTGAACTAGATGTTAGAAATCAACATACAAAACCACCACTAGAGAAAACAAACATTTGTGTAATTGGACCTTAGACTCAAACCTTATAGAGATTTTGCCATAGAGACAACTTCCATGTGTAACAACAAACCTTGGTCTCATCTATATCCTAGATCAATAAAAATAATAAAACAATAATTAAACAAACACAAACATTTCCATTTTCATTCTAATTATCTCACAACAGGACAGTGACAGAGCTGTGTGTGCTAACTGTGCTAAATATCAGGAGATGCTGGTGCAAAGTGGTGCTTGCTGGAGAAGCTGTGAATTATTCAGAAACCCCTTATATCCACAAACACCACAAAGAGCCGTAACCCCGTGCCCCACCTCCTCTACCCATCTAATCCCTCTGAGGAGAAATAGCCTGAAATTCAATTGTGTTTGTCTTCTGGTGCAGTGTCTGTATTGGCTGTGATTATTCATTGTCAAGGTGTCTTCCCTTTTTCCCTCAGGTAAGGTGAAGTTAATGTCATGACACTGGTTTGAAGTAATATGTTTCTTTTAACAACAGCCAGTGGGTAGGGGACTATATTGACAATATGTTGTGTCACTTGAAAAGATCACAGATTTTATTGTGTTTGGAAACTTAAATGTTAAGCTGCTTCAGTATTTTTATTTATTTTTTCACTAACAAAAAGTATCAACGTTTTTGATAACTACCTCTTCAAGCTTCAAAAGAATGCAAAAGTAATATTCAGAAGTCTAATCAATTATTCCATCAAACTCATGATTGTTATGAAAGCATACAATAAGTTTTGGTGAGAAACAAACTGTAATCAAATGTATTATTTAGTGAAAATGTTTACTAACCGTTGATCTCCTGTGCACGTTCATGATAGGGCAGGAGAGCAACATTTCAAGCAGCCCCCTCGCGACATTGGGGCGTTCAAGCAAAAACTTGTTTTATTTATCTAAAAACAGGTCCTCCACAGTGATAGTGACAACAGAACACAACCCAGCAGCACACAAAAAAGAGAACAGATCTTGATAAGCATGTCTGAAGAATTTGTACTCGATGAATTGATGCATTTCTATGCCCATCCTTATGCACAAACAGAATTAGTCAAAAGGGTCCAACTTGAAAAATGGGACACTGATCACCCTAATGGTGACATTACACAAACTAACTACTTGTACCAAAGCAACATAAATAATACAACAAAAGAGCTAAAAACATTCTTAATTACAACTATTTATATGCCCCAATAACCTCCATTTGGCCAAAGGAAACATAATTGTTATTTTTTTTATTATTATTTTCTTTTTAAACTGCAAGCCTTCAATTATGAGCTTACTGATTAGCAGTTTTTTATTGATTCACATATTGAGCACAGAAAAACAAAAGATATACACACACAGTGAACCCCCACTATCACCCCTCAATCACCCCGTCCCAATCTCCAACCCCACCCTGGCCCCCAACAACATCCCAGTGGTCATACATGATTATAGACACACACAAATAAAAAATGTCCGCCCCATTTCTCCACAAAAAAATTCAATTTCCCTCGTCTTCTAAATGATCCTTCTTCGCAGTCTGCCAACCTCCCCATCTCCGAGCACCAATCCTGAAATGAGGGTGCTCCAGCCGACCTCCAACCCTTAAAAGAATCTGTCAAGCGATCATGACACTGGAGAGAACCCAATCTATTATGTATTTGTCACTTACATTGATGACCACCCCATCACCCAAAATACAGTCACAGTGGGGCAAAATTAATTAAAAATACGAGCCCAATACATCACACACAAAACTCCTGGATCTTAACACACTGATTGGCATCGCCAGCTGATGGTTGAGTCTTTAAGACCAAGCCTATACAATCTAGAGGGGGTCCAATAGAATTTAGTAAAATTTTGAATTGCATAAAGCGCACCCTTGCATCTCTAGATGCAGACTTGACCTTTTTTTAGAATCGTAGCCCACTCTTCCCCCTCCAATACCAAGTTTAAATCTTTCTCGAATAATCTGTTCAGAGAAGTTGAAGCTCCGTCCCCCAGACTCTGAATTAGCAGCGACTGATACACTGATGCATCATGACCTTTTCCAAAAGCAGTAATCACCTCTCCCAGAGTATCTGCCACTTTAGGGAGGTGTATGCTACTCCCAACAATAGTAAAGAGCAGAAGGCACAGCTGTAAATATCTAAAGAACTGAGATCTGGGAATCCATAAAATGTTGAACAAAGGATCTCAACTCTCCGCTCTCATATAGGTCACCAAGTGTAGTAACCCCCCCTCACAATCCACTCTGACCAGCAGAAAGGGGACTTATTAATTCATAATTTGGGGTTCAGCCATATGCTCAAGGCAACATTTAAATAAATGTCCAAATTAGGGCTGTCGATTTAACACGTTAATTCAGTGCGATTAATTTTACAAAAATAAAAAAATTAACGCATTTAATCACATTTCCCCCAGACCATAATAAGGAAGATTTCTGAGAAATGCACGCTTGTAGTACCACCTGTTTACTCCAGAGGGCAGTAAGTGAAACTTCAGCTGTATGGCATTGCACAGTTTATACAGTGAAGAAAACACTTCAGTAGGTGTTCTTGCGTTCAAAACACTTGAAGGAGCGCAAATGCGAACTAAGGGATCTCAAGATGCGTTTAAAGATTGAGTATTAAACTATTTTTAACTTGACACAGTGACCTAAACATTTTATGTTTATGATGCAACACACACAAGACACTACACAAGCATGTCTGACGCTGGATTGAGGTGCAAAATTCGGAAATTACACCATAAATATCTAATCACAAATAAAATCAAAGAAATTTCCTTCAAACTTATTTATAAGTACTACCTCACTAATTATTTTCTTGTAGAGAGATTTAATTGTGATGTCGATATATTCTGTACATTTTGTGGTCTGCAGGCGGAATTTTTTTTTCATGTATTTTGGAGTTGTCCCTACTCGACTTGTCTGATTTCTGCAAGATTGTTAGAGATCATATTATTCCCAGCTTTCAACTTTGTTTTGAAAATGTTTTATTTGTTTTTTTTTTTTTTTAGCTATGACATGTCTCTTCATAGGGAATATTATTTGATTAATGTTCTGCTTTTGTTGGCAAAGTTTAGTATTCATAAATGTAAGTATGATGGTTATAAACCATTAGTTTTAATTTTTAATTCAGAGGTTCAGCAATACCTAAGAACAATTTCCAATTAGAGTAGCAAGAAAGCTGTAAAGTGTACTGAAATATGTAAACAATTTGATATTTTTATTTAAACTGTTTATTTATTTTCCTTTTTGCTGTTGTTTGTTTTAATATACCTCTTGGCTCTAGATGTAAAAATGTTGTAAGCATTAATTTAAAAAAATGTCTGACACAAGTCCTCATAATAAATCTCAAACTGATTGACAAATTCACTTGTGAAATGGATTGTTGTGAACTGTATGCCAATGATTGGTTTATGTTCAATAATATGGTAGTAAACAATACATTGTATTCTAAAACCGCTTTTTGTATTGTCTTATCAATGATTAACTCTTCTGCCACAAGAATGTAATGCCTTTTAATTATCTGAACATTTTGTATTTATACTGTATATGATTTCTTTTCTCTGTATGTGGCAACACCTCTAAACTCACCAGGGCTGATCTGAGACTAAAATGTTATAACAATCAACAAAAGAAGAAAAGAGGGAATTAGATACAAAAAATATCTATTCTAGAATAAATCTTATGGACGGATAAAAAAAAGTCTCAAAATATCTGTAATAACAAGATTTTTACATATTCTTGTTCTAGGGGGCTTACACAATTTACACTTACACACAAAAGTCTCCTCCCAATATTAGTTCATGAGGGGTGCCAGCAGCTTACAACATCCCTTCAAGATCTAGAAAAAAAGCCTTGATTATCAGCAATAGGTGTGTAAATATTTGCCAAAATCAACCTTTTCCCTGAATTTCTGCTTAAACAATAATGACTCTTCCTAATGTATATTTACTCAGTTTGAGACATTTGAAATGTAGATGCTTACTAATCAATGTAATGACTCCCCTGCTCTTACTTAAGCCAGTATTAAAGAAAATATGTCCACCCCATGTCTTCCCAAAATTTTCAGCTTCCTGCGGGGAAAGATGTGTTTCTTGAAGAAACACTATATCATATTTCTTACGTTTAAGAATGCGTGCCCCAACCCATTCCCATTCCACGTGGAGAGAGACAATCCACTCATATTAACATTTTCACATATTAGAAAAATGTTGTGTGTCAAAACAAAATTATTAAGACCACATTCCAACATTAGAGCAACAAAGAAACCCTGAACTTCTAACGAATGTTTGCTTAGATGAGACAGGAGATGTAGGATTTATGTGCAGGCATTAATAGAAATTATGACAGTCAAACAACAAATGGGAAATGACAAAGAACGCAAAAACTATAGGTATTTATACAAACAAAAGCTAACGAGGGACTGAAAAACAGGTGAGAACAATTAGGAATGAATGGCAGTGATGAGGGCAGTGCATACTGGGAAATGTAATCTGGAAAATCACTTCAAAATAAGAGACCTAGGAAACATGAGTGAGACAGAATGTGACACTTCACGTAGAAAAAAAAAAAAAACAGAAAAAGAAAAACACATGCACGACAGTGCCAACCGGCGTCCACCCCTCTAACTCAAACAGCGTATGTATGCCTATGAGAGACCTGTGACAACTTTGCCATTGAATTGCTTTGTATAGAGTTTCTATACAAATTTTTTGAGACAGAATTACACAGCAGAAAATAATCTATAAAACACACTCCATCCAATAGGAGGTATAAGCACCAAGAGCATGTAGATTCATACACATACTGTCCAGAAGGAGTGTTATTCCACGAAACAAACAGCTGCTAGGCCGCTACGCGGAACAGCACAAAAAGAAGCAAAAAAAGGCACCCAGATTCCTCGGACAGTCAAGTGAATGTTCAGTGAGTCAGGCCCACTCGGCTGTTACATGAAAGCAACAAATGCCCTATTCACTCCAATGTTTGCAAGAAATATTCCACAAAACGAACTCCATCCAATAGGAGCCATAAGCACCAAGAACATGCAGATCGTACAAAAAAGGCACCTAGTTTCCTCAGAATGTCATGTGAATATTCAGTGAGTCATGTCCACTCGGCTGCATCAAGAGCATCACACAATGACTAACTCATTCCATTGACTTTATGAATGATTTTATGTGGGCATGTATGCATTTTGCGACCATCCTTAGCATCTATTCTCAATTTGACCGGGAACATCAGTGCAAAAGCGACCTCCCATTGATATAAGGGTTTCTTGCATTCCTTGAATCGATCACGTTTCTCCCTTGTCGAATTTGTAAAGTCTGGGAACAAGAAAATGTTGTGGTTCTTCCAAGAAAGCCTTCCTTTACTCCTCGCCTGGCTTAACACAAGATCTTTATCGGATGATCTCAGAAATTTGGCCAAAATTGATCTGGGTCTCTGCAGATCTCTGAGCCAGAACTCTGTGTGCTTGCTCGATTTTCAGCCTATGGCCTGTTATGTCAAGTAGACTTGGGAAGAGCTCATTTAGGAGTTTCACTATATCTCGGCCTCCTTCATTCTCAGGAATTCCAACAAATCGGACATTGTTTCACCGGTTACAATTCTCAATGTCTTCCAACTTTTCCCAAACGTGCTCCAAGTCTGTCTTGGTCGCTAGCAGGTTAGCATGCTAATTCCCTCTTCGATGACTCCAGATAATCGATCCATTTCTCAACATACCCCACTCCAGTATCCAACTCATGACCTTTGCCACCATTGCTGACATGCTTTACATTTGACGCTGAATCTCTCCCACTGCACCACCCAAACTGAGTCCACGGTCTGCAGCCCTGTCAGGGGTATCAGCTTGAGCATGTAAGTATCTTTTAATATCTCCAGAGCCCAAGGATGTCTTCATAGAACAGTTATGGAACAGGGTGTATCGAATCTCACCAATTTATGACATAAAAAGTATTAAAAACTAGCATAGTGTCACATCATAACACGTCCGGCTCTCAAATGGTGCCAAGACTCCCAAAGGAAACATAATTAAAGAATTCAAGTGAAAAGCATTGTTTTTTCCTCATAGCTTCGATTTTGTACTCAAAAGCTTGAGCTATTAACACTTAAAATCTTGAGTCCATGGATTTTTTACATTAATAAGTTTAATGAACTTAAATATTTGTGTTATGAGCTCAAAACTTGACATTTCAAGTAATACTTAAGTAAGACAACTTGATATTTCCAGTAATAGCTTTAGTGTTTACAGTGTACCATGGAACCATCACAGTGCTTATATATATGCAAAAGTACAGGGTAAACATGTTAATTAAAATACTAACATATGTCCCAATGAAGATCGAAAAATGCTAAGTTTTGTGTAAGGGTACAATAATATTAGTCAATCAAAAATCCCCACAATGATAGATACAGTACATGATGTGTGTTGGTTTCCTCCAAACTAACATTTGAGTAAAATCAGGTTTTTGTAGCTAATAAATGTGATGAATGAACAAGGGAACACAGCTGTAAGTAGGTGGCTTGCACAGACCCAACACATGAAGTGCAGTTTTAATATATTACAGTATATAGCAATATATATGTATGATATATATGTATTATTTGCTTTTAATATTTGTAGTATTTTAAAGATTCAGATATTGCAAAATAATAGTAAAATTAGCTGCAAAAATAAAGGGCATCTTGTGCAGCACTTGTTTCTGTTTCACACATGAAAATAAAAGACTGAGCACAACCTGGTCCTGAATAAATTGCTTATTCAATTACAATAATGAGAATTGTGCATGAGCACAATTTAATTTTTTACTCTGTACTTGTGCATTGTGGGATTTAAATTTATCCAAGTGGCTCGAGTGTTTTGACTATGTTAACCAAAATTCATTCAGATCCATTTAATTAATTTTTCAGTGACCATTTCTGTTCTGGGGATGCCACCTAATGATGTTGTGTGCAATAAGTTAGTCACTGAATCAACAATAAAAAAACAGTTTTAATCCTTTTAAATGTGTATGTCTACAGACCTACAAAGAGATTTTAGTAGAGGTTTTAAGCATTATAAGAAAAAATCAAATCTATAATTTCCCTACAGTTTGTGAGCTGCTGAGCATGACTTATCAAAAGACAGCAATAATTGTATTAAATTATTATGATTTTTAACAATGTCTGTACGTTTTCATGTATAAAAAAGCATCTACATGTCTATTCACTTCAATAAAGTGTTCTAAGAACACAGCAGATATTTTTTCCTACAGTTTGTCAACTGCACACCAGCATAGAGGTAAAAAACAGGAGCTGATATTAAAAATAGCTTTACATATTTAACACAGATCTAGTAATCTGCTTAAATGGGCAAAAGCAATTACCTATTAACTATTACCTCACAAACACAATGTAACAGCAAAACTTATTGAAGACTCATGCTCTGATATAAACGCCAACTGTGTGCTTAAATCAGTTTTTTTCTGCAGTGCATTTCACATAATGCTGCAGATCAAGAATGATATGCTGAACGATACACGGATAAATAACTCTTTATTTAACTCTCAGATGAGTAATTTAGATCAACATCAATGGCGATCAAAAACGTGGAGAAATGAGCATTGTTGAAAGCATCTTTGTAGAAATGAAAGGAGGAAATTAACTTATTAGACCGTCTGACTGATGGCCTATTACGTATGTGTTATATTTGGCTAATGTAGCTCACCTGTGATTGGCTGGATGGTTGCTCAATCAGCCCAAAGTAACAAAACAGAAAGAACACTGTATACAAATCCACCATTTGGACTCGGTGTTGGTTTAGCTTGGAAAAGTGCAGGGGACAAAAATCACGTTTTTAAAGAGTGCGGGGGGACGTGTCCACCACGTCCCTCGTAGCTGCTACGCTCTTGGTAATATAAGCTATACAATGTATCATTTTTCAATGTTAGTAAAAGTGTTTCAATATCCCAACATAGCAGTGTGTGAGTAATAGAGCATAAAATAAAGGGTTCTAAAGTCATTATCAGCCACTGTAGTCTTGACTTGTGAAAGTGAATGAAACGCACAGCTGTTGTAGCACCTCTAGTGTTAACCCTGCCAACACATGATGTACCAGTTAAGTAATTTAATTGTCCTTTTGGTAATTTCATGATTTACTAACAGGCAACATAACTGCAATGTCACAGGTCCGTAATTTAATTTCCATTAGATGACACAACGTCGTCTTTACATCATCCTAATGTCCCAAGTTTACCCAGAATGGTCCAGTTATGTAATGTATTCGTAATATGTGGGTAATTCAGTGACTTATTGGCAACATAACTGCAAAGGCATTGGGCCTTAATTAATTACCACTTCAACTTTCAATTCCAATTCCACCATTTCACGTTCTACTATGTGATAAAACAACAACAACAACAACAATAACAACAAAACTTTCCGAGTCCAGTCGAAGCATGCATCAGGTAATCGACCTTGAAATCATGATCATGCCTAGAGTCTACAATGGCAAGATGGACTGTTCTCCCCAAAAATCGATTATATCACTTCAGAAGGTATGGATTAAACCACTCTGGAGTCATATGGAATACTTTTAGGCTGCCTTTATGTGTTTTTTGGAGTTTCAAAGCTTTGGTCACCATTCACTTCCATTGTATGGACCAACAGAGCAGAAATATTCGTCTAAAAATCTTTTTTTGTGTTCTGCAGAAGAAAGAAAGTCATACACATCTGGAATGGCACGAGGAGGAAATGATGAGAGAATTTTAATTTTTGGGTGAACTATCTCTTTATTGTTAGCCTCAGTCATATTAATTAACTTTAATGGCTCTTTTCAGCTTCTATTGCTATTAGAGTATCTTTTTTGTCCTTTTGCATTTCATTTTCCATTTTTCCAGAGAAGAAAGTGTGGTTTGGAACAACATAAAGGTGATTAAATAACAACAGAATTGTTATCCTTTTAAAGTATGCGCCTACAGAAGTTGACTTTCAAAAATAAACCTTGGGAAATATTCACTGGAGTGAAGACTGTGACAGCTAGCCCCGGTTTGAAAGGCATTAGAAAGAGTGCAGGAGCAGCTGTGGGCGGAGACTACAGTGAGTGAAAGCGCACAGTATCGCACTCATTCACTCACCGTCGGACTGCTGCTCGCGCTGCACTCTATGAAAGGACGCGGACGAATGTTTTGCGTCTCTTATTAAACATAGTGGATTACTTCACCGTTTATTCATCAGGAGTAACAGTGGACTAAACAGAAAGAGACAAGGGGACCTCATTATAGGACATCAGGAATTAAAGGAATTATAGGCTTCCCACTTCACCGGACAAAGTTTATTTTTTGTCGACGGTCCCATGCAGCTGGACCTCAGTTTGAATTAACACATTAGATAGGAGATATCGATGTAAGTTATTAGATACGATGCTTTTCTGGTCATAGTGTGCATTGCATGACTGCATGCTTCTCATTTGCATGGCAGGAGTTTATATGCAGGGCTGTCATGCATACATCACTGCCTATTATAGATGATCAGCCAATTCAAGAGCTTTGCGAGACAGGCTGTTTGTTTTTCTTCTTTTCTTTTCTTTCCCTTTCTTTCCTTTTCACGTTGGTTATCTTTTATGTAAATATTAGATGTAAGTTATATCCCCTCTCTGTGTCTCGAGACCCCCCGCGCTCTATTGTGTTCCGTTGCGCTCCGTCATGCGTTTTTTGAGCGCAAGAACGCGTCTTGTGTGAAAAACCTTTGAAATAACTCACATTCATATTATTTCCAAATAGTATTATATTACATAATACTTAACACTAGATATTAGTTCATGTACATCTATAATCGACAATCACTTCTGCTATATAACCCCTCTCTGAGTCAAACTCACGCGCGTCGCGTTTAGACGGCGCGTCAAGCACAAAAGCGTCTCGAGACTCGCTCTATTCTTGCGTGTTTGAGTGTGTTAATGGATTGGATAACAAAAAATAAATAAAAATAGATTTTAAAGAAAGAGCACAATTACACTTTTCAAACAAATTTCACAAAAATAAGTATTATAGGTTTAAAATAGCAAAAATATTAATATGGCTGTTCATAGTTAATGTGATGAACTTATAGGACACCTGTGTAAACTTCATATAGACTACTAAAATCAACATGTTTTTTCCCCCCATTAAAATGGCTAGAAAAGCTTTGAGAAACGGTCTAGCATCATTTGGTTGCAGATACCTCTTATATTTTGTTATTAAATGCAATGAAATTCATACTTTAGGTCTAAGTGAGACTTATGTGTCCAACTACTTTTGTGTGCACTCTATGCATTAAATAATGTTTGTTAATGGCTTATTGATTAAAGTTTTTATAAAGTTTGTTTAACATTGTTTGGATTCAGATGACAGTTTTGTTTCTTCCTCAGGTGACAGGACCCTGGACAGTGAAACATGGTCAAGACTGTATGGAGATAGACATCCTTTTCAAACAAGTGAATAGGAATTATATTTAGCAACATCCTCTTTTTCCAAGGACTCTTTGGAGGTGTGTCCAATTTCTAAAGCAATTTCTCCAGCATGGCTTCCAGCCTAACATGTTCAGGGATGATCTGGACTCTGGTGTCCCTGCTGAGCGCAGCAGCTTCATGTGTAGGCTTTTTTATGCCGTACTGGCTGCTGGGCTCTCAGATGGATAAGCCGGTGTCTTTCGGCACCTTCCGGCGTTGCTCGTATCCTGTTCGGGATGAAGAGAGGCAGGCCACTGTCATGCTGGAGCAGTGTGGGCGCTATGCAAACTTTCAGGGCATTCCGAGCATGGAGTGGCAAATCTGTACAATACTGACAGGGATCGGATGTGGTCTGCTTCTGCTGGTGGCGCTGACAGCGCTCATGGGCTGCTGCATATCAGACCTAATTTCCAGAACCATCGGACGCGCAGCCGGGGGTTTACAGTTTGTTGGAGGTAAGTGATACTTTGTCAACCGGAAAATGTTATATTTATATGCAATAAGTTTATTGGGGCTGCTATAACAGCTTTATAACACCTTTATAACACCTTTATAACAGCTTTACAAGTGTGAAAGTGTAGTGCAAACATGTGCTTTTAAAAGTGTATTGGTCTTCAACTAAAGTATGCTGTTACAATATCTACATCATAACGTGTTATAATAACTTTATAACACATGTGACGTGTTATAACAGCAATATTACACATATGAAGTGTTATTACAGCTAAAACTATGGTAACACTTTATTTTAGGGATCAGAAATTAGACAGTAATTCATGACTAATAAATGGACTTGTAAGGGACTAGTTACGGACTTGTTTAGAATTATAAGATATTTATTAAGCCTTTGTTCACTGATTTCTTACCCTTGCCAAATAGCCTCTTTTCATTTATTTTTTCCTAACAATGAAATTATTAGGTAAAAACAAAAGATTCCAATAGCTAGGAAGGTGCAAAATACATCCTGTATGCAATTTACAAGTATAAAGCATCGTCTTTGCAATATGTGCAAATGGTGTTAGATTCTATTTGCACTTCTAATGAAATACAACCATACAGTATAGGGGCATCAGCATGATTATTGTGTTTATTTAGAGTCCCACAAAAACCCTACACCAACCCTAACCTTCTCTGCTTTGTTGAAACACTATATGCATTCTACATGTATTTTATACTTATGGGCCACACATTCACACAGAGTACTGAGAACTTATAAAGGATGTCATTTGCATTATACTAGCTACTGATATGTTTTATTTTGTTTTTAGCTAATAAACTCATTGTTATGACACAGGCAAATGTAAAGGGGCTATAAAGCAAGAATAAGTAATTAGCCAATAAAATAGTAATAAATACTTTATAATGTACACTTGTACACTTACAAGTGTAAATATTAGTCATGAATTTCTGTCTAATTTCTGATCTCTAAAATTAAGTTTTACCAAGTGTTAGATATATACAGTTATATACATACATATATATATATATATATATATATATATATATATATATATATATATATATATATATATATAAGATATAGGGATCAGATATATATAGATAATACGTATGCTATATAAAGTGTATAGACATTTAACTTAATTGTTGGCCATTATTATAGCTGTATCATTACAAGAATGTTAAAACAGCTTTATAACACCTTTATAATACCTTTATAACTGCTTTACAATTGTGGGAGTATAGTATAAACGTGCTAAATCTATATGTCTTCAACTAAATTATGCCATTACAATAACGGCATAATTTATCCTGAAGTGTTATAAGAGCTTTATAACAGCTTTACAAGTGTATTGCAAATATTTTATGAATGTTAAAAATTGTGTAGAAAGTATTTAAGTAATTAAAACAATAGCATGATTACATACCTCAGTTAATTGGTGGTATGTAATTGGCAACCTGAAGTGTTATATGTAATCCATTTGTGTTATATAAGTTTATAAGTTTATTAGTTTGGTAATTGAAATAATTACATTATGGTCATCATAAAGAGGTTTGTAACGACAGATGACTTTAAATGTTATATTTCCATGCTACATGTTAACTTAAGTGTATTGAGACTTTTTATACATGTGATATAGCGTAAAATTGTGTCATCAAATCAGCAAGCATATATCAGGTTTATTATTGATTGTTATATTATTGTCACATATTGGCCATTCTTACATTACCAGAAGTCATTGTGTCTATAAAATTGGAAAGGTCATCAAGTTCAAGCCTCTTTCCCTTTTCTCTCTAGTTCAATGAACACTGATTCCAGGCAGTGCAATTCAGGGTGCCTTTGCCTCAATAGGAGAGAGTGAAGGGAACTTGATTGAGTTTACACTGAAGTAGGGGGACTGTAATTCCAAACTCATTTTGTGTAATTCTAGCCAGCAATGTGCCTTTGCTGCTCTGAAGGCCTTGCGGGTGACAAAAGAAGGTGAAACAAATACTTCATGTGTTTTCTGAGAAAGTTTCATTTCTTTGGTTCTAAATGTAAAAAGGTCTAGGTTAAGTTTTGGATACCTGATGTTTTATATTTATCTTCATTAGCTGAACCCATTTTTCTCTATTGCTTCAGTCTAAGCACAAGCTCAACTTTATTCTCATTAGCTCAGTGTATATGCAAACTCCCATACAAAATACTAATAAGGCTTTTTTGAAGTCAACATTATATCAAAATTGACCCAAAATTGATTTGCTTACTTAATAAACGTTCACGGTCTTATTATGCACAGTTCATTTTTAAGTAATTTTAAGTTAATTAAAGTTGACATGACAACAAAATTGACCCTATTTATTTAATTGAATGCGTGTTACTGGTATAATTGTGAATGATTTATCCATGCATATTTGCTATTTAAAAACAAAATTTGACCTTGTTTTATCAAAATGTCATAACTTACTCTTCCGGTGAAATGACCGACACTCTACTGCAGTTCAAGGGATAGTTCATCCAAAAATGAATATTCTCCCATTTACTCGCCCTCATGCCATCCCAGATGTGTATGACTTTCTTTCTTCTGCTGAACACAACCAAAGATTTTTAGAAGAATATCTCAGCTCTGTAGGTCCATACAATGCAAGTGAATGGTGACTAGATCCAAAAATCACATTAAGGCCACATAGAAGTAATCCATATGACTCCAGTGATTTAATATATTTCTTCTTAAGCGATGCAATCACTTTGGGTAAGAAACAGATCTATATTTCAATCCTTTTTTTACTCTAAATATCCATTTTCACTCTCAGAATGTGTAAGTGAAAGTGGATATTTACAGTAAAAAAGATCTTCAATTTTGATCTGTTTCTCATCCACACCTATCATATCATCTCTGAAGACTTATATTAAACCACCGGAGTTGTGTGGATTACTTTTATGCTGCCTTAATGTGATTTTTGGTCCTTCAATGTTCTGATCACCATTTACTTGCATTGTATGGCCCTACAGAGCTGAGATATTCTTCTAAAAATCTTTGTTTGTGTTAAGAAAGTCATACACATCTGGGACGGCATTTTTATTTTTGGGTGAACTATCACTTTAATAAAAAAAGACAGCTCATTTCTTATTCAAAATGTAATAAATTGCCCCACATCTAGAATGACTTTCCTTTTCAGCCTACATCACCACTCCCTCTTACATTTCACCCCTTCCACTCCATTTTGAAATGTAACGCCCATTTTTCACAATCCACTCTGATTCTGATTGATTTGTTCATTATAAAGCTACCTAAAAATGGAAAATGTGCCGTTGTTACTTGAAGAAGCTATTTATACCTGGTATAACCCTCACAAATTACTTTTGTTTGTGTAACCCATGCAGTCAGGTTGATTTAGTCAAACTGAAATATGTATCGCTCATATTAAACCAGTTAATTTAGATTTTTAACACATGAATCACTTTTTTACGATTACTTGACAAAACATTTTTGCATGGTATCTTTATGTATAAATCATTTAAAGTTTGTCCTCATAACAGTCCTGACATCTGATTTTCCCCAAGGCCAACTATGTCAGGGTTGATTCTACCTGATCTGCAGTCAGCTATCCAGGTGCATCATCATTTGTTCATGGCAGACAGTTGAAGTGTCCATTGTCACTTTTAACTAAGAGACAGTGGGAAGCGACTTAAGAGAGAGAGACACGAGGAGTTTGCAGGGCTGCTGAACACATCAGTTTTGTTATGTTGCCAATAGCACTGCCTTCATCTAGTCTTACTAATGCTGCGGCTGATGTAAGCAAATGACATGCTCTATATCAGCAGTTTTTCACTCACAACCAATTGAAGTTGACAATTAGTCATTATTTATTCTGAAACTGGTGTAGTGTTTTTGACGGTTCTTAGATTATCTACAGTAAGTAGGACTGAGCAATCATTTTGTATCTATATAGATATCTCTGATACTGAGAAAGTCAGAAATGGGGTGCTTCAGTCTAATAGTAGTATGGAGGGTTTTAGGGTTCTAGGTGGGTGATTCAGTGATGGAGATGGTTCTGTGTCTTCTCTGTGTCACATATAAAGCAGAACCCTAAAATATAGTAGTGTGGCAGTATTATGGGTCAGTGATGGTTTCCTGTGGTAATACCATGGTGCAGAATGATTGCCATATTAAATGTCCATATTTAATTTGGTATTTAGATAGTACCATATCATAAATCATAAACAGTTAGATGTAATGAAAGGTACTTAAAGGAATGCCATGATATTATCATGTTCCAAAAAACATGGTACATAGTGAGATACATGTCCAAAAAACCCATGGTATTACCATTATACTTGTCCAAAAATGATGTTATTACCGTTGTATTTAGATGGGAATGAAAGGTAGTCAATTAATACCATGATACATGTCCAAAAGCATATTATGACAAATGTATAATGTATTACAAATTACAAAGGTATTTAATGGTGAGATCTGACGTGCATTCGTCATTCCAACCTTTTTCTAATAGGAACCTTGTAGTGTCATTGCCTTAATGGTGCACTCAGTAACTTTTGTCTTTGTGTCATCTTGGACTTATACCGACACATATAGCAGCTTGGATGCAGCATCATTTTATGTCATTGCAGAAATGTAGTATTCACAGTCAGCCATGATTAATTTATCAATGAGGGAATGTGTCAAATAACAGGATGGTTGCTGAGATTGAGTGAGTGGTATTCAGCTGGTCATGTGATTTTTGTGTTACCATGGTAATTAGATGAATGAAATAGCATTTCAAAGAATACCATGGTATTATCATGGGTTTTAGAGTATATAAAAGGTACTTGTGTGGCAGAACTTTGGGACAAGCATGGTACATGTCATAAAAACATGGTATTGCCATGTTATTTAGATGACAATAAAATGTACTTCAAATAATAGTATACAATATTACAATAGATCCAAAAACCCTGGTGCATTTTTGCAAGTGAAGAGAGTACAGCATGATCAGAATTTCCAAATATAGTGTAAGTTTTAGAAAGTTAAAAGAGCATATTAGAGCAGCAGTGAAACTCTCGACTTTGAAATAGCTGGATGATTTTAAGCGTGGTGTTAAATTGAAGTATGTGGGACAGTACAAGAGTGAAACAGGGATTGAGAGACGTGAAAACCACCAGACATGGGTTAAGAGTATGGTGAGGGATCCAGAGCGAAATAGAAAGCGAACAGTGCCCTGCTGTTAAATCACTGGACCGTGGCTGTATCTGCCAATTGAATCCCTTTCATTTCTATTGTGGAGTGTTGATGAGTGCTGTCTGGCTGCCAGGGCTCTGAGGAATGGGGCTTTGGCACAGACAGCACCTCCCTGCGGTTCACAATGATTCATCTCATTCCCGTTTCACTGATAATGAGTCTGATAAGCCCTTTATGTGTGACCAAAAACATCTTTGATTAGAAACCTCCTCTTGCCCTCTTGTTCAAAAGTCTGTCTTTGTTTTTTCAAATATGAATGATGTTTTCCCCTGTAATTGCACAGAGAATACAATTTACTGCAATAAATTCCAGAATTAGACCATTTAATTTCACCTTTATTTCAAAAATGAATAAAAGGGTCCTTGTCATGGTGTTCAGAAATTCCTTGAAGTTATTTTATAAATTGAAACTTGATAAAATTTGATCAATTATCAATTTATTGACAGCATTTGCCTTTGCTGAAAGCCATAGTGCATCAAAAGGGCTTATCTTAAAATCAGACAGACTTAAAATTCAGTCATAAGTTCATTGGTTGTTTCCATGTTATCAAAAATCTGATGATGCTTTTTAACTTCATTGGCAAATTAATTGGCAAATACTCCTTTAAAGGGATCGTTCACCTAAAAATCCCAAATGTGTATCACTTTCTATCTTCTGCTGAATGCGAACAGAGATTTTTAGAAAATATCTCAGCTCTGTAGGTCCATAAAATGCAAGTGAATTGTGGCCAGAACTTTGAAGTTACAAAAAGCACATAAAGGCAGCATAAAAGCAATCCAAACGACTCTAGTGGTTGTATTGTATGGACCTAAAGAGAGGAAATATTCTTCTAAAAGTATATGTTTTTTGTTCAGTAGAAGAAAAACTCACACACCTGGAATGGCATGAGGGTGAGTAAATAATAACACAATTTTCATTTTTGGGTGAACTATTTTTTTATAAGCATAGTTCACCCAAAAATGGAAATTCTCTAATCATTTACTCACCACAGTAAATTTACTTGACAGCATTTAAAATGCAATTTAATAGATATATTTTATGCTATATTATTTTAAAAAAAAAAGGCTATTTATTTTTACATTTGAATAATTATTATTATTTGTTATTAATAAATTGAATCTTGATTTTTTAAGGCACTCCTTTCATTTAAAATATCCTGTGTGGTCTATATTTATAATGTCCAAATATTTGAAGTATTCTTTGAAGTATCCTATACTTTGAAGAACCTTCAAGGACCATGTAAATTCCATGATATATGAATATTGTAATCATTCAGTACCATGTTATATACCAAAGTACCATGGTATTAACATTTGAAACCCATCACTGTACCATGGTACCACCACAGCACTTTTTGTTAGGGATCAAATAGCCAAGCCTTTCCTACTTTGTGGTAAAACATGTCCTTTAGGCTAAAATACTTTGGAGTCATTGGAAAAAATGAGTGAATTGTTCATAAGAACAGACAGATTTTATCCTAATCTTTCACTTTCCTTTTTAGGGTTTAAGGATTTTCCTCGACTATAGATTTATCTGTCTGTCTGACATCCCCTGTGATACTTTCTTTATTTGCAGTCTGAATAACATGAAGTGATTCATTGTTACATGCTTTTATGATTCAAACAATGATGAACTGCTCACTGTGTACTCTTTGAATGGTGCTGAGTAACTTGAATTGAATAGTTGATTTGTTTGGAACAGTCAAAATATACTGAGTCATTATTTGAGTTAAAGTTTTGCCATTGGTTTACATGCAATTCAATTCTGTTATGTGAAAATGTAATTTCTCCTCTGAGCCTTTAGACAGCCATTGATTGAGCTTTGATATTAAAGGGGGGCATGACATACCTTATTATTTTAATATGCTCCTTAATGTTCACTTATAAAATTAGTAAAGTTTGTGTGTGTTTTTTGCACACAAAAAAGTCATGTATTTTTAAAACATGATCGTTTTCCACCCTCATTCTGACCCACTGTAAGAAATGCTCAGGTTTTGGTGCTTCTTCTTTAAGACTTGACAGTAAACACCCACTCTTATTGTGCGTTCACATTCAACGCGAAGAATATTTTTGCCTCACTTTGCTCGCACGTGTTTGACCACTGGATTATACTGTAAATGTGTGTTTAAACACGTGTTTGCGCGAGTAATGCGAACCCGTGAGTATTCCCCCTTCTCTTCCAGAAAAGGACAGGAAGAGGGGCTTCTACGACTTGGTTCATAGTAATGTACAACCGATAGCTGGAATCAAGTAGACGCGCATATTTTCAGAATTTACCAGGTAGTCCAACTTCCTCGCTCACTTTCCTCCAAGCAATGTCTTTTTTCGTCCGGTCTCTCAATTTTTGGTTTGAGTTGAAAAATTTAGTTGAGTTGAATACGTGAATGAAGCGATCTCACGTTTTAGAGTCGCGCCATTTGCTTCATTTGCATCTTTGCATTGACTTTGTATGTAATCCCGCCGCACGAAATGCTCGCTAGGCATTGTATGTGAACGTACCATTATGATTGGCTCTCAGCTCTTGCCTGACCTGCTCTCTCTTTGCCGTCTCTCTGCTCACGGCTGCTGGCCGGGTTTTGGGAGTGGTTAAAGATAAAGTAGGCGTTGTTGTGTTGTTGTGGAGGTAGTCAGATGCAAATGTCTACCACAGTGTGACATCACAGTTTCAGCAGATGCTCTTTTTGCAGTGAGGAGGAAGTTTTGAGTTCTGAAACTTACAGTATGTTTTTATAGTACAAACAATGACTCCTTCAAAAGATCAAGGACAATTTGATTATCATGTCCCCTTAAAGAGATAGTATACTTGAATATAAACTTTGAATTGTATCTAAAACAGTAATCGCCCATTACGCCTAAATTTAGTCCAGATATTAAAGTGACGAGAGTATAACATATCAGAACATTTAATATAGAATCAATTAAACTTGACCTTGATTGCAATTACAATAATTTTTCACCAGTCCAGTGGTTTGATTTCATTCTCATCATGTTTGAGCCAGACAGGTTTATCAATAACAGTAATCTATATATTAGTAGACCTCTCTATAAATTATTTAAATTAGTCTGAAGACTTTAGCTTTAGCATTAATTTGCTTAATATAAGCTACTCAAAATACGGTGATAATTTTTACTGTTAAAGGAATCTGGGCTGCACGTTTCTTTTAAACCTGCCAGAATGCCTTGCCCTATATCAAATCAAATCAAATCACTTTATTGTCACACTACTGTGTACACGAGAGCAACAGTAGGTGAAAGTCTTGTGTGCAGTTCCGAGCAACATTGCAGTCATGACAGTGAAGAGACATACCAATTTACAATACACAACATATTTACACAACACAATTTACATATCAAATGTACACATAATTACACAACATAGTACTAATATACAATTTACAGTAAACAATACACACAATATAGAATACACATACAATAAAAATATATAAATAAGGGTATATAAAAATATATATATATATATACACTAGTTGAATTGGGGAGAATATATTTGACAGTCCAGTGTGTGATATAAGATGATGATTAATAAAGTGCGGTGCTGATTGTTGATCGTGAGAGATCAAGTGTTCAAAAGTCTTATTGCTTGAGGGAAGAAGCTGTCATGAAGTCGGCTGGTGTGGGTGCTGATGCTGCGATACCGCCTGCCTGATAGTAGCAGTGAGAGCAGACCATGACTCGGGTGGCTGAAGTCTCTCATGATCCTCCGAGCTTTTTTCAGACACCGCCTGTTATATATATCCTGGAGGGAGGGAAGCTCACCTCTGATGATGTTTCTGGCAGTTTGCACCACACTTTGCAGGTCTTTGCGGTTGTGGGTCGGTGCTATTGCCTTACCAGGCGGTGATGCAGCCAGTCAGGATGCTCTCTACAGTGCTGGTGTAGAACCATGTGAGGATGTGGTGGTTCATTCCGAACTTCCTCAGCCGTCTCAGGAAGAAGAGGCGTTGCTGAGCCTTCTTCACAACGGCCTCAGTATGGACGGACCATGTGAATTCCTCAGTAATGTGGACACCGAGGAACTTGAAACTGCTGACTCTCTCCACCGGTGCTCCATTAATGGTGATGGGGCTGTGTTCTCTGTCTTTCCTCCTGAAGTCCACCACAAGCTCCTTGGTTTTTCTGACCTTGAGGGAGAGGTTGTGCTCCTGACAGCAGCGTGTCAGATTGTGCACCTCCTCTCTGTAGGCTGTTTCATCATTGTCAGTGATCAGACCTACCACCGTCGTATCGTCAGCAAACTTAATGATGGCATTGGAGCTATGTGTTGCCACACAGTCATGTGTGTAAAGGGAATACAGGAGTGGGCTGAGAACACAGCCCTGTGGGGCTCCAGTATTGAGGGTCAGTGATGAGGAGATGTTGCTGCCCATTCTAACAACCTGACGTCTGCCTGACAGGAAATCCAGGATCCAGCTGCACAGCGAGCTGTTTAAGCCCAGAGCCCGGAGTTTCTCATCAAGCTTGGAGGGCACTATGGTGTTGAATGCTGAGCTGTAGTCTACAAACAGCATTCTCACATATGTGTTCCTTTTTTCCAGGTGGGAGAGAGCAGTGTGTATTGTAGATGCAATAGCATCATCAGTGGAGCGGTTGTTGCGGTAGGAAAACTGTAATGGGTCTAAAGAGGTGTAATCTCTGATTAGCCTCTCAAAGCATTTGCTGATGATGGGGGTCAGAGCAACAGGACTTCAGTCATTTAAGCAAGTGATTTTGGCTTGCTTCGGTAGAGGCACAATGGTTGATGTTTTGAAGCATGTGGGGACAACAGACAGGGAGAGGGACAGGTTGAAAATGTCAGTAAAAACACCAGCCAGTTGGCTCTGATGACGTGGCCCGGAATTCCGTCTGGACCCGCGGCTTTGCGGATATTCACCCGTCGGAAGGATCGGGTTACATCCGCAACAGAGACGGAGAGTGAACCATCCTCTGTAATGTCGGCCGCGAGTACTCTCTCCACGAGGGCTGTGTTGTTGTCCTCGAAACGAGCATAAAATGTATTAAGCTCTTCTGGGAGAGAGGCAGCGGTGTTCACAGCGGAGTTTTTATTCCGTTTGTAGTCCGTGATGATATTAATTACCTGCCACATACTTCTAGAGTCTGTGGTGTTGAACTGTCCTTCAATTTTGTGCCTGTACTGGCGTTTGGCATAACTGGCTTGTTTACGCTCCTCCGCGTTCCCGGAATTAAAAGCGGAGGTCCGTGCACTAAGTGCCGTGCAAACATCGCCGTTAACCCATGGTTTCTGGTTGGGGTAGATCCGCATTGTTTTGGTCGGAACAACGTCCTCTACACACTTCCTGATGAAACACGTTATGCTATCAGCATAACATCTCCCAATCCGCGTGATCAAAACAGTCTTGTAGCATAGAGTCTGATTGGTCCGACCAACACTGGATCGTTCTGAGGGTGGGTGCTTCCCGTTTCAGTTTCTGCCTGTAAGCGGGCAGAAGCAGAACGGAAGAGTGGTCTGATTTGCCAAATGGTGGGCGGGGGAGGGATTTGTAGCCATCCCGGAAAGGAGAATAGCAATGATCCAAAACCCGGTCCCCTCGTGTGTTGAAGCTGATGTGTTGGTGGTATTTGGTGCTATTGTTTTAAAATTGGCTTTGTTGAAGTCCCTGGCAACAATGAACATGGCTTCAGGGTGCGCAGTTTCCTGCTGACTTATACTCCCATATAGTTCCTTGAGTGCCCGGTCTGTGTCGGCTTGTTTGGGGATGTACACAGCTGTGATAATGACCGCGGTGAATTCCCTCGGTAGCCAGAATGGTCGACACAGAAGCATGAGATATTCCAGATCAGGAGAGCAGAAAGACCTGATAAAATGTACGTTCCTCTGATCACACCAGGATTTCTTGATCCTTATACATACACCACTACCTCTGCTTTTACCTGAGAGGTCTTTCGCTCTGTCCGCTCGGTGCACGGAGAACCGCGCGGGTTTGATGGCCGAGTCTGGAATCTCCGCAGACATCCAGGTTTCTGTAAGACAGATAACACAGCAATCTCTCGTCTCTCGTTGGAAAGAGATCCGTGCTCTCAGCTCGCAGAGCTTGTTGTCCAGAGACTGAATATTTGCAAGTAGAATACTGGGTAGCAGGGGACGATTTGCGCGACATCTTACTCTGATGAGAACGCCGGCTCTTTTCCCTCTTTTCCCTCTGCGTTTCCGCAGCCGGGCAGCCAAGAAAAAGGGCTCCGCTTATGTGTTTGTAAACAGCGGGTCAGCATTGAGGAATTTGAAGTCCGGTTTTCGGTGTGTAATTGCCGAACCAATGTCCAAAAGCGTTGGTCTGTCGTACACAATAAGGCAGACAACATCTCCATCTTCCAGTGGAAGTCCATTTCTGTAAACAAGTTTTTACCTACATGATCACACTAGAAATCAACATGTTGCTTCAGAACGTCCATGTACCCTGAAATTAATCCTGTTCAGTCAAAATACTGACAAGAGCCATTCCCCATCAGAAATTTTGCATCAATTAAAGTGTGAACACATTTACCTCTGCTACTGATCAGATGTTGAACGAACAACCTCAAAACATTTTTACTCCACTGATGGAGGGTTAATAAAATATGCATTCCTGTTGAATGTATTACATCATTCACTTAAAATACAACTCACTTTTGGACATTTAACCCAGAAACTGGTCAACAATACTACCAGCTCCAGCCACTGGGGGCAGTGGTTTGATTTTCGTTAAGCACAGACTGAAGAAGAAATTTCAACCTGCTGTTGAAATTACAGTGGGTGCGTCTCAATCAGCTCCCTAGTTCAATAGTCAGGGCACTGATTAGTGAGTCGGCCATTTTTAGGGCTGTCTCATTCATTCCAGTTCGCTGAAACGTGGATGAATCATTTCATGTTCATGATATACAGATTCATGACATAGGGAGCTAGGGAGATGATTGAGACACAGGGAGTGTGATTAGTCTGGGGTTTCTGTGGTATATTAAAACAAATATCTGTTTGTTTAAATATTTGAAGACTTTTTGAAAGTAGAGTTTGAATGGCATGATGGGCTGCAGGCCTTGTGTCAGCACTGGAATTCCCTATTCTCCAATTATTTTTGTTTTACTGTGAGCTAGAGTTGGGGTACTCAACTTCGGACTTGACTTTGACTCGAGCCTTTTGGACTCTGGATTCAGTCCAGCCGAGTCTATGGCAATTGTGATGCAATGACAAACAAACAAGCAAACTAGAATGCAACATAGGATGTCAATACGTCCTCTTTTTCAGACCTGAAAAAAGCATCTGGCCGCGATTTCAAAATTGCCTCTAAATGTCTGGGATTTGGCTTTGTCTTCATAATGATGAAGACTCTCTACAGTTAGCACTATTTGACACTGCACATCAGTTTTCACTCATATATGTCCTTTCATGTGATTTTTCTGGCTGAGAGCAGCAGTGCACACTCTTTCAAAGTACTTTCTTTCTCTCGCCCGCGCTGTAAGTGTGTTAGCGAAAGAGATCGCCACACGTGCTCTGCCACTCTCATCAAGAAACATCAATAAAGTAAGTACACTTTTAAAAGTACTTTCCATCACTCAAATTATTTAATAGAATAAATGTTTTATCAGACACACGTTACTACGCAAAACCATTTCTATACAAAATCAAATATGCTACGTATTAGGGATATTTAAACTAATATGACAAATAAAATAGACCATGGAAATTGTACAATTCAGACCATTACATATTTGTAGTGCAACCTCTGTGTGATACCTGTAAAACTGGCACTTGCATTTCAATGGCAAAAAAGTCAATGAAGAACACAAGTGAGTGGAGAAGTCTTTATTCACCTATTATCCATACTATATATAATGTGTCAGCTCATGGAGAGTTTGTCATAACAAGTTTTATCTTAACTTTAGGGATGTAGGCTATACCTTGACACTGCAGGAGGACTGAAAAGTATGAAGTGTAGTAGAATAAAAATTACATTTCTAATGGTATCTGATCTTATCTGTTTAATTTTATGGGCATTATTAAATGTTTTAATATGACCATTTATTAAATGTATTAAATACATACATTTATTTAATTTATGACAGGGGAAAAATTAACAAATAATAGAAAAAGTCAACAGAACACAATAAGAAGTGTGTTGAAATGCAACAGTGGTATTTTTGTTGCATTTATATTGACAAATTGTTTTTCTTAATTGTGAAGGTTAAAATAAGCTTAAAATTGATGTTGAGTTTACAGTTAAAATTTTAAATCAGATTCATGAACAGATTCATTTGGACTCTGCCTATTATGTACTCAGTCTTGAGTCCAACTCAGCCTCTTTTGGACTCGGACTCGACTCGGACTCGATTGTTTAAAGACCTGGACTTGACTCAGACTCGACTAAGGTGGACTTGAACCCAACACTACTGTGAGCTTTTGTCTTTCTCATCTGTCGTTTACTCCCATCTCTTTCCTCTCACTTCTCTTCTCCTAAACATTTCAATTATGTCCCCCTCATGCCGCCAAAACAGCACCAACCTGCATCTCAGAATAGCATTCCAACAGCAGTGCTCAGTCACTGAGGGGGTCGGGTAGAGGGGGAAATTCATGAAATATGACCTGTAGAATTTGTGTGTAAATGCATTCTTATGTAAATAATGTCTGTGCTGAAAGCAATTTTTACTGTGTCGTTCCAATCTTGGGGGTCGGTTCTGAGTGCTATATTGTGAAAGATAAAGCAGACTACCATTATCTGGGATACAGCATCACTCCACCCCTGTTATCCAGACACCTGAATTGACTCTTTAAAGTACTAAAGTGTTCTCAACTTCACAGCACATCTGTTTGGTCTGTTCCATCATTTGATCATCATTTGATTAATTACTGCTGTCATGATCAATAGAAAAGGTACATAAACATCTCTTTTAACCTTGAGCGACCCCTTATATGAGGATGTTGAATTTTGGCTTCCCTGTACCTTAAACATAATATAAATTCATTTAAAACGGACTGTTCTCATATAAGGAGACTCTAGGCTTTCATATTAGGGTTAATTTTAGGGATGTACTCGTCCCGTTATTCAGTGAACCATTCGAAATGCCTGTATTTAAGTACCAAAATTTGGCAATTACACATGTGCGATAGAGGCCTGCAACACGACCCGAGCCTGACGGGACCTATGAAACCGTCTGGTTTTGGTCAATGTTCATGTCAGAAAGCAAGAGCGAGACAAAGAAACCCAAGAGCAGAGGAACAGTTCAAAGGATTTATTAACAATAAATATTATCGTCCACTGTGCTGGCGAAGACTGAGGATCCCGGCACCGGCTGCGGTTGCGGGAAGGAGTTTGAGGATGCGTGCATGCCATGGCCGTGCAATGGGAAAATCTGTGAATAGTGTGTTCGTAGGCGAGTGTGTGCATTGTGGAAGTCAGCAGCAGATTCGTAGGAATCCTTCGTTGAAGCGTAGTGAGGTGCAGACAACAACAGAGACCGGAAGGCAATCACTCATTCGACACGCGGGCAGGGACAGGCAACCAAACAGATACACGAGACAGGACCAACTAGGCAGAGAGTGTGAGGTAAGTACATCAAACAGCTTTCTATAATGATAACACACAAACAATCACTACAGACTACACTAGTTCACTAAACTACATTCAGCAATCCAGCCAAGGACACGACACACAAGGGGAATAAAATAAGCAGGAACAGTGCCAGCGGCACCTAGAAAAGCACATGAGGGAAAACGTCAACAGAATTAGACCAAAACAAACAGAAAATGGAGCATGAGTGTCTTGATCCCGACAGACCGAAACTGAACCAGACAGGAAATCAGGATCCAGACACCATGTTCCGAACACGAACAAGACCGTAACTAACAACAGAAACACATGACAGACAGGGAACGATGATGCCACGGTGCCGTCAAACACAAACCCCAACCTGACAGGAGCTGAGTGGCAGGACCGAAACACTACCGAAGAGCGCACGGTGGTAACTCACACTCGGACCCGTGTGCTCAACACAAAGACAGGGCACGAAACACTAGACAGAACATGAGGCGATGATGTCAGGATCCTGTCAGACAACAACCCAACCTGACAAATTGACATGACCGTGACAGTTCGGGTCAGTTTATCAAGTATAGGTCGAGTTAGGGGTGGTTCACAAGTGTTTTTGCATGCTTCTGTGCTGTTTTACCAATTGTTTTTCTATCTAAACGTGCTGGATGGACATCTTTGAACATCGTGTGGCATCTCATGGATTTTTCAACATCTCTCGCTAGACTGTCGTATTTTTAAGACACCGTGTCAAGTTTGAAATATTTTTTTTCTTGAATCTTGAATCCGTTGTGCTGCATGATTTCATGTGACTGGTAGAGTGTTATACATAATTCCAAAGTTTCAAGGCTTGATACACGGTAAGCATATGTGTTTTCCCCTTTTGCTCTGGTGTGCAGACAATAAGTGCTAAATCATGTAAAAATCTAAGTATCCCGAAGAGGCTAATAAATATCAGCATTGTAACCCCACATGACAAATCTAGCATTAGCTGCCTCGCAGATATATGAACATGCCCGTGCAGAGCGCATTTCAGGTTTAGCAAATTAAATTACATAAAATCTATTGATTTAGAATACTATGTTGCAGACAGTGAGTCCTGACATATAACGTTTGTGAATCCTTGCAAATAACTGAATATTATTATATTAATATTAATAAAAAACAGTTACCTTGCTTTTTTTTTTTTTTTACATTGAAATCTGTTTTTGTCAAAAGAGTAACATCTGTAGTTTCATCTGAAGTCCTAATTTTACATTTCAGTGATTTATCGGGAGGGAGCACACTTTTAAACATGTTGTCCTCTTACGAGGACATTGGGACTTTATTTATGAAAAACCCAAGACCCAGTGAGCGTGTTCATCATTGGAAATCAATGGCTGTGTCCGAAAATGCTGCCTTCGGAGGCTGGATACGGAGGTTGTATGAAAGTAATGTACCTTTCAAACTCTTGTGCAACTGTTGTTAGTGCATTCATACAAAATGCTGTAGGTTAAGCCATTAACTGATTAGGTAGCAAGGTGGCAATACAGCTGCCTATAGCTCTCCTATGCAGTCAAGTGCATTCACAGATTAGGAGTTCAGTTCCAGGCTGCAGATGTAATTTTGTACCGATCGACCTTGATTGGCATTTATTCGGCTATGTCGGACAGTACATAGATTTAGAATGTATTCATTTAATTTGATTTCAACATGGTTGGCAGCCATTGCACTCTGATAACTATTACTTTGATTCAGAATTGATTAAGCTAATTTTTTCAAATACTACAGCACTGTCTACCACTTGTTTGTTTGACAATGCAGTGAGAGAACATTAAGATTTTGTTGCCAAAGTATAGAAAAACATTTGATACACAAAGCTGACTTTTTGCTTGGTATTAATGAAAAATTCCAAAACATAGACCCACTGTCCCCTTATGAGGACAGATATTTTTAGGCAAACTATTTTCTGTTCTATGAAATTGCTTCGTTTACATTGTTATCAGGCGCTACTACAATTCATAAAAGGAAATGGAATATGACCTCAGGAGGTTAAGTAGAAATCTGTTTACTGCCTGCATTCTGCACTAATTGCACAAAACGAGGCACGTTTACGCTAAAAAAAATGACAATGATTTTAAATAATCAAGGTGCTGCACTATTTCAGCACATTTAGCAACTGGTTAAACTGTATTGTGGGTGGTTAGTGATTAAGATGCATGTTGTGCTAAAATAACGCATACAAAAGTTGCACAACTGTTTAGTACATTTGCCCCAGAGAGAAAAAAATTTAAATGGAGCAATGGCAGAGAGAGCTTGTGAATTTAGAGAGAGAGAGAGAGAGAGAGAGAGAGAGAGAGAGAGAGAGAGAGAGAGAGAGAGAGAGGAAGAGGTGGCTTGTGATGGAATGTCCCGCTTCAGCAGAGATTTGTTTCAGTCAAACTGGAAGTCTGCGCTGCTAAAGGACAGATAGGAAGTGTTATTTCAGCTCTTTGGTTTGTTAAGTCCTTGTTTTCAGCAGCACAGGGCCAAACAAGGCACTCCGCTGGATGACCTCACACTCAGCACTCCACAAATTAAAGTGTGCTGACATAAGGGGATTGTTATTGCACAGCCAACCTTAAAATGAAAGAAGCAGTAGTGGAGAAAATGTTTCATAGCTGATTTATGTAGCATAGAACTTCTCTTTTATGGAACTTAATTGCACGGGTTGAATGAAATGGGAATGTCTGAGGTGAAGGTGAATCAATAAAACAATTCAGAGGTCTTTAAGTTAATATATAGAAGAGTTTTACCTGTAATTGACATATTTACCGTGAATCACAGTGGGCAGAAATATTCAGGGCCTATGGGAGTGTTTTAAAGCAGCTATGCACTACAATCATTTTACAGTAGGTAAGGGCTTTTCTTAAGCACAACATGATATAGTTTTGTAAAATCTTATTGCAATATGATAAAAGACACTAATATTCAGTGCATAAAACAATTTATTAGTCAAGTTATTTTATATTTTTATAGCAATTTCACAACACACATCGTTTCAAAAAAGCGTCACAGAAAATCATGCATAAACAGAAAATTAAACTGTAATATCTATAAAGTCTTAGAGTCATCATTGTGAAGTTTGATTAAATATGATTGTAAATTGTGGATAAAAATAAATAATTAAATGATAATTTATTTAGAACCCCTGTGAGCAAACTGAAAGCGACTGTGGCAAGGAACACAAAACTCCATAATATGTTGGTAAATGGAGAAAAATAACCTTGGGAGAAACCAGACTCACTGTGGGGGCCAGTTACTCTCTGGCTGAACAGCATGAATATAATGCCAATATAAGTTAGTTGTGCACAGTGCAAGTCATGGTTTTAAATTAGTAAATTTTTAAGGGCCATTGTTATACAAAGATTTTTTATGAATAGTATGATTAATGACTAATGTCTTTGAAGTTCATCCAGGAATAACGGCAGAAGTTCACATAGATGTATTGTCCTTTGTTAGTTGGCTGATGAAGGCTTTTGTTGGCAATTAATTGATAGTCTATACATATTCCATTTTAAGAGTGTAGGCCATCATTAGACCAAGGTGATGAAGGCAGAGATCAGTGAGGTGCGTCGCAGTTCACGGTCATTTCGGTGAGGTCTATCCTAACTAAGTCCAAGATTCAGGCAGTGGCATATGAAGTATCACATGTCTTATGGTTGGAGTTGGCATCAGTTAATCTAATTAGTAATTAGTGCCCCGAGCTTGGATGGGTGGCTTACTCTTTCCAACCCGTCGCGGTGGCTGGCCAGGACCATCCGACATGGCTACACAATTCAGTTCGCCAGGCGTCTACCCCATTTCAGCGATGTCCACCTCAGTGCAGGGCAAAAACAACTCCACCCTGCGTGCGGAGATTGCAACCCTTCTGCGCAAGGTTGCGACAGGACCTACCACCGCGCCACTTCCATGTGTGGTGTAAGCCCATGTGACGTATTTGCCACATGTGAACCTCTCCTTCTGGGCAGGATGTGGTCTCCGCAGGGTCTTTTCCCCCTGAAAGAATAGGATTGGAAAAGAACTCCTTCCCCGATGGCCCCAGCTGCATCTAACACTCTATAGAGAGAAAACATAGAGAGAAAAAAGACTCGTTACGTCGCTTCCCTCCCTCTGGGATATGGGGAACTATATGACATCTCTTGGGGCATTGAGGAAGGTTACGTGCAGTCTGATGCATCTGCTATATTCGCACGCAGCAGCTTGCTTGCACCTGCATTAGCAGTCCACGTAACATGTTCAGTGTGGTGGCATTTTTAGATAGGGATCCCTAGTGTCACTACATCGACACAGATTTGAGTAAGTGACAGAAGGGGAACGTCTCGGTTACTGTCGTAACCTCCGTTCCCTGATGGAGGGAACGAAACGTTGTATCCCTCTTGCCACAACATTGTACTAAGTCGCTGAAATGGCTGGGACCTTATTCTTGGCTCCTCAGCTCAAAACCTGTATGAAGAGATGCACGCTTCCCTCCTTATAAACCCGTATGTCTGGGGGAGGGGCATGCAAATTCTGTTTGACAAATCTCATTGGCATTTTCTCAAAGATTAGAGTAACTGAGGCTCTCAAGAGAGACCCCTAGTGTCACTATATTGAGACAACATCCCATTCCCGCCATTAGGGAATGGAGGATACGACAGTAACCGAGACGTTATTCGCTGTTGAACACGATGTAACAGTACATCCATCTAGAGTCAAATTATATTTTAGCGGTTTATTTTTAAAGGTTTTTGGTCCAATCATTTATTTTAAATCACAATATATAAGGAGAAAAGCAGAGGCCCTAAAACTGATCCCTGTGGCACTCCATACTTTCTATTTTTTTTACAGACAAAGTGGTAGCGGTCTGCTAAATAGGACCTAAGCCATGCTAATACAAATCCACAAATGCCAACATAATTCTCAAACCTATTCAAGAGAATGTCTTGATCTATGGTGTCGAAGGCAGCACTAAGATCTTAAAGCACTAGAAGGAAATGCAGCCATTATCAGGTGATAAGAGCAAGTAATTTGTAACTCTGATAAATGCAGTCTCTATAATGTGATGGGGCCTAAATCCTGACTGAAATTGTTCATATATTATTTCTCTGTAGAAATGAAAATAGTTGAGAGGACACTAACTTTATAGTATTTTCGACATAAACAGGAGATTTGAAATCGGTCTATAATTAACCAATTCTCCAGATTCAAGCTGTGGCTTCTTAATAAGTGGTTTAATAACTGCCATTTTAAAGTTGGGACATGTCCCAAGGAAAGCAAGAAGTTAATAATATTAAGAAGAGGTTCTGAGCTTAGTTGGTATTGTATCTGACATACATTTTGTGGCTTTTGATGTTCCGATAAGTTTTGTTAGCTCTTCATGACCTATGACAGTGTTAGTAATGATAATCACAATAATCAATTCTTCCACCCTCCAAACTGTATGACTTTCTTCTGTCAAACTCTAAAGGAGTAATTTTGCAGAACAGCCTACCTGCTCTTTTTGATTAAATGAAGGTTAATTGGGACTGGGACTTCTGAGCTCCAAAAATGACTAAAATAGAAAAAAAAAAAAGCCAAATGATGTGTCTTAATGCACTATGTACTCATTCAAAACACTTAAAAGTTGTATACACTTCATTAATGGTTCTTTTTTTGTCATTTTGGTGGTTCGTCAGCACCCGTCCCCATTAACTTTCATTGTATGGAAAAATGCAGTGCCAACATTCTGCAAAATATATCCTTTTGTGTTGCACTGTATAAAGAAAATCAAACAGGTTTACAATGAGGGTAAGTAAATGATGACAGAATTTTCATTTTAGGGTGAAATATTCTATTAATATTGCCCTACGCTGCTCCAAAATAACTCCATGCTCCAGGATCACACAAACTGAATGTAGAACGCAGTGTAAGATGACAGAGGCTCTATGGTACACACAGTTCTTGTGAAATACAGTCCTGTCAGCAACCATCCGAAGAGCCCCAACAGCTCAGTCATCTGTCACATCACAGTAGGGGAGAGGAAGACACTTCACCCAACATGCTCCCTCCCGCACTATACACACAAACACACACACACACACACACACACTCTCTCTTCCATAGCTCCTTCTCATCTAAACAGCAGCAAAACACAGACTTATGATCAAATACAATGTTACAGCTCTTGTTTAAACAACACTCTGTTGCCACAGAGTAGGGGATTGGTCTCAAAAAGCTTTGCAGTGACCTTAAAGTCAACGTGAAACAGCATTCGCAACCCATTTTACTTTCATAATGTGACGTATTTCTGAGGGAAACAGTCAGTCGATTAAATGTGTTAATTCAGTCTGATAAGTGATATAGCTTAAAATAGTGCATTAAAAAATAACTGTAATAAGAAATTTTTCGTACCATCTAAGCTATTCAAGCTTGAAGTGCCACCTCTTTTTTTTTTTTTTTTTTTTTTTACAATTCCAGCTGTACAGGTGTAACCGTAGCCAGCTGGGAGGTAGCTGTGCAGTGTGTAAACCTCATTCTCCTGGCCTCAAGAGGCAAACTAGTGACTGACACTAGAGGCATTAGTCTTTTGCCTCCTCGTTAGCCTGCCCGCATCCCATGCCATAGACCCCAGTTCGAATCCCACTCAGAGCGGTTCGAGCAGGACCGGTTACACAGGTAATGTGCAGCTGTACAGACAGCAAACCCACAGCTGATCAAAGACAGCTGGACAGAGCAGAGTGCAGGGGTCAAGAGACACTTTTTTAAAGTTCATGGCTTGAGACGCTGTAAACCAGTAAAACATGACGAGACACGCCAAAAGTTATGCATGTACAGATGGAAAGCAAAAACGCATCCCATAACGTCAGGTAAGTCTATCTCAGACTGAAGGCTTATGTTCAATGATATAGAAATAAAACAATATATTGACTTCTAAAGCCACTTTTCGTATTGTCTAATCAATGCTGTACTCATCTGCCACAATAATGTAATGTCTTTGAATTATCTGATATTATTATATTATTATAAATTAATATTAGATCTATAATTAAACGTTTTGATTATTATATATTTAATTATATTAATTTGTTTTTGTTTTCAGCAAATATTGATATATGTGATTCATTTGATTAATAAATCAGCATATCATGTAATTAATTTGGTAAAAAAAAAATGTATCAATTGACAACTCCAATTAATCAATATATTATGTAATTTTTTTTACATTTTTTTTTTTGTAATTGATTGACAGCCCTAAAATAACATAATTGTAAAGCAGATCAAATTCATGGGCAAGGAAGAGGCGAGAAACCGGCTTGACAAATAACTTAAAGGTTTAATGTAAAACTCAAAAGACAAACACATAAGATAACGGACGTCCGTAATTGAGCTCTCTCTCTCGATCGCCTTCTGCGAGTGGCCTTTATCCCTCTTGACGGCTTAATTAGCCTAATACAGACCGGGCGTGCGTAATCACGCGCCGGTCCCGCCCTCCACCGTGCCACATTACTATATGTGATTAATTTGATTAATTAAACAGCATATCATGTAATTATTATTATATTTTTTTTAATTAATCGATTAAGAACCTTTAATATAACAGAATATAGGGCAGGCCTTAATTTCTATTACATTGGAAATTGATTGGATTGTGAAAAGTGGTCTCTAGATCATGTCAGCCGAAAAGGAAAGTCATTTCAGAAGCAGATCAATTTATTATATTTTGATAAAAGATTACAAAGACAAACTTTTTTTCTTCTTTTAAGTAATGTGCATCATTGAATTGTTCACAATAAGACCGGGACCAAGTACAAGAAATAGGGAAATCAGTTTGTATTTATGGATGTGTTATGGCATAACATTGTTGTGTGTGGAAGAAAGATTGTTTGTTGACCTCAAATGACCAAGGCATGTTGCTGAGGGCAATGTGTTTTGAACTATGCTGTAAGACAGTTGGCATGTAAACATGGTGAATATGAGTGAATTCATATATTTGAGCTCCTGCATGTGTTTATTTAGCTCTGTGTAATTGGTTTCAAATTGTGTGCTTTTACTTTTTAAAGTGGTCAGACCTGGTGGAGGATAAAATGGACAAAAAAATGCATAGACTTACCCACAGACCTGAGGCATATCAGTAAGCAACCACCCAGAACACAATAGCAACCTCCTAGCAATGCCCTAGAATCACATTAAACATCCTTGCAAATACAATGTGCTAAAACTCCTCTTAGAGGATATCAAGGATGTTGTTCTTTAGAATTCCTACATCCGCACTAATATATTTTCGTTTGAAAACGCATTGACTTGGCTATGCTTACTCCTCTCTTCCACAATGTAACAGCATTTTCTATCACTGAAAACTGAGACTTTTGAAAACACTTGTTATTAGTAACTAGTAACAATACTTTGGAAAACAATGCCGTTAGGAAACTGAAAATGAATTGTTAAACCAAATACGTATTAGTGCTTACAAACTTTAATTGCATTAGCGACTGCAATAAGGAGGGAATTTGAATAATAAATCTTTTTTTTAAAAGTCCTCTCACTGTCGGTTTTTCCTCTGCTGACTGTCTAAATTCTAATCATTGTTGGACAGCAGTTGGGTAGGCTTGTGATATTATGGGATATTGTTTCCATGGCAACAGTGAGTCACAGACTTGTAGTGGGTGAGAAACAGTTGAAGTGAGCAGATCTTTGATCATGTCCAGCAAACTGTCAATGCTAACCATGCTAGAACAATTCTCCCTTCATAGACAGCTTAAAAAAAATGCCACAATTTAACTCTCCTCGATGGTTTTTCCACTCTTGTCTAAACTCTAAAAGATAGCTTGCTGTATTCTACCTACATAGCTAGTTGTCTTCTAAGGTAGCATCCTGTCTGTCATAAAACCTCATAAGTGAGTGATTTGAAAAGCTTTTCATGGGCAGCAACTGAGCTTAACTTAGCTTAGCCTGTGGTGTGACATTCTATACTACTAATATCTAAAAAATAATTTAAACAGTGTTTTGCTAAGTCCATGGACATTTTATTCATCAACAACCCAAATAGCACTTTTTCACGTGAAACAGACAAGATACTTGACTAACGCTCACCGTGTTAGGATTTTGGGGAGTGGTAAGGACCCAAACGCAGAGATGAAAAAACAAAAATACTTTATCAATAAATCAAAGACCCACGAGGGGGAAAACATAAACAACCCAGAAGGGGACAAAAGTAGTCCAGGGAATTGGGCAGAGGGAAATGGGAAACAGGACCAATCGGACCACACTGAAACAGGAAGTTGACAGGATGACTTGAACCAGGGGCGGACTGCTAAACATTCTTCTCCCTGCCCAGCAGGGGGCAATATGCAGAGAAGAATGTGAATCAGCAATAACACAAGAAGTATCTGAAAGTGACCTGTTTCTCATCCACACATTCTCATATCACATCGCTTCTGAATATACTGTTTACCACTGGAGTCTTATGGATTACTTTTATGCTGACTTATGTGATTTTGTTTAGCTTTAAAATGTTGCCACCCATTGAATTGCATTGTATAGACCTACAGAGCTGAGAAATTCTTCTAAAAATGATGAAAGTCATACACATCTTTGATGGCATGAGGGTGAGTAAATAATGATAATTAATTTTTTTTTGGGTGAACTATCCCTTTAAGGGCTACCTGGATGAATTTGTCAATAAGAAGAGAGGTTTGGAAACATTTCTAGGAATTATTATGGTGAAAACATGAAAATGTTCACTGTATATATGTACACTGTATATAATGCTGAAATATAAACCAAAGAAAGATCATACTTTATTAATGCTTACTTTTGCTATTTCATAGCTTTTAAAGTCCTGTGTGGATTCTTATTTCAGTATAGTTAATATTTTCAGTGTCGAAAGAATTTAGATCATTAGTTCTGTACAGCAGTACTGCCGCTCTCTAAATACAGAGTACATAGGCTAGTGTGTACGGCACCAACCCCGGACGTGGAACACTTGCTGTGAAACCACCCCCTATCCACAATACATTGCACTATTGCGGGTGCCTGCCATTTGTTGGAGTGTCTAAATTCTGATTAAGTCACTCGTTCCCTACTTTGGTTCACTTATTCTTACCCACAATGTACTCTAATTTCGAGTGTACATTTGATGTACGTTTAATTGCCCACACTCCACCATTTGGAAGGCATACAAGCTGGGAGTTTTCTGCTTCCTTCACTCCTGCAATGTTTTATTTCATGCTGAATGTATTAAATTACTTTTTGACAAATCATTATTTTATTAAAATAACATAATAACATATATAGAGGCAAAACATACAGATACATTTTAAAATGTACTCTTTATTTGATAAAATGTGTTTACTCTGTATATTAACACAGTGTTTTTAAAAATAACAGAATGAAGATTTATTGTATTAATATATTACTTAATATGAATATCAAGTAAGGCCCAAGCATTATAAAAGCGCACATGTGATGTTGTTTCTGCGACAGCCCCAGAGCTCCGACACTTGGTGTATACATCAGCGTCCGAATTCACACTCTCATTTCGTACACTCATTGCTGAGATATAGTCCACTAACTGCCATTCGCTATATAGGAATTAGTGAGTGAGTGAACATCTTCGGACATAGTCACTCTCTTCGCCATGTGTGTGTGGGCTAATGGTTGGTATTAGTAATGCAACAGAAGAGTCTTTATTATTAGTCATCTATATGGCTGATATTCCCAAAACAACATATTGACCCTGCCCTGACCACCCACAGTGGGGGAACATAAGGATATTTAAAACCTCAAACACGACCCATCAAGTCTCATGAACTTGTAACACAACACTTCTGGATTCTTTCATGAGAACTTCAGCTCAATATGTTCAGTAAATGGTCCTAAAGATTTACATTTACATTGCATAATTAATGTGCTGTTTACATCAGACTGTTTATGCAGATTGAACAACTTTTTTTTTCTCAGTATCTTCCAGACTGAAATGTGATAAAATGGAGACTATTGCATAAAGGCCATTTTCTGCTTTTTATTGAGAAAAAGGTCCCAGTAATCTCCCAGTAATGGTCCTGAACTTTAGCTGCTGGTTTTGTGAAATTACCTGTATTTATAATTTGGGTGAAATCTGAGAAGCAGGAACTCTTGCTTCCTTTCTTCCCTGTTTTTACCTGTCTACACTGACAAGCCATGAACAATGTTCTCTTTCTCCCTCTTTTACTGGTTGTACTGTGGAATCCATATTTAATCCCTATTTTCCACATCAGATCAAGTGCTCCGAGCATTGCCAGGTGGGACAGTTTTTGACCAGGAGTAAACGGTATTTGATAGGTACAATTGAGTGCAGCAGGTACAGTTTCCATCCATACCTTTAACCCAGTGTTTGAGCAGTTCAGTAAACACTCTACAGGTACCAGTTGGGTCATTTTGGTCTGATCTTTCTGTGTTCTGTCAGTCAAACCCAACAAATTCCCCAAGGTTTGCTGGTTGCAACCAGTGGTTAGCAAGATAAAAAATAGATTATGACAGTAACCAATCTGACAGTCATACTAGATAAAATTAAAACAAAAAATGTATTCATGACGAAAATGGTACTAATATGGTTATGTATTTCACGAAAACTCAGAAATGCTCTTATCTGCACATTTGTGTTGGAAACAGAGGAAGTGCTTTAGTTTTCAGGGTTGTTGTGCCTGTTTATGCACCTGCAACTGTTAAACCTGAATTGCTGAATTCCTCAACTTAGAATGAAACAGCTTGTGGCATTATTAGAGGTATTGCTGAGATTCTGCATATTGTATAACTTAATATCATGCACATGTTTGGGATACACACAGAAACATGTTGATTTAGCATTTTCGTAGATATTATACCTTAAGCAATAAACCTATTAAGAAGTGTTGAGTCCAAAGCTAGTGAGTCGTCTTGTGTTTTTACTATCTACATAGGCAGCTATTTTCTTAGATAGCATTAACTGAAATGGAATGTCATAAGTTGAAACGTTCTAGATATGCAAAAACTCCGTGTGTCTCACAAATAGCAATCGTCACGTGACAGGAGATTCGATTCCAATATTTTGATGTTAGCAGGTTAAGTTAATGATTAAAAACCATTACAAATTTGCAGCAAATCTTCCGCTTGTTGTTTTCACATACAAATGAGCATTTGCTTCTCCACAAATGTTTGCCAGAAGTTTGCAGCTCTTCTCCAGTAGTGGGGAACGTCCGGCAAACCTTTGGCAACAGTGGACAATTTGCCGCAAGTTTGCAGCAAAGCTCATTTAAATGTGAAAATTGTCATTGGCGAATTTGCTGTAAATTTGCCAATAACTCGATTTTCGTAAGAGTAGGCCTGCTAATATGTATCTAAAAAGTTAGCACACAGAAATATATTGGCTTAATTTTGCCCAATTTTAATTAGATCAGTTTATTTATTTAAATACTTTTTCTTGTCCTCCATGTTGGATGATATTTTTTTGCATCAATCTGTGCTATTTTTCAATTGTTTTTCGTTGTAAACATATGCTAGACGGACTTCTTCTACCATTGTGCCGTGTCCTTAAATAAATCAAGAGTTCATAGCAAATTTCTGCAAACTTTTGACAAATTGTCCATTGTTGCCAAAGGTTTGCTACAGGTTCACCATTACCGGTGAATAGCTCAAAATTTCTGGGAAACATTTGAGGCGAATCACAAGCTCATTTGCATGTGAAAATAATTAGAGGCAAATAGGAGCTGCCTACCTAGACTGCATTTTAAGGCATCAAAGGCATACTATGTTTTGTAACAGAGCTTTAATGTTGAGTTTCTGTGACTGCAATGCAAAATTCATGTCAGGTTTTTGACAAACAACTCAGAAAAGTAAGCTGAGGTGTTTTTCTCTGTTATAATTTAGTGCTTGAGTCCTTTATAGCCTGTGGAAGGCCTAGATGGATGTAGAAAAACCTTAGCACTTAGCCACGGTTTGTCGTCGCTGATGAAACAAACCACGGCAGTTTTTCATCATCTCTCATGCATCTTATACAGCTGCAGACAGATCTACTAGTATTACACACTAGAAGATAAAAATAATGAGAGATGGCTTTGATATTAAAATTACTTCTCTAATCTACTGTATGTATAAAGATATAACACTAAACGCTTAATGAGGTAGATGAATCAACGAATGCTAGCCGCTCTACATTTTTTAGGTAATGATAGAAAAAGAAGTCATTAATTTAGTTGTCATTAGTTCTGGAGAGGCATTCACTTGTCAGCCCAGAGCTGGCACATACAGAATCTCCTATCATACGGGTGAAGATGTGAACATAATCTAGTCTGTCACTCTGAAGAGAATTCCATTAGCATCATTTTAGCATGCTAACCTTTCCTTTCAGCCCACCAGATGATCCTCACCTTCCTCAACCCTGACAGTACACATCATTTATCATCTGACAAAGACTTGACATCCAGGATGGAAGTCAGGATTGGAATGGATGTCAGAAACGAGAAATGTTAATTCTATTTGTTCTGGATTGGATAGGTCAAGATTGGTCTACAATAAATGGGAAGTTTCAGGAATTAGACGTTCTTGAAATGGGGTGTTTATATCTTTAAGATTTCTGCTCATAATCTTCTTAATCATCTTTAGGCCAATACCGGATTTATGGAATAGTTCACCCAAAAATTGTAATTCTGTCTTAATTTACTCATATTTCAAAGTCTTCTGAAGGCAAACAGTAGGTGTTGCTGAAAAACGATGCAAAATGTAAGTCATTTTTGGTGGAAAAATTGCTTCATAACTGGTTTAAGAAAAGCTGCATTCTGTTTTTGCTAAACGATGCAAGTTCTTGCGTGAATGCTTGCCACTGTGATTTCTCTGTTTTCTTCAACTTTTTGAAAAAAGTAAAAAGTCTGTTTTCTTTCTTCAACCACAAATTGAGCAGATTTCTCCCTGCGGCCCATAGCAGCCACCCTTGTCCCAGCATAATAGGCATTTACACTGCTGTGGCTCTGGATTTGGCCTTGGCGATAATGGCTCCTTCTCTGAGACAGAGAGATAACCATGCTGTGGGATATGGGAGAGGAGGGGGTCAACGCAAAAGCAGGGTTCTTTTAGAAGGGCCACAGTGCACTTAATCGCAGCGGGCCACTGATGCTTTAATGGGAAGTTTGGTGATATGAGGCAGCTAATAAGAGAAGAAGACACACTCGGGGTTCCAGAGCCCTTGATAATGCTGGGGGGCGTCCCTTCTGCCATTGTAGAGGCAAATCTCCCATCATTATAGACTTTGCATTCCGCAGAGCCATATTTCATTCAGTTCCAGCCATTCAATTTCTCTATTGAAAGAGTTCACGGAGTCCACAGCATGGGTCAGTTTCTCGTAGGCAGGGGGGTGAGATATCACAATGGCAAATGGAGTAGAAGATGTTGGTATTTGCGTGCTGACTTCAATGTTTTGGCACTTGCATATCAATGTGTTTGGTATTCGTTGATAGCATTTGCTTACTGTGGCACATCTTGCCTTGGTTATCATATTGAGCAGCGCTATGGGGATGGAAAGTTAAGGGAAACTTGGGAAAAGAAGGATAATTGGCACCCAGGAGTCATTCGCAAGCCTTCTCAGCAAGTCAAAGTGCAATTGCTGATGGAGGGGATAATTTAAGTGGAGATTTTGTGTAGATAGACAGCCAAGAGGGTTGACATTATATCTATCACAATGGGGGCAAAGAGGCACAGACTGTCAATGCTGCAAAAGTGACTGAACACATACCTGTCCAATCACTGTAGTATCATCATTATATATGTTAAAGATAAATCTCCTCTTAAACCTCTTCTTTATGAGCTTGTCAACATTTATTATTCAGTCTTCCAGTGAGCCCGGAAGAGTAGAGTCCAGAAGATTCAGTCAAGAACTGAATCATTATTTATCGCTATCTTGTGCAAAATAATTGACAAGCGCCATATCCCATCAGCCATTTCTACAACAATTAAACTATGTTCACTTTTTTAATGTAATTGTATATTTAGTGCATTATACTAACAACTTCCTAGACTTGGGTTCTGATCCCGTTGTAACCAGGAAGTAATCGCGTTCATATAAACAATGCTGGCCACGATTTGGAGGTTGCATTTTCACTCTAATATTACATTGTAACACACTTTGTTCGGGCAATGGAGGAGTCAGGAGACAGCGAAGCAGGTTCGAAGTTAGTTTTTTTCTCTTGATCCTTTTTCTTACACAATCGACGGTAACTGTCGATAACTCACAATAACAAACATATAAACAACGTCAGCTTTCAGGTTGCTCTCTCTCTCCCCTCTCTCGCACTCGGTGTCCCTTACCGCTCTCTCTCTCCCGCAGTCCGACACATGACTACGTCCCCACGCCACATGCCTCCACCGCACATGACCCAGGCTGGGGCAACATCCAGCCTGCCCACTCCCCCCCCATTTCTGGAGAGAAAGTCAGCCACAACCATCTGTGACCCCGGCCTGTAGACCACCTTGAATTTAAAGGGCTGGAGAGCCAGATACCAACGGGTGATCCGCGCGTTAGTATCCTTCATGTGGTGGAGCCACTGCAGAGGGGCGTGATCGTAGCAGAGGGTGAAGTCCCGCCCCAGCAGGTAGTAGCAGAGCATCAGAACAGCCCACTTAATTGCAAGACACTCCTTCTCGATGGTGCTATATTTTGTCTACCTGAAGGATAGCTTGCGACTAATAAAAAGCACTGGCCGTTCCTCCCCTCCAACCTCCTGCGAGAGCACTGCGCCCAGCCCCCTGTCAGATGCATCAGTCTGCAAAATAAAGGGGAGAGAAAAATCAGGTGCATGTAAAATCGACCCCCCACACAATGCAGACTTTACCTTAAGGAAGGCCTGTTGGCACAACTCTGTCTACTGGACCGGATGTGGAGCCCCCTTTTTAGTAAGGTCAGTCAGTGGGCTGGTGACATCAGAATAACTAGGCACAAACCTTCAGTAGTAGCCAGCCAGCCCCAAGAACTGCCTTATCCCCTTTTTTTTCTTGAGTGCCGGGCAGGCTGTGATCGCTGCGGTTTTGTCAACCTGTGGGCGCACCTGCCCGTGACCCAAGTGGAACCCCAGATACCTAACTTCCACCCGCCCAATTGCACACGTCTTCGGGTTGGCCGTGAGTCCCGCCCGCCTCAGCGCTCTCAGGACGGCCCTCAGATGTTGCATACGCCAGTCATTACTGTAAATTATGATGTCATCTAGATATGCGGCGGCATGTGCTATGTGATGTCTGATGATCTTGTCCATAATGCGCTGAAACGTAGCCGGGGCTCCAAACAAACCGAACGGAAGTGTCACAAATTGGTGTAATCCGAACGGTGTGGAAAAAGCAGTTTTTCCAGTTTTAATGGAATTTAAGTCCAGCATCGAGTAAAATTGAGCCACGCCCAACCGATCGCTGTGCGACTCTTGTATTACGCCCATTTCGAGCATTGCCTCTAATTCTTCCCTCACAATCTTTTTCATGTGCTCAGGAAGACGATAGGGGTGGCTACAAACCACCACACCCGGGGTGGTCTTGATATGGTGTTCTATGAGGTTAGTGCAACTGGACAGGAGAGAAAATACGTCCACGAACTCCGCTTGCAGTCTGTCAGCTGCGACAGTCAGAGATGGTCTCCGCAAGGGAGAATGAATTTGATTTGGGAGATACCTCCGGCCCGAGCTCCGCCCTCTCCGGAACCACCGTCGCCAAGGCTACAGGTACCGCCTCCCTCCATGGTTTGAGGAGGTTGAGGTGGTAGGTTTGACCTGACCCTCACCTATCCGTTCGCTTAACCTCATAATCAAGATCTCCAACTCGTCGTGTGACCTCAAAGGGTCCTTGCCACTTGGCGAGTAATTTGGAACTCGAGGTGGGCAGCAATAAAAGCTCTTTATCTCCCTGTGCGCCCCTGTCATACAGTCGGCGTTGGCATTCTTGTGCTTGGAGCAAATTCTCCTGTGTTACCTTCCCCAAAGTGTGGAGTTTTGCTTGAAGGTCAAGAACGTATTGAATTAGATTTTTACTATCCCAAGCTTCCCGTATGACGTCATGGACGCCCCAGGGCCGGCGCCCATACAGTAGCTCAAACGGGGAAAAGCCGGTGGAGGACCTCTCATACTGCAAACAGCAGGGGTTCGAGCCACTTATCCCAGTTTTTAGCATCTTTGTGTACGAACTTACGAATCATATTTTTTAAGGTCTTATTAAATCGTTCGACCAGTCCGTCGGTCTGCGGGTGGTAGGCACTGGTACGAATCGACTTAATGCCTAATAATTCATATAGTTCGCGAAGTGTATGTGACATGAATGTTGTGCCTTGATCTGTGAGGATTTCCTTTGGAATCCCCACTCGGGAGATAATTTTGAAGAGTGCCTCTGCAACACTGCATGCTGAGATGTTGCGTAGAGGCACCGCTTCCGGATATCGCGTTGCATAGTCCACCAGAACTAACACAAAACGATGCCCACGTGCAGTCTTCTCCAATGGCCCGACAAGATCCATTCCAATTCTGTCGAAGGGGATCTCGATTAACGGCAGTGGGTGCAATGGCACTTTTGTGATGGCCGGTGGGTTCACCAACTGGCATTCCCTGCACGCTGCACACCACTTGCAAATGTCCCCGTGAATGCCCAGTCAAAAGAAATGGCCATTATACGGTTCAAAGACTTTTCGTGACCTAAGTGGCCAGCCATTGGATTATAGTGAGCCGCCTAGAAGAGACGGCTTCGGTACTAACAGCTGAGTTGTAACCTCTTTGGTTTGAGTGTCCTGCATCACTCGATACAACCGCTCTTTGATAATTGCAAAGTACGGGTATGTGAGCGCAAGACCGGGCTGGAACTGTTGACCATCAATTACTTTCACTTGGTCGAAGGCGTGCTTGAGGGACTCGTCACGCGACTGCTCCAGAGGGAAGTCCCCCTCAGGGAAGCCCCTAAGAATGAGAATTCCCTCGTCTGCGTCATCCTGACACGGAGCCGACATTGACGGCCCTGGCATCGCCTCCCCAGCCATAGTATCGCAGGTCACACCCCGCGTCACTACTCTGCAGGACCCATCCACACATATTACCTTCAGCAAATTTTTAAAACCAGGCAGAATTGGTTAGCAGAATTAGTTGATGTGTGAGGCGGGAATTAACCGCGGCCTTGACTCTATGCCTTTTCCCCCTGAATCGTATCTCAACGGTAACAACTGTATACTTGTGAATGTCACCATGCACACACCTCACCCTCACCAGTTTATTTTTATCCAATGTCCCGCCTTGCACCAAGCGTTGGTGGATCGAGGTTTGAGAACAACCTGTATCCACTATAGCTTGATGTGTATCCCCCTTCACCCTTACCGGTATAGGATACATTCCTGCCCAATCGGGGGCAGCCTGTGGAGCGTCGGGGATCCGAACCAGTGTCCCCACCTCCATCACTGGACACCACTCCTGGCTGTGTCCGGTTTCCCCGCAGTTCCAGCAGACCAGCCCAGGTCTTCCTTCCACACTCGTGGGGGTGGGCTCGCCAACCTGGGGGGGATAGCGAAGAGAGACAGGGGGGTTTGAAGGGGCAGACAAGGGAAAGGGTCCTCTGGACCAGGTTCGGGGTCTGGGCGGGCCTCCCCACCTCCGAGTAGCTGGAATTGAGCAGGAGTGAGGGGAACGGGAAGGGGAGGGAACATAAGACACAGGGGTGGAGAGAGAGAAGAGAGAGAAGATACTGCCTCGACACCTGGGAATGCCGCCATGTAGTCCTCTGGCAGCTGGACGGCTCCATCCAACGACGCTGGGTGGTGACACTGGACCCACTCAGACATGCCTCGGGGAAGTCGGGGGACGAACTGCTCCAGTACAACCATGTCGACCACTTCCACGACGTCGCGGGTTCCCCCCACCAACAGCCATATCCGGCAGGATTCCCAGAGCTGCTGTGCAAAAGCTAGCGGAATAGCTGCCGACTCTGCTCTGTGGTCCGACCGACCCATTGCTATAACTATATAATCCAGGAGGCTGGCGGCGGGGAGTTGTTGTGCCGCCAGCTGCACCTCCCTGGAAAGCAGGGACAATAGGCGGACCGCCCACTGATTGGGAGGCCTTCTCCATATCTCCGCAGTTTTCTCGAACAGGTCGAGGAAGGCCTATGAATCGCCGCTTGGCCCCATTTCCGCGAGGGCCAGCTGTGGGCCGGGCTCGCGGGTCCTCCGGGGCCTGCCGGTCCTCCGCTTGTGCCTGGAGCAGGGCTTGGAAGCGTTGTTCTTGCTCCTGGCGAACCTCCAAGAGGGCATGGTGTTGTGTCTGCTGGATGTTGGTGAGGGCATTGAGGACTTCGGCCAGCGGTGAAGACTCCATAGCAGCGTTCTCCTCCAAACCTGGGTTCTCGGCACCACAGCAACACACTTTGTTCGGGCAATGGAGGAGTCAGGAGACAGCGAAGCAGGTTCAAGGGCAGTTTTATTCTCTTGATCCTTTTTCTTACACAATCGGCGGTAACCGTCGATAACTCACAATAACAAACATATAAACAACGTCAGCTTTCAGGTTGCTCTCTCGCTCCCCTCTCTCGCACCTCTCCCTTTTATGTCTCCCTCTGCATCACTATAACAAGACACAGGTGTTAGGGTTAATTAAAAACCAGGTGATAAGCCTTAACACTCTCTCTCTCCCTCAGACCGACACATGACTACATCCCCACACCACATACATATTACTCCACTGACGGTTAGTTTTAGGTTTGGGCAAGGAGGTAGAGTTAATAAAATATGCATTTCTGTTGACTGTATTACATTATTTACAACTACAAATACAACTCGCTTTTGGTGCCACTCTGGACTTTTTACCTAGAAACTGTCCCATATGTCCCATACATTCAACACTTTCAGCTTCACTGACTGGAGTCGAATTTCAATAAGAACAGACCAATTTAAGGAGTCGAATTTTCGGCCTCCTTTTATCGAATACACAGTGCGATCAGAGGTGCACACATACACCAACCAAGCACTATCTGAGCTGCATCCATTTTTGTGGAAAAGGGGTATCATTAACCAGCTTAGATCTTTAACCACAAGGACAGACATCCCTAAACATTGAGCTAAACTGGGATTTGAACCTGGGAACTCTCACACCCAAAGCAAGAATCATATCTCTATTCCAATAAGCCTTAACAAACATAATTTGCAAGTCAAACTTTTCACTTTCACCATGGATCTGATACTCACATCCCACATGGCAGACTCTCCAACCTTCAGATTTATGTAGATAAGAGTCTGAAGAATGAACGACTGTTTTTAAATTACAGAGTTAAACATCGCTACAAGCTTTTACAGCCTCAAGATTCACGTCTGCTGTGAGGTATCCCAGCTAGTCTTCGGCCAAAGCAACAAAAGCAAATTAATTGTCAAAGGCTTATGCGAAAGTCTGGCAGCTTATTATGCTGTCTCTGCAGCCTAGTCTAAGTCCTGCAAAATGCTGTGTTTGGATTTGGGATTCTTGTCATTCTTAAGACTTGAGAAAGTGTTTATATAATGAGCATCGTCTGAGCCAGAGGACTAAATATGCTTCAGGAGTGTGTGAACTACACATTCCCCCAAACTCTAGCAGAAGTTCATAGACTAGGTTTGGCAGACATGCTTACAGTCCACACCTTTGTCTGATCTGCTACACTTTGCATGAATAAAGTCATCCCTACCTGAAAATAGGAATTCCTAAAATGTAAAATTAACCCCATTTACTCACACTAATGTGGTTTCAAACCTTAAAAAATATACAATGAAAGTGAATGATGACGTAGCTAACCTTCTGTTTAAGATCTTTTTGTTTTGTTTTTTCACAGAACAAAAAAAGTCATACGATTTCGGAACAACATTTGAATTTTTGGGCGAACCACAGATCCCTTTAAGATGGTAGTTGTGTTTTGGCACATGGCAGCTGGCAGCTGGTTTTTAGCTTTTCAAAGCTGGTAATTAGTTGGTTCAAGCTGGTCATCTGCTTTTTGAACAGCCACCATGTTCTAAGGAACAATTTAATTACCTTAGGCTGGTATGTCCAGCTAGTAGCTGATTTGTAGTTGATCCAAGATGGTCTACCAGCTTGGACCAGCTAATGTCCACCTTGGAACAACCAATGTCCAGCTTGAATTGCTAATGTCCAGCTAGGACAAGCTATGTAATGCCCATCTTTAACCAGCTAAAGAAAAGCTTATATCACCTAATAACCAGTTTGGACCAGCTAATGTCAAGTTTGAAAAAGCTAATGTCCACTTTGGAACAGCTAAAGACCAGTTTGGACCAGCTAATGTCCACTTTGGACCAGCTAATGTCCACTTTGGAAAAGCTTAGACAAACTTGGACCAGCTAATGTTGAGCTTGGACCAGCTAAAGACTAGTTTGAACCAACTAATATCCACCTTGTACCATGTAAAGATCAGCACGTACAAACTTATGCCAACTTTGGACCAGCTAATATCTGGCTTGGATCAGCTAATGTCCATCTTAGACTTGCGAATGCCCACCTTGGACAAGCTAAGGTCCACCTTAGACCAGCTTAAGAGTATCTTGGACCAGCTAATGTTAAGCTTGGACCAGCTAAAGACTAGCTTGAATAACGAATGTCCAGCTGATTTAAAACTTGAACCAGCTAATGGTCAGCTTGGACCAGATGTCCACCTTGGTCCAGCCAATGTCCAGCTTGTACCAGCCAATGTTCTGTGTGGACCAGCTAATGTCCAGCTTGGACTACCTAATGCCAACTTTGAAAAAGCTACAGACCCGCTTGATCCAGCTAATGACCAGCTTGGACCTACTAGAAACCAGCTTAAGCTTCTTCCAGTCTGGATAAAAGGAAATATGAAAGAACAATCAAGTGGAGGGAGGAATTGGTTATAGCACCCTTACTGTCATTATAAGGTAATATCCACTCTTTCTGCATTCTTGAAATTATGCACTCAAGAGGAAATTGAGCAGATCTTAATGCACTTTGTGAAGCCTTTAATCGAGACCTGCTCTCTGTATTAAGAGAAAAATAACTTTAAACCCATCAAGTGATGCATTATCTGCTTTCAGCCAGTGAATAAATGTAAGAGGAAACCCAAAGTTTTCTGATGACAAAACCAGATGCATTGGTAAGGGTGTGGTCCATATGGTTTTCCCATAAGGTTATTCCAGCTATGTGAGCTTTGGCTTGATGCAGTGAAGTAAAAAATATAACCTCAAGGGCATATATTTTTAGTAAAATAAGAAAAGTTATAAATATGCGTTTAAGGGGGCTGGTTTAGGCCGTGAACATTATGGTGCTCTAAAGAAATTGTTGAATTGTGTGAGGGTCTGTATTTTCCTATGTTTCCTTTTATGAGTTAAATGTCTTTCCCAGATTATGATCAAAATGTGTGATGTATAAGAAAAGCTTTGGGAACACAAGTATAGTGTGGATGTTATTTCCAAGTGAATTTAGTTAATAGATTTTAAAATGTTCTGAAGAAATTGTAAGTGGTGATTTGCCCATGCAAAACTCGATGCCATGATGTTCTTAGTATTAATGTTTCAAGATGAGTGTAAGTTTAATAGTTAGAGTGAGGGGTTTGTTCAAACCGTAATTATGAGCAATAATCATATTGTTTCTTTATTGTTATCAAACTTTGCGATATTTTACTGAAGCATTTGTCTTCAACTTAAAAGCTCCAGTTATCTTAGTAATGTGTCAATGTTAGGAGTGCGTTCCCTGGAGAGCACCTGTAAGCTGACAGAGTAAGTTGAATAAAAGGAAGAGATGTATAGAGAAAGACTTTGAGACACAGACAATGAAAGATGGAGACCTGAGGCTTTTTTAATCATTATCAAAGCTCTCATCTCCTCCATGACTCAATCCCTGCTGAGTCCAGCTCTTTACCTTTCAGTACAGAGCTCTCTGTTTCCCAAAACTCCCAGAGGGCAAAGACCTGGGGCAAATCTACACAGGCACTTTCAAGCACTATTGATCTGTGAAAAGAGATCTACCTCTCCTCACTCCTGTCCATTGTTAGAGTCAGGGTTACTCACTATTTGTCACCGGTAAGCTGTCTCTGGCTCACTGCACATGCATCCAGATATAGAAGAACTTGGTGGTTTATTTACTGTCTGGAAGGAGAAAGATATGCATGCACTAAAATTGCGCATGGAAAACTGAATTCTCATTTACAAACAACTGAGCCTCTTTCGAGCTTCAAATCTCCAGTATACTACTAAAATAAAATTTCTAAGGTCATGTCAGCAAAGGAGCCTCCCCTGATAGCAAAAAAACATTGAAACAGTGTTAAGTCAATGTTGATGCTTCAGTGTTAATGGCATTGAATTTCAATGAAAAATCTTAAGACATTAAATCAGTGTTAGAATCTGATGTGGATTCTACATCAAATTTGTTAAAACAACATTGAAATTTCAACAAAAGTTTAATGTTAACGTTGTTAAACCAACATTGATGTTCTGATGTTGATTCTACTGTACATCCCTATTGTTGAAATAACATTGAAATTTTAACACTTTAAGCTCAAATGGGAAACCATTAAACCCACCAAGAAAAAAATAATGATCAGACCATTAATAACTAATCTTGACCAAAACAAAATATGTGTCGTTTTGAGCTTAGAAGCTGTACTTTAAAATGCTTTTAGGTATTATGACCAAAACTGAACAAATCTTTGAAATATGTAGACAAATCAGAAGTGTTAAATTTTTTTTATAATTGATTAATAACTTCTTCAGTGCAATAAAAATGTGCACTGCACATTTTATCGGTAAAAGCAACAAACTGATCAAATAGCAATGTGTCATATGTTGTTGGAAAGCTTTAAAAGAGTAGAATGCAACTCGCAGACAAAAATATAGCATGTAATATCTAAGTATATGTCTTTGACATACATGTTACATGTAAAGAGGTTTTGCTTATACGCCGCATTTTCACGTAGAGAACATAAAATATCACAAACCATTACTTAGAGGAGGCGATTATCTTTAAAATGAGTCAGCATACAATGTAATCAGATGCATAGATCATTAGATGATTATAATGATAGCATAATGTGCTATCTGGCTAAAAAAACACATTAGCATTCCTGGATCATATGACTTCTGAATTTATGTAGTACGTTTTCCAGCATCATGGAACATTAAACCAACTGTATTAGAATTAAAATCGCTGCAACAAGAGGCAACATCCACACTGACGTTTTCAAGAATTTTCCACACTAAAATGTATGAAAACTCTTGAATCCCTTTACTGCATATTTGAAAAATCGGCGTTGCATGTACAGTACGGTCTAAACGCAATTGTCCTTGTGTACAGTCACGAACACCAATTATGAGGAAACATACCGTCGCCTCTGAAAGAATGCAAGCACAACAACCTTGCTACAACATGGGCCGCCATCTTGATTATTTTGGTTTGAATGGATCATATGACTGTCACATGACAACAAATATATCAGTTTTCCCTGTCCACACTACAACACAAAGTTGGCTTTTCAAATTTAACCAGTTGGGAGAGTGTTTTCGAAAAACTAATTTTTTGCTGTCAAAAATGCCATCTCGGTGTGGACAGAAGGACAAAACGCATAGAAAAAGACTTGTTTTCAAACGATAAATGTGTTAGTGTGGACGTGGCGTAAGTGAACAGGTTCTTGCAATGAATTTATATTTAGCGTTGGGAACTCTAATTAATTTTAGGGGGTCAGTTCGTTCAGACACTTGATGTAAATAAACTAATTCACATAATCGATTCAACAATTCACATTAATACACTTGATACCCTGCACAGCTATATAGGGACTTACAAGGCTGTCTTATTTTTTTAAAGCTAAATATTTAGTTATTTGCTGCTGTTTATCGCTATTTTTCAACTCAGTTATATAAAAGTATGTTTTATAGTTTAAAAAAAATAAAGAACAAAAATCTGGTTTACAGTGAGGCACTTGTGAATGGGGCAAATCCATAAACGTTAAAATACTCACTGTTTCAAAATTAGCTTTTGTTCTTATCTGTCTAATATAAAGCAAGATTGTGAGAAAAAAATAACTTTTGTTATTTTTTTCAATGACAAGGCAATTAACCTTTATAATGTTACATTGCTCAGGTCATTGTCCTCTTCTGGCCTCCTAATTGGATGGCCCTGCCACATTGACCCAGAGTCATTTGGAGAAACATCCTCATTTGTTCTCTCTGTCACAATTTAAAGCAGTTAACCTTAAAGTATGATTGCTATTTGTTTTGGGTCAAGTGCAGACTGCAGATCTAGCATCTTGGTTCACAGGTATGTCAGTGGCTTCTTACCCATCCATGCACAAGAATAGGGCAGACAGAATAATCTCATAAAAACAAGCTCGCCTACACTTGAATGGCTTCTAAAATGCTCTCCTCTGAGGATGGTTTTGAGTGTCACTTGAGCTAAATAGAAGTGTGAAATCCTATAGTAACTCAAAAATGCTACGTGCAAAGCCATTTTTTTTTTTATTTTTTTTTTTTGCAATTCAGGGATGTTCAACTTCCCTTTTTTGACTGTGATTGAGCATCAACATTTCCAAAGTCTAAAATACCTGATTACGGCTGTTTTCTCCATCGGGTGCAGTCAGCGGTCCCCCTCAAGGGCATTAACCCTCCCAGGGATGTCAACACTGATCCATGCTTAAACCAACAACCTATTGCCCTGATCCCTGGGGGTTCAGAGAAGCCCCAGACTGAACCTTATTACCACATCTGTCTTCAGCAGTAGGGCATGAAGCATGCAGGAGTGCAGGCTGTTCACCATGGACTAAGGAACAATGTCAATTTAAAAATCAGCTGACTTTAAAATTCACATGTAACTTGAATTTTGAAAATATTTAAGGTAAAAATGTAGTTCCCATCTGTCGCTCACTTCGACGTTGTGTCGAATGAAGCGACACTAGGGGACTTCTTTGAAGGCCTTGGTTACCTCTGAACTTGGCAGACAGAATTTGCATGTCCCTCCCATACACATTCAGGTATAAAAGGAGGGAATCATGCATCTGTCCATTCAGATTTCTTCTTTGGAGCTGAGCAGTTGTGCGATCAGCGAGCTGAGATCACTTACTGTTCCATTCACCTCTGCAGAGCTTACGCTGTTGGATCTATGGCGCATATCAGCGACTTTCTCCTTCTCTGCATGGCTGTGCAGCTTTGCCCCTGGGTGCTTCGACAGTGCTGATAAAAGAGTTATTTTCTCTAAAAGAGCAATACACAGCTGGCGTTGAACATCCTTTTCAGGATGTGTCTTTATAAAGATGCCCTTCTGACCCTGTGTAGTTCCTGGATGTGGTCGATTTCTCTCTGCTTCTGACGGTCAAAAGAGCTGCCTCGCATGCCTGGGCTGGGATCACAGTAACTGATGTGCTGCAGGAACTATGCTCGCCAACCAATTGCGCCACCCGGGGCCACAGTGCCTGCACCCAGATGCTTTAACCCTATGCGAGAAACATTGAGAGAGAAAAGGCGTGGCTGGCACGGCCTGCTCCCAAGCTTGGCACGTCTCTTTGTTCCCCCCTTCGGGGTGCCGGGAACTTAAACATTTTTGAAGATTTTTGTGGGATGTTGGGAAAGATATGTGCAGTCTGACGCAGCATGTTGCCTTGGCATGCAACTGCCTACCAACACCTGCATCAGACAGCGCACGTACACGGCTCAGAGCATGGCAAGATTAAATAGGGACCCCTAGTGTTGCTTCATTCGACACAATGTCAAAGTGAGTGACAGACGGGGAATGTCTAGGGTACTGTTGTAACCTCTGTTCCCTGATGGAGGGAACGAGACATTGTGTCCCCCCGGCCATGACGCTGAACCGAGCCACTGGCTGAACCTTATTCTCGGCTCCTTAGTGCAAAACCTGAATGGACAGATGCATGATTCCCTCTTTTTATACCCGTATGTACAGGGTAGGGACATGCAAATTCTGTCTGCCAATTTCTCATTGGCCTTTTCTCAAGTTCAGAGGTAACTGAGGCCTTGAAAGAAGTCCCCTAGTGTCACTTCATTCGACACAACATCTTGTTCCCTCCATCAGGGAACGGAGGTTACAACAGTAACCTAGACGTTTCTCTTCCCAACTGACTGCCTACTATACTCGGCCATAATATGTGCCGATTACACTCTGTTATTGTAATTTATGATGTCAGTGATACTACTGTGAATATGGGTGTATAAAAGAGTTTGTTTTGCAGAATATAGACAAAAGAATAATGATAAGATGTCAGGATCCTGTCACTCTGTCAGTCATGTTTATTGTGGTGACAGGATCCTGACACCCACGCCTTGTGTATTGTGTGAGTGCACATGGCTGTGTTTGATATTATATCGCCATGTGCACTCGTGTTTGTCTTGCCATGTATGTCCCCAACTTTGCATCCTCGAACACTCATCACTCTAGGCTTTTTTCTCCCAGATCTAGTCCAGAAGAAGCTGGTCTCTCATGGCACCACCCAGGACCCAAGATCTTTCAGAATGGTTGGCATTTATGCCAGGGAGCTGGACCATGAGACCCACAGGTGGTGCTACGTTGAGACCAGTCTTAAACACCTCTTCCTGTCGGGCCTGGACAACCCGCTCAGTGCTGAGGAGCTGGGTGAGATTATAATTATTTGGTCATATTGGGACCTGGTAGACCACTTCTGTCGGCGTACAGAGGTGGAAGTCCTGCTCAGGCGATTGAACTCCCAGCCAAATTCTTCATTGCCATGTACACTCGTGTCTGTTTGGTCATGTATGTTTTCACATGGCTTTGAGTTTGCCTTGCCATGTATGTCCCCGTCCCCGCCTCCTCGTTCCCTCATCACTCTCCCTTGTTTATTCCTTGTCATGTTAATTAGTTTCATATTCTCATGTGTGTTCCCTCTATATTGTGCTCTATTTCCTCATGTCTCTGCCAGATTGTTTTGTGTGGTCATGAGTTTGCTAGTCCGTGTTTCCAGTCGGTTCCTGTACTCCTCGGTCAGTCTTTGTCTTTAATTTGATTTGTCTTGTTCTTGTTATTTACTCCCTAGTGAGAGTGCTTGTTTCTGTTTTTTGATTAATTTAATAAAAGCCGATTTTCACTTGCCTCCTGCATTTGGGTCCTACCTCAACATTTCATGACATAAGATATCTTAGTATGGGCAGATTAGTGAATGGCTTTTACCACAAATGGCACATGAGTGAACAGGCACTTGAGAATATTTGACCAATTGAACAATAAAAATTGCATGACATGGTTTCGAAAAATATCTCTATTTGAATGATCGTACAGGTGTAGGTAAATTTAGACAAGCTTGCTAATAACTGCACGCCGGTGTGTTCATGTTGACTGATTTTGACTGACTGAATAACATAAACATAAAGCTATCTGCCTCAAAGTAGGGATAGCTCCAGGTCTCACCTAACAATGATGTGAACCAATGGAAGTAAGAAGGTGTTCAAATTTTTCCTAAAAGTTTGCCCAGGTGAGCTGTTACAAACCACCAAAACGAATGCAAAACACAGTGTATTTGGCAAGATTTTGTTCTAAATGACGTCACGCCCGTTCGTTCTCTGATTTGTAGGAAATATATCGAGGCCTTAACAACTTGCTTGGGCAAACTTTTAGCAAAACTTCTTACCAGCTGCTAAAACCTTCTTACTGCTATTGGTCCATGTCACTGGTCTGTGTGACCTGGAGCTCCACCTACTTTGCTAATTCCTGTTCATTCAGTCAAGTTCAGTCAACATGAACATACCGGCATGCAGACTTATTAGTGAGCTGCTGCAAATTTACCTACATCTGTACGTTAGTTCACTTAATCGGTGCATTTTAAGGCCGTGTAGATTGTGTTAGCGCATTATCATCATGAATTCAGTATGTAAACAAGACAAGTTTAACAAGATAATTAAAAATGATCTACTGCATATACAGCATATTACTTTAAATCATCATCGAGTGGTTAAAACAGCTTATTTTACTGATCTCATGTGAAAACTCATAGATTAAGGCATAAAGTCATTGATATAACATTTAATGTCACATTAGTTAAGGTTTTACTGAGCATCCTCTTATTTAAATGCTCCCCTATACGCCTACCACAGTGTTATGGTGTGTGTCTTAATGTTCGCAAACAGTATATCATTGCTATGCTGTTTCAAACTTCTATTTACTCCTGAACGAAGAACGATTAAGAACTTGTCCTGAAGTATATTATGGAATCACAACACTAAAAGGATGTTCACCCAGCTTTTGTACTTTTTTGGTTTTGCAAAACATTCCTCAGACAAATTAAATTACATTACTTTAATTAAAGGCATATTTTTTCCAGCTCAAGTAGAGGAAAAAATGATGGAATCACTCAATGTTGAGGAAAAAATTATGGAATAACCTTGTGATTTTCATTTCTAAAACAAATACTGGCAAAAGTCTAAAAATGTAAATTAGTCTGCAGTTAAAAGAGAGTGCTTACAGACCTTAACCAGCTGTTGAAGCTATTGAAAGGAAACATGGCCCCAACAAGAGAGTTGTCAATTGAAACAATGGAAAGGATTATAAAACTCCTTCAAGAAGGAAATCCAACATGGAGTGTGGCAAAAGAAGTTGGTTGTTTCCAGTCAGCTGTGTCTAAAATTGGATGCAAGTATAAACAATATGGGAAGGTTATAAAAGGAAAACATACGGGTAGACTAAGGAAAACATCAAAGAGTCAGGATCGAAAGCTCTAAGCATTATGCCTTGAAAATAGAAAATGCACAACAAAACAAATGGGTGGAAACAGGAGTCAATGTTTGTGACAGAACTGTAAGAAATTGGCTGAATGAAGTGGGATTTACATATAGAAAAGCCAAACAAAACCAGCACTAACACCTAAACAAAGCGACAGTGGGCTAAAGAGAGGCAATCATGGAGTGTGGATGATTGCATGAAAGTGATTTTCAGTGATGAATCACGAATCTGCATTTGGCCAAGGCGATGATGTCGGTTTGTCTGGTGCCGTTCTAATGAAACAGATAAAAAAAATCAAATTTCCCCATTCATTTATGATATGGGGTTACATGTCAGGTAAAGGACCAGGAGAGATGGCAATCATTACCTCAACAGTCAATGCACAGGTGTACATTTTTTTGACACTTTTCTCATTCCATCTACAGAAAATAGGTTTGGTGATGATGAAGTCATTTTTCTGGATGATAATGCATCTCGCCACAGAGCAAAGAGTGTTAAAGCTTTTCTTCAGGAAAGTCATATCAACTCAATGACATGGCCAGCAAACAGTCCGGATCTCAATCCAATTATAATTGGTCCATGACAAGGCTCCATCCCGCAAAGCTGATCTGTCAACTGCTATTCGAGAACTTGGAACCAGCTTGATGGAGAATATTGTTTTTCATTTGTGAAGTCCATGCCTCAAAGAATTCAGGCCATCATAAAAGCGGAGGAGCAACAATGTACTAATAATGATTCTTTTTGTAGATGATTCCATAATGTTTTCCTCTACTTGATCTGGAAAAAAATATACCATTTATTAATATAATGTAATTCATTTTGTTTGAGGGATGTTTCACGAAGCCAGAATGTTCAGCTATTAAACAAAAATAGTTTTGTGTCATATCTGTGATTTGTTTATTTGCTACGAAGTAAAAAAGCTGTGTGAACATCCTCTAAGTGTGGTGATTCCATAATTTTTGCCAGGGGTTTTATGTTTCCTCATGCACCTCATATTCTCATAATATTCCTTATAATGTTTCCTGTATAATGCCCTTACGCACTTATATTAAGTTACAGGATATTTCTCATCTTCTGAAACTTGATTATGTGCTCTCAACATGCTGAAAAAGAAATCTTGGTTTGTGTGTGTGTGTGTGTGTGTGTGTGTGTGTGTTGACACACTTGGGAGCATACAACAGCTGACCTTATCAGTCTCTTAGCCACACTGTTAGTCTGGACTGTAGAGTGACTAGATAAGCTTCAGTGTTTTCAGCCTTTGTCTTTCATAAATTGAGCTCAGGGGGCAGACTACAAGGTCATTAATGAGCAGATAGTCTTCAGACCAGTGGTTCTATTCAAATAAGCCTGCATGTTGATGATGGTCAAAGTTGGACCTTTCTTGTAATTTTCTATTGATAACAGGCTTGTGTGATTTTTGTGCAGTCATGTAGTTCTTTAGCAGACTGAAAATAAATGTGAGCCGATCAGTTCCATTTTATTTCTTGTACAATTTTCTGCTTGGATTGACAATATTAATGTATTTCCATTCAGTTCCTCTGAGAATGGCCTTTCACAGAGGTATTCTTGGAGCCTCTGTGACATTTTATTACCAGTGTGAGAGAAAGAACCCTGCATTTGGAGGTTTGCCATGCAGGTACTCTTCTACAGTTATTCATAGACAAGTGAGTGACAAGTTCTTCCTGATGGAGGCTGTGTATTCATCTGTTTGTTCATGTAGAGCTCATTTATGTCAAGTGTGAGTGCAGGGGACACATATCAACTGACAGAAGAGAGAGACAGACAGGGAAAGGTAGACAGATAGAGTAAATGAGAGAACGTGAGAGAATTATATAAAGACTTTGGACTCAACCATTTTGGAAATCTGGTTTCTTGACGGTCCCTGCCAACATCCTATTTCACTCCAGAATTATATATATATATATATAGATAGCCTAAAGAAAATGAGGCATATTTTAATAACATTAAAATATTAATTAATTAATTAATTAACTTATTTATTGCATTGTCAATTAAGCACATTTAGCCCCATATTCTCGTGACTAATGTATTCGGTCAATTTACATTTGTGTTTTTTTGAGTGATTCTCATTTGTGTAACAAAGAAAGGTTTTACTGTAATAAAGTAAATAATTACTATTATAATAATAATTAAAAAAATAAGTCCTTAAATAAGCATCAATTAAAAGTGTGGCAGGGCGGAATCAGTGTCGTGATTCCGCACACTCGGGGAGGTGCCAGTGTAAATGGATTAATGGAAAGGAGGAGGTTAGAACCGGCTTGACAATATAAATAATATTTTAATTATAAACTTAACCAAAAAGACACAAACACACACACACACACAGGTATCAGACAGCTGTCCGTAAATCTCTCTATCTGTTGCACTGCTGTTTCGGTCGGCCTTTATTCCTCTCACGAGCGAATTAGCCTGATTGGGGCTGGGTGTTCGGAATCACGACCTGGCCCCGCTCTCCGCCCTGCCACAAAAGGTATTACAAAAAATACTACCATTATGTATAAATGCACAATTAAAATAATATATGATTATTATTTTGCATTATAGTAAAAAGAGATCTTGTTCACATGGCTTTCAAACTGGGGGGTGTGCCTCCCCAGGTGGGCACCAGAGCATGTCAAAGGAGAGGTGGAGAAAGGTGATGAGGAATTCACCATGTAAAAACAAAAGATGAATAAATATAAAAATTGCATAAATATACAAAAAAAAAATGTTTTGTGAAGATAAAATTGACTACTTGATCATACACTCAAATTAATTATTAATAATAATAATAATATATATATATATATATATATATATATATTAAAAAACGAATTCGTCATGCAATATTATCTCTGTCCTGGCTAGGACTTTTCTAATGTTATATAGATGTTCTGGTGCAACTTCACAAAATCAGCTAGGTGCGTGGAAAAAATGAAGCTCTAGTAAAAAGCAAATCCAGCAACACTTTTGGAATGGAGAAAATCAAGGAATAAACTAAATAAAACTTTATTTGCCAAATAAAGTTTTATTCCTGGTTTTTCTCCATTCCACAAGTGTTACTAGATTTGCTTTTACTAGGACTTTTCTAACGCAATTGAAACTTTGAAATGCAGCACTTTCTGTGTTACTGTCTCCTTATGATGAATCACTTATGTTGTATCCTTCCTCATTTTTTAAGTCACTTTGGATAAAAGTGTCTGCTAAATGAATGAATGTGAATGTAAAATGAATAAGCCTAATAGACCATAGTCTAGCTCATTGGACCATCGCTCTATAGCATTATAGTACTGTTAAATGTCGAGCGCATATGCAAATCATGATAGAGTGCATCCATCTACTATTGTGTGAGAGCAAATCTCTCCATGGCACACGGATTTCCTTCGCTCTCGCACAAAACTGAATGTGTGCTCTCAAATATACACTGCTCTCTTATAAAATCTCTCTGCTTTCATGGAGTGTGCTGCTTAAAACGTGTCCTGTGCACTTGCAAATCTATTATAACGGCTTCTGTTCATTAGTTCAAATCACTCTGTAGATGTGGTATATTGAGGGAGAAACAAAGCCGGAGTTTGAGAAATTAACCCGCCTTTTGGCCGGTAACTTTTTAGGAACTGCAGCATAATACATGGTTAAATTTGTATAGTAAAATTATATTTTGATGCTCATTGATGATGTAAGATGATGTAAGCAAGCAAATCTAATGACATATAAACAGTCAACAAAGAACATCGTTCTGACTCACGTCTTGTAACGACTTTCACGAGTGGAAAAAATGGCTACACAAATTTATCTAGGATGCATAAAGGATTTTCTTAGAACTCATGTGGCAGCACATAATTAGACAGTACAAAAATATGTTGAACAAAATCACAATGTGTCTATTATTGCGAGTTCATTTTATTAATAGAAATATAATCATGTCTATACTGGTTAAGATGGTCTACATGCAACAACGAGTTCAGCTTGTATCAACAGAACAACATTGCCCATCTAAAAACCAGTAAAGCACATTTAGGCTTGTTCAAACTGGTGTAAGCTGTTTTTTCCCCCCAGTGGAGCCATGGTTCAGCAGTTAATAAATGTGCTTCACTTATATTGAGATGTGCTGCATACTCAGAAAATAAGGGTTGGCATCCATATTTTGGGGGGATTTTTCTACATTTTCTATGTGTTTTCTTGTTTTGCTATCAATAAAATGGCAAAAGCCAAAAAAACGAATTTGAAAAAAGCAAATCTGAATTTGTATCCCACTCAAAGTTAACAGGTTTTGAAAATAAAGAAGACAGCCTCTTGTGCATATCGTACAGAGTGTGAAGGTTAATAATGAGAAATGAAAGGCAAGCTTTATTGCTTTATTTCTGTGTATGCAGAAAAAAAAATTCACTGTATATATGCAAATGGATAACGTGTGACAAAATAAAGGCTTCTTCTAAGGCTTCTTCTATATGTCATCTTCTAAAAATAAAGATAATGCTTCTTTATGAGCTGCTTGGTATTGTGAGCTGCTGAAAGTGCTTCACCACTGAAAGATTATACAGAGGTAATTCAGAAGACCTTAATTCTTAATTCAGTTCAAGAGAGAGAGAATTACAGGCAGCTGACCTTTATGTGTTTGTTTGAGTCTTTTTGATTTAGTTAATCATTAAATATTATTTATGTTTTTAAGCCGGTTCTCGCCTCCTCCTTTCCATTGAACTGTGCTACAATGATATTTTTGCAGTGCGATTGAAGCCTGTTTTTTTGCGAGCCATCACTGAACACTCACGCTAATGATCAGCTCTGCTCTAATCTACTCTTATCTCTGAAGCGTGAGTCAACCAAGCTTCCGTCGATATTGTGGCACAAACCACAAAACTGATTTGAACAATTTTTATTCTAGTGAGATTTCTAGTTTAAAGCTCTATGGAGGAAGTCAAACGTCTTAAACATCATCACCCTTACTCAAATTTATCATGATTTAAAGGTAGTAACTGTAACTGCAGTATTTAGACAAAACTGTTATAGTTTCATAGTAAATTATCAATTAAGTAGAATCTATTCAACCTTATATTTATTACAACTGTGGCAAATTATTTTTAGACTAGCTACTTTGACCTAACCACAGTGATGAGTAGCCATATATGGTCTTGCCTGGGCTTATATAGCATTGGACTGTAAAAATAAGACCAAGTACATATAAGGCTCTAAAGTCTGGACCTCCAAGGCGTATGGACACAGTTTTCACCCTGTGTAATATATATTCTGTTTGAATGATGTTTGATGTTAGGAAATAAACAGGATAATAAATATAATAGGCTCATAAAATGAAATAGGCTCACCAACTTTTGAATCAGGGAGAGAAAACGTCTAGGTTACGTAGGTAACCTCCGTTGCCTGATGGAGGGAACGAGACGTTGTGTTGAAGAAGCAACTCTAGGGGTCTCTCTTGACCGCCGAATGTGCCTCTGATCTATGAAAAAAGACAGTTCATTGGCAGACAGTATTTGCATACCCCGCCCCCAGACATACGGGTATAAAAGCGGGGAAAGTTCATTCAGGTTTTTTCTGAGGAGCTGGAAATGGTCCGGCCACTGCAGTGGCTCGGCTCAGCGACATGGCCGGGAGGACACAACGTCTCGTTCCCTCCATCAGGGAACGGAGGTTACATACATAAACTAGACGTTCCCCATCTGTCGCTCACTTCGACGTGGTATCGAAGAAGTGACACTAGGGGTCCAATTTAAATGAGCCGTGTACGTGTACTGCTGACACAGGAGCGGGCAGGTATTTTACATGCAGAGGCGACCAGCTGTGTCAGACTGCACGTACCCTTCCCCAATGCCCCAAAAAAGTCATTGGGATCCTTCTGGTTACCCTTGGCAGGGGAACAAGGCAACGCTTGCCAACCTGGGAACGGGCCGAGCCTGGCTGGGCCTCTTTTCTCTCTATGTTTCTTGCATAGAGCAAGAATGGCCGGGTCCCTTTACATGCATCGAGGGAAGGGGGTCTTACCCAGTTTCCTATTCTTTCAGGGGGAAAAGACCCTGCGGAGACCACCCCTGCCCTGAAGGGGAGGTAAGAGTGGTGAATACATCACATGGGTTTTTCAGGCGGCATGTGGAAATGGCGCAGTGGTAGATCCAACCTCGTTGGAGGTGGGAGTTTCTACAACACAGCGACCGGAGGGCAGCTGGAACTGCCTAAGGGAGACGTGGGTCCACTCGTAAGGAGACCGTACTGCGTATAATACACACACGGGGAGTCCACGTAGGAGTCCTGCCCTGTGGAGCACCTATTCCAGTACAGGGTAGATTAAGTACCCACAGTGGATTGGGTTGGTGAGTTCCTCCGCTGAACTGCAGACCCAAAGGGCTAGGGAGGAATCATCCAGGGATCCGAATGAGTGGGATCTCCTGGGAGAGAAAATGCACAGTTTTACCTCATCTGAGGGAAAGGGCGCCAGGTGCAAGCGATCCACCCGGCCAGACCATCAGCGTGTTACCGAGTTCTACCGGCTCGGACCTGAGAAAACACGGGGCGATACTGACTCAACACGGAGATTGTAGAATCTCACAAAGGTATTAGGTGTTGCCCAACCCGCTGCTCTACATATGTTTGCCAGGGAGGTGCCCTTATCTAGTGCCCACGAGGACGCAACACTCCTTGTTGAGTGTGCTTGCACCCGCAAGGGGGAGCGGGGCATGGCCTGGTTCTCTGTGTCGCTAACAGTGAACGCTTGTAGGTCCCCGACCCACTTGATGGAGGCGAGCGCGATCAGCAGGGCTGTCTTTAGAGAGAGGGCCCTGAGTCCAACTGATTCTAGTGGCTCGAAGGGAGGTCTCTGGATGCCTGCGAGGACCACTGAGAGGAGGGGGACAGGCTTGGCCGGGAGGGATTCAACATCCGGGCGCCTCTTAGGAACCTGATAATTAAGTTGTGCTTACCCAAAGACTTGCCGTCTATTGCGTCATGGTGGGCCGCGATGGCAGTGACATACACCTTTAGGGTGGAAGGGGACAGCCTCCCTTCCAGCCTCTCTTGCATAAATAAGAGCACTGACCTAACTGCGCACCTCTGTGGGTCTTCAGCCGGGGAAGAACACCAATTTGCGAACAGGCGCCACTTCAGAGCGCTAAAATGCCTGGTAGAAGGGGCTCTGGCTTGGCTGATTGTGTCTTCGATGGCAGGTGGTAGACCAGCTAGATCTTCCGCGTCCCGTCTAGGGGCCAGACGTGGAGGTTCCAAAGGTCTGGGTGCGGATGCCAGAGCGTGAGAAAGAAGGTCCTTCCTCAGGGGAATTCGCCAGGGAGGGGCTGTTGTGAGGAGTACGAGCGACTTGAGTCGCTGCTGGCTCCAAAGGAGGAGTCGACAGGCGAGTCGTGACATGTGGCGGGAGCGTACGCCACCTTGGCGATTTCTGTACACTACCACGGTGGTGCTGTCTGACTTGACTAGGACATGTTTGTCCCGAGCTAATGGGAGGAACTTCCGCAGGGCAAGGAAAACAGCCAACAACTCTAGGCAATTGATATGCCAGCGCTGCGGGGCCCCTCTCCAATGGCCCGCAGCTGCGTGCCCGTTGCACATGGCGCTGGAGGCGTCGGTCATGACCAAGATGAGTCGGGACACCTGCTGCAAGGGTATTCCTGCCAGTTGAAAGCAGAGGTCTGTCCAGGGTTTCAATGTTTGGCGGCAGGCGGGGGTGATCATCACACGGTGCGTGCCGTGGCACCGTGCTCATCTCGGGACTCGAGTCTGAAGTCAGTGTCAGAGTCAGAACCAATCTAGATGCCAGACGCAAGTTAAGATGTGTTTTTGCATGAGCATTTGAACGGGAGTTTGAGCAAAGCCCTGTTGAAAACTCGCAGGTCCAAGATCGGTCGTAAGCTGCCGCCTTTCTTGGGTACAATGAAGTAAGAGCTGTAGAAACCCTTCTTCATTTCAGTTGGAGGGACAGGCTCTATCGCGTCTTTGAGTAAAAGAGTAACGATTTCCGCGCAAATGGTCGAATGGTCCGGGCCAGCCAGCGAGACGGGTTGGGAAGTGACCAAGCTCCGTGCTAGGGGTACCAAGGGGACAGTTATTATTTATTATCTCGGGCTCTGGGTCGAGCATCTCAGGAGCACCTGGGAGCCTTCCTGGTCTTCGAGGGGGTCCTTGAGACGGGGGCCGTCTGCTTCCTGCGGGGTGCTTGACACTGGGGATGAGAGCTGGGCCCGGGTTGAGACAGAGCAGGGTGCTTTTTAGCCGCAGGAGGACGCCCTCGGCAGGCAGACGGGGCATGGCCCATGGCGGCAGGCTTGCGGCAGGGCAGGAGAGATATGGCCTCTGTCTTCTTCTTCACCGCGGACAACTGCTGGGCGAAGTCCTCAACGGTGTCGCCGGAGAGGCCGAACTGGGAGACAGGGGCATTGAGAAAGTGAGCCTTGTCGGTCTCATGCATCTCGACCAAGTTCAGCCACAGATGACATTCCTGGACCACGAGCGTGTCTCCGCCGTCGAGGGTAGCGAGAGCGGATGAGCGAGTGGCTTTGTGACGGGTGGAGAGGGGTGCTCACCAAAATGATGTCAGCTCATCATGCACCTCCGGGAAAATTGGGACTGGGGGGGGGGGGAGGGGGGGGGGATGCTGTGAGCGGCACCCAGACCCCAGGAACCAGTTATCCAACTGCGATAGAGAAAGAGTTTAATTGAAATGTGTGAACCAACATGCATAAAGGGATCACAGTACTTGGAACATCTGTGTAAATTTGCCATTATAATGTAACTAGATTTTTAAATGTTCTTGTAAAAGTGGTGCTTGGATACTTGCCAGGGCATTACTATGCAGTTGCTAATGTGTTGTTAGTTGTTTTTAGGGTTGTGTAAGTTTATGTGGTTGCTATAGTGTTCTAAGTGGTTGCTAGGTGGTATCTTTCTGGCCCAACTACAAAAACTAGTCGATTAGCAAGGTTGGTTATTACGTAATAAGATTACAAAAGTAAAGTATTTATAATTAGATTAAATTACATTTAAGTGTGCATAATAAGATTACAGTTACTTTTATGGATTGCATGAGTACATATCAATCACAATACCTATAAGTCATTACTAATTGTTGTTTGATTTCATGTTTACTAATGTTTAATGAAAGTAAATTGGTACTTTAAAGTTTTCCTCATTTAAAAATGTTTACCTCTAAAGAAATTAATAGTAATTTCAAACATATTTTTAAAATCATGACAACTCATGTGAGATAAAGAGTAATCAGTAACCTTGAAAAAGCTCTTTTATTCTACATGGGGCAAGGGTGCCTCATGGGGGCAGCCATGTTAGCATCACATGACCAGCTAAATACTACTTTTTTTAATCTCAGTAACTGAGATTCATGGATTAAATTATTCCTGGTTTACTGTGCATAGTGAATTTGTAGAATGGCATTGATTTCCGAAAACTATTGTGTTTGAATTAAACAGCATCCAGGCCACTAGGTGTCAATATATACCAATGTAAGCCACTTTGACTTCAAAAAATTACTGGATGCACCTGTAAAACACTTGAAATTAGATTTATCAAACAATGCAATAAGTAATCAGAAAGTAATCAGATTATACTACCAAAAAGTAATCTAAAAGATTATATTACTAATTACAATTTTAGTTAATTTGTGTAATTTGTAATTAGTAGCAGATTACATTTAGAGGTATCTACCCAGCACTGTTGATTAGTGAAGTTGACTAATTTATCTAGATTGTTTTGCATGTATTTGTTATTTGTATATTTTAGTTATAGTGCTTTAATTAGCATGCTGTGCTTTAGCAGAGTAACCATACACATTCAGACAGATTTGACAAATTTGTTACTTCCCGCAGTGTTTTTTAACATTCCACTTTGAGCATAGCATTTCAAATGAAAAACTTTAATAAAATACATTTTGAGACCCCTGCATTCTGTACATTCGTAGCACTTCATCTAGATGTTTTTTAACACGACAATGCATTATGTAAACACCCTCAGAAATATGTCCAATCGAGGTACAGTAAACCCAAAGCTAGCCTAATTATACAGGCCTTCCTTAAAACAGAGTAGACGATTAGTCATTTAGGCAACCCACTGACTAGCAGAGCTACAAATCCCTACCCTGAAGTCTTCATGATATTATTTACCATAACTCGAGCATCCTTTTCGCCTTCCAAGCACCTTCCAGATAGCAAACTATCCTGAGCAGGGGCGTAGCACCAAATTTTGATTATTGAATTATTTTCAAATGCAAATATTATTTGAATCAAGAAATACATTATTAAAAATAAGCCTGCTAACAAAATAAATGATACATGTGTAAATCTTTTCTTGAGTTTTCTTGTTAGCAAAGTCACCATAACATTTCTGAAATGAGAAGAGTGGCAGATTGTTTAGTCTATCCTGAGATATTTCTGTAGTTATAGAAAGTCTTAACTTGCTAACTGATATTTACACAGGGTCCAAAATTAACTTAAAATTAGGACTGTGTATTCTTACAGATTTCCAGATTCGATTTGATTCTGATTCTTAAGCTCTCAATTCGATTATAATTTAGATTTTATTTTATTTGGATTCATATAGGTTTATTTTGGTTACAATATGCATTTAACTTTAATTTAAAGAAATTCTTCCTCATGCTGTTAATTATGAAGGGACCTTCTAAACTTCTACGTAACCCTTCTAGTTATAATATTTAAATATATATGTAAAAAAAAAATATTTTGTCAGTTTTATATTGGTTGCATTTTAGCTTTTGAAAAATGGTCAAATTAATTATTGCCATCAGTACATTTCTTGAAACTGCATTTATTATTTTGCATATGTATTTGCTACATGTTTATTGTTTACATGCATAAATTGCACCATTTAAAATTATTTATATTGATACTCAGAACTCATGCTAAATCGTTACTGTCTCTTTAAATAGACAACTGCATCTGAGCGCAACCACATGTGAGTTTGTTCCTCACATATTATTTTGGTGGATTTATGTGAAGGAAATGCCAGTTGTTAATTTTGGACCATGTTTACATGGATATCAAACAAATATTCACCTAAGCAGCTACGTTTACATGCATACACTTTTCTTCTGTGAAAAAATCTTTCTCCACTCCTTTTTCTTTTGAATGTCAGATTTTGGATTAATTTCTGTAGATACATTTACGGAGTGCACATCATGTCATGTACTCAGTTTAAACTGCGTGCCGCTGATGGACAAGACCACTTTCGCTTTTGTTGAGGGGGGTGGGGGTCGCTAACATGGGAGGAAACAAGTCTTGTCTTGCAGAGTCTTGCAATGTTTTATTCCAACCAATAGCATGTTATTAATCAAACATCAGAATCTGCGTGTTTTCTCCTGTTATTGGTAGAGGGAAAATATAATGCCCCCTTGCCCAATATACTGTCCTCTCACCCTCTAACCTTTAAATAAAAACTAAGGGTAGAAGTGCTTGCACACATCCCCACAGCGGCAGACCAGATAGAGAATCTAAATCAGGCGGCGACGTTATAAATATTTTGGAAAAAGCAAACGGATGCATACCTCTGTACGCAGCTCTTATTTTTGCTTTTACCACAGTAATGCATGCTGTAGTTCAGCCACTGCGTATTTATAGCATTGCTAAGTCTACTATGATTATATTCCATATTCCATGAATGCAATACATTGTTATACATTGCTAGGGCAGTATCTAATAATCTGGGAAAGTAATATAGAGACACAGGCTCCAATTGCACTGGTAAATTCCATCTCTCTCTGGTAGATTTATTTCTGTCTGACAGATGTGGGATTGAATGTGGAATTGGGGTGGTCTGGACAGTCTCTTATCAGATGCCGCACTCTTTTAGAGAAAGGCTTCGTTTTTCACATTAAGATAAAGGGGCCACCGTCCCTATGGGGTTTGGTCACAATTAGGCCAACATGAGAATCTTAGAGGATCAATTAAGACATCAAAGAGAAAGTGGAAATAAGAAATGTAAAGGGGGATTTGGATACCAAAGGGAATGTGATCTGTTTACCACCTTGCTAACATGCTAACATTTATCACACTACATTAAATAGAGGTTATCAGTGACACTTACTATACGCTTGCTACACAACAATGCCTTGGGCCATGGCAGGAAAGACATCCTCACACGCACACACATAATCTTGTACTAAAAATTCCGCTTACCTACACAATGTCGGATTCAGTCTCCACCATGTTCATTTTGAGTGCTTGTCTTCTGTCATTCAGCTGATGTTTTCACAATGTTTATAATTTATGCCTGAAAACAGCAATTTTTCAGTTAAGTGTAGGACTGTCAATTGATGTTTTATTGAATTAATTACATCATTTGCAGATTACATCATGGAAATAATCACAATCGCAAATATCATTATTGTCTTAGAAAGGCCCCAAAATAAAGACAATATATTATATTTGAAAATAAAAACAAAATTAATTGTTTGTCTATGTAGTATGTACACATGCGTCAGACAGGTCTTTGAACTTCTTGCCATAAATGCTGCATTTTAGGATGCTGAAAGTAGTTTGGACTTTGAAAAACATGTCTGAGAACAACAAATCGTATCATCTGTGAAAGGCTCCTCATTTTGTGCTGCCTGCTTTAATTTTACAAAGCGTGTTGCCTGCACAGCCAAGTAGTGTTAAGTACAGCCCACTCTTTTCTTTTTTTTATGGTATAGACCCAAGCTGAGGCTGCGCTGACTGCCCCCTGCTGAACAAAAACACATCAAGGCCAGGGGCGGAGCCAGGAGTTTTTCAAAAGGGTGGCCAGTCAGGGGCAAGTGATCAGTCTTTTGTGGCACAGGAATGTTCGGGTAGCATTTTTATATGGGGGAGGGGGGGTTTGAGTGGACACAATGGCACCTGGGACGGAGAGACTTGGCGACCTTGGTGTACGCACAATTGTACAGAGGTGATTTTTCACCTCTAAAGAACTAAATTGAGCCAAAATAGGACAAAAAAAAACCCTAGCTCTGGATCTAAGTGTGACAGGACACGCTTAGATCCAGCGCACCATCAGACAGAAGACAATAAAGACTTAACTTTCAGCCTCCTAGAACAGTCAGAATGGAACAGACAGGAAGTAGAAATAAACTATTCTCATCTCACTTTGAAGTACTGTTAGGGACTAACTAAAATTCAAATAAATGTTGCTAAGTAAATGTGCTATCTTAAATACTGTGAGAGTCTCAGAGAGGGATAAAGGCCGACTGGAAGCTGCAGTGCGAGAGAGAGAGAGAGAGAGAGAGAGAGAGAGAGAGAGAGAGAGAGAGATTTACAGACAGCTGTCCGACACCTTTGTGTGTTTGTCTTATTGTTTCAGTTTTATAGCAAACATTATTTATATTGTCAAGCGGTTCTCGCCTCCTCCTTTCCATTAATCCCTTTACAAATACATTTTTCAGTTGTGTGACAGTAGGTCAGCTATTTTTAAAACAAGCTTTTTCCGACATAGCGCAACAAAACGCTACATCGCTATTTTTCGTCCCGTTGTTTTGTAGTTTGATTTTAGATAAACTACTTGAAAATATCTGTAGATTGGAACTTGACAGCTAGAGTTTCAAAGTAACTTCCGGAAAAACAAAATTGTCATTGATCCAAAATCGCATTTTGGGGAGTTAGGGGGGGATGTAAAGGTGAAGAGTGACCTTCAGAGAGGGATTTACCACTATCGTAACGTTTCAATTGGTGGATGCCACTCAGCGTCAAACGCCCTTGCAGCTCAGCCTGAAGGGAATGTGACATTTCACAGTGGCTCTTCTGATTAAATGTCCTGATAAAAGACACTGATAACTGATATCTATTTTTTATTTTTTTTGCCTGCACAAGTGTCTTTTTTAATTGCCCCTGTGAAAATTACATTTCCAGAGATGCATATTTTCAAAGTGTTTGCCTTGTTTTATAGATATATAGAACTTTATAGAAATTTAAAGAACATATATTATCTTACCTTTAGAAGTTAAAGGAATAGTTCACCCCAAATTGGCAATTCTGTCATCATTTATCCACCCTCATTTTGTTTCAAACCTGTATGACTTAATATCTAGAACACAAAAGACGTTTGATACAATGTTAGACTCAGTCACCATTTACTTTAATTGCATCTTCTTTCCAATGAAAGTCATTCTGCTTTACAATCCCGTTTGTGTTATACGGGAAAAGCTAAGTCATACAGAATTGTCATTTTATAGGCGAACAATCCTTTTAAATAATTGCTGCTGTAGAAAACAAAGTATGAAAACACATTGAGGCTTGAGAAGATGTGAAATAATTTTGTGTGAATTATGGATAGCCTGGAGGTGTGTAGAGGTTATTATATAGCGGATGACCTTTAAATGGGACCCATAAGACTTCCGTGCCATCTGTGCCCACTGGGCATCTCTAATTCCTCTGCCACCATCCTCAGCATTAATTTTTACCCATGCTTTGGCATTGTGCCCACTCGTTTGATTACTTATCTATATATCTATCTCACTCCACCTTTTGATAATCATTGATATAATTTTGCATGCCTCGACCTATTGTTAATCTTTTTCCTTTGCTCTGTGCCAGGTGTGGAGAGGTGGGAGACTCCAGCTTTGATTTCTTGCCAATCTTGCATTTGTATTGTGCATGTATCATGCTGCTCTTTTCCTTACAAAGTGTACGGAACAGAACTCATCAAGCTCGAAAAAACATAAAATTAGTTAATATGTGCACTATATTCCAAGTCTTCTGAAGTCAGCTTTGCGTAGCTAACAGATCAAAATATATATTTTTATTTGTCCACAGCTTTCGGCCTGTAGTGCCAGGTTCAGAATTAGAGAGCTACAGCGTAGGAGCATTTAATGGAAAAAACCAGCATAAACATTCTTCAAAACAAAAAAGTTGTATTAGCTAATCACACCATTTATTACTTATCAGAGTTGACCTTGGACACCACTATGGGCATTTATTCCTTTTTTTTTTTTGCTCAGGAGAGCTCCAGTCATACAGTTAATGTGCTGTCCCACTGTCAACTCTGGGGGATTCTCATAAAACCTGTCAAGAAAATGTCTTGATTAATTAACCCCTAATAAATGCAAAAAAATAAAAAATAAATGCAAAAAAAAAAAAAAAATATATATATATATATATATATATATATATATATATATATATATATATATATATATATATATATACACACACACGTGTATATATATCATGAAAATAATCTCACTATGTTAAAAAATAGCCGTAATGAGAATACTTTATTTACCCTCTTTTTTTGCATTGCGGTAATGAGAATTGGGGATAAACTGTGCATAACTGTCATGAAAATAATGTTACATTGTAAAAAAATTGCGATAATGAGATTATCTTGTTGTCCATCTTTTTACGCATTTTGTAATGAGAATTGGAGGCTAAAATGTATGTAATTATCATGAAAATAATCTCACAATGTAAAAACATTATGGGAATGAGAATATCTTATTGACTATATTTTTTTGCATTTCGGTAATAAGAATTGGGGGTAAAAGGTGCATAATTGTCATGAAAATGATCTCACAATGTTAAAAACTTGCAGTAATGAGAATATCTTATTGACCATATTTTTTTCACATTTCGGTAATGAGAGTTAGGGGTAAATTGTGTGTAACTCTCATGAATATAAAAATGCGTAAAAATATAAAATTACGGTAATTATATCATATTGTACATCTTTTTTCGCATTGCGATAATGAGAATTGGGTGTAAATTGTTCGTAACTATTGGAAAGCTTTTGCAGTAATGAGAATAACTTATTGACCATCATTTAGAGAGTTGGGGTAAAATGTGCTTAACTGTCATGAAAATAATCTCACAATGAAAGGTCTTATCAGCATACCTAAAATCATTTATGCAGAGCTACGTTCCCACCAGAAGCCTGCGGTCGGCTAAAGAACGTTGCCTTGTTGTATCAAAACAAAGAGGCACCAAAACACTTTCCACGTTGGTGGAATGACCTTCCCAACTCAATCCGTGAAGCTGACTCGCTCTCTATCTTCAAGAAACGGCTAAAAACACATCTTTTCCAAGAACACTTAACCAGTCTCTAAAAAAATATAATGCTCATGTTTTCCTCTTTTGTAAGTTTTGTAAGTAAATGTAAATGTAAAAAATTGTGGTAATGAGAATATCTTATTGTCCTGCTTTTTTCACATTGCAGTAATGAAAATTGGGGTTAAAATGTGCATCATGAAAATTTACAAATCTGGTTCTAAAAATAGGTTTCATTTTACATTCGTAAAATAATATTTTTTTTCTTTTAATCACATTTGTTTCTTTTGATTTTGAAGTAAAATAGGACCAGGACATTTTCTTGACAGATTTGATGAGAATCACCCTTCTTTTAGTCTCAAATACTGTCCGGTACAAGTTTTTATTAAAAGCCCATGGCTCTGGTTTCTCTGTGTTTATCCGCAACAGTTTGTTTGTTGTCCAGTTGTGCTTTTCTTACAGTGCTTTGTCCTACTTTCTTCTCTCTTCTGCACATCATTTTGTCTTTCATCCTCTTCTGCCGCACTCGATGTAAACTTTTCTTACCCTTTCATGCTCAGAGCTGTAGAAAAGTTCCACACGATGATCAAAGCATTCTCTCCCACATCCTGATGGCAGAAACAAAAGACAAACTCTGCTAACATCTCAAGGGGATACACTGCTCTGATAGCTCCTTTTTCCTCAGGCAAGATCGGGAGGAAATTGAGCTTTATCAGTTTCAAACAACATCCCTTACTCTCCAGTACCTTTTAAAATCAATAATGGTTATGCCACATTTGACAGAAGAAAAAAAAAGGATTCATTGTATATGGTGTTTTCATCATCCTATGAATAATATGACAATGATTGTCCCAGACTTTATTTTAAGCTCAGACTTTCATGGTTTCAACTCCTTCTAAAGTCCTTCATAAATGAAGTTCATAGTTTGATGTTAGGGTCAGTTGCCCGAAGCATTTGCTGTAGTCTTGAGTTTGAAAGCATTTTATCATAATAATAAATGAAAATTAAAGGCAGCTCCAAGGGAGTACTACTACAGTATGATGATTCAAATTGAACAATGCATCATTTTTTTCACTTTGCAGGAATGAGGTATTAAGGATTGTGGTAATGACAATGTACTGTATTATTGACCATCTTTTTTTGCATTGTGATGTGTGTAACTGTCATGAAAATAATCTCACAATGTATAAAAATCTTAATGGTCCTAAAAATAGGCTTCATTTTTTAAATGCAAAATATAATTTCTAATTTGTTCCTTTTCATTTTAGAGTAAAATATGACTAGAACATTCTATTGACAGGCAAAAAAATAAATAAATAAATAAATTATATATATATATATATATATATATATATATATATATATACAGTATGTAAACATACAGTATAAACAGGTGAGCCAAAACAATACTACTCACAGGTGAATTGAATAATGTTGATCATCTTCTAACAAGGCCACATGTCAAGGTCTTGGTAGATTAGATGTTAAGTGAACAATCAGTTCTTGTAGTCAACATGTTGAATGCAAAATAAATTGCCAGGACTAAAGACCTGAGCGACTTTGACAAAGGCCAAATTTTTATGGCCAGAAAATTGGGTCAGAGCATCTCTGAAAAAGCAAGGTTTGTGGGGTGCTCCCGGTCAACAGCGGCGAGTACCTACCGACAGGTAGGTCCGAGGTGGGACAAACCACAAACCGGTGTCAGGGTGTTGGGCAGCCAAGGCTCATCAAAGTGCGAGGGCAACGAAGGCTATCCCGTCTTGTCCGAACTAACAGAAGGTCTACTGTGGCACCAGTCACAGAAAATTTTAATGATGGTTACTGGAGGAATGTGTATCGCACAGTGCAATCACACTCTGCTGCGTATGGGGCTGTGTAGCTTCAGAGTGCCCATGATGACCCCTGTCAAAAGTGCCCACAATGGGCACACAACCCTCGGAACTGGACCTTGGAGCAGTAGAAGAAGGTTGCCTGGTCCAATGAGTCCTGTTTTCTTTTTCATCACATAGATGGCCATGTACGTGTGCACTGTTAACCTGGGGAAGTAATGGCACCGGGATGCACTGCGGGAAAACGACAAGCCGGTGGAGGGAATGTGATGCTCTGGACAATGTTCTGCTGGGAAACCCATTCATGTGGACGTCAATTTGACATGTACCACCTGCCTAAACATCATTGCAGACTATATACACCCCTTCATGGCAATGGTATTCCCTGATGGCAGTGGCCTCTTTCAGCAGGATAATGCAACCCCCGCCCTGCCACCCTACACACATTGTTCGGGAATTATTTGAGGAACATGATGAAGAATTCAAGGTGTTGACCTGGCCTCCAAATTCCCCAGATCTCAATCCGATTGAGTATCTGTGGGATGTGCTTGACTAACAATTCCGATCCACGGCAGCTCCACCTCACAACTTACAGGACCTGAAGGATCTGCTTGTAATGTCTTGGTGCCAGATACCACAGGACATATTTAGGGCGGAGGAATAAACAGCATATTAGGCAGGTGGTCATAATGTTTTGGATTATCAGTGCATACATATACATCATTACATATACACATACATATAGTAATGCGGCCAGTTGATATATTTTTTTTTAATCGCGATTAATCACAGATTTTGAAAGTCCTGAAATTTGACTCTAAATATACTTATTTTCCTGTCAAAAGGAATTTATTTCCTTCTTAGTAAAGAAAACAAAACAATGTTTAACTATATAATGCTTTATTAACATTTTCCAAGCAAATACTTTTAGAGTATAACAATATAAATGCACTAAAATAGCACCAATTCAATTAACATTAAACGTTTCCCAAAGTCTAAGTGAGAGTTTGACTAATGGAAAGAACTAGTCCCCACAGTTACAGGTTACCTTACAGAAATAATCACACACAAATGTACAGGAAAGCAGTTTGGATGTAATTCGTGTAAAGTAATTGTCAGCATAGATAACGAGTGCAGCTGAAGTCATGTGATCCACGACTAGTCGACAGGTAGAGCTAATCAACCTATTGTAAAAGTGTAAACTAATTCTCTTTGCCGTTTTGATTTATTGGTATGAGGGCATTTTTTTCAGTGAGTTTCATTAAACTCCGTACGGAGTGATTCATTGGATGCTACAGTGTAAGCAGTCTGGTCTTGTGCTGTAATTTATGAATCATTAGAGCCGCCATCAGGATTTTCGAACAAGGTGTCGTTCCTGCCCGCAGTTATTCACTGTTCTCCTTTGAGATGTTGAGATTGTTCTGGAAGCATGGAACACGGATCTCTCTTGTTATTTTTATGACTTGGAAATGACTAAGGAAAAAAGATTTATAAGAGTGTGCAAGGTGTGTCAAGTATGACAGATTGCCACAGTGATTCCCATGAGAGCAGGGGGAAAGATGCAGCCACAATGAATGCTATGCCTCACAATTAGTTGAGGATTTCAATTCTCTTCAATAATAGATTTTATAACATGCTCGCAGCTATCACTAAAATAAAACAAGGAAACATTAAAATGAATATTAATAGTTGAAGTTATGGTGTGTTATGGTTATTTAACCACATCATTTTATTAGCATTATGAGTATTATGATCCATTTTATTGAATTTTTCCATCAAACAATGCACTTGGCTCTTAAAGGGATAGTTCACTCAAAAATACAAATTCTGACATTGTTCCGAACCTGAATGACTTTTCTTTCTTCTACACTATGAAATATGGTGATTTAGGATGTAAATACTAAACATGTCAGATTCAGATTTCCTTAATATGGCCTCAAATCCAGTACAATGCTTTCATGAAGTATAAAGACAAATATGCTTAACACAGGTTCTATTTTACTGTCTCTGATCATAAGATAATTTATGGAGTTGGTTAGGACACACTGACATTGAGTTTTATAGGACAGCAGTGTGTGTGTGTGTGTGCACATGGGATTAAGGGACTGGACTGGTTGTCATTGTACGTGTTCATGTGAAAGGGGGGCTGGTCTTTCCTGGTGGGTTTGGTAAGGTTGCATATTTCCCGCAGATGTGTGTGTGTGTGTGTGTATGTGTGTGTGTGTGTGTGTGTGTGTGCGCGTGCATGGGTTTGTGTGTTTTACGAGGACTTATTTTAGGTTACAAACTGGTAATTACAAGGGTATTATGTGGTTTATGAGGACATTTCTGTGTTCCCATAATTCCAATCGCATAAAAAACTTACTAAACAATGTATTCTTGAAAATTTAAAAATGCAGAACATTTTTTGTGAGGGTTAAGTTTATGGGTAGGGTTAGGGGTTAGAATCTATAGTTACAGTATAAAAATCATTATACCCACACCAACAAATGCATGGAATACTAATGAGTAGTCTGGGACAGAGGGGGGTTGTGCTAGGACACACAGACATGCACACATAATTAAACATAAATAATACATAAATAATCCATATATATATATATATATAAATTGTGTCTCGAGATTCCTGCATTCTGTTGTGCTTCTTCCAGCTGTCAAGAACATGTCCTGGTTCTCATTCTAAGGCTGCGCTGCCTGTGAGGTTTATTGAGGCGCTCTGCTACTCCCTGCTGATGCGGCTCATAGAAACACAAAGGAACTTGTACTTCAAAAGTGCACTCAGTAATTTGTTCCTAATTTAAAAATTTAACTTAAAAATAAATAATTTGTCATTTTTAAACATATTTCTAAAATCATGAACTCTTACACGAGATGAGTACTCTAGTCATACTGTATTAGTATCCTTATAAAAGCTGTTTAAATCTACATGGAGAGGGTCCCCTTATGGGGGCTGCCATTTTCAGATCACATGGCCAGCTAAATACTACTTGCTTAATCTCAGTACCCATCCTGTTATTGAACACTTTCACTCTTGGTTGATTGTGAATAGTGAATTTCTACAATGGCATCTGTAACTGAAAACTATTGATTTCAAATGATGCTGCATCCATGCCCCTAGGAGTCACTGTAATTGTGCGTTCACATACAACGCGCAAAAAAATAACCGTGCATTGCTCGCATTGCTTGCTTTGACCGCTGGATTAAATTTGTGTTTAAACTCTTCGCACCATTGCTTCATTTGCGGTGCCCGCCACAAATTTGCATCTATTCGCGTCTTTGCATTGACTTTGTATGTTATCACGCCACGCAAAACACTCGATTCGCATTGAATGTGAACAAAAGAGTAACAAAAAAGTTACTGAGTGCACCCTTTTATCTAGAATTGTGGTGAAGGTAAGAAAATCCATACTTTTATTACGGAATTTATGCACGTGTTATAACTTATATAATTAATCACACTAAATAAACTACAAATTGTACTTCATATTTGACAGGTACTCTAAGATTATTACCACTGAAAATAATAAGAGGTAATGTAGTTGTGTGTATGGAACAACACTGAGAAAAACTGATGACAAATATAAGTGTACTGTGCCTGAAGAGATCAGGGCTGTTTTCCCCAAAAGCATCGTAAGCCTAAGTAGATCGTAGAAGCAATTGGCGCCAGTGGGCTCTAAGATCAACTTAGGCTTGCAATGCTTTTGGGAAACGCAGCCTTGTATGGTAATAAGATACTTTGGGCTGTTTGTTCAGACATGAGGCACAACATATGAGCCACTCATCTCTCTGAAAAGTAATTTTATGGTCTAGATGAGAATATCACACTAATCACCTCATAAACAGGTCTGCCTATCTCAAGGTCACATGATCTACTATTATATTACTCAAGTGTACTCCCCCCCTCTGGCCTTCAACAACAAGCGTTTTCTCAATATTGCTGTCAGTCATTAAGTAGGGTTAACTTTGCCTTCTTGTTTGGATCTCTTTGGCAGCCTTTTATCACTGAGGTTTATTTACAACCGTTCAAACACACTGTATGATAAATTAATAGTTCACCTAAAAATTACAACAAAGTACCATAACATTTTTTGCATTTTTGGGTGAATTACGCCTTTAAAATCAAGTTTCCATGCACTGTTATATTCAGTAGAAATCAAATTAGCACAGTTATGGACCAGCTCCACAGGTTCAATATTATACCTGATGTTGTGGCCTTGCAAGGTTCATGAATTTGCGTGTTTCAGCCGCAGTCCATATTCCTATGAGTCCCAGAAAAAGAACAGTGCCGAAACTCTTGTTTTACTGGGTTCTTACTTGTGACTCAGTGTTAAATGTGTCATGGTGAGTAAAGACAGCTGTGCCATCCAGCAGTCCTTGTGTGGAAAGGTTTACATGAACCTGGAGCCACTTGATGACTGATGATGATTACACAGTAATGTCGTCACATAAATACATAGAGCCTATATGGGAACATTGAAATAATGAATAGAAGTTCACAGCTTTAAGATGTAGGTGTAGAGTAGTTTAAGCATTTCAAATATTAATCCATCTGAAAGTGTTTTAGAGCAAGGTGTCATGAAGCTAGGGCTAGGTGATAAAACGATATCACTATATATAGAAAAAAAATTATTTTCAATATTGATGATGAAATTTGTAATCATTTTCAATGTTTGTCCTATGTTCTACATCTAGACGATTGGATCAGGTACGTGTTGCAGACAGACATCAAGTAATATACAACAAAGAAAAAAAATTATTCTCTTTTTTTCATGTCAGTATTTGTTGTTTGATTAATATTAATGATATAGTCATTGATGACAGCTGAGTTACTGGTTATTTGAGTTTGAGATACACAGTATACAGTGTTGTATGTAATCGGATTACAAAGTAATTAGTTACTGTAATGTAATGGCTTTTTAGGCAAACGTAATGTAAAATATTAAATTTTTTAATTATTGTAATCAGATTACAGTTATTCACTTAAATTAATGACTTTTAAATACTTTTCTTGGATTACACATTTCTAAAATAATATTATTTATCTAGAATACATTTAAAACATGAATTATGTTCATATATACATATGTCTGCCTTTGTACAATTAACAAATAGGAACAATTATTAAACATTATTTTAAATTGATTAAGTGGAAGAAACTACAGCTGTCAGAATTATTTGCAGATTAATATTGTGGAGGATGAGAGTATAAGAGATTTAAAGACCATTGCAATGAATATGTAACCTATGTTTGGTCTAGTTCTTTCAATTAGTCAAACTCTCACTTAGACTTTGGTAAATATTTAATGTTACTTGAATCTGTGCTATTTTAGTGCATTTCTATCTTTATACTGTGGAAGGCTTCATTTGGAAAATGTTAATAAAGCATTTTGTTTTTACTGGGGCTGTTGATTTAATGCATTCAAATTTGTACTGGATAACTTTTTTAAATAACTTACCCAACACTTACAGTTTATTATAAAATGTGAAACCTTTACAACATGAATGAACACAAAGCTACTAGCAGCATAAACGTAAAATTGTTTTATTTTAAAACTAAAATATACTGAAAAACTAAACCTAAGCAAACTACAAAACACTGAAAACCTAATACTAACCTAAAAAACAATCACAGAGAGAAAACTAACTAACAAACCTAACATAACTAAATTGAAAGCACAATAAATAAATATTTAAATAACGTACATTTATTAACAAATCCAACATGAACATGCAAAGTGCATGTGAGCTGTTGAAAGAAGCTGCCTGTCTAAAAAACATTCAAAGAACCTTGTAATCTTCTACAAATCCAACTACAAGTTCGACCACGGAACTGCTCATTGTACACGCTTATCAAATTTAAGCTTGCGATTTTGCTAAACTCTTGCCATTTTTCATGGGATATGCATTAGATGTTTTGCAAACAGTCTGTTGACATAAGTGAGACATAATTACATTTCCATACATTCCATAACCTAGTATGGTTCATCTGAGGACTCCACAGGATGAAACTGCTCTCAAAGCAGCAATAGGTAATGCAGCTCTGGATTTAGAGCAACAGTATGCACTGTGAGGAGTGATTGAGGAGCAGAGGGAGGCTGGAGAAGACTGTGGTATAATGGAACCCTGATCCCAGCTGAACCTGCTGTCAGTGTGCTCGTCAGGGGCCTAGAGCAGAGCAGGAGCAGAGTGAGGGAAGGGAAGGGCTCTATCAGGCCTCTATCTTCAGAGGGATTAATTAGCCGCTTAGACTGGTGGTCTTGGACGTGTCGAGGCAACAGCATGCAGAGGGCTTCTGGGACATGATAGCTGCGAGAGAATGAGGATAAACAGAGATACTGATTTGAGTGATGTGACTGTGCTGATGTGCCAATTGAAAATTATTCCCACAGAACATACAGCCATGCTTTAAACACTTTGAACTTCTCATGAGGATCTCAATGTTTGCATGTACAAAGTACAAACATTAAGTGAGTTGGGTTCACTTGTTTACTTTAGTAGCAATCAGTGTAGTTGACCTCTGAAATGAGGAGGCAGGTCAAGTGGTATAACCATTGACTAAAATGTATTAAAATATTTTCCTTTCACCTTGAATACATGTAGGCTAAACACAGCTTAAAAATATGTTTGAAAACTTTTTTGAAAATCAGATTTAACAAATATTCTGAATTTTTGGGTCACGCATTTCAAGAAGTTTTTTTTAGGGTTACTCCATTTGACCATTACAAAATGTGTCTATTCATAAAAATGTCTGTCATTATCTGATATAATTTAAACACCTCACACACAATCAAGAGGGCCTAAATGGTTTTCTCTGTTTTTTTTACCTTTTTCTTTTCTAGAATGGCTTCCTGCATGTTGGTTACACTGCCTGACAAACGCTTTTCAAATATCAATATACAGTATATAAAATATATATATATATATTTGTAAAAATAACAATAAAAAAGTTTTCCAAACTTCCTATGCCAACATTTCTTTTTCCAAGATTTTCAGCTTTTAATGAGACTTTTAATTTAATTAATTAATTAATTTATTTATTGTCTCCAGACGGTTACACCTCTTAGACATTTTTGGCTTTAAGCCCCAGATTAATAAATAAACACTTTAAACTCTGAAGTTGAAAGCAACAGTGGCGCCTCAAGCTCATTACTTCTGGTTGGGCACAAACAATCACTTAACCCATGTCAGGGGGTTGCATTAACCGTAAATTTTCTGCCACGTCATTTATCGATTTTTTAAACATTGACGAGTAATTCCAAATGCTGTCGGACATTTTGACAGATAAAAAAGAAATTCAGTTTATCGACTAGTGCATCAGTTTTGACTTCACTCTCTCTCTCAGCCCCTTTTCACCGAAATGGCAATGGTTCACAGCCAGGGCAATCTGGAGCCTATTGTAAATTGTCCACGCTTTTCCACTGACCTGAGAGCTGAATGGCAACGTAACGTGTTACATGGCAACCTGGTAGTTTTACGTGACTACCTCAAACAAAAACAAACATGGCATGTCACAGTGTTTGTGCAGCCTTCAATTTTTTATTTTTTTAGGAAATGTTTAAACAGAGAAATGTGTCCAACGTTATTACATTACTCAACAAGATTGCCCGAGGTGATACTATGCCCAAGAGGACAGGCTAAGGAATTACATTATTATGTATAAACTTTTAGCTTATATTGCTAAGTACTATAAACTGTAACAGTGGAACTATAATTAAAATTGGTGTAGGAGATGGTTATATTTGGATTTTTGCCATCGCATATAATATTATGTGTTCGACTTGACTGAGAATCTTACGTGTTTACATTATAGATATAGCAGCGATCTTCCTAACTAAGTGAGTAATCCTCTTAGTAAACAAAACAAAGCCGGCTTGCATAATTTATTGCCGTTTCTCTGCCTATATCGCCCTATTGCTGCAGACTGTAGCTTAAGTTGTTGCTTGGAAACTATCTGGTAATGAAACATAATCAGGCACTCCACCCCTGGTGTAATCGGTTCCTGTGTTGAAACCAGCTAGCTTTTGGGGCTGGTGTGGAACCAGATTTTCCACCCCGGAATGACCTTTACAGCCATACAAATGCACGGAACAGTACGAGAATTCACACTAGCCCAGGAATTTCATGACTGAATACATCAATCATTATGTCAGTGTATTACTGCATGATAATAAAGCACAAAAATGTATGCAAACAGAAAGATTTTGTTAGTTTCTGCCAATTATATTTGCATTTAATATAAGCGCAGACATTATGTTTAGAGCAGAATTGTCAAATATTTTAGTGGAGTAGCTTTAACTGAGCTTCAGAGATGTATGTGCATCTCTTCTGACACTTTATGCATATATCAGGCACATTGAAAATGTTCAGTGAACTTGTATGTATGCGCTTTAATCTGCAAAGGAAAAAAAACTTGTTTTAGTGCACTGGTTGATTGATAGGTTGAACTTTCACCCTAGAACTCATTGGTTGCAAGATGCAAGCGTAAGGAGTCCAAAAAGTACTTTAAAGGCTTTAATGCAACAAACCTTGATAATTTGATAATTTTTTCAAAATAATATCTACTGTTATCTTGTATAATGGACATAAAACAAGTATAAGATGTAGAAAATATACATGTATTATTCCTTAAAATACACTTATGATTAAACGTACAGTCGCCACTGGAAAGCATATTTAGAGTAGATGTGCATTCAAATAATTGTTTTGTCTGAATTTAATTTGAAACATATTTTTTAATAGCTTAATAGGAAAAAAAAATGTGTTACATAATTGACTCAAAAACTTGTTTGTTACTAGAATTTGTTACTATGTTTGTTTGGCTAAATCCTTGGTAAACAGCTGTCAGGAGTCATGAAGGTAGCAAGCACATTGGTGCACCTTTTTACAAGTGAGCTTGTTACAGCTCATTTATGTACACCTATTTTACAAAGTCAATTTTATACAGATGTCATTTCAATTAGTTGTTATAACTCTGTAATGAGCTCATTCATCAGGCTGACTCATTTAGGTCAATTTGCAGACAGTTCGTGAGCATGAAAGGCAGGCATAATTGCATTGATAAGGTACTTATCCAATCACTAAGAAGCATTTGCTCCTCTCATGTGACTTTTCGCCTGTACAAACTCACATTCACTCTATGCTTTAGGACTTCAAAGCTCAGTGGAGGCCTTTAGAAAAATGTGTTATTTATACATTATCCAATCTCATATTTAGTCAATTGTTTTGTTCTGAAAATACAATTACTTCAAAAATTCTGCCCAAAACACACTGGTACTTGTTCCCCTTCTGTCACTCACTCAACGTTGTGTCGAATGAAGTGGCACAAGGGGTCTTCCTTGGGAGCCTCGCATACCTCTGAACTTGAGAAAAGGCCAATGAGAAATTGGCAGACAGAATTTGCATGTCCGTTTTTTTTTTTTGCACCTAAACAACAGCCAACTCCGCCTCAACCTGGGCCCAGCTCTCAGCCCCAGCATTGAGCGCTCCGCAGGCGGCGTACGCCCCCCCGTCTCCAGGACCCCCTCCAGGACCCGTAAAGCTCCTATGCGTTCCTGAGACGGAAGACCCAGGGAGTCAGACGTTTGCTCTGGAGCTGGTACCAAGACAACTCCATTTCCTGGTGGAGGGCCGGCAGGAAAATCTCTCCAGCTGAGATAAGAAGGGTTTCTACAGCCCTTACTTCATCGTACCCAAAAAAGGTGGTGGGTTGCGACCAATCTTGGATTTGCGAGTTTTCAACCGGGCCTTGCTCAAACTCCCGTTCAAAATGCTCCCGCAGAAAAGATTCTTACCTGCGTTCGACAGCTGTATTCCTTGCCCTGTGGAGGTTTCTCTCACCGATTCGGGGCAAGCACGTCTTGATCCGTTCAGACAGCATCACGATGGTAGCGTACATAAAATGCAAAGGCGGCGTGTGCTCTCGTCATATGTCACAACTCTGGACAGACGCGATGGCACACAGCTGGCCCCGTGGGCTGCGCAAGTACGCATTCCCCCCAGTAAGCCTTCTTGCATTGGTGCTGTGCAAGATCAGGGAGGACAAGGAACAAGGAACACCTTAGTGGCTCCTTACTGGCCCACTCGGACTTGGTTCTCAGATCTCACGCTCCTTGCGACAGCACCTCCCTGACAAATTCCCCTGAGGAAGGGGACAGGGCACCCTCTGACATCTGCGCCCAGACCTCAGGAACCTTTATGTCTGGCCCCTGTATGGGATGCGGAAGATATGAGTGACCTACCACTTGCAGTCGTAGACACGATCAACCAAGCCAGAGCTCCCTCCACCAGGCAACTTTACGCCCTGAAGTGACGCTTGTTCACAAATTGGTGTTCTTTCCGATCTGAAGACCCACAGAGATGCACAGTTCGGTCAGTGCTCACGTTATCCTGAGACCACGACCGGGCTACGTGCCCAAGGTTGCAATGACCCCCTTCAGGGACCAGGATGTGAACCTGCAAGAAAGCTGCCCCAGGAGGAGGCAGACCCAGCCTTTTCGTTGCTGTGTCCGGTACGTGCTTTGCGAATCTTTTTGGACCGCACGCAGAGCTCTAGATGTTCTGAGCAGCTCTTTGTCTGCTTCAGCGGATGGCGGAAAGGGAACACTGTCTCCAAACTGAGGCTGCCCGCTGGGTCGTCAACAGCATTTCCTTGGCCTTCCAGAATCAGGCCGTGCCCGCCCCCTTGTGGGTTTGAGCACACTCGACGAGAAGTGTGGCATCCTCGTGGGCACTGGCCAACGGCACCTCCATAAGCAGACATCTACAGAGCAGTGGGCTGGGCAACACCCAGCACCTTTGTGAGATTCTATAATCTCCGAGTTGAGTTGGTCTCGTCCCGTGTTCTGTCAGGTCTGAGCCGGTAGAACTCATTAATACGGAACAGCCGACTGGGTGTTCCGCTTACACTTAGCGTCCTTCACCATCTGTCCCAGGTTAGACACTAAGCTTTCACTTCTTGGATGTTCTTCCTCCCTAGCCTTCTGGCCTGCAAATTCAGCAGAGGAATTTGTGACCAGACCCACTACGAGCCGCAAGTGCTCTTTACTGGGGTAGGGCTCCACAGGCTTAATTCCCTCTTCAGGCAACTCCCTGTGATGTATTTTCCGTGGACCATGGATGTATTTTTCCCCTGCCAGGCGGACCTGTGTCTCCCTTGGGCAGTCCCTCTGCCCTGGTTGCTGTGTTTGTAAAGCTCCTCCCTCTTCAGGTAGGACCTGCCACTACGTCACTTCCATGTGTGGCCTGACAACCCACGTGGTGTATTGGCCACATATTACCTCCCCCTAATCTGGGCAGGATGTGGCCTCCACAGGGTCTTTTCGCATTTCATAGTGTTAAGATAGCCCCAGCCGCTTTACACTCTATGCTAGAGACATAGAGAGAGAAAAGGCACCGACTGCTGGGCATGCTGGACACATCGAGATGTTGTGTCCCTTCTGCCATGACACTGGACCTACCACTGTAAATGGTCGTACCTTATTCTCGGCTCCTCAGTGCAAAAACCTGACTGACAGACAAACCGCTTCAATTTATACACGTATGTCCGGGGGCGGGACATGCAATTTCTGTCTGCCAATTTTTCATTGGCATTTTCTCAAGTTCAGAGGTATGCGAGGCTCCCAAGGAAGACCCCTTGTGTCACTTCATTCGACACAACGTCTCGTTCCCTCCCTCAGGGAATGGAGGTTACAAAAGTAACCGTGATGTTATCCATCAATAATATCCCCAGTAACGTAACAATAATTTCATGTTACTTTTTCCCTTGGTCAGGATTTCTTGGTCCCTGCACTTTATGTAGTGTTTGTTTTTAAGTGTCGCCTCAAGACATTTCTATTAGAGCACTTTTATCCCAAAGGAGGCAATGCTACAGTATGGTATACAATGGGTGTGCAGCGAAGCCATAATCTGTATTTGTATTTGTTCATATGACAAAATTATCTGTATCAGTATTTGGATAGAACCGGGTGTGGGTGGAGATTAACCCGGAAGTGCATTAAAACTACATGAAACTACATGAGATTCACGTGTGAATCATGTGATACATTAAAATAGACATTTCAAGAAGTGGAAAGTGTACGTGACGTCGTATCTTAGTTAATATTACACTTGACTAGCTCCAGATGCACATCATTTACATAGACCAGTCGAGACCACGGTTTTCATTCATAAGGTTTACACTTTGGCTGCACAGATTCATATCTTTGTTGTAATTTAGAACATGTTTATTTTTTCAATGTCACTTTATGCTTGTGTTTGTTGGATTATCAGTCAAATTAATCTTTTTATATTATTTGGATGAATCCCTTATTCGTGCCTTTCCGAATAGGGTATTTGACTTCGGGCACATCCCGAGTTATAACAACCCATAAAGCAAAAATAGCTGCTGTCAGTCATGTGCCCAGAGGCAAACACTCATTAGACACTCACACAAAACAAAGATGAAAACAGAGAAACACGAAATAAGCTGCTCAGAGAGTTGGCTTAGAAAAGCTAAGCAGCACATAGCGGATGCCTTTCATCACAGTGGCAAGTTGACAGCTCATGTTGTGGTTTGAAATGAGCAGTAATATCTTCTTATGTTCATGCATATTTATATATAGTACATTACATGCATGTTTCCTCATTTAAACTAGCAATACTTGGGGTTAAGACTGGTTATGTAAAGCATGGGCAATGTAAACCTATTGAATATGTTTATAGAATGTACATTTTTAATCTGCATAACCTGAGGTATCATTCATGTTGGTATCACAAACTGTGCACTTACGTGCCAAAGTTTAATAATTAAGGTTAATGGTTTTGAAAAACTCCAAAAATGTATTTTTTTTTGCACAGTTTACATCAAAAGTGCGATTGTGCTCAGTTTGGTTTTCCACACAACACACAGCCAGTGTGATATCATCTCAAGTGTTGTGATCTAAGCTGTTAGTTATTGCCTGTAGTGTTTGAACAGAGCCTGTTTGATCAACATTTGAAAAAGAGGCTAACTTTGATTGTCTACTGTCCATTACAAATACTGACCAAATGAAAAGAGCAAAATTGCTTAACTCGGTTTTGGAGGTCATTAATGTAGCACAAAAGTGCGTAGTAAAAAATGTGAGTATTAGAGTAAAAAAAGTCAGGACTGTTTCTTGAAACGGTAGTAAATATGTTGCATATCAATTGTTTGAACCATGTTGGTTCAACAATAGAGCTGTTGGTAATGACATTATGCAGGGGGTGGAGTAATAACTTCTGTGGATATCAGATTATAATAGCAATAACTCATTTACACGTAATCCAGAAAGCTGTTTAATGCAAAGACACAAAAGCTGTATAATGGGGGTTCCCTTTACATCAGGCTTTGGGGTTCCCCCAACACATTTGAGCACATGCGCACATGCACACTCTTGAAACTCTTTAATCCCTTGGCGTGAGAAAGGCTGCATTCTTGTTTACGTAACATTTCAGAACGCAACTTTCTGCAAAACCACGGAATAAGCAGTTTTCTTAAGTGCATGTAAAAATGGTCAATGTCTTGATATAATAAAAGATATATATGGAATAAAGATTTAGAAGCCTCAGCATTGTCAAATGATGTCCACACAGCAAACTAACAAGAAACTATGCTTCTAACCACAGGTGGAGAGCTGTAGTTCTAACAGCATATTTGTGATGCTGTTAGCGAATGTTCGTTGGAACTATCGGTTTCAGGAAACACCAACTTGTTGAACTATGTTGTAACAACATGTGACTATAGTTAGCTACGATGCTTTTGGGAAGTGCACCTCAGATTGATTCAGTGAATCAGTGAGTTGACCAAATATTCAAAATAAATAGATAATTAAAATGTTATTGTAACAGGGTTCAGTGGAGAGGAGGAGTGAACCAGACGAAGTATCAAAGTAATGTTTTTACTAAACTTCAACACAAAGACACATAAACATAATCACATACACGGCAGCTGCCTGTAGCTCTCTCTCTCCCGAACTGCCAAATCTCATTGCACTTATCCCTCTCCTCGGCTGATTAGCCCGATCCTCCTCCTTGTCACAGTTATTGACTTCTAAAAAGCACTTAAAAAGCTGGCATGAAGCGTGATGTAGGCGTGTCAGCGAGTTCCCGCAAGAATTCGGAAGTGGCGCTTAATTACAACAGAAGAACGAACATCACGCAAGAGTTAGGATATTTCAAACAGCATCAGAGGCCTGGATGGAAGCACTGATTTAAAGTTTAAAAGTTTTAATTATTGACTTCTTACATAAACATATCGTTTCACTTCAGAAGACATTCATTGATCGACGGGAGTCGCATGGACTACTTTATTGCTGCCTAAATATGACTTTTGGACCGTCAAAGTGCTGGCACCCATGTACTTGCATTATAAGGACCTGGCAGAGCTCTATCATCTTCTAAAAATCGTAATTTGTGTTCTGCTGAAGAAAGACAGTCATACACATCTGGAATGGCATTAGGAGTGTAAGTGAATAATGAGAGAATTTGAATTTTTGGGTTAACTATTCCTTTAACTTCTAACAGTTCCATTTTTAACACAATGAATATCACTTTTTCCAGGCCAGTGTTTCATTAATGCAGAAGTTTGTCATTTCTGTGCAATTTGTGCCAAAAACTCCCCCTTCATTCATTGGTTGTACAAATAAATAGTCCTGCCCCAAACTTGATGGTGATAGGTGAAATCAGCCTACAAATGGCTTACTTATAGTTGACTCTGATTTTAATATATTATATGAGAATTAATTGTATCATTGAAAAATATTACACCCAACTCTAACACCAAACTCAGCGGTAAGTCCTAAACCCACAATTAGCATGTCTTTGAGGTCATATCCCAAACTGCATTTTAATGTTTCATGTTATGAATTTTCTTTCCCCCCTGCCTGCTACAAGGTTTCCTATATGAATAGTGGGGTCATGGGAACAGAGCGGTACCCGCTGCAGGATACACCCCAGAGACAGGATCATGCATTTTAGATAAAGCTACTGCTCCTCTCAGCAGTTTAACAGAGTGCATTCAGAGCAAAAGAATAATTGAGTGTTTACTAAAAGATTGGTGCAACAGAAAAATATCGACTTGTATTCTCCACGCTAACATTGTCAATCAAAGTCGTGAGAAAGCTATATATTCCTTTTGAAAATACTCAAGCTTCAAGAAGCCCCCACTGGCTTAATAGCTTAGTCACTTGTTTGAGTTCACATTAACTTATTTGGAGTCTGAGCTGTACCGCGCAGAGGATTTTAGCAACAGTTTAGTAAAGCAAGCAGACAGACATGTCTGCATTTTATAAAGGAGAGTTCGAAAACTGGAACATTTCACAAGCTTTAATGCATTCCTTAGTATACCTTTTTTTATTTCCTCATGCATCTTCCTCAGAATCAGCTTTGGATGCATCTAAACCGAGGCTTAAGAGAGAGCTATTCAGTTTGCAGTCATAAAAAACGAGACGTGGAATGGTGGTTGCTGTTTTTTTAACAATAGTTAACCGTAAAAATGCATGTATTGTCTTGTTAAACCGCTAAACATTATTTTCCTTTAGTATTTTTACACTCTTTTTCTGATTAAAACTACTTGTCTTATTAAAAAAGAGTGTTACAAACATTGTTTACAGTGTAGACTCCTTTGTCCATAGCTAGGATCTTATATATATATATATATTATGTAAATTATGAATATAGTGTAATATATGTAGTACGCTGGGGGAAAAAAAAATACTAGTTATATTTACTTTTTATTTCGCACAAAGTTTTTGCACACAGTTTGCACAAGTTAATGATAATGGTGTAAAATTAAGTAAAATCGACTTAACTTCATGACATAATATTTATTAAAGTGAGTAAATTTAATTTTAACATTTTAGTTGATACAGTAACTTTTACTAACAAATCTGATGTACTTTGGTACTTTAAATTAACACTTTTTTTTGTACCTTTCACATACTGAATTTTCCTAACGTTTAATAACGTACCAAATGATATGCAGAAGTATTGCTCAGTGAAGCTTAAAGTATGTACTGCATTATTGGCAATAAGATCAAGATACAGAGCTGCGCACACAGACTGTAACGAATGGAGGTGACGCGGAGTGGGGATCTAGATGCAGCTTTATTGAACTGATCAAAAAGACAACAAGAACACTGGAACAAACAAAAGGTCCACGATGGGAAAACAAAAGTAATGAAGAGGAAACCGACATAAACCGACTAGAACAAGCAGGAACTCGGGCTGGAACTCAGGCAACATACAATCAACGATTGACCCTGGGTGGAAAAACAACAGGGTTTAAATAAACAGGGATAACGATGGACAGGTGCAAACAATGAGGGATAGTTGGATGTGATGAGGGCCTGGAATTGTGGGAAATGTAGTTTAGGGTGATAGTGAGGGAAAAAACACGAGACAGACAATGGGGAATCATAACACAGACCTCTTAGTGCACAAAACACGATGATGGTATCAATCAACAGAAATGTTTTATTATCGTACAATGGTCATTTTGAGTAGAAAATTTACTTCAGACTTCACAAAACAGAAAGTTACCAAACATAACAAGAAAATCAACAATAAAAGCAGTTTAAACAAACTTGCAAACAGTGAAACCATGCAGTATCATTATTTATTCAAGCCTGGTGCATGTTGGGAACACCAGCTTCGAAAAGTTAAGTAAGATTTACTTATTTGATTTACCTGTGAAATTACTAATTATGAGGATTGATACGTGATGACACATAAAAAAATAACAAACAATCATAAATCATATTATTAAAAACTAGAGCATTCATTTAAAAATGTTTAAATTGAGGACAAATGTACAATTTACTTAATATTTTCTAGTTCACGCTTAAATGTAGAAAGTACATCATCAGAAATTATGACAGAAATTACCGTATAACAAATGGAAAGTCTTAATTTGTGCAAAAATAGATTTACATCATGGTTTTTGTCTGTATTTAGATATCAGAGTTTTTAAAATGTAATAATTCATATTTGTTTAAAGGATTGTCATATTTAAGGTTCAGAGTTTGGCACTGGGAAGGGTAAAACAATCAAATCTACAGTAATAATACAAAGTAGCAAAGTGATACGTTTCCAAGATATTTGTAATGTGACCTTTATATAAAAAAATAAAACTGCTGACATCTGTTAGTTTGAATAAAAAATCAACCAACCCCTATATAGGATATAAAAGCACCAATCGTTTTTGAAACGCCCCTTTACTTTAAATGATTTTTACCAATTCCTTTCTCTTCCCACCTGCACCTCAGTGGCTTTCATCGTCTCAGGTCTGTTTGTTAAATCTGACTTACAAGCTTTTGACATCAATCTTAAAGTAATTTACAGCAGGACTGCAGTTTATCATCATCACACATGCCATATTAAATCTGCTCTCTGGATTCTCAGAGAAAAAGAGAATACATTTTCATTTAAATTGAGTTTAGCACGGTGACTTCTCAAAATGTTGCATCTGAGTTCTTGTCTCTCATTTAAATGTGAATTTATTCTCAAACAAAATGAACAGTGCCTGATTTACTAGTGTTCGATTAGATCACTCCTGCCATTCACTGAAGACCTCTGACATGTTCAGTAGACAACAGATCAATGGAGATGAAGTAAGGATTGAGTAACAGGGCTGGCATAGTAGCCATGTGGACGTAGAACAGATTGAGCTTCTGTCACAGAACTGTAGAGGTCTCACTCACTGGAACTAGCATTGACATTTGCCCGTTCTGCTGAAACAGTTACCAATCTGGCAATTCTTTGCACACGATACAATTGGTTTTTATGGGGATTTAATTTGGTTAATGCTGCCCTAGCTTGTTTGCAAGCCACTAATGACTTCAACAGAAAAAACTAAAGATATCTTGAAGGCTGATGTCTTGTCAAGTCGTGTTCCTCATTTGAATGGAATTGTAATTGCCGAATTTCACAATTTGAATAAATGTGAGTGCTACACCATACTAGTTTCAATATGAGGTAAATGAAAACAGACTTTATATATTTGGGTAAACTATCCCTTTGAGATCTGGCTGTTCATTTGCATACTTTGACCCCTGTTTTTACTGGGACAATACCTGGTGAGATTAATGTAGTCTGACCTGACCTTGTCGATCTTCGGAGGAAGAACGAGTAATGTGTAGTTCCCATGGGTTGTTACTTCTTCCTTACACAGATCAGAAATCCTCTTATGTTAACCGATGGCACCTATGAAAAATAATGGCTTATTTAGAGCGATTTGACTTTTGACTTTCCTCAAATCTCTGAAGCCAGCACTGGCTCAGCACATTCCCAAACTGCCTCAAACCGAAGATATAATCGAAATTAAAACACACTGGCTCACCATAGAACAAAGCTAATCTTAAAAATTCTGATCTGGTCCCATTTGGAGAGTAAAAGGAGATGAAATATTACAGGAACAGCAAGGGACTGTCAAAGCACTGTGCAATAAAGAGAATCACAACAAACCTGACAAAGAGAACAGACTACTTTGGGGAAATATGATCCTAATTGTGTAAAAAGTTTCAGTTTTAAAGGCAGTGAGACTATAAAGAAAGTGTAATGGTTTCTTGACGTTGCAAAATTAAAGATAATTTGGTTTGCAGGTATAAACAGGCACTTAAATATCTGCGGGTGTGGTAACATAAGGCAAAACGTCCTGATAGATTTAGTAGGGTGGCAGCCACAACATTTGATTATGAACAGTAACAATATACCTTGTAAATAATTGCCATTTGCTATTCATCATGCTTAAATATGTTTTACTCAATGGAATAAATGTATTTATGTTGCCTGTAATTAAAGCTGCACTACAGAACTTTGGGCCCTCTAGCGACATCTGTGGTTGAATCTAAAATTTGCAAGCAACTTGCAGAGGAACATGTATGTTTTGGCTCTGCACATCTGCGTGGATGGACATTGAAATATTTCCCTGCCGAGCCAGAGTCATAACGTGCTATGTTCACGTTGATATTATGTTATTCAATTAAACATTTATAACCAATATATTACTTGCTTAGAGGAAGATAAACAACACTCTTATTTACATATTTTAATATAATTATTATAGTGTTTTGTCCAGTTCACATTCATATTTGTACTGTACAACTTGATATTAGTTTAAGAGCTGAAACTCGTGATTTGGCTGACATGACAATACACAGCCTCAGTCAATAATGCAAGTAAACCGTAATACTACAATAGTAGGCCTTTGCACTGCAAACAATAAAAGTATACTATAAAAATACAAAATGAGGATTCAATAATGATGGGGGATGAAATGTACTTTATTAAACATGAAAATAATATACAGAGATGTGCGGTAAAACAATTACAATAATAAACAGTTTCCTTGATCATTTCTTTGGAGGTAAAGTTGTAATAAAGAGATGGTTACATGCTAAACAAGTTAACTGTGCTATGAAATTGCTGTTTTAAACACATTGAGAGATGAACATACATTCATGGGAAACTACCTTGTACTTATTGTGTCTTTTAGATGTAATTTTAAATTGTCCACACTGTTTTAACTATCTTTTTAGACTATCTGCTAAAAGAACAATGGAAAGTGATACAACAACTTCAGCGACTGGGATCAAATAAATTAGAAAACAGTGGTAAACACACACCTGAGGAATTTAAAACTGCAGCAATGCCATAAAATACTCAGAAGTCATGAATATTAGTAAACATGTTACAGCAACTTCACTGGAATACTAAGCCTATTTAATCCATCGTGATCTGTAAATGCACAAGTAATGTTCGATTCATTTAAGCATTACAACTAATGTACTGTAGCTTCAATAACTCTACCAGAAAACATATTCAAGCATAGTAAAGGGTAAAATGGTAAATGGTCTGCACTTATATAGCGCCTTTTTAACCTTAGAGGTTACCAAAGCGCTTTACACTGTGTCCGATTCACCCATTCACACACACATTCATACACCAATGGCGGCAGAGCTGCATGCAAGGCTCTAGCCTGCAATTGGGAGCAACTTGGGGTTCAGTGTCTTGCCCAAGGACACTTCGACATGTGGAGTTATGTGGGCCGGGAATCGAACCTGTCCTGAAATTTGACTTATGACACACAAGACACATGACCGCCATAGCTTCCCCAACCAACACAGTAGCTGGTCCTTCTTTTCTGTGCTTCTGGACATGATGTAAACATGCAAGGAGAATGACGGAAGCTGCAGTTTCATGCCAAATCCTTCCCAACAGCTTCAAATAATAATCATATTTGTAGGCTTACCGTAGTGAATCGGGGTAAGGCAAGGACAGGGTTTTGAACATACTTTTTTTATTGGACTCACTCAAGAATGTTCTTTTGTTATTGTTTCCAAAGAAATCTTCAAATATTTCTTATTAAATATTATTTGTACTCTTTCTAATCTAAAATATATAATATAAATACAAAATGTAACTTAATATAAAATCTGAAAATATTTACAATATAATGAAATAGCATCTAGTAATATTTAGCTTGTACTAAATTACATGATAAAAATATTTTTAAGTGTAAGGTCATTAACACATGTATTCATATATTATACCTCAATATAGTAATATTTAGTTTTTAATAAAACACATTTTTGATAAAATTGCAATATTATGAGGAAAATATATTATACCTAACAACAACAACAACAACAACAACAATAATACTAATAAATATTAGAAACAAATATATTAAAATGTATTATAAAATTATATTATTAATATATTTGTATTATATTTATATTATATATATATATATATTGTTTTTGTAATGTAATAATATAAAATATGTTATATAATGTATATTATATACATTTGTATTTATTTATAATATTATTATATTATCAAAATCAATCAATTTTTAATTGAAATAATATATCATATTATTAGGTGCAATATTATGGTGCAAAATATTCCCAACAGCTTTAGTGGGAAAGTAACCATAATATTTAAACCTTAGAAACAACTTGTTTGCTGTTTACTATGTTTAAATATGTTTGAAAGGGTTACATGTTTAAATAATAATAACTTAATTATTATTCATTCTATTTATTATATAAAGATAATAGAAATGCAATATATAATACAAAAATATCTTATATAATTTAATTTAATGTTTATTTCAGAATAAAATAAATTATAATGATATTTATTTAGAATATTACATATTCTTTAAAATAATATTATTTATAAAATGTATATTATATTTTAGTTCTTTATTTTTAAGATTTATGCATTTTATGCATTTTATGTATTCCTTGAATTTTATTAAAGTTTACACAAATCAATTTAAATGTGTAAATTTTTCCATTTAAGTGCATTGTCTTCTGTTGGTTGTTCTCATCCATCTACACGTCTCTTTTTCTGTCAATTGGTCCTTGTACTTCCTCTGATATTCTCTTTCCTACTTATTCTCCTTCCTCTACTCCCATTTGCCCCTTTCTTTCACCTCTTGGTCCCTTGTGAAAGTGTCTGAGGGAGAGGCAAGTCACATCCTGATGGTTCATTCACCTCGACAGCAGCACTCTGCCCTCAGCGGGCCATTTTTCACTACACTCCTTTTTCTTTCAAACCCTTCCTTCAGCAGCCCTTTAAAACCAGCTCTGACGTGACCTATTCACGGCTCACATTATATTCTCTCCCTAAAACTCAACTGGGCTTATTTCTTTTGCCCTTTCCTTTCTGCCCTTTTGAATGCAGAACGTGAATAGCATTGTGTGGGCCAGAGAGCAGGGGGGACAGAATTCCTGAGGCACCATTGAAGACGACCAGAAAGGGATGACAAAGGTACAAGCGATCCCGAGACAGTGCACTGGCAGACAGATGAAAGGGAAAGCCTTGTTCTCACTCCAAAAGGGATTTTACAGCATAGAATTGAAACCTCTGATGGCTGGATTAAGAATTCTCTTTCCAACCTTTATTAGATAGATAAAAATAGAGCAACTTTTCTGCATGAAAGCTGTTATTCAGTCATGTTTGCATCCCTGCGACATTCAGAAATAAATGCTTAGGTTTCATTTCATAAACAAGCTTAAATGTCTTGTTTTTTGATGGGAAATGTGTGAGTTATAAATATACGAGGCAGAGCTAACATTACTTATGTAATGATTTAATTGAAACATGAAAGTGTGATCCAAACGTTTATATAACCACAACAGGCCTGTAAAAATGTAAAGACATGCACATCACAAGGAAAATAGTTAAAAAGAAAGGAGGGCCAACTAAATTTTACTAGTCCTTTTTTAGCCGTTACCCGTTTAAAATCATTAAATAAATCAGTAAATGTCTTGTACTTCATTTTAGCATTATATTTGGGTTTATTTGTCATGTAAGATTTTGCGCCAGTTACGACCCATTCATTTTCATTTTCAGGGTTACCGTTACAGCACATCACTCAACAATAGTTGCCGTCGATTTTCAAAACTTTTTTTTTTTATTTTCTGGTTAGTGAGCTAAGTTGTGTATTTTTTACACCACAACTTGAGCTTGGTACAATAAGATAATTTTTATTAACTGTTGCTGATGAAGTTGCTAAACAAAACTTTAACAATTACTTAATCTATATACAAAATGGGTCTTTAAAATTGGAATACATATAATACAATGTAGTTATTGTGTAACTACATGTTGTTCTCACATGATTCACATTGGCTGCTACTGAATTAGGGTTAGGGATACAGTTAGGTTTAGGAGTAGGGGAAGGGTTAAGGTTGGGGTTAGAGTTTTTTTTTGGGGGGGGGGGTTAAGGGTTGGGTTAGGGTTAGAGGTAAGGTTAGCAGTGTTACTACAAATGCGATTAAATGCAGGTACTTTAAATGCAAATAAAATGCAATAACGTGTATGTACATAATAGTTTCATTGTATCAAATGCTTAAGTGTATTGTAGTTAAAGACACCTAAGAGAAAATGGGACCACAAAATGTAACAGAAATGTTGGCTGAAATAAATGCTATAAATGACTGTAACATTTATGAAGGTGTGCGTTGAGCAGGTGTGTTCGACTGGAAAACGCACGACATGATGTTGATTCTGTGAGCGAAGGCCGTAATGAAAAAGGACGTCCTACTTTGATAGGTGAACTCGTGCTAAAATGAAATGCAAAGGACATTTATTCATTTGTTTATTGATTTAATTATTAATTTAATGACTTTATAGTCTTTTAATGATTTCATTACGTATTTAATGATTTATTTAAATATTTATTTAATTATTTAATTTGGAGTAATTTGGCCCTCCATTCAAAAGTATTTCAGACCAAAGTAAAAGCTTTTTAGTCGCATTTGTATTTATTTAAAAAAAAAAAATAAAAAAAAAAAATACAAAAATTGTGAAATTATGTCACTAGTTGATGTATTTGATTATATCGTCTACCCCTAAATTCAACCAATGAACCGCTAGTCTTCAATGGCACCTTGTATGGGGGTCTGGCCTGCTTTTACATTGTTCTTTTTGCTAAAACCCTTAGGGCAGGGCAGGGCTGGACTGGGAAGAAAAATCCGCCCAGGATTTTACATAGCAACTGGCCCAAAATGTGAGCGTTTTGTGGACACGACGGCTCATTTTAGCTTATCGCGGCCTGTTTCGCGGCCGACCCACCGGCCCACTCGGTTCTCCCGATGGCCCCAAAGTGTGTCAGCCCACCGGAAAAATGCCCGGTATACCAGATTACCAGTCCAGCCCTGGGGCAGGAGGAACAAATATGATTCTGTTAAAAATTGCGATTTTTGAGCCAAACGGTTTTAAAATCGTCTCCCTGGTGAATTTTTTATCTATTTATTATTTCATAAAAAAATACATGTTTATCTTAAAGCTGCAATGATTAATAGATAATTGTAGGAAGCTACATTTGTGCAGAGATCCATGCTAACTGGTTTTCTGTCTAAGAAGTTTTGTCTCGTTAATTCTTTACGTTTAGTCCTTCAATGCACCGCTGCTACAGCTGTCAAAGCTGCTGTAATCAATGTTTTTGTTATTATGCATAATCCTACATTTTATTTGAGAGGTGTTGAGGGGAATATTTGTTCTGCAAATTCTGTCTGACACTGCTTTAATAAATAGTTTAGTTGTAAAACATCTTATCAATATGTTGGATGGCATAAACTACATGTCGCATCCCCACAGTATTTATAATCTAACAACTAGGGTATTCAAGCGCAGTAGAAATGCCTGCTAGATACAAAGACGTGTGCTGAGGAAACACACCTGATTATATTTTGAAGAACAGACGAAAGAATTACCAGCGATGCGAATGTCTGATTTACTTTTTTGTTCAGAAGTTCATTTGTGCTTTGGCGTCATAATATTTCACACTGTTGTAATCTGGGAGCAGTTTGTAATGTTGTCTATAAGAACACTGCATAAGATGTCAGACTATCTCAGGATGCATATGCAAATAACATGCAAAGACATTGGGACTACAGGTGAGTTGTCATGTGTGTCATAATTCAGTACAGCCCCAGAAATGGTTCTTGAACAAGTTTACCCTTTAGCCTCCATTTGTATGTTGCAAAATTAAAATTATGATAATACTAATAGCCTAGGTAATATGTACTATATGTTATATTTGATATTCTAAAATAACCAAATTATTTTGATAAGTTAAAATGATATATTGTATATATTTATTTGCTGAATACAAATGGACATAATGCAGCCTTATGGGTTCCTTTGAACTAATCGCCTAGCTCAGACAACACACTGACTGGTCGATTGGTAGTTTTAAATTTACAGAGTGAAACAGGAGCAAACAAAGTTTATTTTATCTTTTAAAGAAGTTTTATATCAAACATCAAATCACAATACTTACAGAATTGCAATATCACAATAAATGTTGAATCGGCTAGGAAAAATCATTGTAATATCGAATCGGGAGGTCTGTGGCAATTTCCAGTCCTAAAAACCTTCCTTTTTGTTCAGTATTCTGATCGTGTGGCTTAAATCTTTAATTACCTGTAGGGATGTAAGAGGTAGAGCAGCTCTCAGGCCAGTGAGTGAATGAATGGCACTTAGAGAGATAATTATAGAGTGTGTGCACTAATGGCAGCCTGCAACGGACTGGTTTTACACTCCCAGTGTTTGATGTTTTCTCAATTGGATATGTCAGATCTTAATAGAAGGTGAGAGTTTGTCATGGATTTGGGAAATCTCTGCAAAAGCAATTGCAGTGGAAAAATTTGAATCGACCCAAGACTTATGGGTGCATACAGTAAGCCAGTCATATGAGCATCTTTTAATCACATTTACATTTATGCATTTGGCAGATGCTTTTATCCAAAGCAACTTACAGTGCACTTATTACAAGGACAAGTCCCTTTGAGCAACCTGGAGTTAAGTGCCTTGCTCAAGGACACAATGGAGGTGGCTGTGGGGATCGAACCAACAACCTTCTGATTAACAGTTATGTGCTTTATCCCACTACGCCACCATCACTCCACATCCACCTGTTTGAATGGTAGTATTTTATTCAGAAAGCCAAATCCTGTGCTGAATATGCTGTGTTTACATAAATGTGTCCTTATTTGTTTTGCGTATTTATTCATATATATTCTTTATTAATGCATACAAGTTTCTGTAAAATTACAAAGACGTTCTTGCACAATATCATGTCAGTAGGAATAAACGGAACACTTCAAGAGAAAAATTAACAAGTGCATCAGAAATCTACCACCACTGCCATCAGGGACATCGGTTTGTGAAATGGAGACCTATAAATTCATTCCCATTACAAGGGTGCTTCTGAAAAATTTAAGCATCTCTCGTTGCTTTTCAAAACCTCTCAAAAATAGATGGAATTCATTATGGCACATTTACAGGCGTTTAAAATGCGGTGCTTTTCACCTCAAGCAAATAATTACATGCACATCTGGGACATTGATGTGAGGTGAATCTTCAATCCAATCGCATGGGTTTTGTTTGTGTCTCTTTTTAAACTCGAAAATAAACATAAAGAGGCCACAAAGCTTGCTGTTTCAGAAAGACAATATGCCAAACAGTAACATTAAGAATCATAGCCCAGTTTATGGAGGACAACTTCGAAGGCTCATGAACAAGAGCTTCTGTGAGCTCCTTCAGAAGCCTGTGGTTTCTTGGCACATCAATAAAGGTGCTGTTTCCATTTTTGGTAATCTCCACCCACCCCCTGTCCCTCCTCTACCCATCTTTCAATAACCCACATAGGAAGTGTGGAGGATGGGATTAAACTTCAGAAACAGCCCTTAATTAAATGCAATCAAATGAACATAGAAAAGTGATGGAATGCATGGGGTAGGCATGGGCTGTTTCTATAGGTTATTAAGATTTCGATTAAATGTCCTGTTGATGCTACTGCTTGGCAACTTAAAAGTTGACTTGACTTTAAACCCAGCAAAGCGTTTTTAATATATTGCATAATGCTGCATTTTGGTTGTGTGATGCAATAAAACAACAAACTTTAAAAACTATTTCTTCAGGCTAAGTCCAAATGAATCCAGATACATTTGAAAACAATCTCCTTCAACACTGCTGTTTTCATGCATTTTCCAAAAGTTGCTCATCCATGCTTAAACTTATGAAAACTCTTAAATCCCCTTAAAGTGCGAGCAAAAAATTGTCAGTCTGAAATGCAGTCGTAAAGGAATTCAATGTGAAGGTTGTACAAGGTAACATTTATCTTTACATAGCTATCAAAGTGGAGAGCAGGCACAGCAATGCCACTACAACATAGGCTGCTATCTTTATTATTTTGGGTTGAATGGATCACATGACTGCGTCACATGGCAACAAATACATCATCGTTTTAATGTCTTTAATATGTATCCATTGGGGAGAAGTATAGGTCTCTGTGGAACAAATATGGGGGTTTCCCAATCTGTGGGCTTTTTCAAACCGTGATGAGCATTTCTCAACTATCCAATGAAAGTAAGCAAATGCAATATAGTAATCAGTGGGCGTTTCCAAACCAGGATGGGTTTCTCATCTATCCAATAAAAGTAGGGGTTCTCAGTGTAGGAAATCAGGTAAAGCGATTGAAAAACACCCATTCCAATTTGAAAACGGCCATTGATTGGGAAACACAAGTCGCACTTAAAATTGAATTTCGAAAAGCTCAATTTTCACTGTCAAAACCGCCAACTCAGTGTGGACGGAAGTCCAAAACGTAGAGAAAAACATGCATTTTCAAACTAAAACAAAATAGTGTGGATGTGGCCTCAGTGAGTGGACATCGATTCTGTTCATCGATTACTTTCTGTTTCTGTGGGGTTGCACTAGGTAACTCTGCCCACAGTAAAATCGCATTGTTCCAAGATTTCGCACCAAATAACTTTGTATTAAATATTAAGTTCTGATTGGCCGTAAATGTATTCGGTCAGGCACATTTTCACTGTCAGTGTGGATAGACAAATTACTGTAAACATGTCACCCAGCACTTTGTTAAAACATGCTGTTGCCATTTTAGTTACATCATCACATCACTTTTTCCTTGAGGCAAGAGCATCTTGTCTTAAATCTTGAGATGATTAGTTGTGTTCCCGCACCTCCAACTCCTTCGTGGAAAGTACATACAGGAACAGCATCATTATTTGTCACATGTTCCCATTTGAATCAATAAGTAATGTTCCTTATTAACATTTCCACAATGGAAGAATATTCCTGACTGAATTCTCCAGCAAATCAAGTGTGCGAACAGACAAGAAATTGAGAAGATAAAAGACAGAAGCCCAGCTTTGGTCTAATGATCAATAGAATATGCTTTCTACATTTCTCCTTGTCATCCTGCAGCAGAGAAAAAGAATGGAGTTTTGTTGTTCTGTACTCTCTGTTGAATATAATTATATTTATTTGTCCCAAGTGAATGGACAGAGCGTATTGGCATCATAATAATTAGATTTTTTTAAACTCTTTGTAGATCACTCTTCGACTGTATTTTTTGGAAAACATTTCAGAAGTTTTGTATTATCTGCTCAAAGTAGAATGAGGCACTTTTGACAACTTTGAAACTGTTTCATCCATATTAAAACATTTATCACTTAAATAAATATATGATCATGGCTTTGATCAAATTTCAAGTGGATTTTGATATAAGATTGTAATTTTGGCAGTCTGCAGAGGCAGCCTACAAAGGATAACTGACATAGGCACAGAGAATATGAGGAGATTACATCCAAAAAACTTACAAGATTTACAAGACTAGTAACAAGACACCTGGGACAAATCAACAAGGGAAAGAGAAAACAAGTGCAGTTCTTCTAAATAAAAGTTACAAGAGAACATTGCTTCCTCTACTGGACGCTAGGTAACATCCCATTGTAAAACAGTTCACGCTCATGGGCAAGGAAGAGGCGAGAAACCGGCTTGACATACAAATAAAGGTTTAACCTGCTGCGGTCTGCCAGCAGGTCATCCCCATCAACCTGGACGAGGGAGGGGGCAAGGGGAGGGAAACAACAAACAATTAAAATATGGGGGGGGTACTCTTATAACCATCCCTCCTGTCAATCCATTAAATTTTTTAAAATATGACAAAAACCCACTACAATTTTAAAAAAGAGGGAAAAGGCCAACACAGAGCGGCAGTGAGAGAGAGAGGAGAGTGATAAAAAAATTAAAATAAAAAACTACTCGCCGGTTCTCCGATACGCCGTAGCTTGTTCCTCAGCCACTCCTCCACCCTCTACTGAACGGCAGCCACGCCTCTCCGGACGGATCAGAGGTAGCTCTCCAGCCCCTGGCGGATGGAACGCCCTGCTGCATTCTCGGGGATCGGAAGGGGCCTCCCCCGCCCCTGGCAGCGGTTTTTGAAATGTAACATTTCAACACTCTTAACAATAAGTATGTGAGTAAAGAAAAATAAGTGAGCAATTAATGAGACACAAAAACATTTAAAGATATTTTAATGTATTATATATAAATAGAATTATATGTTAAAGCTATATCCTAGGGGGCAGAAAGAACCCCTAAATGAATAATCCAAAATGCCCTCAACTACAAGAAGAAAAGATAACAGAAATGCAGTTTAATGAATAATATTTGGTGTTATATGTCTCTTAGTGGTAAAATGAGAACTGTATCCACTTTGTGATTGATGTAGACGAAAAAACTGCCTCATCCTGCATTACTTACATTTTTTAGGATGGAGGAGGCTGTACCCCTTTTGTTTTTACTTCTCAGTGCTGTGGGGCATTTCAAGCTGATACATGCCTTTTTATGTCTTGACTTTACTGACGACTTGAAAGTGAATTCATGATTTCATTTAATATTCAGCAGGAATACATTAGTGTCACAACAGGGCTGGGCTGCTGGCAAACACATTCATGTCTCTGCTGCAGCAAGCAACAGAAGATTATATAAATGCAAACTTCCCAAAGACAGATTTCAGAGGCACTGAAAGTTTTGAGGGACTAAACGGGAAAACTAGAAGTTGTTTGGCTGCATCTTCAGCATTTGGTCTTTTTGATGATTTGGCATGGTGGATACATATAAAAAGAACATCTAGGTTACTGTTGTAACCTCCATTCCCTGATGGAGGGAACGAGACGTTGTGTTGAAGAAGCAACACTAGGGGTCTCTCTTGAGAGCCTTATGCATCTCTGAACTTTGATAAAAGGCCAATGAGAAATTGGCAGACAGAATTTGCATGTCCCACTCCCGGACATACGGGTATAAAGGGGGGGAAATGCATCTGTTCATTCGGGATTTGTCTGTGCAGCCGACAATGAGGTTCAGCCACAACAGTGGCTTGGTTTAGCAACGTGGCCGGGAGGACACAATGTCTCGTTCCCTCCATCAGGGCGTTGCTACAAATACGGCAACAGGGGGTCAGTGAGGACTGCCCAAGGGAGATGAGGGTCTGCTCGCAAGAGGACCGTACCGCAGAAAATACACAAAGGGGGATAAGTCCACATGGGGGCCCGACCTGTGGAGCACTTATTCCAGTACAGGGTATTTCCATCCACTGCGTCGTTGTGGGCCGCGATAGCGGCAACATACACCTTCAAGGTGGAGGGGGACAGCCTCCCCTCCAACCTCTACTGCAGAAATGAGAGCACTGACCCGACTGCGCACATCTGTGGGTCTTCAGCCCGGGAAGAACACCAATTTGCGAACAAGCGCCATTTCAGTTTGTAAAGTTGCCTGGTAGAGGGAGCTCTGGCTTGCTTGATCGTGTCTACAACAGCAGGTGGTAGGCCAATTAGATCTTCTGCATCCCATCGAGGGGCCAGACGTGGAGGTTCCAGAGGTCTGGGCGCAGATGACAGAGAGTGCCCCGTCCCTGAGAAAGAAGGTCATTCCTCAGGGGAATTCGCCAAGGAGGGGCTGTCGCGAGGAGCACAAGATCCAAGAACCAAGTCCAAGAGAGCCAGTAAGGGGCCACCAGAGTGACTTGTTCCTCATCCTTCTTGACCTTGCATAGCACCTGTGCAAGAAGGCTCACTGGGGGAAATGCACACTTGCGCAGCCCTGTGGGCCAGCTGTGTGCCAGCTCGTCTGTCCTGAGAGGAGCCTCCGTTCAGGCATACCAGAGCTGGCAGTGGGAGGTCTCTCTGGAGGCAAATAGGTCTATCTGTGCCTTGCAGAACCATTCCCAAATCAGCTCAACCGACTCGGGGTGAAGCCTCCACTCTCTGCTGGGCGAACACTGTCGCAGTAGGATTCTCCTCCCGGCCCAACAGTGGGGGACGGAGTGGTCTGCTTACCAGCTCCGGAGAAAACGTCTCGGTCTCTGGGTCATCCTACTCAGGAAGGACACTTGGGAGCCTTCCGGGTCCTAGAGAGGGTTCGTGAGACGGGGGGCGTGCGCTTCCTGCGGGGCACTCAACGCTGGGGCTGAGAGCTGGGCCCAGGGTGAGGTGGAGCTGCACGTTTTTTGGAAGCTGCAGCAGGACGCCCTCGGTGGGCTTGCAAGGCAGAATCTGGTGGCGCTGTAGGCTTTGGAGGTCAGTGAGGATGTCACCCTACAGGCCCTGGAGGGCAGCACCGGGCAAACCCGCCAGGTGGTGGCATTTTCAGGACACAGGTGTATCGCAACCGCCCTATCCACCTGGGGGACCGCCATGTACCTGTGGCCGTCGAGGGTGTGAGAGTGGATGAGTGAGATGATCGATTACGGGCAGTGAAAGGTGCCCTCCACGAGCCCCAAGGAACCAATCATCCAGCCGCGAAGGCGTGCCGGTCTGAAGGTGGCAGCCCAATCGAGTCTTCCGCGTCAGATGCCGGAACACTCTCTGATGCAGCAGCGAGCTCATCATCCAGCTCAGGGGGCTCAAGAGGATAGGCAGACTGGCTGTGAGGCGAGCCGCTGTCACCCCAAGACCGGGTGGAAGTCAACGAGCATTTCGGGGGGGGTGTGGTTCGTAGGGACGTACCCAGCGAAACCGACCCCGCTGCCATCCCCAAATCACCTCCATCACCAGCCGGGACGTCCTCAATCCCATGGGAAGAAGGAGCGACACGGGGGGTGGCTGGAGTGGCGTTCCCTCTTAGGAAGGAAAGCCGCAACCGCAACTTTGCCATGGTAAGGTTCTTGCAGTGAGAACACGAACCATCCACAAACACGGCCTCAGTGTGAACGCGGCCCAGACACACGAGGCTGCACCTGTGACCGTCAGGAGTGGAGAGAACTCGACCGCATCCAGGAACTACACAGGGGCAGAAAGGCATCTTTATAAATCCACGTCCTGAAAAGGATGTTCAACACTGCTCTTTTAGAGAAAATTTCTCTTTTAATAGCGCTGTCGAAGCACCTAGGGGGAAAGCTGTAGATCCAACAGTATACGATCAGAGATGATAGGAAACAGACTGTGAATCGCAGCTCGTTGCTCACACAACCGGTCGACTCCGAAGAAAATTTCTGAATGAACAGACACATTTCCCCCCTTTATCCCCATATATCTTGGAGCGGGACATGCAAATTCTGTCTGCCAATTTCTCATTGGCCTTTTCTCAAAGTTCAGAGATGCAAAAGGCTCTCAAGAGAGACCCCTAGTGTCGCTTCTTCGACACAACGTCAAAGTGAGCGACAGACAGGGAACTACATTTTTCTAGTCTGAAGAAAATGTGACTTAAATCTTCTGTTTATGCATAGTAGCACATTACATTTGAGCATGCTTAATACCTTAAATAACTAGCAGTTGTTTGGGACAGATTGGTTATATAAATGTTTTGAATGTGTATTTATATTTTATATTTGTACATTTACTGAAAAAACGTGAAGTGAGTTGTGCTTGTTTATGCAAAACTTGCTGACATGATGCTGTGGTTGTTATGCAGATGCTAAGGTGTTCTGAGTAGTATTTAGCATGGTGTTAGGGCATTGCTAGGTGGTTGTATGGGTGTTCTGGGTAGTTGCTACATGGTCGCTTACTGGCCGAAGTCAAAAAGATACCACCCTCAAATTCGGGACATTCTGGTCCCGAAAAGAGTGTGTTGCCCCACTGAAAAATATTATTTTCAAGACAAGTATTTTTGTCTTGTTTTCCTGTAAAATGATCTAAATATTCTTAAAACGTGATTTATTTACACGTCAAGCAAAATTTTAAGCTTGTTTTAAGATATATCTGACTAAATTTTGTGAACTTTAGACTAAAAACAAGAAACAAAATCTGCCAATGGGGTAAGCAAAATAAACTTGTTTTCTCTTTAAATTAAGTTTGTTTTTCTTACACCGAACAGAATTGCAAAAATCAAAGTTTTCAAAACAACTTTCTGAATACGCCCCTGTCCGCCTTTGGTCAAACAAAGAAATAGTCTAACCCCAACTTATTCCATTGGTTGAGTAACACTGTTGGGGTGTGTCTAAGTGGGTCGTGACAATAAACAGAGCCATTTTCACTGCGCCACAGAAACTCAGTGATTACAGTTTTTGAGAAAATTAATGGCTTACTAGTTGTCTCTGCCTTAGCAAACACCATTAATAGTTTTCTCTGATTTAGACTAAAAAGGTCTGCATTCAGGTCAACATCTTGGCATGACGAGCTATACTCTATGTAGCTCTTCTTGACATTAAATTTGTACTTCAAAAGAAGCGGTTTGTTATCTTGGTAACTAAGATGCACAATTATGCATTTTTTTTTAGGGCTTGAAAGAGTTGAATTTAGAGCATGCTCTGAAAAAACATTACCATTAATGAGGCGCATTTATAATTCACGCCAGAAAATGTAAATCTGCACATTGTGATGATATCTCAATGTAAATTATTTAGAGGGCTTTTATGATTGCCTCTCTTTTAGACAATCTCATTGTCTGTATTAAAAATTAGCAGAAAGGGGAATTTGATTATCTGCGTGTTTGCGTGAGTTTAATGGTTCATTCGATTCCATGTGTTCCTTTTCCATAAAAAAAAGTGATTTTAGGAGAATATCTCAGCTCTGTGTGTCCGTACAATGCAATTGAATAGTGGCCAGAACCATGAAGCTCCAAAAATCACAAAACGGCTGCGCAAGAACTAAGTGGGCAATGGAGGAATCAGGAGAAAGCGAACAGTTGAGGTGAGTATTTATTTCCTCCACACAATCAGGTCAAACAGAAAAATGTCTCTCAATGACCAACTCAAACAGGGCTCATGGAACTATAAAATGCAGTCTCTGTATATCGCTGCCAGTCCTTCAGACATCAGATCTTTTGCCACTCTCTCTCTCCCACTCTGACACTCTGGCGACGTGCCTTATCAGGTCTCCCTCCGCCATCACTATAATGAGACACAGGTGTTAGAGTAATTACAGCCCAGGTGACAAGCTTACTGCTTTCCCTCTCCCGCAGACAGACACATGACCACACCCCCATGCCACAATGGCGAATAAAAGTAATATATAGTGACTCATCTATGTGTTTAGAAGCATCAATATTTCATAAATATTTACTATAAAAAGCAGTATTATGCATGTGCTAAGGTGTTCTGAGTGGTTTTTCATGCGGTGCTATGCATGTGCTAAGGTGTTCTGAGTGGTTTTTAGCGCATTAGTATGTATGTGCTAAGGTGTATCTCCACTTTCACTTTTTGCAAAAGAGTTGTCACTATGGTTTGCTATGGTGTTCTAAGTGGTTTTTAGCTTGTTGCTAGCTATGTGTTTACTAAGGTGTTCTGAGAGGTTTTTGGCGTGTTGCTATGCATGTGCTAAGCTAAGGTGTTCTGAATGGTTTTTAGCATGTTGCTAAGCATGTGCTTAGGTGTTCAGAGTATTTTTTAGCATGTTGCTATTCATGTGCTAAGATGTTCTGAGTGGTTTTTAGCACGGGGCTATGCATGTGCTAAGGTGTTTTGAGTGGCTAAGGTGTGCTGAGTGTTATTTAGTGCTTTGCTATGAATGTGCTAAGGTGTTCTGAGTGTTTTTTAGTGCATTGCAAAGCATGTGCTAAGGTGTTCCGAGTGGTTTTTAGCATGGTGCTATGCATGTGCTTAGGTGTTCTGAGTGTTTTTTAGCGCATTGCTATGCATGTGCTAAGTTGTTCTGAGTATTTTTAGTGCATTACTATGTATGTGCTATGGTGTTCTAAATGGTTTTTAGCACAGTGCTATGCATGTGCTAAGGTGTTCTGAGTCGTTTTTAGAGTGGTACTATGGATGTGCTAAGGTGTTCTGCGTTGTTTTTAGCACTGTGCTATACATGTGCTAAGGTGTTCTGAGTGGTTTTTAGTGCATTACTATGTATGTGCTAAGGTGTACTGAGTATTTTTAGTGCATTACTATGTATGTGCTATGGTGTTCTAAGGGGTTTTTAGAGTGGTACTATGGATGTGCTAAGGTGTTCTGCGTTGTTTTTAGCGCTGTGCTATACATGTGCTAAGCAGGGTTTCCGTTGTCCGGTAATTACCGGACATTGGCCGGGAAAAAAATGAAATGTCCGACTAAATTAAATCTCTCCGGTCAAATTGTCCGTTTAAAATTGCCTAATAATCCTGCCCCCCTAACACAATCTGAATTTGAGAATAAGCCTAAAATGTATCCAGAGTGGACCAAGCTCGCCAAGATAGCCTGTGTAATCCCGGTCTCAAGTGTTCCTGCAGAGAGGGGGTTCTCCCTGCAGAATCGGATCAAGACGAAGCAGCGAAGTCGCCTTGCGGAGAACAAGGTTACGCGGCTTATGCGCATTGCAAGTTGTGGAGAGACACTGGGAAGTTTTGATTTTAAGTCGGCAGCTGCACAATTCAGCACTGCAAAACAGCGTAAAAAGCAGCCTAAAATGACACGAGACAATGTTATAGGCCTAGTCATTTGTTTGTTCCAGTTCATTTGACAAGGAGTCAATTCACGGTGGCCAACTTAAATGTTACCAGCTAAATGAGACATACTGAGAGTGTAATTAAGTTCGCTTGAGTAAAAACAATAGGCTACTATTCAGATATTTTATGTGGGGAAGGGGGATTGGTGTGTTAAACAATGAATGTGAAACACCAATTGGACGCTCATGTTTTTTTTTCCGTCTATTTGAAAGTTAGGCTAATAAACATGTTGCATTCTATACGGCCTGATTATGTCATTTTTTAAGTTACATAGCCTGCCTCCAGTTTTCCTCAACTTGACTAATTAAGAGGCGATATTTGACCGGCATATCATCAAAATGTCCATAAAACGAAACCTCTGCCGGTCACTTTGACCGGCACCATTTTTTTCTAGTGGAAACTCTGGTGCTAAGGTGTTCTGAGTGGTTTTTAGTGCATTGCTATGTATGTGCTAAGGTGTACTGAGTGGTTAGCGCATTGTATACATGTGCTAAGGTGTTCTCGGTGGTGAAGGAACAGTGTGTGTGTTAGGAATTAAATTAAACTGTCCATATTCTATGCATTATTATGTAGGGAAATTTATAATGGAATTAGTCACGTTCGACAAACATTATACAACCATTATACGACAAGAAAGATAAATGACAAATAATTAGATTATTCTCCACCAAATCGTAATACAACGTCTCGTTGTATCCGCTCACAATTTATATTGTAAGGAATAAACTTTAATAAGGGAATTATTATTAATTCACTTATTGGAGTAATATTATTCTCATGTCTTATTGAAAATAATATCACACACATATTTAGGAATGAGCTTTGAAGCAAGATCTTTCAAAATCATGGGAAGAGATTATTTATCAAAATATACCACAGTCAAATTAACTTTGAATACATACAATACTTTATTGCTAATCTAAACATAAAAACTAATCTAACACATAAACTCAGCAAAAAAAGAAAGGTCCCTTTTTCAGGACACATTATTTTAAAGATAATTTTGTAATAATCCAAATAACTATTGTTATTGTATTTGGTTTGTCCTCTTTTTGCTTTAATGGACTCAAGCTGCCAAATTTGTGTAAACGTCACAAATGTGATAATACATACATTTAAATATTTCTTGATTATTATATCATAATATTTCTTCATTCTGTATTTCCTAAAATCCTAATCCTAAAACAGCTGGTAAGCAGACCACTCCGTCTCCCGGTGGAGGGCCGGGAGGAGAATCCTTGTTTGAATTTATTTCACAGTCTCAATAAAATAACTATTTCCTTTGTCTCTGGGTCACCTGGCCCGCAAATGCCTTTCTCATGGCACTCTGCCACCACACCTCAACAGTCCCGGCATGCTGGAGGCGGACCCCCCGCCTTTAGCCCCACGAATGTTCCCCATCCCGCCGGTTCTTATAAGTCTAGAGGACGCTAACTTGTCCCCTGCCGGGTGTGCGGAGCAAGGTAAGTGCTTTGAGTCTTTTCTCAGCACCAAAGCTTCGGGACACACCTTTGCCTCCCAATGCTGTACTACCTGCTGCGAAGTACGTAAAAAATGATCATCCCGTTAGTGCCCCTAGCACGGAGCTTGGATGTGTGGCTTTCACTTTCCAACCCGTCACGCTGTCTGGCCAGGACCATCTGACTCACTTACGCAATACAGCAAGTCTTTGGGTAAGCACGACTTGATTATCAGGTTCCTAAGTGGCGCCCGGAGGTTAAATCCCGGCCAAGCCTGTTCCCCTCCTGGGATCTCTCAGTGGTCCTCTCGGGCCTTCAGAGACCCCCCCCTTCGAGCCGCTAGAATCAGTTGGACTCAGGACCATCTCCCTAAAAATGACCCTGCTGATCACGCTCGCCTCCATCAAGAGGGTCGGGGACCTGCAAGCGTTCTCTGTCAGCGACACTTGCCCGGAGTTCGGTCCGGCAGACACACATGTGATCCTAAGACCACGTCCGGGCTACGTGCCCAAGGTTCTTACCACACACTTCAGAGACCAGGTAGTGAACCTGCAAGAGCTGCCCCGGGAGGAGGCAGGCCTAGCCCCTTCTTTGCTGTGTCCGGTACGTGCTTTGCATACCTACTTGGACCGCACGCAGAGCTTTAGACGTTCTGAGCAGCTCTTTGTCTGCTTTGGTGGGGAGCGGAAAGGGAACGCTGTCTCCAAACAGAGGCTCTCCCACTGGGTGGTGGACGCCATTTCATTGGCCTATCGCACCCAGGCCGTGCCTCCCCCCCCTTGGTCCGAGCACACTCAACAAGGAGTGTTGCGTCCTCATGGGCACTGGCCAGAGGCACCTCCCTGGCAGACATATGCGGAGCAGCGGGTTGGGCAACACCTAATACCTTTTCGAGATTTTACAATCTCAGTGTTGAGTCAGTTTTTCAGTAGAACTCGGTAACACTCTGACGGACTGACCGGGTGGATCGCTTGCACCTAGCGCCCTTTCCCTCGGTTGAGGTAAAACTGTGCGTTTTTTCTCCCAGGTGATCCCACTCACTCGGCTCCCTGGATGACTCCTCCCTAGACCTCTGGGTCTGCAATTCAGCGGTGGAATTCGCCAACCCAATCCACTGCGTGTACTCAGGTTTACCCTGTACTGGAATAGGTGCTCCACAGGTCAGGGCTCCTACGTGGACTTCCCCCCCGTGTGTATTTTCCGCGGTATGGTCCCCTTACGAGCGGACCCGCGTCTCCCTTGGGCAGTTCCCACTGCCACCCTGTCGCCGTGTCTGTAGCAACTCCTCCCTCCGAAGAGGCGGGATCTACCACCACGTCACTTCCCACATGTGACCTAAAAGCCCATGTGGTGTATGTCACCACTCTTACCTCCCCCTCTCTGGGCAGGAGTGATCTCCGCATGGTCTTTTCCCCCTGAAAGAATAGGAAACTGGGTAAGACCCCCTCCACCGATGCATTGACTCTATGTGAGAAACATAGAGAGAAAAGAGGCCCGGCTAGGCTCGGCCCATTCCCAGGTTGGTAAGCATCGCCTTGTTCCCCTGTCTAGGGTAATTATAAGGATTCCGACGACTTTATGGGGCATTGGGGAAGGGTACATGCAGTCTGATACAACTGGTCATTTTGGCACGTCAAGTACCTGCTCGCTGCTGTGTCAGCAGAACACATACACGGCTCAGAGCATGGCATGATTTAAATTGGACCCCTAGTGTCGCTTCTTCGACACAACGTCTCGTTTCCTTCATCAGGGAACGGAGGTTACATCCGTAACCTAGACGTTTTCAATATTGTTTCAGACTTTTGAACCCCTGACTGAGTGTAAATAAATAACAAAAAATACACTTGTTTTTTGAATGACCAGGTATTACTGACTCAATCTGTATAAGGACGTCTCTTTCCATGCTCAGACTCTGTGTGCAATATAAGTGTATAGATCAATTCCTCTCCACTATCTCTATACTATAGCCCAGCTCAGTAAGTTCACTCTGTGTGATGGGGATTAATTGATGCAACTCAAAGTGCCTATCCCCACTCTCTACAGCCCCGCGAAAACTAATAGACAAGCGAGGGACAAATTGGTATGGATTAGGCTAATGAGATCCAAAAGCTCATTCGCTGTGTCAGGGGGGCTCTGTGTCAAGACCCAGACTCACGTAAAGTCAGAGGAGCAGCGATATCTTCCTGCAACACCACAGGACCTGGATTTGCCCCGCTAGTTCCCTTAGGGATTTAACTTAGTTTTATCGCTGTAATATTTTAGGCTAATCTTTTGTCACTAAGAAGCTTTATTAGGTGACTGACCTCAATTTTGGATTGATGGAGTTTTCTGGCCCATGTTAGACATTTATTTGGGGATTTTTTGATGGTTTCCATACAAAGTCAAAGCAAAATGCCTTTTATGCTATTAAAGACACTTGCCAAAGAAAGGATTGTTGACAATGGAGTCTCTATTCAGTATAAACTTTTTCTTTACACAATAGTAGAGTTATTTCAATATCAAATTTTCTGTACTAAGTGGTGCTTGCCCAATCAAACCTCCTTTCTGCAGTTTCTAAGGTGTTCTGTGTAGTTTTTTATTGTGACGCTATGCATTTGCTTGGGTATTTGGAGTGGTTTTTAGCATGTTGCTTTACATTTGTATGTATTGTATGCCTTTTGGACCATCAGACAGACAGTAGACTGATGGCACCCATTCACTTGCATTGTCTGGACATAGAGAACAGAAATATGCTTCTAAAAATCTTAATTTTGGTTCAAAGAAGGAAAGTCATACACATCTGGAGAAACCATTTAAGTATACTGGCTAGGCATTTGCAAATGTAATCTGAGTGTTTTTTAGAGCATTGCTAGATATGCTAGCTGTGTGCTTTTTAGCTAAGGTGCTCTGATTGGTTTTTAGTAGGAATGCACCAATCCGATACCTGGATCGGTATCGGCTCCAATACTGAAGCTTTTAGATGGATAGGTTATCGAAATCCGATCCTGTGTGCTAGTCATGTTCTTCAATATCAATCTCCAAAAATGACATAAAAGAACTGTTAAAACAAACGGTAGTTCATATGTAGTTCATATGACTCATTACATTTTATTCAAAGCCACTTGAAGACGTGCGATTGCTCTGTGAATCACAAAAGGCTGTTTAATAAGTAAATATATAACATGCACGCACAGATCCAGCGTGTCAGTGAATGGCGCTGCTCTGTTTACACACACACACACATTCACAGCTATTTTTAGCCTTCATGCAGTGTCCAACATTTGAGCGATAATCAAGAACAGCATCTCAGATGTAGATGCTCAATGGTTTGCTTCACTTATAATATACATTTAGAATGGCAGTGGAGCTGCTTTTTCTTTTTTCTTTTCTTTTTTTTCCCAGAATTTGAATAAGAAGTGAACCTATTGTGAACTTGCCTACAAACAAACACACTTACAGGACTTACAGAGTTCAGAATGTCAAAATAAAAGCGTGAGGGTTTAAAAGTTAAAGGTATTATAATATATTATTATTTGTTTACTAATGAGTAAATTTGTAATGTTTACTAAGTTGAATGGGTTCCAAAATGAAAAGTGAGATAATATCTTGCAACTAAATTGTACAAAAAAGAGATCTGAAACCTTTAAAGTCCAGATACAAATTGAATTAAAAAAATTATATATATATATATATATATATATATATATATATATATATATATTATTCCAATATCAGAATCGGATCGGAAGAGAAAAAGTGGTATCGGTGCATCCCTAGTTTTTAGCGTGTTGTTATGCATTTGCTAAGGTGCTCTGATTAGCCTTTATCACATTGCTATGCATTTGGTAAGGTGCTCTGATTGGCTTTTAGCATGTTGCTATGTGTTTGCTAAGGTGCTCTGATTAGCCTTTAGCACGTTGTTATGCAATTGCTAAGGTGCTCCGATTAGCCTTTAGTACATTTCTATGCATTTGCTAAGGTGCTCTGATTGGTTTTTAGCGCATTGTTATAAGTTTGCAAAGGTGCTCTTATTCGTTTTTAGCATGTTGTATGCATTTGCTACAGTTCTCTGGCGTTCATCAATAATTTGGTATTCTAATATTTAAGTTCATAAAAAACAAATATTCTAATATTCTATTATTTAAATGAAGGTAATTAATGAGAAAGAGATGTTGCAAAATAATTTTTTTAGTCATAAACGTTAAATCACCATTAAAAGAAATACAAGCTTCTAATTATATCAAAAACGTCTAGGTTAATGTTGTAACGTCCGTTCCCTGATGGAGGGAATGAGAGATTGTGTTGAAGAAGCGACACTAGGGGTCGCTCTTGAGAGCCTTATGCATCTCTGAACTTTGAGAAAAGGCCAATGAGAAATTGGCAGACAGAATTTACATGTCCCGCCCCCGGACATACAGGTATAAAGGGAGGGAAATGCGTCTGTTCATTCAGGATTTGTCTGAGGAGCCGACAATGAGGTTCGGCCACAATAGTGGCTCAGTTTAGCAACGTGACTTGAGTTGCTGCTGGCTCCAAAGGAGGAGACGATGGCCAAGTTGTGACATGTCACGGGAGCGTACGCCACCTTGGCGATTTATGTACACTACCGTGGTGGTGCAGTCTGATTGGATCAAGACGTGTTTGCCCCGAACTAGCAGGAGAAACCTCCGCTGGGCAAGAATTATAGCCAACAACTCTAGGCAATTGATGTGCCAACGCAGCGAGGGCCCTTTCCAACGGCCCACGGCAGCGTGCCCATTGCACACGGCACACCAACCCTGTTTGGAAGCGTCTGTGGTGATCAGGATGTGTCGGGACACCTGCTGCAAAGGGACTCCTGCCCGTAAAAAACAGAGGTCTGTCCAGGGTTTGAAAGTTTGGCAGCAGGCGGGGGTGATAAACACACGGTGTGTGCCGCGGCTCCATGCTCGTCTCGGGACACAGGTCTGGAGCCAGTGCTGGAGTGGTCTCATATGCATCAACCCCAGTGCCTGCGGAGGATGCCGTATGCCACAGGAGCTTTTGGAAATGTTTTAGGGGGACCCATGTGCCTGGCCTGAACAAGGTGAGGCATTTCAGCACTGACTGCGCATGCTCTTTGGTGAGGCATGCTGACATTGAGACCGAGTCTAACTCGATGCTCTGAACCGGGGCGAGCGTACTCTTTTCCCAGTTGACCTGAAGCCCTAAATGGCTGAGGTGCCTGAGCACCTGGTCCCTGTGAGCGCATAATAACTCTCAAGAGTGGGCCAGAATGAGCCAGTCGTCAAGGTAGATTTTGCGAATGCCTGCTTCTCGAAGCTGGGCGAGGGCTGCCTCTGCGACCTTCGTAAAGACATGATTGGACAGGGACATGCTGAAGGGGAGGACTTTCTACTGATACACTTGGTCGTGGAACGCAAACCGTAGAAAGGGTCAATTTTGAGGCAAGATTGAGACGTGGAAGTATGCGTCCTTTATGTCTACCACTGTGAACCAATCTAGATGCCTGATGCAAGTTAGGATGTGTCTTTGCGTGAGCATTTTGAACAGGAGTTTGTGCAAGGCCCAATTGAAAACTCGCAAGTCCAAGATCGGTCATAAGCCACCACCTTTTTGGGTACGATGAAGTAAGGGCTGTAGAAACCCTTCTTCATCTCGGCTGAAGGGACAGGCTCTATCGCGTGTTTGAGTAAGAGAATCGCGATTTCCGTGAGCAGGGATTTGGCATCTTCACCGTGCACTGCGGTAAAGCGGACGCCCACGAAGGGGGAAGGAGGCCTGGCAAACTGAAATGTGTAACTGAGTCAGATGGTCCTGGCAAGCCAACGTGACGGATTGGGAAGTGAAAGCCATGTGTCCAAGCTCCATGCTAGGGGCACTAAGGGGACGATTACTTTTGACTTACCCGGCGGGGCTTCACAGCGGGGCGGAGCAGGTAAAACTGGGAGATGGGCACGTTGAGAAAGCGTACTTTGTCCGCTTCGCGAATCTCGACCAGGTTCAGCCACAGATGACGTTCCTGGACCACTAGGGTGGCCATAGCCTGCCCGAGTGACCGCGCTGTGACCTTCGTGGCCCTGAGGGCGAGGTCGGTCGCTGAGCGCAGTTCCTGCAGCACGTCGGGGTCAGGACTACCCAAGTGCAGATCTTTAAGTGCCTTGACCTGGTGGACTTGAAGGAGGGCCATGGCGTGCAAGGCAGAAGCGGCCTGTCCAGTGGCGCTGTAGGCTTTGTAGGTCAGTGAAGATGTCATCCTAAAGGCCCTGGAGGGGAGCACCTGCGATCCCGCCAAGTGGTGGCGTTTTCAGGACACAGGGGGGACCGTTGACCATTGAACGGTGCTCAGACCCGAGGAACCAATCATCCAGCCTCGAAGGGCTTTTTTTGTGTCCATATAAATGTACTGATAGGTACGATCAACGGTTTCCTCATCAAATGTGATCAACTTGTGTCCACACTCAACAGTGCCACCAAGTGCATTCTGTTATAGCTGCAGTTTTAGTTTGTGTGTTCAGGATTTAACATGCATCTCACTTTATATATGGCCAGCAAAGCAAAACTTTGTGAAATTCGAGTAGTACTTTTCAAATAGTTATTGCAGAACGAACACTCGAGTATTCGACTACTCGTGCACATCGTTAGTTTTTAGCGCATTGTTCTAAGTTTGCTAAGGTGCTCTGATTGTTTTTTTAACTCATGGTTATGCATTTGCTAAGGTGCTCTGATTAGTTTCAAAGACCCTTTCAATACAAGTCAGTCAGCTTTCCTTCTTGGGAACTCTCCCGGGCAGCTAAAGCCACATAAAAGTACAGCTCTGTAACTGTTAAAGGTTGGGTAAGAAGGAGGCAGGAACCTGCTGAACAGTAACGTAAGAATTATCTTTAATGATATAAGTTAACTTAAAACAACATAAAACATAAGGACAACGTGGCCGTGTGCTCCGGCTGCCCCTTATCTCGTTCTCCCTCTGATCAGCTGATTTAGCGCCGGCCGTTCTCCATCACGGCCTGGCCATGCCCTCGTCACAAGCTCCTATCTACTTGAAAGGAGAAAGACAGAAATCTCAAAAATGGTTTTAAGATTACGCACATAGAGTACAATGTTATCATATGTTATGCTTTTAGCTCAGATCATGGTAAAAAAATAAAAAAAAATGTATTTTTCAGGATGGTCCTGCTAATGCAAACGCGAATTCTCAAATTTGATTGACAGGCGATGTCTATGTCAAAAAGGTGATTGGCTGTTTTATCTGTAAAGCGGCACTTCTTTTTTCTACATCCGCTATATGAGATGTTTACATTTCTAACTTTCACCTGTCTCAGGCTAAATACTCTCTGGTGGATTTTAGCACATTACTTTTTGTCTGCAACTGTGTTCTGAGTGGTTTATCCCTCCTATTGCGTTCGGGTCATTTTTTAACCCGGAAGAGGAAGCTAATCATTTTTAAATACTACATAGTTTTTTGTATGGGAACCAAACTTTGCCTAGACTATCAAAATACACATACTGATTTTTTAAAATAAAAATATTGAAGAGATATTGAAGAGTAAATAAAATTGTTGAAGAGATATTGATATTTTTTTTTAACACCTTTTGCGTTTGTGGGTCAATTTTGACCCGGGCATCAATAGTTGCTTTACACATGATATTATGTATGATTTTTTTGTACATCTATGAATTAGATTTTAATTTCTTAACACTTGTCTTAGATTTAGCCTCTTTCCCATACTTTGTTGTCTCTCACTGGGATTGCATTTTGTTTACAAACATGCACACACACATACACATGCAGTCACACAGACACACACACAGACATGACAGATGTAACAAACATAACAAATAAACTAAATCAAAGGAACTACTGTCTAAAGGGAATGTGGCGAGTGTAAAACTTCATAAATTTTGCATTTGGTTAAAATTGGGATGACTAGCAGCTGCTTGCTTTATAGTGGTACAGATATGATCAGATGTGTGCTGCAGATCTCTTCTGGTTCTCTCATGACTGACGTGAATCTGGCACCACTTACTGTCGCATATGTAAATAACACCTGTCTGACATCAACACTGTGCTCTTTAAGCAAACGAGGTCAAACCATTAAAAGGGATGTTTCATTGCAGTGGCAACTGGAGAAATATTATAATTTTTGTGGAAATTCCAACATTCTTGTCACTTCAATGGAGAAAAGAAAAACAACATTACAGTTCAGTTCAATTTATACCTTCCTTCTGTGAAGATGCAGTGTTTTTCCAAAGTCCTGATACATAATTTAAAGAAGCATTTAAAGGTAAGACCCATATGAAAATCATGCCATTTAGGATAGATCCATTTAGTCATAAGTGTTCCCTAATTTTGCCATCAGAGTGTCTTTCGGTTGTTTTCATGGGAGTGGGAATAGAAGTGGAGAAACAACTGCTCCCCCCGGCAAACGGCCCGCATTCCAGTACAAGTGACACCTACTGTCGAAACTTTAGTGTGACTTCTCATTTCCATCTTAACTTCCGTTGAAACTCTAAAATGGTTCTCTGAAATGTGTTCATGTTGTATTGACAACTGTAATTGGGAGAGATTTTACACATGAATACCAAATTAATTGAAAATGTTAGTACGTTCTTAGGGGAAAAGTGCAATGGACAATTTATCTGATGTTGATACTTATTATAAATGTATTGTTAAGAAGTTCAAATGTATGTGTGAGGGAGAAATACTGGCAAATGTAACATTTGAAAACTAATAGAAAGTAGGATTAAAGTCAATCAAGACACACTAAAAAGGTGATTAATAATGAATAATAATAATAATAATAATAATAATAATAATAATAATAATAATGATGATGAAGCCTGTGATCTACCTATCGCTGTTGGAAGTTAATGAATGGTCATTGCCAATTTGTCTACATGCTAACTGCAATACATGAAAGAATTAAACTTTTAGTGTTTTTGAATCTGAGGTATATACTGTCAGATTATGTTTAATGTTAACCAAGGCATAATTCAGTGCATCTGTTCTAACTGTATTTGCTTCTGTAACAGATCACCTGATTTGGTTAAAAATCCAGAGTTGTTCTACATTTGAATATATTCTGTTTTCCTATTAAGGAGGCAGTGTCCCTGTTTTTCATGTTTTTTTATTATATATAATAATAGCTTCATCACTCATAACCAGGGCTGGCCTAGGAAGAGAAATCGGCTCGGGATTATACATGGCAACAGGCCCAAAAGTTGCTGGCATTTGCAGTTATTTTTTTTTAGAAATAATAAAATGTAGAAATACTTTGACATTACAAAATACACATTAACTACAGCAAACCCAGTGTGATACATCTTTTTTTACATGTATGAACAGTAAAATACATATTAATACTTACAATACAGATTTTATTATTATTATATGTATGATAATGTTTACTTGTGTATAACACCTGCACTTTACATGTTGCTACTATGACAGAACTTTCCCCTGTGGGAATTAATAAAGGATTTCAATCAATCAACATTGCTATTTACTTGAATGTTCTGGGTGGTTGCTTTCTGGCCCAAGTAAAAAGAGTCCACCCCCAAGTCTCTATGATATTCCTGCCCTTAGATATATGGATTGTGTCTATGTTTTTGCCAATTTTACAATATACCAGGTAAAAAAGTTTTATCACTTAGAAAGGTAATAGCACACATCGCCTGAGCAAGCTGTATGAATTGAGGTATCATCATGTTTGGAACACAAATAGTGTAGGATGAGTTATATGCCAAGTGTTAGGAGTTTTCTTAAATCCCTAACTGTAAGTATGAGCAATGGCAGTAGCCTGGTTTATATTGTCCTGAGTGATGATGTCTTTTTCCTCTCTCTCTGTTTCTCCAGGTCTGCTCATTGGTTCAGGATGTGCTCTGTATCCTCTTGGCTGGGACAGTGAGGAGGTCCGACAGACATGCGACAACAGCTCAGACCAGTTTGAACTCGGTATGTCTTCAAATCACTGTCACTCTATCTTCAAACATCTACTACTATCAACTACTGACAAAGTTCTTTGAAAAGACAAGTGACATTATGTCAGATATTTTCAAATCTGCCACCAGAACTGCATTGTGAACAATAGCACTCCCAAACTTCCCAAACAAATAATCTTGTCACACATCATAACGGCAACCATTTGTGTCTTGTTCTGTTGCTCTTTGAGTTTTTATAACTAGTACAACAAGAGTGCAGAGCTATCTGGGCCAACTGTAAAGTGATGGGCCATCGCTCAAAACTGTTTTACACTGCATTTTGGACTTTGGTGAATGCTTTGATGCTTTCTGAATGTTTGCTTAGTAATACAGAGAATCAACCCAGATTTTCTTGGATTTCATGTATTGCTTTATACTGTATGTGTAACAACAAAAAAAGAGATGTTTTAATGGATGTCGTGGTCCGTCTTTTCTTTACGTTGGCGGTGGATAGTGACTCTCTTTAAAGCTCAATAAAGGATCCAAAAGTGTCAAAAAAGTGTAAAAAAAAAGTAGGGCTGTCGATATTAATATGTAAATTTATATGGACCTTGATGTAAATCCTGTGATTTTTTTTTCAGAATTTTCTTACTATCTGAGCAATTCAAGCTTGATGTACCACCTTGATGCAGTAGGGGGCAGTCACCACCTGTACAGGCAACATGCCTCGTCAAACCATCAAGCAGGCAGTGTTAATCTCATCAACTAAATCACTGATGAAAACATTAGCTGACAATGGGTTTTTCTATTTCATCAATGATAATAAAGACGAGGCAAAAAAGGCACATCATGATGATAATTCAACTATTTTATTAAAGCACACTGTTGGCGAAAATATGACGAGATAAAAAGGATAGTGCAAGATATTAACAGTGCAATATCAAAAGTGAGTTTTTTTTAATCAGAGGAGCATCTCGGTTACTAATGTATCCTCCGTTCCCTGATGGTGGGAACGAGAAGTTGTGTCGATGTAGTGACAATAGGGATTCACTCTTGAGAGCCCCAATCACTTCTGATTTATTCAGAAAAGGCCAATGAGAATTGGTGAGTGGAATATGCATCCCACTCTCCTCCCAGGACATACGGGTATAAAAGGAGATGGCGTGCACCACTCATTCAGATTTGTGCTGAGGAGCTGAGAGAGAGTCTCGGGCATATCAGAAGTCGGTTCTGCGCTGTGGCAGGAGGGACACAACTTCTCGTTCCCTCGATCAGGGAACAGAGGTTACATAAGTAACCAAGACGTTCCCTCTCTGTCACTTGACTCAACACATGCTGTGTTGATGTAGTGACACTAGGGGTCCCTAACTGTGTTACGAGGTATGGTGGAGCGAATGAGGGCAAGCTGCTGCATGCCTCACAGTGAGCGCTCGACCATGTTGTGACCTTCCAGCATGTCAGGTAAGGCGCCTCCCTGGTCCTGTTAAGGGTGGGAGGCGAGCACTTACCAGAGGAGGCTACAGGCGGTGGCCTTTCCTGATTTCCATCGTAAGCAATTTCCTGGTCGAACCTGATAGAATAGTGCTGGGGAAGTGCTCTTCCCTCTCCTGGACACACAACCAGCTGCCCGACCTTTACCTGTTGGTACCCAGTAACACTCGGGCCGAAACCGGTTCTATGCGGAGGTTGTACAACCTTGCAAAGTATTGGGTGTAGCCCAACCCGCTGCTCTGCATATGACTGTTAGAGATGCACCACTCGCCAGTGCCCAGGAGGATGCAACATCTCTGGTGGAGTGCGCCCAAACTCTCAAGATGCTCGGCGGATCGTGCAATTCATAAGACAAAGATATGGCATCCACAATCCAATGGGCCAGCCTCTGTTTGGAGACAGCCTTCCCCTTCTACTGTCTTCCAAAACAGACAAAGAGCTGCTCCAAGTGTCTAAAGCTTTCCGTGCGGTCCAGATAGATGTGCAGGGTGTGAACTAAACAAAACAACGATAAGGTCAGGTCCCCAACCCTCTTGATAGAGATGAGCGCTACCAGGACGTCCATCTTCAGCAACAGAGTGCTGAGCTTGGCATCCTACAGGGGCTCAAACGGGGCTCTCTGTAAGGCCGACAGGAACACAGAGAGATCCCAAGAGGGAATCATGGAGGATTCAACCTTCTTGCACCCCTAAGAAACCCAATGATCAGGTCGTGCTGCCACGAGGGTCTCTCATTCAGTGTATCGTGATATGCTGCTACGATATCCACATACACTTTCGGGTTGGAGGAAGACAGCCGTCTCTCCAGCCTCTCCTGAAAGAAGGACAACCCGACCACACAACTCTGTGGATCTTCACCAAGGGAAGAACACCAGTTCACGAAAAGACACCACTTCAGAGCGTACAGCTGCCTTATGGTGGGGGCTCTGGCCTGAATGTTCGTGTCTATCACCGCTAGCGAAAGGCCAACTAGGAGCCAGATTTGGAGGTTCCAGAGGTCTGGCCGTGGGTACCAGATTGTGCCCTGTCCCTGAGTGAGAAGGTCCCGCCTCAGGGGAATACGATAGGGAGGGGCTAATGCCAGGAGCATCAGGTCTGAGAACCAAGTCTGGTTGGGCCAGTATGGCGAAACCATCAGGATTTACTCCCCATCCTCCCTGATTTTGCACAATGTCTGTGCAACGAGGCTCACTACGGGAAATGCATACTTGCACAGACCCTGAGGCCAGCAGTGTGCCAAGGCATCTGTGCTGAGGGGAGCATCAGACGGGGATTACCAAAGGGTGAAATGAGAGGACTCTCGGGAGGCGAACAGGTCCACCTGTGCCTCCCCGAATCTCTCCCAAATCAGCTGGATTACATGGGGGTGGAGTCTCCACTCTCAACAGAGCATTACCACTCATGAGAGTGCATCTGCTATGTGATTGATGTTGTCTGAGATGTGAGTGGCTTGCAAAGACTTCAACATCTGCTGACTCCAAAGGAGGAGGCGGCGGACGAGTTGCGACATGCAACGTGAGCGTATGCCACCATGGCAGTTTATGTATGCCATGGTCGCTGTATTGTCTGTCCAGACCAACACATGTTTGCCCTTAATTAACAGCCGAAGCCTCCGCAGGGCCAGCAATACTGCCAGCAACTCAAGGCAGTTGATATGCCATTGCAGGCAGGGCCCCGTCCAGAGCCCTGACACTGCCTACCCGTTACACACGGAACCACAGCCCGAATTCAAGGCATCTGTCATGACAATAACATGAGGCCTGCTCTAAGGGAACCCCTGCCCATAGAAATGCCAGGTCTGACCAAGGGCTGAAGCTGTGGGGGAAACCTGGCGTGATTATCAGATGCTGGGTCCCGTGGTATCATGCCCACCTTAGGACTCGCGTCTGTAGCCAGTGCTGGAGCGGTCTCATATGCATCAACCCAAAGGGAAGAACCGTTGCCAGGGATGCTATATGATGCCCAGGAGCCTCTAAAATTGTTTCAGTGGCACCGCTGTCCTCTGCCTAAAGGTTTTCAGGCAGGCCAGCTCTGACTGTGCATGCTTGTTCGTGAGGCATGCCGTCGTCCAGCTCCATGCCAAGAAAAGAGATGCTCTGTACAGGGGAGAGCTTTCTCTTTTCCCGGTTGACCTGAAGGACCAGTCGATCGAAGCTGAAGTGCAAGGTCCCTGTGCGCACACAATAGATCTCGCGAGTGGGCTAGGATCAGCCAGTCGTCGAGATAATTGAGGATGTGAATACCCTTCTCCCTTTGCAGGGCCAGGGCAGCCTCTGTGACTTTGGTACAGACACAAGGGGACAGGGACAGACCGAAGGGGAGGACCTTGTACTGGTACTGGCCCCCTCAAAGGCAAAACTAAGAACGGTTTGTATCAAGGAAGGATTGGCACATGGAAGTACGCATCCTTCAGTTCGATGGCCGTGTACCAATCCTGATGTTGTACTGATGCCAGGATGCGGTTCTGCATTAGCATCTTGAGCGAAAGCCTGTGGAAGGCCCTGTTCGAGGTATGCAGATCCAGAATTGGGCACTGTAGAAGCCCTTGTGCATCTCAGCTAGAGGGACAGGCTGTATCGCTACCTTCACCAGAAGGGTAGCGAACTCCGCCCGAAGGACCGAGGCATCCTCACTTCGTACCAAGGTGAAGAGGATGCCACTGAACATGGGCAGGTGTCTGGAAAACTGGATCATGTAGCCGAGACGGATCGTACTGATAAGCCATCGTGATGGGCTGGAGAGTGTTTCCAGCCTATTTGCTCTCGACAAGTGTCACCGAAAAGCCCCCCTTAGGAGATGAGCGCATCGAGAAAGTGAACCTTCTCGGCATCATGTATCCCCGTCAAAGGCTGAACCACAGGTGTCGCTCTTGAAGCACCAAAGTGGACATTGTCTGACCCAGAGAGCGCCATTACTTTTGTTGCCCTTAGAGCGAGGTCGGTCGAGGTGCACAGTTCCTGCATCAGCCCCGGGTCGGTCCTACCCTCACGCAGATCTTTAAGCACCTTGGCCTGGTGGACCTGCTGGATGGCCATGGCATGCAGGGTAGATGCTGCCTGGCATGCTGCATTGTAAGCCTTTGCCAATAATAATGAAGTAAACTTACAAGCCTTGGAAGGGAGCCTTGGCTGCGCTTTGCGGGCATAGGTGCACCACCACAGCACGCTCTACTTGGGGGAACTTGGCCGCCCCACCATCGAGGGTAGTCAGGATTGACGAGCCCACTAAGTGTGTATGGGTGTAGTAAGGCGTCTTCCACGCCGTGAGTCACACTCCGAGCCTAGAAAATAATTGTCCAGCCACGAACACTCAGGGCAGGACGGAGGGTTCCACTCAAGCCCGATGTTCGTAGCTACCCGGGCAAGCACGGCTGCTAACTGGAGATAGGTTTATCAACTGACCATCAAACCTGTTAGATCTCTATATAAACAAACACTAAAAAATGTTGGACAAGAAACCAATTAGATGGCATCATTGTAATATTTTACAAAAATATAGTTTGCTTAGCTTTGAACATTTTCTAAATTTGTCTCTCATTAAAATGTTTTTAAATGTGTAAATAATCTTGCTCCAGATATCATATGCCAATTAATATTAAAACAGAGTAGTATGGGGATCACTTCAAGAGGTACAACTTATCAGAATTGCACAGTACCGAGGAGAAAAACTAAATTAGCACAATCCACATTTTCAGTTCAAGGTACACTGCTTTGGAACAGCCTACAAGCTGAACTGAAAATGCAAAAAGGGCTGAAAATTTTTCAAATAAATCTTAAAAAGTGGTTCAAACAAAAGCAGATTTGTAAACACTGATGGTCATGCACAGTCTCAGCTTTCTTTTATTATTGTTATATTTTTTACTTTTTGCTTAGTTTTTTGTGTGATTAATGTTTATTGTTGTAAAAACAGCCTAACCAGGGACTGGGGCTGCAAATTAGCCTTTGGCTAGAAGCCTGTATGTGGAGCATCAGTTGCTTGAAATTGTAGCACTGTTTCTGCATTGTCCCTGTTAAATAAACTAATAAATACATAAATAACTCAGCATCCGCTTTGTCCTGAGCTCTACTACGAGATAGTGGGAGCTCAGTAGACTCATCCTCTTCTGAATGCAGCAGCCCATCCTCAGATGCTGCGAACGATCATCACAAGCCTCGAACGAGACATTAAATCCACCCTGAGGTGGACCACCTGCCTCATTCGTGAACTTGTTCTACCGGGCAGAACAAGTGTGCTAGGGGATGGGACATCTACGGGGTCTGAGCTGGCTGATAGACTCCCATAGCCACTCCCAAATCACCAATGGTGCTCGCCACCCCTGCCGCTTGTGCTTAAACACAGGACGGACCGGGTTGGGGAGCAGCCATGGTGGCACCCTTCTTCGCAAAGAAAGAAGAGAGCCGCGACCGCAACATTCTCATTGGCATATTCTCACAGTGACAGATTCCATGGTCGTCCGATGGGGAGAGATAACAGCCGCATCCAGTAGCACAAAGGCGAAAGGACATCTTTAAAAAGACACCAACTGTCTGTGCAAAATCTTTTAGAGGAAATTTGCTCTTTTACACCTGTGAACTCAGCTGCCAAAGTGTCCAGGAGAAGAACAACACTCGACCGTGTGAGAGTGAGACCACTGATCTGCACCTTTAATCCAGCAGAATGTAGAATGAGGTGACTGGATGAACACAATGCGTGCATTCGGCTCCAAAGAAAAAGTCTGAATGAGTGGAGTACGCCATCTCCTTTTATTCCTGTATGTCTTGGGCGGAGAGTGGCATGCAAATTCCATTCGCCAATACTCATTGGTCTTTTCTGAGGTGATTGGGGCTCTCAAGAGCAAATGTCGACACGATGTCGAGTGAGTGACAGATAGGACCCATCATTTTATCCAAGTATATTCAATATTTCAAAGGCATTGAAGAAATAATCTATTTAGAAATAATAAAGGCATGTTTCCCCACAGTTTTTCACTAAATGAACACAAGGGAGAATGAGATTTAATACATTTTATTGATATGCAGTTTTAATTTATATTTTATATAAATTGATACATCGTAGCTTATTAAAAATCATTATATACCTTCATATATTTCTTGTGAATAAACAAGGTGTCAAAGACTGCTTTTTTAGAACACAGTTGAATATTGCATTATACTAAATTATTATCATGTATTATCATATATAAAGTAATATATTTCTCTCCTATTACTTCTGGAGCTTTTATTTTGACACTGATAGTGTAGTGTATATTTTAAAATGTTCTGCATCTCTGAATTATACTATTCTGCATTTGTAGATTTGTATAATAACTACAAATGATAAGAAATGCTTGGAATTGTGCAAATGCTTGAACCTGCAGTACTTTGATTTCTCAATGTGCATGAACTACTGTAAAAGTGCTTAAAACACGATTCTTTGCTCCGCGCATGCAGAGAACAGCGCGTCACCCGATTATTCTGAAGCGCACACAAACCATGTTTATCTGTCTTTAATCATAGCCTTTTGCTGTTTAATAATCACATACAGGCTGGGTTGGGAGTGTCAGGGTTCTGAAAGAAGAGGATTCAATAGCAGAGCCGGACAGGATAAGGTCCACAGACAATGACGGCCTCAGAAAGTGTAGACTAGGTCCATGGGAAGGTAACTCCCAGAGAGTCTGCACAAGAGGTCAAGGATGGTGGCGAATGAGATGGGGGAAGCAACGGGCAGTGTTGGCAGGTGGGGCGCGGCAAAGTGGAAGGGAGATGACTGCTGGTAGGCCAGAGGTGGAGGGGGAATAAGCTCTGTCCAACAGCCTGGAAGACGGGGAGACTGGAGAGAAAAAAAGGAAAAAGACTGCTCAGAATGCCAGCCACCGGGGGATAGGGGAAAAATAAAGCAAGAACCTATTAACTATGCCAAGTTAATGTATAGGAAAAATAAATGAAAAAAAAAAAAAAATTATCAATAAAGATAAAAAATAATAAATCAAATCAGGGCTGATAATAAGCTGGGATGAGGACACAGCAAAAGAAAAGCAAAATAGGAAAAACCTTGGAATCCAAAGCAAATCAAAATTGAAAAAAGAAAATAAAACTTGACTAGATAACTAGACTACCAAGAACAGCAAGAAAAAGCGAGACTTGAATAACAACATGCAAAACACGATCTGGCAAGGGACAAAAAACACAAAGGGAATATAAAGAGAGGCTAATGAGGAGTAACGTGAGTGTAATGTTGAACTAACAAGGTAACAAGAGGGAGGGGCGACAGCACACAGTTGAACGCAAGGAAAACAACACGTGCAGACACACATGGTGAACAAACACAAAAACCACACGCCGAAGCGCGCGAGCGGACAAACAAGACAGCCAAGCGCTCCGGACAATGACACAGACACAACTAGGCAGATCAAATCAATACAGATTACAGAATACATGCTGTAAAATGTAATTTGTAATGTATTCCATTAGATTACTCAAGGTCAGTAACATATTCTAAATACTTTGGATTACTTCTGCAGCACTGGTAGATTGTTGACTTGTTTTGATTATATAAACTCTGCCAGTACAGTAAGACAAAATACACATGTTAAAAATACTTCTCTTTGAAAAACCTAAATATCTTATGCAGTGCTGTTTCTAAAACAAGATCGATCAAATTGATCTTGTTTTAAGAATTTTTTGATATTTTTACAGGAAAACAATACAAAAATTATCATCAAGAATACGATTTTGCCCTAATATCAAAGGTCTTACTAGAAAATAAAAATTATGATCCAACTTGATTAAAAATGATCGTGCCGGCTAGAATTAGCATTTTAGCTTAGCGTAAAGCTGAAAATTTACACAAGGTTTATTTCTATTTCTTCTGCTCCAAAATTACTTCTCTGTTTGCTCGTATGAATGCAACACATCATAAGAAAGTGTTTCACCGCTGTCCAAATGCGCTTTGGATCGCATCATTTATATGTATAAATGTTTTCCATCTGAAAGGACTACATTTTAAATTAAACAAATGACACTTGGAGTTGCGAGTTCGAATCCAGGGCGTGCTGTGTGACTCCAGTCAGGCTTCCTAAGCAACCAATTGGCCCGGTTGATATGGTGGGTAGAGTCACATTGGGTTAACCTCCTCATGGTTGCTATAATGTGGTTCTGGCTCTCAGTGGGGCACGTGGTGAGTTATGCATGGATGCCCCGGAGAATAGCATGAAGCCTCCACACGCGCTACGTCTCCGCGGTAATGCGCTCAACAAGCCACGTGATAAGATGCACGAATTGATGGTCTCAGACACGGAGCAACTGAGCTTCGTCCTCTGCCATCCGGATTGAAGCGAGTCACTACACCACGACAAGGACTTAGAGCGCATTGGGAAATGGGCATTCCAAATTGGGGAGAAGAAAAAATATATAATTTAAAATGAAACAACTGAAAATAAATAAATATATATATATATATATATATATATATATTTATTTATTTTCAGTTGTTTCATTTTAATATATATATATATCTCCAATATATATATCTCCAATTTCACTTTCTCTTTCACTTCTTTTATTTTTGCCCATTCACATTCTTTGTGTACATCACCACCTACTGGTCAGGAGGAGAGTTTATAGAAAAAAAGTTACCATATCTCTTCTGAATACATGGATTTAAAAACTGGAGTTGTATTGATTATTTTTATTCTGCCTTTATGTGCTTTTTTTGGAGCTTCAGAGTTTTGGCCACCATTCACTTGCATTGTGTGACCCAACAGAGCTGAGATATTTTTCGAAAAATCTTTGTTTGTGTTCACCAGACAAAAAGAAAGTCAAACACATCTGGGATGGCATTTTTTTTTAAACTATCCCTTTAAATATTTTTGACAGTATTTCTTTAAACTTATTAAATCTTGTAGTTTGTTACAGTATATTTACTTAGGTTTGATATTGTGTCTAGCATGAATGTCCTTGAACTAATATGAATGCAAATAACAGCAATGCACACTGCAATTTTGTGTTTTTTCTTTTATTTGCATAATTCATCATCATTACGATGACATTGTTTTTTTACTGTTAATTAGCAGCTTTATTTGTACTTATAAAATATTCAGCAACAATTCACAATGTTTTTCAGAAGCTATTTCATGTTTATTTAACGTCGCCACTAACGATTAACATTCCACATTTTGAATCTATTTACTTTTGTACAGTTCTTGAATGACTTGAATGCCATTCATTGATCTGTATTTTCTGCAGAATATTAACAGCAATTACACGACTTCTTGTTTTTCAAACTTAGATAAAGAATAAGACACCATAATGTTCCACTATGTCTTCAAGTAAGAAACACTTTAAAATAGGCACCCTGTATGTGAACAGTATGTGTACAGTTTTGGCTATACGTGCTAATGCAACATTTGAAAATGTCCAAAAACTGAACTGTGTGGACATTTTTGTTCTCACTACATAAAAAGATTCATAAATAGATCAAAACATGTTTTGCTTTAAATCTACTACTTTCAGCATGTATGTGCAAGCGTTTGGTTTAGGGGTAGTGTATGGCAAATTTCATTAGCTCTGTTATTTTTAGTAATATATTGATTTATCTTTATTTTGGGGCCTTTCTCAGCAAATATTGATATGTGATTAATTGGGATTAATTTGATTAATTAATTATCACCTCATGAAATTAAATAAAAGAAAAAGGTATCAATCAACAGCCCTGATTTTCATGTATAAAGACCCAATTATAATGTGTGAGATGTATAAAAATAGTATGCATATTATTATAAAGACAACGTGTTGTTTGCAAAACTAAATAAATTGCTTTTATAATGTCATTGTATTAAAGGCAAAAGAAATAATAAAAATATCTGGAAAATATTTACTTCAAACCTTATGTCATGTTTCAGTCATTTTGACCTGGATTAATTTTTTTTAAAACAAATTTTCTTTTTGCTTCCAATTGGAATTCAATTCCATGACTTTGTTCATATATGGTATCTGAAAACACTCCAAGAATTTGGACCATTTGCTTTACATTATTTTTATTTAATTTTTATTTCACTTCATAGCACCTGTTGTGTTCCCAGTCAAAAATGAGCGGCCGGCCATTGGAAATGAATGGATTAGATTATAAAATACAGAAATATTAAGTGTTCAAGAGCATCCCAAACCTTTAGATGAGCAAATATGTAGATGTGTGTTTGCACACACAAAGTCCTCGGACATTTGCACACACACACACACACACACACACACACACACACACACACACACACACAGACATTGTGTGTTGAGCGCCATTTTGTGCATCGTCTTTCAATGTACACTCTTTAAGCTCATTTAAAATTGGGATAGTCTGCTGTAAGTAACGATATGTCATTGTCTATGTTATACAGGTATATATGATTCAGGAAGTAATCAGGAAAAACTTGTCAAAAAGACACTCCTTTTTATCATATTTACTTTATATGTGTTAGTGGGAATTTCATACACGAATACTCAATGCAGTTTGAGCTCTGAGTGAAACAAATTTGCTCATTGTATTTTGCTAACTGGGATCTTTTCAACGATATATAAAACATGGATATCTCATGTTTTTTTATGTTTTTACTAACTCTGAATATAATTATTGAGATAAAAAAATGGCAAATTATGAGAACAAAAGTTCTAATTTGTAAATTCAAAAATAATTATTTAAAAATTGGTAGAATCAGCTCTATGCATTGTAAAGTGACACCTTTTTTGGTTTAAAACAAACAAAATTATTGATTTATTACATAATATTTATTTATTTATTTATTTAGGGAGTGCCCCAACTAGCCCTGTATAAGCTTGGTTCAATTAATTGTGCTATCAATAAAAAAATCTATTATTTTTATATATTTTACTTTTCTTTTTTTTTTTTCAACAAAGACATAAATTACCACAAAAAAAGACTACAAAAGATCTAATGCAATATCTTGGGATAATCTATGAAATGTGAGAGATTATAACAATCTTAGAGGGCCGGTCATTTTTGACTTGGAACACAAAAGGTGCAACACAAGGGTTAAGACAGCATATCTTTGTTTCTACCTACTATTAGAGTCATAATACAAGTATAAACCTAAAGAAAAGCATTTTCAAAGAAAATGTAAAAACAGCATATAGCAACAATGTAAAATTCTGTAAATGTTTACTTTTTTCCACAGACCTTAGTTTGAAAACTCCTGATTTACATGTCTCAGTAAAGTACATATGAGCACATATGACCTGTTAATGTTCTTAAGTTTAAGATTCTCATGAGATCATTCATTCTTCATGCACTGATGTCAGCTCTCTCTGTCTCTTGGTCTCATCCTCAGGCTCTTGCCAGATTGGATGGGCGTATTACTGCACCGGGGCAGGCGCCGCCTCCGCCATGTTGCTGTGCACCTGGCTTGCGTGTTTTGCTGGCAAGAAACAAAAGCAATATCCATACTAGCTGATCCATGGAAGGACGGAAGCCTGAGAAACAGTGGCGATCACCTCTGCTGCCCAAGGCATGACACTTTTCCGACTTTAATCCAACTCCAATTCCAGTTCTCAAGCACTCTGCAGTCATTAAGACTTGTACTGCTCATATGGATATTTGTGTAACAAACATGAGCATGAAATACTCAAGAGACTTGACTATTGACAGTACTTCCTGTGATCTCATGTGAAGCCAGAGACTGTTTAATCAAAAAGGACCAATTATTGATTTTTTTTTAGAACCACTGTTGTGACTTTTACAAGTGTGCTTATTTCTTTTTTGCTTTCTCTTGAATTGGTATTGTAAAAATTTGCTCTGGTTCAGTTATAAGAAACATAACAGTTTACTTGAATATGTATAATGCATTATAAAGGTATTCTTAAATACATATGTATATAAGTTGTATGTTCTTTAAAGACGTCTTTATAGTGCATTAAACTCTTTAAAGGTGTAACCATGAAAAGTTAAGTATTATATTGTATTATGTATTAACTATTGTTAAAATTACTGTATTTATATTAAAGATAACACATCGCTGTGTGTATTATAAATGATGCATTATATGCATTATAATCAGTGTTGGGTGTATACAACTAAGAAGTGATTAGTTACTGTAATCTAATTACATTTCATCAAAAAAGTAATGTAACACATTACAATTTAAATTATTGTAATCAGATTTCCATTAAAGTTTTAAAGTAGTACTTATAATAAATTGAAAATATGAATTCATATGTATGACTGTTAGCATTCCTGTGACAGCTGAAGGATGTGTGACAATGAATGAAGAGGAAATATAGAAATTTTGAATCAGCGGAAAACCAAAAACGTTTCTATGAAAAGTGTTTTAGAAAGAAATGTGATTATATGTGGGTATTTTTTTAGAGAGTAATTAATCATTTGTAGTGGATTACTTATGTTGAGTAACTTACCAAACACTGATTATAATGCTATATATACATATATATATTTCAAGTAAAGTGTTATGATATGTTCATTATTATTGTGGAGTGTTTATATTTATATACACATTGTTAAATGCAATAATATTCTTGGTTAATATCTCTATATTGATGCTTTGTTTTAAAGCTTGGTACTTTTTATATAAATGTATGTTAGACATAAAGAGTACAATATATGTTCTGATGAAATATGCTTTTGAATTATTGACATATTGTGTTACAAAGGCAACAAAGAGGAATCCTGAAATATTTGATTTATCTTGTGTTTTTAAATAAAATATGTTTATCAGCACTATGCTTTATGTTCATTTGGGCTGTTATGGCAGATTATAACAGAGCGCAACAGTCCTGACCAAATTTTAGTGTTTTTCCCATTCATTTTTTCCATATGAATTCCTTAAAATCTTTCATAAAAGAGTTACTACATTACAAACTTTGATTCAAAACAAAAAAAGGATTTGAAAATTGTACAAAAAGATGAAGGTACAAGATACCTTTAATTATGGAAGGAACTACAATCGCAAGAAGCATTTTGAATGACGTAACCAAATTAAAATCTATGAAAAAATATAAAACTATTAATAAGTATGGTGAGTGGTGGTGGTGTAGTGGTCTAAAGCACATAACTGGTAATCAGAAGGTCATTGGTTTGATCCCCACAGCCACCACCATTGTGTCCTTGAGCAAGGCCCTTAACTCCAGGTTGCTCCGGGGGGATTGTCCCTGTAATAAGAGCACTGTAAGTCGTTTGGATAAAAGTGTCTGATAAATGTAAATGTAAAATAAGTATAGAACCTTGTGAAATATTCAGATTTATATGAATATATACAGTAGTGTGAGATTGTAGGGAGACTGACTTGATTCTCAGTGCATCATTGAAGTCACTAGTGGTCGCTGCAGAGCTTTTTTGCTGTGCTATGGTTGCTGCAACTCTCTGATTGGTGGATCATTATCTTCAGGATCGTGGGTAACGTAGTTCTTCATCAGGAATTCTGCTATTAAACAGGTTTTTGTTTAAATGCAGTTGAAATGACATCCATTGATGGCTTCAACAGATGATTAACTATCAATTGACAACTTCAGCACCTACGGTAGGTCTGTTTTTAAAGGTTTAAAGTTATCAATGCAGCTCAGTTCATCTATGGAGAAAATAAATGGGATTTCAACTTTTGGAACCAGACTGTTGAGTTCAATTGCAATACTTTTTGCACATTACGATTTTCATCAATAGAATTTCCTAACATAAACTTTTCATAATATCGGATGTCCTAAAAAGGGAAGTTGAAGTGTGTAATTTTTTTCTGACACTAGTGGCACCAAATTGAATTTCTAAAATAATGAGGCTGTGTTGCAATTTGCATATTTCTACTGTACATTCAAAGTATATACTTCACGGGATGGCCAAGTACATTCTTTTGAGAGTGTAGTAAGACAGTATGCCAGTTGGACAAACTACAATGTCATAAAATTGTGTATTGGTAACACAGACCCACTTGCCGAGTACTTTGCGCTGAACACACTCTCGCGGCGAAATCGTAAGGATTCATATGACTTTTCTAAATTTGGCTAATTTGTATGATATCGTACGACTGCACTCATATGAGTTCGTACAACTTTCACTACAGCCACTGACATCGCTGGACATCGTTTCCATCTTATACGTGACAAATACTTGCTTCTATCACACACAACAGCTTCCTATCATGTTTACACAATCTACTCTCTATAAGGGGTTTGGGTCACGGCATAATATTAATAAGCATGTCCTTAACGCCTTGTGCGCTGAGCTCGTGCTTATTTCCGCATTAGACATCCGGTCATCACGTTAAGACATATGAATAAAATAAAATCGTATGAAATCATACAAAATAGCGTACATAATATATGTACAAATTTTTAATAGATTGGGTTGTCGTGTTTGTATGTAAGTATAAGCATCTAGCTAAATTGATCATCTTTGCTGCTAAACTTTTAGCTTCACAAAAACTGTCCTGGCTGCTTCAACCTCACATTCTTCACTCATCATTCACAAACTCATCCTCTGTCATAGGGTTATGAGTAACTTAAGGCCAAAAATCCCTGTACACAGCATACTTTGAGAAACCACTGACAAAATTATGCCATCCGGACACCTTTGGCACACTATTTTCAACCCACCATGATTTGGGACACTCCAACTCTCATCTCTCATACTATTTGGCTGAATATGCAAATTGGGCTGCACTGGCACAGAAACTCACAGAGGCCATTATTATCCTGTTGTTATCTTGAAGTGATCTCGACAAGTTAGAAATCAAGTTATATTGAGAAAAGACTATAATAATAATTATGCAAAGCCTCATTGTTTAGACATGCATTATTTATGCCATTTTGCTTGGTGCCTCTTTAAATCTAGCCAAGTGTTTTTCTTTAGCATGCCTTTAGTTCTGACTGATTTTGAACGTAATGTACACTATTGGAAAAAAGTTTGGACACACCTACTCAGTCTTTATTCATTTAAAAATGGTCAAATGAAAGCCATCAGAATGATGAAATAACACAAATGGAAGAATCTGACTTAAGTCGAGATAAAAAATGTTGGCATTCTCTCCACCAACTTCATTAGGTGCATGTTTTTAAACAGAAGGAGTTCCTGTGTATGTTTGGTAAAGACATTCATACAGGCACAATGTATTACCAATTGCAATCACAAGGTCTTTATGATACTGAGAAACATAAATTCAGTCAAGCTTGTCTAAACTTTTGAATGGTGATGTAAATCTATACTACAGATCAAAATTACCCACTTACATTTAATTAGTCCACAAATGTGGCTGCATTAGCTCTTTTGAGGATCTGGCGGGCACTTTGAACTTGAAGTGTCATTTCATGTCTACTCGTTAGAGTTAAAACGATTCTTCAGACAGAATCATAACTTTGCTCTGTTTAGACCAGAGGCACCTTTGGCGTACTAAAGTTAACATGAAATGGCATTCACTTCAGTAATGTGATAAGTGAATAATTACATTCAACATAAACAAAATAACTGATTGGATTGTGTAAAATGGGCATTCCATACCGGAATGGTGCCAGACCTGCATGCGAGTTTGCAATGGATTGTGAAGGACTATGTTCCTCCTGAAACACACTAACACCCAATTTTGAATTGGCTTTTTGACTGGAACATATAAATTAAAGGTCAAGTTTACCCTCAAGTGCATCTCAATGAATCCCAATGGTAATACCTCTTTTTAAAAGTCAGTTTTAGGGTTAACCCAACCAACCCTAACCCTAACACAATCTTTGTTACATTAATGTTAACCAAAATTACATTTGTGCATTAATCAAAGACCTTATTCACAATAGGTTCATATTTGATTTTTGACATGAATGAAAATTAGGCTGTAAGGGATATATGGAACATACAGTATCTTCAATGATATGCGCTCTATAAAGTGGTCTAAAGTACATAACTGGTAATCAGAAGATCACTGGTTCGATCCCCACAGCCACCACCATTGTGTCCTTGAGCAAGGCACTTAACACCAGGTTGCTACAGGGGGATTGTCCCTGTAATAAGTGCACTGTAAGTCACTTTGGATAAAAGCGTCTGCCAAATGCATAAATGTAAATGTACAACCCATTGAAGAAACTGTAAAGCTCACCCTCACCAGCATGGTTTTCATTCCCGTCAAAAAACAAAACGGCGCTGCTGTTTCAAGATCTGAGAATGCTCCATTACCATCAACAGTAGCCTAAAACAAAATAACTATTTGGCTATTAGGGAACAATATCGGTAACACTTATTTTAAAGGTTCACAGTAATGTAGTAATTAAGCATTAATAAAACAGTAATTAGAGCATAACTGAATGTAGAGTAAGGCTATCTTAACTATAATTTACAACTTCTTAAATGTCTTCTCTTTGTGTAGAAAGTAATGCAAATAATGCTCTATTTCAGGGTTTGTATATATTATATATAAGTTTACTAAACATCATTAACACATTAATTAAGGCTAATAAGCATTGGCTTTACAAAGCTGTTACTAATACTTTACTCAAATCTTCTAATATAGACAACTGTTCTAACTTGAACCCTGTTCTAAAGTGACATTTTTACCTATTGAAATTATAGGTTTATTTACCTTATATTAGGTTGTGTTTAAGTTTATGAAAATACATTAAAAACAGTAATTATAACTAATTAGTATTGGTTTTATTAAGTTGTTCCTAATAAATTGCTAAAATCTTGTATTAAACACAACTTCAACCCCAACCTAACCTTGACCTTTCAAGGTGGCATTTTAACCCTTGGTTACTGTTCATCACAGGCCGACACCTTTACTGTTCCAGGTCAAATTTGACCCACATATGGTAATCATATATTGAATAAATTTTTTACAAACGAAATTAACTTAAATTCATGACATTAAACTTGCATTTCATCTTGAATTTAATGGTATTTAGACTTTTTTTAATCAAAATTATATATATATATATATATATATATGGCACCGGATGGACAGATTGGGTCAGGAGGCCGGGGCGGAGGACACAGGACAGGGACAGGTTCAGGGGGCCTGGGAGGTGGCCGCAGGACAGGGGATGGGTCAGGAGGGATGGGGTCAGGGGATCTGGGAGGTGGCCACAGGACAGGGGACGGGTCAGGAGGTCTGGGAGGTGGCCGCAGGACAGGGGATGGGTCAGGAGGGACAGGGTCAGGGAATCTGGGAGGTGGCCACAGAATAGGGGACGGGACAGGAGGTCTAGGAGATGGCCGTAGGACAGGGAAAGGTTCAGGAGGCCTGGGAGGTGGCCTCAGGACAGGGAAAGGCTCAGGAGGCCTGGGAGGAGACCACAGGACAGGGAAAGGCTCAGGAGGTCTGGGAGGCGGCCTCAGGACAGGGAAAGGTTCAGGAGGCCAGGGAGGAGGCCACGGGACAGGGACAGGGTCAGGAGGCCTGGGAGGAGGCCACAGGAGAGGGACAGGGTCAGAAGGCCTAGGGAAAGGCCACAGGACAGAGTTAGAAGGCCTGGGAGGAGGCCATAGGACAGAGTCAGAAGGCCTGGGAGGAGGCCACAGGACAGGGTCAGAAGGCCTAGGGGAAGGCCACAGGACAGGGACAGGGTCAGGAGGCCAGGGAGGAGGCCACAGGACAGAGTCAGAAGGCCTGGGAGGAGGCCACAGGACAGAGTCAGAAGGCCTGGGAGGAGGCCACAGGACAGGGTCAGAAGGCCTAGGGGAAGGCCACAGGACAGGGACAGGGTCAGGAGGCCTGGAAGGGTCCGGAGGCTTGGAAGGGTCCGGAGGCGGAGCCGTGGAAGGGTCTGGAGGAGGCAGAGCCATGGGAGGCGGAGGAGGCAGAGCCGTGGGAGGCGGAGCAGGCGCAGGCAGGGCCGGGGAAGGCGGAGCAGGCGCAGGCAGAGCCGTGGAAACTGGAGCAGGCGCAGGCAGAGCCGTGGAAGGCGGAGCAGGCGCGGGCAGAGCCGTGGAAGGTGGAGCAGGTGCGGGCAGAGCCGTGGAAGGCGGAGACATAGAGGACTTCAGGGGCGGAGCCGAGGAAGGTGGAGCCTGGAGGACTTCAGGGGAGGCTCGAGAGGCGGAGCCCTGGGAGGCTTAAGAGGCGGAGCTCTGGGAGGCTTGAGAGGTGGAGCCCTGGCTGGCTCGGGAGGCGAAGCCCTGGGGGACTTTCTTCTCCTCCTCCTCCGAACGATCGAGGCTACAGGTGCTGGCACTGGCTCTGGGACGGTCGAGGCTACAGGCGCTGGCTCTGGCTCTAGGACGGTCGAGGCTACAGGCGCTGGCTCTGGGACGGTCGAGGCTACAGGCGCTGGCTCTGGCTCTAGGACGGTCGAGGCTACAGGCGCTGGCTCTGGGACGGTCGAGGCTACAGGCGCTGGCTCTGGCTCTGGGACGGTCGAGGCTACAGGCGCTGGCTCTGGCTCTGGGATGGTCGAGGCTACAGGTGCCGGCACTGGCTCTGGGACGGTCGAGGCTACAGGCGCTGGCTCTGGCTCTGGAACGGTCGAGGCTACAGGCGCTGGCTCTGGCTCTGGGACGGTCGAGGCTACAGGCGCTGGCTCTGGGATGGTCGAGGCTACAGGGGCTGGCTCTGGGACGGTCGAGGCTACAGGCGCTGGCTCTGGCTCTGGGACGGTCGAGGCTACAGGCGCTGGCTCTGGGATGGTCGAGGCTACTGGCGCTGGCTCAGGGAAGGACGAGGCTGACAACGCTGGCTCTGGGAAGGACGAGGCTGGCAACGCTGGCTCTGGTACGGACGAGGCTGGCAACGCTGGCTCTGGTACGGACGAGGCTGGCAACCCTGGCTCTGGGACGGATGAGGCTGGCAACGCTGGCTCTGGGACGGATGAGACTTCCAGCTCGTTGACCGTGGCAGGCGTGGGCATTGGCTCGTTGGCCGTGGCAGGCATGGGCATTGGCTCGTTGGCCATGGCAGATGTGGGCGTTGGCTCGTTGGCCGTGGCAGGCGTGGGCGTTGGCTCGTTGGCCATGGCAGGCATGGGCGTTGGTTCGTCGGCCGCGGTAGGCGGAGACCGGGGAGTAGAAGCCCTTCTTCTTCTCCTCCTCCTCCGAACAGACAAGGCTGGCAACGCTGGCTCTGAGGCGGACGGAATTTCCAGTTTGTTGGCCGTGGCGGGCATGGGTGTTGGCTCGTTGACCGTGGTAGGTGTGGAGGGACGAGTTATGGAAGGCTGGGGGATGCAGTGTCCTCCTCCGCAATACCCACAGTGAATGGAGAACACTGGAACAAACAATAGGTCCGCGATGGGAAAACAAAAGTAAAAGAGGAAAACATAAAACAACAGGAACAGGCTGGAACACGGGCTTTAACTCTGGTAACATGTAAACATACAATCAACGACCGACACTGGGTGGAGAAAACAACAGGGTTTAAATACACTAGGATAACGATAAACAGGTGAAGACAATGACAGACAGATGGCAGTGATGAGGGCAGTGAATTCTGGGAAATGTAGTGAGGGAGCGATGACAGGGGAAAAACACAAGGCAGACAACAGGGAATTGTAACATTATGAAGTCAGTTCTTGTGATAATGCTACATTATGCTTATAGACAAACCTGAGGTATTATAAAGAGAAGACATTAAGCATTTTGTTACCTGTTATTTATTTCAGACATGAACATCCAATAACGCAAAACGCAAACACAATAAACAGATATGAACAGCAATGCACAATGATAATACAATTTGTGTACAAATAGAAGACTTTACAGTGGCAACTTGTAAACATCAAAATTCAAAATAGTGATGTGAACAGCATGTGGGGTCAGATTCTGACTTTGTTCTGTGCATGAGTGTGTGTTTGTGTAAGCGTGTGTGTGCATTCTGCATTGTAGAATTGCTAAAGTCTAACCCTATCATTTCTGAGTGGGCATTTCTTCATTGTGGCTGATTTATTGATTTTATTTGATACACTTTTTAAAAATGCTCCATGTTATAGTCTCACCCATTCATGGCAGGATCAGGAACATTAAGAGTGTTTCTTCTTTTTTTTTGCAACTAATTCATCAAATCAAGTTTTTTTTTTTTTTTTTTTTGGTGTGTGTGTTCAGATGGCAAGTGAAGGAAAGTCCCCAAGCATTGTTCTGCTTCGCTGAAGGAAACCATTTCAATTTTTAAAAAGAAAAGACAAATCGGTCGAAAATTACCCAGACAGTTTACTGAACTACATTAAGGAAGTAATTATGACCTATTTTGTTTGGTTTTCCTAAATTGTTAGTGAAGAACTGCTAAAATCTTAAAGACAGTTTAACTTACACAAGTTATTCATTTATTTGACATTTATTAGGTGAATACAGTATTTGCAGTTAACTTAATTCATTGTAACTGAAACATATGTAAAACAAACCCATAACTTGAGTGGATAAAATTTTCACTCTAGAACAGGGGGTCCACATTTCTTTAATAGAAGATTTTAGTTATGCATTAGTAACAGATTTGTACAGCCAATACTAATCAGCCATAAATATTGTTTAGTATACTTGATATATGATATATTGATAATATCTGAAATTGATCATTAATCGCATTACTTTCTACACAATATATAAGACATATAATAAGTTGTAAATTATGGCTAAGATAGCCTTACTCTATTATTTATGCTTAACTAGTGCATTATTGTGGACTCTTAAAATAAAGTGTTACCAATTTTGATGACCGATTATGAAGACAATTTTTTTATTCTTTGGTATAACATGCACTGTTGTATTGGACCCAGAAAGACCAGGAACGCGTATAAAGAAAGCGGTTTTGATGCTTCAGATGTGGTAAAGTAGGGTAATGTTCATCATACTGTATGATGTATTTATTAATAATATTGTGAGCTGACTCCATCATTAGTGGGATGTAAAGCTGCTTCTGTGATCTGTTTCACTAATAAAAATACCCATAATACCTCACTTAAACTGAGGCAACCTCTCTCTCTCTCTCTCTCTCTCTCTCTCTCTCTCTCGCTCTCTCTCTCACTTCTAAAAGATGCCTGTCTTTTGGTCCTAAGTGTCTCTCAAGTCTGTGTAAGATCTTTCTCTTGCACTGATATTGCTTGGGATGTTTGAGGTGCGCAGCAAGACACATTGGGGTCAAGTGAACAGAGCGTCTCTCTCCTCCATTATCTCAGCTTGACATCTCACCGCTGGCAGTTACAGATGATAACGCTGAAAGACTGTTTCATATTGTTACAGCCATTATATGCAACAGATTCAATCAGCATGTGAAAAAGTTATTATTGAAACTAATATATTGATAATATCAAATTCAGGCCTATGACATTGACAAAGTAACTAGATTTTTACATTTAATAAAAAGGGATTGCTGCTTGCCTATGCAAAAATCACTGCCAAAATGCTAGGGTGTTCTGGGTGGTTGCTAGCGTTTGGACTGTGTGGTTGCTAGGGTGTTCCTAGTATTTTTTGGGCACATTGCTATGTGGTTACTAGGGTGTTCTGACTGGTTGCTAGGTGGTTGCTTACTGGCCCGAGTCAAAAAGCCAACCCCTAGGTCTCTATGATATTCAGGTACGTAAACATGGCTCAGATTCCTTGCTCAATGTTAATCTAAGGTCATTTTCGCAGTTTATTGTCCATCAGGCAAAAATGTTATGTAATAGCACACTTATCCAGTGTGGGTGAGTTTTGCATGGGCAAGCACTACAAATTTACAGTATAAAGATAATTACATAACTCTTTAGAATCTTGAAATCAATGCTGGATACATTCTGTCATTGAGTTGCTTCCTGAAGCATATTGTTTCCAATAAATATTTGTTTTGGCATTAAATATTTGGCAATGAGAAGATCTGAATATTATAATTTGGCAAAAGTCCAGATTTCAAATGGGCCTTTGAATTAAACAGATTTTGCTTTTTGAGACATTAGAGATGCTTCACCTTTAAATGTCAACTGACTAACTTTTACCCATTTTCTGATGATATTCACACAATGAGACAATTTTGTGCTCATTTTGAGGTAACATTTTAATGTAATTGTGCGTTTAGTAAATTTCTTGTTTATGTTGCGCTGCCACCTAGCGGCAGAAATGCAGCATCACGCAAAAACAGAAGTTCTTAGTGTTGATGTCTGTAAAAATGCAGTCATCATCCATGTATAATTATTACCACAGGGGAAGCGTCCAATTACCTGGGATTACTGAGATCAAATGAGTGATATTCGGCTGGTCATATGATGTCAACACATGATGTCGGAATTGCCATCGGGAGGGGCGGGACTATTCCCGGTTGGCCGCTAGCAGGCCGATGAAAATTATGATATAAAAATAAATTAATAAAATATAATTTAATCTTGTATGTAACAAAAATATAAGCATTTTAGAAACGTGTTAATTGACCGCATATTCTGTGAAAATAACATGAATTGTGTTAATGGTATGGTCCAGAACAGACAAATGTTGTACTAATTGTGTTTAGAGTTTTGAAAATGTGATTACAGACTGGACAAAAGGATGTTAGTGATTGTAAAAAACTGTAAGGTACAAAAAGTCAAAGTTTTATTTGATGCAAAAAAAAGATTCTGACTTCCCCCTTATTTGAAAACATATCATACGCGTGTGTGTGTGTGTGTGTGTGTGTGTGTGTGTGTGTGTGTGTGTGTGTGTGACAGAGAGAGAGAGAGAGAGAGAGAGAGAGAGAGACTGTGTGTGTGTGTGTGTGTGTGTGTGTAGCAAAACTGAGAAAAGTTTAGCTTTAAGGTTGCAGGTACGACATTTGTAAGTGTAATACATGTGTATGTGTAATATTGTGGATTATTCCTTTTTCTTCCCTTAATCTGTCAACGTGTCTCAGGGGATACGCATAATTCAAAGTGAGCTAAATAACAGTATGAACCACATATTACTTAATTTTCTTAAAACAATGTTCACAATTAATATGAGCAGTTTTATTGGGCTTCTTTTTTACAGAAGAGAAATATGATTCATATATAATGAATGATCACAAAGTCAGCATGTCCTGCACCATGGGCGGCCATGTTGATATTAGGTCAGACTGATTTAACGATCACAGAAAATTTGAACCAAGTCATGTGACCCACATACTCAAAACAGACCCAACTATGATACATGATAACAAGATTGGGTGAGAAAGTATTTCTTATGCCACCTATAAGACACTAAATAGTGTATCACGTGTTGCACGTTGCCTGTTTTAGTGTTAATACTAACTCTGTAAACCATAAAACAACTTTACAGTTACAATAGTACATGAGTTTTAACACAAGAATCAATGTAAGTGCTTTTATATATTTATAAGATTCACATTTCTGTCTTTAACTCCTCCAAATGTTGCCCTCAATCACTTCAATTGTAAGTGCCTCACCGCAACCACAAATCTCAATTTTTCCTTTTTTTAAAAAGAAAACAAAGGGCGAACCAAAACTATTTTTTTTTTTTGTGGTTTTCAGCATTATGCCACAAATGTTGTCTATTGAGCTGAACTTGTTTTTAAACCTGGAATATTCCTTTAATTGCATATTTGTCAAACTGAGGAAATTGTGATCTTGTGTGTGTGTGTGTATATATATATTTGTATGAAGATCGTTTAATTTGCTACATTAACCAAAATCAAAATCATGGATCTTTCTTGTCTTATTTACAAACTTGCCAGAAATGCCAGAAATGAAGAACTAATGTTCCAAACCTTAAATATAATACAAAGCCTCTACTTCTGCAACAACAGCAGCTCAAAAGCTAGATTGAGACAGATGATTCCAATCTCAATTGGAGACATAGCCAGGTGTTGAAGTTCTTTCCATTACATGGACATACACAGTAAAAATGGGACTATTTGGATTGGTTTTGTTCAATGTGGATACAGAACAATGCAGAGCAGAGAGAATGAGGGAGAGGAATATTTGGATGAGGGAGAGGAATATTTGGATGAGGGAGAGGAGTAGTTGGATGAGGGAGAGGAGTAGTTGGATGAGGGAGAGGAGTAGTTGGACCAGGACAAGGGAGAAGGAGAGGAAGGGGGAGAGGAGTAAAAATGGTGAATGGCGTGGTAGTGTTCAAAGCAGATTAAAAGCTCTTGTCACTGATGAAATAAGAGCCACCATCATAGACTATGTGACAAACCATAGTCTATCACTGAGAGTGTCTAGTTTAAGAGTCCAGCCTAATCTCAGACGGTCAACCGTGGCTTCCATTATCCAGAATTTTCAACAAGCCAACAGGTTAAGTAATGTATTTCACAAGGGCTTCTTCTATCATTACTGTTGCTGTGTGCCACAGTAACTGTAGGCCACCAGTCCCAATACAAATACACATGTTGAATTTTTTGTTCCTCTTAAGGATGCAACGTGTTCCTCCCTCTGTGGGAAGAGGAAAGCTCCTCAGTGAAGACCAAGAGCATGCCATTGTAGGATTGGTCAATGCTGACAATGCAATAAAACTGAGAGAAGTTCAGACCAGAAATGTAGAGGACAACCTGGTATTTCACAATGTGGAAAGCATCAGCCTGTCTACCATTGCTCGGCCTCTGACCAAACACAGAGTTCGAATGAAAGTTTCTTTTAAATGGAACAGTGAGTGGGTCAAGGAACTCCAGCACCAATATGTCCAGGTGTGGTGTCTATCCAATATGTCTTGTTCTATAGTGAGTTTTACGCTAGCTACTATACATGTAAACATGGGTTACAGTACATACAGTAAGACATACTGAAAAGCATTTACAAATAATGTGTTTGATTTTTTTCATAGAGTCATGAAGTTGGAGGCTAATCAAACCAGGGTTTAACCTGGCAAAAACACTTCGGCAGGAAAGAAACTTCATCGGGAAAAGGGTCACCGTTGATGTGCCGGGTCAGAGAGGAGCAAATATCACAATGTGCGCTGCAGTCTCAAGAGCTGGTCTGGTCCTGCAGAAATGCCAAATTGGTCCCTAAAACACTGAGCGCCTTCTTCTGTTCTTAGATGACCGCCACCAACAACTGGTGCCAGAAGAAGAAAGGGAACAGGTGGGAGGACATTTATGATTGCATGGGACAGTGTAGCATTCCACCATTCGCATGAAATCTCAAACTGGTTTGCAGCCCATCCAAGAATGGTCTCCCTACCCCACTTTTCCTTAACCCCAGTTGAGGAGTTTTTTTATGCCTGGAGGCCACATGAGGAATTTTTGATTTTTTATATATATATATATATATATATATATATATATATATATATATATATATATATACAGTATCTCACAAAAGTCAGTACACTCCTCACATTTTTGTAAATATTTTTAATATTCGTCGTTCTGGCAGCTTGGTTTTTAACAAATGCTCTTTTTGAGAGTGAGGAGGAAGTTTTGATTTACAGTACTTTTTTTTAGCACAATGACCTCTTATATTTCAAAAGATGTCATGACCCCTTTAAAGTGAATTTTTGTCCATACTCATCTAGTAAACATAATATCTCATTATTCATAGATGTAGAGACCCATCATTTGAGAGATTACTTCTTAAATTATATTATTGCTACTTGTCAGGGGCGTTTTGAGAATCTTTACTCATTTTATTGTCAATTGATGGATCATTTTATCTTTAAAAAAGTTTGTTTACGCATTAAGTGTTTTATTAAATATTTTAGTTGTTAATCACATTAAAGCAAAAATAAAATGTTTACATTTTCTATTTTCATTGTCTGTGTTCTATCAGATTTAAATAATCACAATATACACATAATTTCTAATAAGATTGTGTGCATATTTTGAATAAGAATAGTCACAATACAAAACATGTACAAAATAATATGACAAAGTTTGCTTTTGGTTAAAGGAAAGGAAAAATTCCCCCTACTGTATTAACTCCCCTTAAAAGAATAAAGTACGTTTTTAACATGGCACGGATGAGCTATAAATATTTATTGTCGTAGTCTCTGTGACAGTGCCAGAATGCTGAAGGCAGAAGGCTGAAGACGCTTCTATCTTTGATTGTAATGAGGCTTAGCATCTAAGAGCATTAAAGAGTTAGCTCACCCCAAAATGAAAGTTCTCTCATCATATACTCACCCTCATGCTATCCAAGATGCATATAACATTCATAACATTCTTATGCAGAACACAAATTAAGATTTTTAAAAGAATATTTCAGCTCTGTAGGTCCATACGATGCAAGTGAATGATGGCCAGAATTTGAAAGGTAAAACAGTACATAAAGACAGCATAAAAGCAATCCACACGGCTCATGTGGTTTAATATACAGTATATCTTCAGAAGTGATTCGATAGTTTTGGGTGAGAAACAGATAAATATTTAAGTCATTTTATTACTATACATTCTCCTCCCTGCCCAGTGGTGATATGCACAAAGAATGTGAATCGCCAAAAACAAAACAAAAAGGATGTGGAAGTGAAAGTAGAGATTTATAGTAAATAAATAAATAAATAAAGACTTAAATATCGTTCTGCTTCTCACCAGAACCAGCATATTGCTTCGAAAGATATGTATTTAAACACTGGAGTCATGTGGATTGCTTTTATGATGCCTCTCTGTGCCTTTTGGACCTTAAATGTTCTGGCCAGCATCCTCATACATTTTAATAAACAAATGCCTGCAGTAAAACTAAAAACGAGAAATATTACTCTAAAAATCTTAATTTGTTTTCTGCAGAAGAATGAAAGTCATGCACATCTGGGATGACACGAGGGTGAGTAAATGATGTGTAAATGATTACAAGTGCATGAAAGTGGATGTTGATTTGACTTACTATAACTGCCTGCATTTATACCAAAAAACTCCTCTACTATCTAGTGGCAAAAAGTCATTAACTGCAATACATTAAGAGGCCATTGGTACTAACTGCTGCCTGTAGTTCCTCCAGAGGGCGTTATAAGCCTAATCTCCCGTTCACCGGCATTCAAATCGTGAAATCCGCGATTTCAACAAAATTATATATTAAAAAAAATATATATATATTTCATATTAATGTCTGCTATATGGACAAACGCAAATGATTGTTTTTGAGTAATATATACAAACAATATTAACCTCTTAAAATTATAAATCTGTCGAAAATGCGTGTGTGCTTTTCTAGTTATTTGTTTTTGGTATGGTTACTTCATATTTTACAATATTTTATCTTGTTAATTAATTCAGTTATTATGATACTACTGTGTACGTATAGGATTTTACCTGGCGTTATATTTTCTTAAATATCTGCGCAGTCCATTTCACGCACTGGTCACAAGGCGTCATCCCTACGTCATACCATAACACGGAAGTGGTGATTTCGATTCTGTTACTAAAAAACAACTGCACACACACACACACACAAACAGTGCTTTTACTTGTATGACCACTTTCTTGTCCTGAACAAAAAAAAGTATATACTTTTCTTCATTTTCTTTTTTCTTCTTTTTTTAATTTTTGCAATTTCATTGTTCTTTTGTAATTAAACGAGCCCCTCAGTAACAGCAGTTCATTTCATTCGTTGCTCTACTCACAAAGAATAAAGAAGCTGTTATAAAGTTCTTATTATGGATCAATATTCAGTGCTGAAAGTCATTGGTGAGGGATCTTTCGGTCGTGCTCTGTTGGTTCAACAAATAAACGAGGAGGGAAAATATGTCATGAAGGAAATTCGACTGCCAAAGGTGACAAACAATCTGCATTTAAGAAATGACTGTCTGTAATTCTCATAATAATTAACATGCATGAAAGAGAAATTGTTCTGCAGTCTATAATGATGTCATCTAACACGTTGAATGCAGGCCGAAACTGGAATGAGGAACAGCAGAAGAGAAGCTCTACTCCTCTCCAGAATGAAGCATCAAAATATTGTGACATTTAGAGACTCATTTGAAGGTTAGCCTACAGTGTGTGTGTGTGTGTGTGTGTGTGTGTGTGTATATATATATATATATATATATATATATATATATATATGCAAAATCTAGGCAAAGTGTGGCCACTTTGAATATGCTAAAATATAATTTGTTTGTCCTAAATAGTTTTGATTTATTTAGGATTTATATATATATATGTGTGTGTGTGTGTGTGTGTCAAAAATTGTTCTCTATCTCTCTCTCTCTTCAGCTGATGGTCATCTGTATATTGTCATGGAGTTCTGTAGTGGTGGAGATCTTCTGCAAAGGATACGGCAGCAAAAAAATAATCTGTTCACCGAGGATGTGGTATGAAAGTCCTTTTCTATGAGAGATCTGAACTTTCCTTTGGGTTAAAGTCATTTAAAAAGTCATTTAAAAACACTGGCTGCATGGCTACATCATATTTAACCAACTTTATACATGCTACATTGAAAACTAGATTGATAAACTGGACCCTAAGAATACACCCAATTTTTATTTGTTGATGAACAATGTGCATTTCGGCTTTCTTCTGACTATTTTAAAGCACATTCACTGTTTCAATGTTTTCATATTTTAGATCCTGAAGTGGTTTACACAGATGTGTCTAGGAACCAAACACATTCATGACAAGAGAGTACTTCACAGGGATTTAAAATCCAAGGTACTATTGAACATAATAAGGTACATTATACCTTCAATATACTGTTTTAATGGTTAATTGATGAGCACAAAGAAGGAGTGCAAATGATGTAAGTATTAGGTCCAACTTATATAATACCAAAAGTATTTAGACACTCAAACCACACTTAAAGGAATTGGAATTTGTAGTCTAATAGAATCAGGACATTTTCTTGACAGGTTTCGTTACAATCGCCCACTTATAGGGATAGTTCACCCAAAAATTTTAATTCTCTCATCATGCCATCCCAAATGTATATGACTTTCTTTCTTCCACTGAACACAAATGAAGATTTTTAGAAGAATATTTCAGCTGTGTTTTTCCATGCAATGCAAGTAAATGGTGGCCAGAACTTTGAAGCTCCAATAAGCTTATAAAGGCAGCAAAAAAGTAATCCATAATACTTCAGTGTTTAATTCCATGTCTTCAGAAGTGAAAGCAGATACATATTTAAGTCCTTTTTTACTATAAATCTCCACTTTCACTTCCACATTCTTCTTCTTTTGTTTTTGGCAATTTGCATCCTTCATGCATATCGCCACCTACTGTTCTGGGAGGAAAATGTATATTTTATTACATGAGGTGAGTAAATGATGAGAGAATTAAAATCGTGGTGTAAACTATACCTTTAAAAGTGATGTTTGAATGTCATACATTGCATCAGAAAACCAAAACCAAACCAAGTGGTATTTATGTTAAAGAAGAAGAACACTTTTCACAATTAGCATTTGACAAAAGTTGTTTTTTAAAGTGATAATACAATAGACTTACTGTTCTAAATGAAGAGCACAATTATTTGTCCCTGTCCGGTTGTCAAAGTTAGTGTGATATGTCCACTAAAATTTACTTTGGGACCTGTTGGTTAAAAGTAATTGCAAAATTGATGTAGCTTTACTTTAGTCTTTTGTTATAATACAAAAGATACATTACAATACATTAATATTAATTGTGTTTACTTTACTTATACCACTGTATAGTGAATTATAAATTGTTCACGCCAACATTCAAATGTAAAAAAAAAATATATAGGTATGTGAAATATCATTGTGAAACATCTTGTGAATTAAAAGATGATTTCTAAAGATGATTTTCTGATGCTAATCAATATTTTATCGCTGCTGTGCAGAATATTTTCTTGACAGATAATGGGACCGTGAAGGTGGGAGATTTCGGTTCAGCTTGTTCTCTTAACAGGTACTAAGAAATGTAATTATGGCAATTTATCTTTCTTTCTTTTTTTGTTAGTGTTTGCATATGAAAGTAAGAATACAATCGTGTTAGTTATAGTTTTATATATGTACTTTCCTGCAGTGCAAAAGCATATGCACAGACGTATGTGGGTACACCATACTATGTGTCTCCAGAGATATGGGACAACAACCCTTATAATAATAAAAGGTAAAACTTTTTCAGCTCAGTCATATAAACTGTATTTATTCAATAGATTTTCCATTATAGTATATACAGTTTTGACTTATGTGTGTGTTTCTATTACAGTGACGTCTGGTCTCTTGGTTGTGTCTTGTATGAACTTTGTACCCTCCAACACCCGGTATTTTTCTCTTCAAATCCTCAGATTGTATAGTAACAATGAGTTTATATGTATAAACTCTGCCTACACTTTGAGTTTAGCATAAAACATTAGTACATTGCACTGCCAGTACTGTGTAATTGAGATGTTTTGGGCACCTAGCTAAACACTTTAATGTCCTGTTTGACTTTAAACCCTCTCTTCTTCAGTTTCAGGCTCGTAGCTGGAAGAGTCTGATCTTGAAGGTGTGTCGGGGGGCATACGCACCTCTACCTGGTCACTTTTCTTATGAGCTGCACTACCTCATCAAACACATGTTCAAGACTAATCCCAGAGACAGACCCTCTGTACACACCATCCTCAGCTCTCACCGCGTGTCCAGACTGCTGCATAAACACCTGGTGCCAGAGGTACCACACTGATGCCCATATGACTGTACAAGCAGATTAGTGAAAATACATACTTTAGAAATACATTTTTCTACCTAACAACATAAAAAAAAATATTAATGGGACGCAAGTAGAAATTGTGATAAATTAGCTCACCCATATTCATTATTTTCATTTGATTGTTTTTAAAATAACAAGCAAAAATAATTGTCTTAGATTTATAAAAAATATTACTTATGTCTGTTTTTTGCTGCACAGAGCAAAGAGTTGTTGCAGAAACAAACACGCTATTGGAGGAAGGAGGACGGTGAGAAAGTGGCCATGTTTTTAGGACAGAAGAGTCTATTGACCTCATCTACCACTGAAGGTCTCAAGTTCAGATCAGCTAATTTGCTCTATATTGATATAAGTTATATATCATATGTATTAATCTAAAGTATTGATTAAAGCCATAAATCACCCAAAAGCATTATATATATATATATATATATATATATATATATATATATATATATATATATATATATATATATATATATATATATATATATATATAGTGTTGAATTGACTGGTGGAAACTTTTCCTGTATGGAGTAAACCATCAAAAACACAGACGTTGATACAACTTATGTTGTAAAGTGCTTCAAAAACCTCCATTGGATCAAATTGTGATTTCTTTTACAATATTTGTGTTTCAAATGTAGTAAAGTATTGCTAAATGTTTCAATCATCATTAATATGAAAAAATAAATAAATACATTTTATATATATATATATATATATATATATATATATATATATATATATAAAAAATATGATGTTGCATAATATATTTTTGTAATTGATTTATAAAAATGCATATTTTTTTGGCAGTTAATAATATGTGGCAATGTATATGATCTTTTTTTTGTTAAAAAACCTTTAAAAATTCTGTATTTTTTTGTATTTCGTATTATTGTTTTGGGATCTTTGCAAACAGGACAGTCCCTCACAGAGAGTAACAGCACTGACCCAACTACTCGTAAGAGGTGGGCAGTTGGATCTTGTAATACAGTGCTGGGAGTCCTAGGAAATGCTGATATAATGTCCTCTGGTAGCGTAGCTACTGCGGAGGGGGTTCACCCCATCTCAGGTACTTGAACACCTTGAATAATTGTTCTTTTTTTTTTTTTTTTTTTTTACTTTTAAAACTGAAGAAAATAAATTATACTCTTGAGTAAACTTTTTACAGTTATGTACACTCACATGAGACGAACACTTCAGTCATATCAGTAGCCCATTCATTTTGACTGAAATAATTACCACAAACTTCAGACGAATGCAGCTGCTGCTCCAGAGCTGGTGCAGGCAGCAGAAAGGCTAATGCTTTCATATCAGTTAATTAGCAAAACAAAAAAGAGCCAGCAAAATGTAAACATGCAGTATAACTAGATAGATTAAGTTTGTCGTGGTAAACTTTGATGTTGGCTTGACAAAGCCTTGTCTGAAAGTTTAAACCAGTTTTACATTTTATACTGATAACCTACCATATTAAATACAGACGTTACAGATAAATACAGACAAACAGCTAGCTAGTTTGATAGATAGTCAGACAGAATGTCATATAGATAGTAACAGAAATTGTCAGAGAGAGAGTAACTCAGGCTATGTCCACATTTATCCAGATACATTTGAAAATGCCATTTCCATTTTCGAAACGTTCTCCGTCCACACTGGCATTTTCTAAAAGTTGCCCGTCCAAACTGAAAATGCTTAAGTCCCCTTACTACACATGAGAAAAAACATAAGAAGTGTACCCATGTGTCATTTCCATGTACGGTCTGAAACGCAATTGTCCTTGTGATTTGCAGCCACAGAACAATTTCGAGTGAACTTCCCGTTGCTTTTGAAGGAATGAAATGTGAAGTAGTACTAAGTAACATTTGTCTTTAACAATGCTATCAAAGTGGATAACAGGCACAACAACGCTGCTACAACATGGGCCGCCATCTTGATTGTTTTGGGTTGAATGGATCACATGACTGCGTCAAATGACAAAAAAAACATGTCATCGTTTTCAAATATCTCAATTTTCCCTGTCCACACTGTAATGCCAAAATGCCGTTTTCAAATGTATCCACTTGGGAGAGCATTTTCAAAAACGCCATCTTAGTGTGGACAGAAGGCCAAAACATAGCAAAATTACTGCGTTTTCAAATTAAAATGTATTACACCGTGTCCTAACCAGATGCACCGCGACACGCAATAAAAGGTATCTTTTCCATGTTAATCAGAGTTGTTGTCCTAACCAACTGCGACACACGACGTGCGACAGGGCTTTCTATTTTTGGAATGGTTTCTCTTTCTGCTACGTCGTGCCATGCAGCACAGTCATCACATGGGTTTAAAATGATTCTTTTTACAGTATATTAAAGCCGACATCTCACTAGCCGGTTGATTTTGACAGAGGGTGTCACACACCTACCGATTGTTGTCCTTGAGGTCTTGCTCTCTTCAGCCAGAACTGACAACACACACACCAGTTCAGAATGGCAGTGGGGCGACATAACAGCTCATTCTTTCTCTCTGCTTCCCTGTCACGTGGAGATCGGCAAAATAATAACAGAATTACAGCGTGAACATAAACAACTGTAACAGACTACATAAGGATGCGATTCATAACGTAACCCCTTTGGGGCTTGCTGTAGAAAGCGTTACGGAGAATATGTGAGAAAATTAGTTGCATTCAATAAACACTGTTCTGTCTGTAATTGCTCTATTTTATACTTTTTATGGTTAATTATCATTTCATTAACATTTTAGTGTATTAATATCGTGGTGTCGCATCGCGTCTTTTGTGGGCTGACAGATTGCTTGTCACTGGAATCTTAGCGCGTCGCGTCTGGTTAGGACGAGGTTTTAGTATGGATGTGGCCTTAAAGCAGGTAAAAGGCCTATTGTGGGATTGTTTACATTTTAATTTTTGACAGTTGGAGTTGGAATTATCAAGCATGATGTTGACCCATTTGTATATTCCGTCAATGTCTATGAGATTTTTCAGATTTTTGATTATCCACTGTGCAAAAACTGTAAGGATGATCAGTTGGAAAAGACATAGCACGCTCTTCCAAATTTGGTTAGTGCCAAGTTTGGTGGATGTAGCTTGAAAGCTCTAGATTTAAGTATTTACAGACAGAATTTTAGGTCTTTGTTTAGGGATTTTGAGAAAACCCCTAAACAAAGTTTGAAGAACAACAGTATGTTAGCATTGTCAAGCCAACATATTTACCTTTAATAGTGTCTTGGAATGTTAATATGAATGGAAAACCAATGTGAATATGAATTTAAATTCACTTAACATTTTTTTTGCATTATTATGCAAATAAAATGCTGTTGATTAAATGGATGTCAGTAGGTCAACTTGCTGTGTCAGCTTTTGCATTCTCTGGCTGTATTGTAGAGGATGACTGTATGGAGATTCAGGAAAGACGAGTGAGGAAACATTGGGACAAAGATCCACCACAGAGACTGTTGAGTCTGCTAGAGAAAGCTCAGCTATGCTCTGCCTTTGAGACGTACACTATACACAGACACGGTCAGTATGTACACATGACATACATCTGTCATCCTGTTTATAACATTAATAACTGCAGAGCTGAGCATTGTAAAAGAGTGTTTGATTTGTCCTGCATCACCATTTAATAAGGTTTCAATACAGTTTTGTGTGGGTAAACATAGTAGGTAAACATTCTGGAAGGCTTCAGGTACAAATTAAGGGATTCATCAACCATTACCATTGTACCTCTGAACAAGGTACTTAAACTCAGGTTACTCCAGGTGTATTAGAAATCACTTTGTATTACAGTGTCTACTAAATTACTGACATTTTTTAATGTCTGTACTCCACATTATCATACTATTGTGAAATACGAGGACTTGATTTCATACACAAACAACAAAACATGTCCCACAACTTTAAATGCCATTAGTTTTGACATTACATTTGGTATTTAAAGGTGTTGCATTAACCCATTTGAGCTCTGAGAGTGTTTTTAAAGATTTCTTGTTTTAGTGGCATACCAAAAATGAAAGGCTCATAGCTCAACAAAAAACAAAACAAACAAAGCGTTTGGGGTAATTTTAAAGAAAACTTTTACATTTTTTAATGATATAGATTATGATAAATTCTGAGATTCTCAAGAAGAAATTTAGAAAAGCCTTAGAAACTGCTGAAAAATCTTCCTTATTTTTTAGATTTGATATTGTCAAAATCTAAATATATATCTCAGAATATAAATAAGGTAGCTCTGAAAAAAAGTTTTTGTTTTGTTCTAATCAAGTCACTTGTAACTGAGTAAAATATTGTGTTGATAAGACAAAGCAATCAAAAGTTATAGCATTAAAAAAATATTTTTTCATAGTGTCCAAAAATGTCTCCAAGTATCTAGTACACAAGAACTACTTACACATACAAATACAACAATGGCCAATGGTATGCTCTCTCTTCAAAGCTCGCAGTCATGAGTAACGGCATCTCATTCAGTTCCATTCTTTGTCATTTGAACCATTATTGAGTCTGTGTCATGTACTTGACATCATCTCGTAATGGCCATATGTAATTAGAGTGAACAATCCTCCCTGCCCATATTTAGATTACTTTCACCTCTGATTGCAGTGATCTGAATCCTAATACAATTGGTTTAGTTTTCCATGATGCAGGTATGATACATCATTTCTGATGAAGTCAGTCAGCCAGCACCTTATGTGCTATGTGCACATTGTGCTTTGTGTGGATTATCTAATGATCTTTTTATCCAATTACATTGTGTGTCATTTTAACAAGAATTCCCTCCTCTAAATAATGGTATGTGATATTTTCTTTTTCGTGAAGTTATAAGAGAAAATTATGCTTATAAGCAGCACCTGTTTATATATAACATGCATGTCTTCAGCTTCATGACTGTAGTTATTAATATGTTGGCAATAAACTTTTTTCCGATGGACCTGCAGGCAGGGGCCCATCCGAGCTTAAAGGGTTAAATCTGTTTCCACACATTCATTGATTACGACTACCTACGCTGTCTCAATAACTACCCAGTGTCTGATTTTGAGTCATTTTCTAGATGTGTCTCACCAAATACAGACCTCATTATTTACCCATGTGATTCAAACAATTGATAACAACCACAGAACAACATGTTTACACCATGTGTAAGACAAATCTACATTTTTAAGCACCCACTCTTGCACCCCCACTATATTCAGAAGCACGCTCAAAGCACTTTTAAACCGACATGGTTTGGGGGCGGTTTCCTGGGCCGGTGTGATTTCTCAAACTGTTCTGCATGTTTCCACCACAGAAAATGTCATCCAGGGGTGAAAATACTGGTTCGCACCTCACCAAAAGTTTGCTGGTCTCTATGCATAAACTGATTGCGTCAGGAGGCGGAGGGCGTGATTATGTTTACCTTTACAAACAACAACAACTGTAGCTAGAGTCTGCAGCATGGAGTTCTTCACTCTATAACAACAATAAAAAACCTTGGGAAACTCGGACGAATCGAGCACTCTACTTGCGATATGGTCTTCTATGAAGATCCGAGATGAACTAGAGCGATCGCATAGAGAAAAAAAAAACTACAAGGAGATACAGCAAGAAATGATGCATGCCAATGTTCTAAAGCTGATCTCAGTTAATTCACAGATTTGCCCACTTTGTTAGCTTTCCTTACACTCTTCTCATCTTATCTTTGTTCAATAAGGAGATTTTTGACCAGTGGGATTCTCAATCAAGACGTACTGTAAACGTAAATGCTAGAATCCAAACATAACATATGCAAAAATCCAAATATAACCATCTGCTACACCAATGCTAATAACGATTCCACTGTTACAGTTTATAGTACTTGGCAAGATAAGCCACTTCAAAAAGTTTATACATAACAATGTAATTACATTACCTGTTATCTTGGGTGTAGTATCATCTCTGGCAATCTTATTGAGCAATTCAATAATGTTGGATTGCATTTCTCTATCAGGGGTTTTCAACAGGGATGGTACAACAAAACCCACTAAATGAATGTAAATAAATGCAAATGTCTAACACATGGAGTGTCTGTTGCTTGATCAGATAAATTTTTTTCAGCAGGTTCTAATCATCTTGGAGGTCCTTTAAACACAGAGCAGGCAGATGACATAGACGGTCCAGAGGAGCCCATCACAGACTACAGCAGACTGGAGCCACGCTCAGATGATGAAGACACGTCAGTTTCTACTGTTTATATACTGTCTATATATATATATATATATATATATATATATATATATATATATATATATATATATATATATATATATATATATATATATGTATGTATATAGTTTCTCATAACGTCTCCCATTCCATTGATTCCTGTAACAATCACGTTACTCTTCTGACTGCAGGGATTTTGAAGAGGACTCTCCGTATGACTGGATGAACGAATTGCAGAGAATGGTGGAAGAACATTAGCAACTTAAGTGTATTTTCATATTTATTGAGATGATTTTGCACTTGCAATTTTGTTTTGTATGTTTAAATTTTAAATATACCTCATATGAATCATAATCATGTTTTCTTGAATGCTTAACATGTTCAAATATATCTTTGTAAAACACTAAACTACAAAAATTAAAAACCTAAACATCTGCTGTTGTTTAACAAAAAAGGTGGCCGTGGTAACATGTTGTGTTTTCATTGTTACAGAATGCAAAGTATATTTGATTATCTCTTGTCTAATTTGGCTAAGATGAGAGAGAAGTGGAATGGAGAAAAGCATACACCGATCAGCCACAACATTAAAACCACCTGCCTAATATTGTGTAGGTCCCCTTCGTGCCGCCAACACAGCGCTTCTTACAGAACGTTACAGAAATACTCAAACCTGCCTGTCTGGCACCAACTATTATCCATGCGATTATCTAATCAGCCAATCGTTTAGGCAGCAGTGCAGTGCATAAAATCATACAGAAACGGGTCAGGAGCTTCAATTAATATTCACATCAACCAACAGAATGGGGAAGAAATGTGTTCTCAGTGATTTGGATCATGGCATGATTGTTGGTGCCAGATGGTCTGCTTTGATTATTTCTGTAACTGCTGATCTCCTGGGATTTTCACGCAAATAGTCTCTAGAATTTACTCAGAATTGCCAAAAACAAAAAAAACATATCAGTGGGTGGCAGTTCTGCGTACGGAAATGCCTTGTTGATGAGAGAGGTCAACAGAGAGTGGCCAGAATGGTTCAAACTGATAAAGTCTACGGTAACTCAGATAACCGCTCTGTACAATTTTGGTGAGAACATCATCTCCGAATGCTTTTATTAGTTTTATTATTACAATATTAGGCAGGTTGTTTTAATATTGTGGCTGATCGGTGTATCTACATAAGTACACTAACACTCCTGAACCGAAAAATCAAAAAGACCTCTTTGATGTTAATTTCTTGTATAATACAGAGTTCCCACAGTCATGGAAAAACAATAAATTTTAGTCCATTTAAAAATTGTATTTAAGTTCTTTAAAATAAAATATGTAAATTTCAGTACTGCTATACAGTAACTATGACTATTACACCTTAAAAACAGAATGTATCCTAACCCTAAACCCTAACCCTAATCTAACCCCTAACCTTACCCATACCTCATCCTCAGAAGCATCAAATGTGAATCTTGTGAGAATTTTGCATAATAACTACATTGTATTGCATGTATTTTAATGTTGGTACATAGTAGTTAAAGACATCTGATATAAAGTGGGACCATATATATTTAAATATTCCTATAAGTTTTTTTCCCAGAAATCCACTCAGTGATTTCTGCTTAAATTGATAAAAAAAAAAAAAAAACTGAAAAAACATATATATTAATCACAAACAGCTGGAAATGTCATTGAAAAATGTCGAAAATTCATTGTTCAAAAACCCTTTTACATTATACAATAACAGGTGTTTAGCCTCTCTGTGCCCCTTCTCCGTCTATTTTTACTATATTATGAGCTCTTATGTAGCAACAGCTGTTACATAACTGTCACATCTGCAAACACTTACAATTCTTGGCACCCATGCTGTGCTACAGTATGTTTTGGATTTGGACTAGAAAGTTGGATAGGAAATGTGCTTCTGTTTATAACCGCTAGGTGGAATCAAGATTTTGCAGATGAAAGTAAAGTAAACTGGTTCAGATCTTAAGAGGAGAGTTCACACATTCTTTGTGAATCTTACAAGTGGTGTAAGCAAGGATCACTATTTCTGTTACTGTTGTTAAAGTTTTAACCTCCAATTCAGAGTGTTAAACTTCATAATGTAACTTATCTGAAATTATGCGGCTTGTTGAGGAGAGATGTGCTATTGCTTTTCTAAGGAATTAAAACTATGATTTTCACCTAAAAATAAGGAAAAAAAAGTATATTAAAGGAGGGAGTTGAGCCACATGTAGTGACTAGAAATCATAGAGTCTTGGCAGTGGGCTTTTTTGACTTGGGCCGGTAAGCAACCACCTAGTAACCATGAAGAACACCCTAGCAACCACCTAGCAACGCTCTAGGATTTTGATTGAGATCGGTAAATTGATTACTGAAATGAAATTTTCAGATCGTTTTTAGAACCGGTTTGACAGATTCACAAGAATCAAATTGTTCGGAAGCTTCACCAATTGGACATCATTATCACTGAGCTGCATACTGTACAGTTTATATTTGCAGCTGTTTATTTTTGCAGTGTTCAGTCACAAAGAAACAAAAGGGTCTGGGAAAATTAATTGGTGTAAAAGTTTCAATGAAGTACAAGTAAAAGTCAACAGAAATGTTTACACTTGGGTAAAGTAGAAATATTTAAGAAATACTGAGTGTACTTAAGTACTATACACCTCTGAATTAAGTTTCTTATATTTCTTAGTTAGGTAGACCAACAAGATTAGACAAAATACTCAAATTCCTGTATGAACCTGTGAATAAATACTGGTTAAAGTTAACTATTGTGTCTTATGAAAGGGATGCTGCTATGCTTCTGCCAATATGAGAGTACCCATTTAGCAGTTTTGTCAGCCTTGCTTGATTTACGAGTGGTCTCAGGCTGACTGTTGGAGTGTTTGGTATGCCGATAAATGCCCCCAGTTGTGTTATTGAGGAAATGGAGGGCTAGTATTGAAGCCTTATCTATATGCCACATGGTGTGCCTCAAGGAACCGTTGTAGGCCCTCTAGCCATTTTTTATTTTCCTCATTTACCTCAACTGAAGCTTGATGTCTTATGAAGGACGTAGATAATCATATCCTTATATGATATGCTGAAGAAGTAATGTTAACCGGACAATAACCCAAACACTCTGAATGAACAGGAACCCCAGTTCCTGTTAATGTGGTTTGAGTTGCTCTATGTTTGTTGGCTGAGATGTTCAATGAAGTGTGAGAAGAAAGAAAAGAAGCCTTTAATTAACATTATGATGTCAGACAATGACCTTAGCTATCCCTGGAAGGAATAAATTATATTCAGTCTAATTTAGACTTTATTGTAAGTTAGTTAAGGTGAAACAGAACATGTCTAGTGGCCGATTATATAATTAGAGGTGTGTCAGAGGAGGAGAAACAACAAAGGAAGATAAAACTGTACTGTTTTCATTCCTAAAAAAAAGGGTACTAAAAGGTCACCAGCTTCAAAAATATCGCCCACATCTTTTCCTGTGTAAAGGTGGTTGATATGACATTTCAAATAGCGATAGCAGTGTGCTGCAGTGTGAAATACTTCATCAAAAACAATTTTAACCCTGATATTCTAAAAAAGATTGGCCAGCTATGTTACTGTTCATGGTTACTTTTAACTGAAAACAGTACAGGTGTAACCTTTATTTCCCCTTTCTCCCCAATTTGGAATGCCAAATTCCTAATGCACTCTAAATCCTTGTGGTGGAGTAGTGACTTGCCTCAATCTGTGTGGCGGAGGAAAAATCTTAGTTTCCTCCGTGTCTGAGACTGTCAATCCATGTATTTTATCACATGACTTGTTGAGCGAGTTACCGCGTAGACAGTGCATGTGGAGGTGTCACGCTATTCTCTGTGGCATCCACGCACAACTCACCCCACGCCCCACCAAGTGCAAAAACCACATTATAGCGACCGCCTGGAGGTTACCCCATGTGACTCTAACCTCTCAGCAACCGGGTCAATTTGGTTGCTTAGGAGACCTGGCTGGATTCACTCAGCATGCCCTGGATTCAAACTTGCGACTTCAGGGGTTGTAGTCAGCGTCTTTACTTGTTGACATTTTTTTAAATAAATTATAAAATGGCTTCTTCCCTGAAGTAATAATAAAATGATGCACTTCTTTTAGGATTGTATGCTATTTAGATCTTTTTTACATGTAAGTTTCTCAATTTCACCATTCATTTTTATATTAAAATAAGCTAAATTATGTCATTTTACTTCAGTAAAAACCAACTCTTATAAGTTGAAACATGAGGAAATATGAGAATTTGTGATATGTTGGGGACTGATTGCTGCATTCGGATATATATATTTAGACATGATTTAAAACAGTTATTTGTCAGAGTTTAGCGTTTGTCTGTTTGTTATCATTGTTTTAAAGTGTTAGTTTTTGCAGTAATGTCAACATTATGCTTACAGTCAAACCTGAACATCGTGTACAAAGACATCAACACATACCATTTTATTATTTTATTTTGTCAAATAAAAACTATAAGGGTGCTTTCACACTTGATTCGATTGGTTAGCCCAAATCGAAGTTGGTTTCCTCCCACTGCCCGTGCTGGTCTCTGTTCACATCAAATTATTTGGGTTTGAACAGAAGTCCGATTATGTCATCAATGTGAGTACAAGGGGCAGCTGTTTACCACTGTAACTTGGTAACAACTCGAGAAGACATCTGTGGCAGACAAGCCTCTTGTTCAAACCAAGAGCTGAATTCCACTACCAGTCCATTCACCTCACTAAGAAGCATATGCTGTTGGATATATGGTGCATTTCAGTGGCTTTCTCTCCCTCTGCACGATTGATGTAGAGTACGCCCCTGGGCACTTCGACAGCTAAAAGAGTGTATATTCTCACAAATAAAAGAGAATATTTCCTCTAAAAGAGCACGCACTGATGGATAGCGTCTTTTTAAAGATGCGTTTCTGTCTGTGTGTAATTCCTGATTACGGTCGCTATCTCTCCAATTCTGACAGCCACTATCGCTGCCTCACGTGCTTGGGACGCGTTGAGGCAGCATTCGTGGATGGTTTGTGTTCTCATTGTGAGGAGGTGTTTGGGGCTCCCAAGAGCGACCTTGAGTGTCACTACATCGACACAACGTCTCGTTCCCTCAATCAGGGAACAGAGGTTACGACAGTAACCAAGACGTTTTTCTCTTTGGATTTGCCACGAAAACTTGCCATGCACAGAACAACACTTGTGTTTGTTTCCCGTGGATGTATTGAATGTGCAGTGATGTGATGAATAAACGTTTGTGTGCCACGAGCCCTCGGATGCATTGGAAGAGATGTGAAGAATGTAAACTTCACACATGTGGTGTGTTATGGTCCCACCCTTTCATGTGCGTGCGTGTGTGCGCATCTGTGTGTGTTCTGCATTGTGGCTGACATCACTCTGTATATATTTCACCCGCAAAATTATGCAAGCTTTACATGGGCATGCTCTACAACAAAGTCTAGCTGTAAATGCAGTTTTCATGTCCTCTTATTCATTTTCACATTGCAAGACTATTTAAGACAACTCAAAAAGTAAAAGGTGATTTAAAATAGTAAATAATTTGAATTGGTGACCAGTTACAGCATCTAAAACGGTGTCTAGAGTTACAGCATCTAAAGCTTTTTTTGCTTCAGGACCCAGATTTTACCATGGACATCGAGTGGCAATCAGACATTGTGGTCGGCACAAATCAAGTTTATCGTTGCTGCATGTGAACCCATATTAAATGTATTCTGGGTCATAATTTCTTGTACCTTGTATATTTTTTGCAACATGACCCACAAAGGAAATCAGTTAGTTCTGAATGTTTTTCCACCTAAAATTAAACCAAATGTACTCTTGACAAGCGCCACCATGCAGTGAATGTTTATTCCACGAAAATCACCTGTCCTGTGCCTTTGACATCACATCTCTTTTGATCTCCAACTGGCAGGAAAATACATTTCCAAAGAAGTGAAAGAAAGCTGTTTTGGTCTTAGTACACAAAAATGCTGCCGCTAGAGGTCTGGAAATTCACTAAGCATTGACTAATTTTAGCAGACCAAAAACATTTAACCTCTTGTCTCTGATTGTCCCATGAGCGTCTGTTTTGTGTGACCACCAGTTAAACTAAATTCAATAAACCAGTTCATCTTAAACATACACTTAACCTAAACGTTCATACAAATTAACCTTCAATCTTGATGTTTCATGTCCATGTTTTTTGTCTTCTACCTGTATGATATTTCCTTTTGATTGAATTTTAATAAAATTATATTTTAAAAATTCTCCCTCTTTGTTTGGTTAAATTTTAAAAAAGAGTTCTTACTTTGTATACTTGTTTGTTAGTATGCCGTTCTACCATTAAATACTCAGTGCACTATGCAGCATTTCCACTGGCAGGAAGGAGACATGAAGTCATGTCTTTCTCTAGAATAACAAACAAATGAGCAAAGAGATGTCACATTGTATTAAATGATATGCTGCACAATGCTCACACACTGTACACTAACAATGTTTGTTTGCTCACTTATTCTGAAGCCTCAGATCTTCTGTTACACTTCTTGTCAATTTATAACTGTCTTCTACCTCAATAACTGCTATGTCCATAGAACACTATCTCATAGTATGTTTTCCGTTTGTCGCTCACTTCGACGTTTGTCGCTCACTTCGACCCCATGTGTCTCTAACCTCCCAGCAACCGGGTCAATTTGGTTGCTTAGGAGACCTGGCTGGATTCACTCAGCATGCCCTGGATTCAAACTTGCGACTCCAGGGGTTGTAGTCAGCGTCTTTACTTGTTGACATTTTTTTAAATAAATTATAAAATGGCTTCTTCCCTGAAGTAATAACAATAAAATGATGCACTTCTTTTAGGATTGTATGCTATTTAGATCTTGTTTACATGTAAATTTCTCAATTTCACCATTAATTTTTATATTAAAATAAGCTAAATGATGTCATTTTACTTCAGTAAAAACCAACTCTTATAAGTTGAAACATGAGGAAATATGAGAATTTGTGATATATTGGGGACTGATTGCTGCATTCGGATATATATTTTTAGACAATATTTAAAACTGTTATTTGTCAAAGTTTAGCGTTTGTTTGTTTGTTATCATTGTTTTAAAGTGTCAGTTTTTGCAGTAATGTCAACATTATGCTTACAGTCAAACCTGAACATCGTGTACAAAGACATCAACACATACCATTTTTTTTATTTTATTTTGTCAAATAAAAACTATAAGGGTGCTTTCACACTTGATTCGATTGGTTAGACCAAATCGAAATTGGTTTCCTCCCACTGCCCGTGCTGGTCTCTGTTCACATCAAATTATTTGGGTTTGAACAGAAGTCTGATTATGTCATCAATGTGAGTACAAGGGGCAGCTGTTTACCACTGTAACTTGGTAACAACTCGAGAAGACATCTGTGGCAGACAAGCCGTCTAGGTTACGTATGTAACCTCCGTTCCCTGATGGAGGGAACGAGACGTCGTGTCGAGTTGCTACAACACGGCGACTGGAGGGCAGCGAAGGACTGCCTAAGGGAGACGCGGGTCAGCTCGTAAGGTGACCGTACCGCGGAAATACACACAGGAGGAGTCCCGTAGGAGGCCTGATCTGTGGAGCACCTATTCCAGTAGGGGTAGCCGGAGGTACCCGTAGTGGACTGGGCCGGCAAGTTCCTCCGCTGAACTGTTGCGGGCCCGAGAGGGCTAGGGAGGAATCAACCAGGGACCTAAGCCCTCTGGGAAAGAAGCGCACTGTTCTGCCTCGGAGAGGGAAACGGCGCTGGAAACAAGCGATTCACCCGCTCAGATCGTGTTCTACAGGCTCGGACCTGAGAGAACATGGGACAAGACTGACTCAACCCTGAGATTGTAAAACCTCGTAAAGGTGTTAGGTGTTGCCCATCCCGCAGCTCTACAGATGTCTGCTAGCGAGGTGCCTCTAGCCAGTGCCCATGAGGATGCCACACTCCTGGTAGAGTGGGCTCGAACCCGCAAAGGGGGTGGCACGGCCTGGGTGTGATAGGCCAACTGAATGGCCTCCACCACCCAGTGAGACAGCCTCTGTTTGGAAACAGCGTTCCCTTTCTGCTGTCCTCCAAAGCAGACAAAGTGCTGCTCAGAGCGCCTAAAGCTCTGGGTGTGTTCCAGGTAGGCACGCAAGGCACGTACCGGACACAGCAGTGAGAGGGCTGGGTCTGCCTCCTCCCGGGGCATTGCTTGTAGGTTCACTACCTGATCTCTGAAGGGCGTGGTAGGAACCTTGGGCACATAGCCCAGTCGAGGTCTTAGGATCACATGAGTGTCTGCCGGACCGAACTCCAGGCAAGTGTCGTTGGTAGAGAACGCTTGCAGGTCCCCGATCCTCTTGATGGAGGTGAGCGTGATCAGCAGGGCCGTCTTTAAAGAGAGAGCCCTGAGTCCAGCTCATCCTAGCAGCTTGAAAGGGGATCTCTGAAGACCGGCGAGGACCACTGAGAGATCCCAGGAGGGGAACAGGTTTGGCCGGGAGGAATTTAACCTCCGGGCACCTCTTAGGAACCTGACGATTAAGTCGTGCTTACCCAGGGACTTTCCATCTACTGGGTCGTGGTGAGCTGTGATAGCGGCAACATACACCTTCAAGGTGGATGGGGACAGCCTCCCCTCCAACCTCTCCTGTAGGAACAGGAGCACAGACCTAACTGCGCACCTCTGTGGGTCTTCTGCCCGGGAAGAAAACCAATTCACGAACAGACGCCATTTCAGGGCGTAGAGTTGCCTGGTAGAAGGGGCTCTGGCTTGGTTGATCATGGCTACGACCGTGGGTGGTAGCCCAGCTAGATCTTCCGCATCCCGTCCAGGGGCCAGACGTGGAGGTTCCAGAGGTCTGGGTGCGGATGCCAGAGCATGCCCCGTCCCTGAGAAAGAAGGTCCTTCCTCAGGGGAATTCGCCAGGGAGGGGCTGTCGCGAGGAGTACGAGGTCCAAGAACCAGGCCCGGGTGGGCCAGTAAGGAGCCACGAGAGTGACTTGCTCCTCGTCCTCCCTGACCTTGCACAGCACCTGTGCAAGAAGGCTCACTGGGGGGAATGCATACTTGCGCAGCCCCACCGGCCAGCTGTGTGCCAGTGCATCTGTTCCTAGGGGAGCCTCTGAGCGGGCGTACCACAGCGGGCAGTGGGAGGTCTCTCGGGAGGCAAACAGGTCTACCTGGGCCTTGCCAAACCGTACCCAAATCAGCTGAACCGAGTGGGGGTGAAGCCTCCACTCTCTTCCAGGCAAGCGTTGTCGTGACAGCGCATCCGCCATCACATTGAGGTTGCCGGGGATGTGAGTGGCACGCAGCGACCTGAGTCGGTGCTGGCTCCAAAGGAGGAGACGACAGGCGAGTTGTGACATGTGGCGGGACCGTACGCCGCCTTGGCGATTTATGTACGCGACTGCAGTGGTGCTGTCCGACCTGACCAGGACATGTTCGTCCCGAATTAATGGGAGAAACTGCCACAGGGCTAGAAGGACGGTCAACAACTCGAGGCAGTTGATGTGCCAACGCAGCTGGGCCCTTTTCCAACGGCCTGAGGCGGCTTGCCCGTTGCAGACGGCGCACCAACCCAATCTGGAGGCGTCGGTCGTGACCAGGACGCGTCTGGACACCTGCTGAAGGGGTACTCCAGCCAGTAAGAAACAGAGGTCTGTCCAGGGGTTGAATGCTTTGCGGCAGGCGGGGGGTGATCATTACCCGGTGCGTGCTGTGGCGCCATGCTCTTCTCGGGACTCAACCCCAGCGGCGCGACCGCTGCGGAGGATGCCATATGCCCCAGGAGCCTCTGGAAAAGTTTTAAAGGGACCGCTGTGCCCGGCCTGAAGGCGGCGAGGCAGTTCAACACTGACTGGGCGTGCTCGTTGATGAGACGCGCCGTCATTGAGACCGAGTCTAACTCCATCCCGAGAATAGAGATGCTCTGAACTGGAGTTAGCTTGCTCTTTTCCCAGTTGACCTGAAGCCCCAAGCGGCTGAGGTGCCTGAGCACCTTGTCTCTGTGAGCGCATAGTGATTCTCACGAGTGGGCCAGAATGAGCCAGTCGTCGAGGTAGTTGAGTATGCGGATGCCGGCTACTCGGAGCGGGGCAAGAGCTGCCTCTGCGACTTTTGTGAAGACGCGAGGAGACAGAGACAGGCCGAAGAGAAGGACTTTGTACTGATACGCCTGACCATCGAATGCAAACCGCAGGAAGGGGCGGTGTCGAGGCAGGATGGAGACGTGAAAGTACGCGTCCTTCAGGTCTACCGCTGCGAACCAATCTAGATGCCGGACGCAGGTTAGAATGTACTTCTGCATGAGCATTTTGAACGGGAGTTTGTGTGCTTGGTTGAGAACTCGCAGATCCAAGATTGGTCGTAAGCCGCCGCCTTTCTTGGGCACGATGAAGTACGGGCTGTAGAAACCCTCCTTCATCTCGGTTGGAGGGACAGGCTCTATCGCGTCTTTGGCCAGAAGAGTTGCGATTTTCGCGAGCAGGGACTGGGCGTGATCGCCGTGTACTGCGGAGAAGCGGATGCCCATGAAGGGGGGCGGGGGCCTGGCAAACTGAATTGCGTAACCGAGTCGGATGGTCCGGGCCAGCCAGCGAGACGGGTTGGGAAGTGAAAGCCACGCATCCAACCTCTGCGCTAGGGGCACCAAGGGGACGATTAATTTTGACGTACCCGGCGGGGCTTCGCAGCGGGGCGGAGCAGGTAGTGCAGCGTTGGGCGGCAACGGGGTGACCCGCGGCTGGGGTGCTGAGAAAAGACTCAAAGCACTTACCTTGCTCCGCACACCTGGCAGGGGGTGGGTTAGCGACTGAGGGGGAGGTCCGTAGGCGTCCTCTGGACTCGTCGGAACCGGCTGGCTGGGGAACAGTCATGGGGCTGGAGACAGGTGGTCCGTGTCCAGGGAGCCGGGACTGTTGAGATCTAGAGGCAAAGTGCCGTGAGAACGGCATTTGCGGGCCAGGTGACCCAGAGACATAGGAAATAGCTCTTTTATTGAGAATGTGGGTACCGCACCCTCATCTAAGGGGGGGGGGCGGCAAATTAAATTGTTTAACAACAAAAGATTCTCCTCCCGGCCCTCCACCGGGGGACGGAGCGGTCTTACCACCTCCGGAGCTAACGTCTGTGTCACTGGGTCGTCCATCTCAGGACCGCCTGGGAGCCTTACGGGTCCTCGAGGGAGTCCGGGAGACGGGGGGCGTCTGCTTCCTGCGGTGTGCTCGACGCTGGGGCTGAGAGCTGGGCCCGGGTTGAGGCGGAGCAGGTTTCTTAGCCGCAGGGGGACGCCCTCGGCGAGCAGACGGGGCAGTGGCCTTGGCGGCAGGTTTGCGGCGAGGCAGGATATGTGAGATGGCCTCCATCTGCTTCTTCACCGCGGAGAACTGCTGGGCGAAGTCCTCGACGGTGTCGCCAAAGAGGCCAAGCTGGGAGACAGGGGCATCGAGGAAGCGAACTTTGTCGGCCTCGCGCATCTCGACCAGGTTGAGCCAAAGATGACGTTCCTGGACCACAAGGGTGGCCATCGCCTGTCCGATTGCCTGCGCGGTGACCTTCGTGGCTCTGAGGGCGAGGTCGGTCGCTGAGCGCAGTTCCTGCAGCACATCGGGGTCAGGGCTACCCTCGTGCAGATCTCTGAGCGCCTTGGCCTGGTGGACTTGCAGGAGGGCCATGGTGTGCAAGGCGGAGGCGGCCTGTCCCGCGGCTCTGTAGGCTTTGTGGTTGAACGAGGACGCAGTCATACAGGCCTTGGAAGGGGGTACAGGGCACCCGTGCCAGGTGGTAGGGTCACCGGGACAGAGATGGAGCGCAACCGCCCTATCCACCTGGGGAATTGCCGTGTACCTGTGGGCCTCTCCGCCGTCGAGGGTAGCGAGAGCAGACGAGCAGGGCTTTTGACGGACGGAGAGTGGGGCTCTCCATGACGACGTCAGCTCGTCATGTACCTCCGGGAAAAACGGGACCGGGGGGGCGTGGCTGTGAGCGGCGCCCAGACCCCAGGAACCAGTCGTCCAACCGTGACGGGTGTGGGGAGGGTGGAGGCTTCCAGTCCAACCCCACCCCGACGGCGGCCCGGGCAAGCATGTCGGACATCTGCGCATCCACCTCAACCTGGGCGTGCTGGCCCGAAGGCGGCAGCCCAGGGGAGGAGTCAGCATCAGACACCTCGCTCTCCGATGGAGCGGAGAGCTCATCGGATTCGAGCTCTAGAGGATAGGCAAACCGGCCCGGAGGCGAGTCGCCGTTACCTCGAGACTGGACGGAGGTCAGCGAGCGTGTCGGGGGGCGGGTGGTCCGAGGGGGTGTACCCAGCGGAGCTGCACCCGCTGCCCTCCCCAAATCGCCTCCAGTGCCAACCGCATCGTCCTCAATCCCGTGGGAAGAAGGAGCGATACGGGGGGGCGGCAGGAGTGGCGTGCTTTCTGTTGAAAGTGAGCCGCGACCGCAACGCTGCCACGGTCATATTCTCGCAATGAGAACATGAACCGTCCACAAACGCTGCCTCGGTGTGATCGGCGCCCAGACACACGAGACAGCGCCTGTGGCCGTCAGAAGCGGAGAGCACTCTACCGCATCCAGGAACTACACAGGGTTTGAATGGCATCTTTATAAAGACGCGCCCTGAAAAGGGCGTTCAACACCACTGTGTATTGCTCTTTTAGAGAAATAAACTCTTTACGAGAAAATTGCTCTTTAATAACTCTTTTAGACACTGCGCTGTCGAAGCGCTCAGGGGCAAACTGCACGCCGGCAGAGAAGAGAAAAGCCGCTGAAGGTGCGCCGTAAATCCAACAGCAGCAGCGCGTCAGAGGATCAGAAGCAGGGTAAGTTGTGTGTAACACAGCAGACAGCATTCACACGACCATCGGCTCCGAAGAAAATTACTGAATGAATGAGCGTATTTCTCTCGCCTTTATATCCGTATCCGGAGGCGGAGTATGCAAATACTGTTCGCCAACTCTCATTGGCCTTTTTTCATAGATCAGAGTTATCTTTCGGGGCTCAAGAGAGACCCCTAGTGTCGCTTCTTCGACACGACGTCGAAGTGAGCGACAGACGGGGAACTCTTGTTCAAACCAAGAGCTGAATTCCACTACCAGTCCATTCACCTCACTAAGAAGCATATGCTGTTGGATATATGGTGCATTTGATGCAGAGTACGCCCCTGGGCACTTCGACAGCTAAAAGAGTGTATATTCTCACAAATAAAAGAGAATATTTCCTCTAAAAGAGCACGCACTGATGGATAGCGTCTTTTTAAAGACGCGTTTCTGTCTGTGTGTAATTCCTGATTTCGGTCGCTAACTCGCCAATTCTGACGGCCACTATCGCTGCCTCACGTGCTTGGGACGCGTTGAGGCAGCATTCGTGGATGGTTTATGTTCTCATTGTGAGGAAGTGTTTGGGGCTTCCAAGAGCGACCTTGAGTGTCACTACATCGACACAACGTCTCGTTCCCTCAATCAGGAAACAGAGGTTACGACAGTAACCAAGAAGTTTTTCTCTTTGAATTTGCCACGAAAACTTGCCATGCACAGAACAACACTTGTGTTTGTTTCCCGTGGATGTATTGAATGTGCAGTGATGTGATGAATAAACGTTTGTGTGCCACGTGCCCTCGGATGCATTGGAAGAGATGTGAAGAATGTGATCTTCACACATGTGGTGTGTTATGGTCCCACCCTCTCATGTGTGTGTGTGCATGTGTGTGTGTTCTGCATTGTGGCTGACATCACTCTGTATATATTTCACCCGCAAAATTATGCAAGCTTTACATGGGCATGCTCTACAACAAAGTCTAGCTGTAAATGCAGTTTTCATGTCCTCTTATTAATTTTCACATTGCAAGACTATTTAAGACAACTCAAAAAAGTAAAAGGTGATTTAAAATAGTAAATAATTTGAATTGTTGACCAGTTACAGCATCTAAAACGGTGTCTAGAGTTACAGCATCTAAAGCTTTTTTTGCACATTTTTGCACATTTTAACATGGACATCGAGTGGCAATCAGACATTGTGGTCGGCACAAATCAAGTTTATCGTTGCTGCATGTGAACCCATATTAAATGTATTCTGGGTCATAATTTCTTGTACCTTGTATATTTTTTGCAACATGACCCACAAAGGAAATCAGTTAGTTCTGAATGTTTTTCCACCTAAAATTAAACCAAATGTACTCTTGGCAAGCGCCACCATGCAGTGAATGTTTATTCCACGAAAATCACCTGTCCTGTGCCTTTGACATCACATCTCTTTTGATCTCCAACTGGCAGGAAAATACATTTCCAAAGAAGTGAAAGAAAGCTGTTTTGGTCTTAGTACACAAAAATACTGCCACTAGAGGTCTGGAAATTCACTAAGCATTGACTAATTTTGATGAGAGTCTGTTTTGTGTGACCACCAGTTAAACTAAATTCAATAAACCAGTTCATCTTAAACATACACTTAACCTAAACGTTTATACAAATTAACAGTAGACAGCAATTCTTTGGGTAAGCACGACTTGATTATCAGGTTCCTAAAAGGCGCCCAGAGGTTAAATCCCTCCCGGCCAAGCCTGTTCCCCTCCTGGGATCTCTCAGTGATCCTCTCGGGCCTTCAGAGATCCCCCTTTGAGCCGCTAGAATCAGTTGGACTCAGGACCCTCTCTCTAAAGACGGACCTGCTGATCGCGCTCGCCTCCATCAAGAGGGTCGGGGACCTGCAAGCGTTCTCTGTCAGCGACACTTGCCTGGAGTTCGGTCCGGCAGACACACATGTGATCCAATGACCGCGACCGGGCTACAGGCCCAAGGTTCCTACCACACCCTTCAGAGACCAGGTAGCGAACCTGCAAGCGCTGCCCCGGGATGAGGCAGACCCAGCCCCTTCATTGCTGTGTCCGGTACATGCTTTGCATACCTACGTGGACCGCACGCAGAGCTTTAGACGTTCTGAGCAGCTCTTTGTCTGCTTTGGTGGACAGCTATCTCCAAGAGTGTGGATGCCATTGCATTGGCCTATCGTAACCCCCCCCCCCCCCCCCCCCCCCCCACCTAGCGCCTTTTCCCTCGGTTGAGGTAATACCGTGCGCTTTTTCTTCCAGGTGATCCCACTCACTCGGCTCCCTGGATAACTCCTCCCTTGCCCTCTTGGTCCGCAATTTGGCGGAGGAATTCGCCGACCCAATCCACTGCAGGTACTCAAATCTACCCTGTACTGAAATAGGTGCTCCACAGGTCAGGGCTCCTACGTGGACTTCCCTCCTGTGTGTATTTTCACGGTACGGTCCCCTTACGAGTGGACCCGCGTCTCCCTTGGGCAGTTCCCGCTGCCCCCAGTCGCCATGTCTGTAGCAACTCCTCCCTCTGAAGTGGCGGGATCTACTACCGCGCCACTTCCCACATGTGACCTAAAAGCCCATGTTGTGTATTCACCACTCCTACCTCCCCCTCTCTGGGCTGGTGTGGTCTCCACAGGGTCTTTTCCACCTGAAAGAATAGGAGACTGGGTAAGACCCCATTCCCTGGTGCGTGTAAGGGCCCCAGCTGTTGAATCTCTGCGAGAAACATGGAGAGAAAAAAGGCCCGGCTAGGCTCGGCCCGTTCCCAGGTTGGCAAGCGTCGCCTTGTTCCCCTGTCTAGGGTATCTATAAGGATTCCGATGACTTTATGGGGCATTGGAGAAGGGTACGTGCAGTCTGATACAGCTGGTCGTTTTGGCACGTCAAGTACCTGCCCGGTCCTGTGTCAGCAATACACATATACGACTCAGGACATGGCGTGATTTAAATTGGACCCCTAGTGTCGCTTCTTCAACACAATGTCGAAGTGAGTGACAGATGGGGAATGTCTAGGTTGCGGATGTAACCTCCATTCCTTGATGGAGGGAACGAGACTTTGTGTCCTCCCGGCCACGTCGCTGAGCCGATCCACTGTTGTGGCCGGACCATTTCCGGCTCCTCAGAAAAATCCTGAATGAACAGACGTATTTCCCCGCCTTTATACCTGTATGTCCGGGGGCGGGACATACATATTCTGTCTGCCAACTTCTCATTGGCCTTTTTTCATAGATCAGAGGTATATTCGGCACTCAAGAGAGACCCCTAGTGTCGCTTCTTCGGCATAATGTTTGGTTCCCTCCATCAGGGAATGGAGGTTACATCCGTAACCTAGACGTTATATTTACATTTGGCATTTTTAGAAACTGTCATCTTTTTGCACTACTGTGTACTGGTCAGCGCTGCACTGTCTCTCACTGTGTCTATTGTCCTGTTATTTTTTTGTAATTTATTGTACTGTCCCGTACTTTTTGCACATGCTTGCACGTGCACTTTATATAGGTATTTTATCTAGTCAGTGTAGTCTCATGTGGTTCTGGGTTTGTCCTATGTTGTTTATGGTCCTGGAGGAACGTTGTCTCATTTCGCTGTGTACTGTACAAATTGTATATGTTTGAAACAACAATAAACCACTTGACTTGACTTGTAAATGTTCTTGTTTTTAATAGTTCTTCAGTCAACTGAAGCTCATGCCTGACCTTAACATTGAAGTGTGAATAAAAACAGTTTTTTTCTAGGTGTGAAATTGGTGTGAAACCACACGGGCAGGAGAGGTCATGTTGTTTCAAATTAATTTGACTTTTTTCTGAATCCATACAGTACAATAGCTTTCTGTTAGGAACAAACCAAAATGTAAAAATTATCAAACAGGAAATCGTCATGTTGCTTCTGGAAGTTAGTATACTTTAAAATCAACTCCAGCTGCTGAATTATTGAAAAGCGCTTATTCAGAAGTTGTGTTTTTGCTCTTTAATATTATATTCTTACTCCACTGATGGTTAGGTTTAGGTTTGGGGTTTAAGCTAGGGAGTAGATTTTTCCTGTTGACTATTACATCATTTACAACTAAAAATACATACACTTTTGGAGCCACTCTGTGGACATTTAACTCAGAAACTGGAGGTCACACGTGCGCATATGTTCAAAGACACTTCCAGCTTCGGCCTCTTGGGGTACTGATTCGAAATTCGCTAAGCACAGACCTATTTGAACTGAAGAACTTTCAGCCTACTGCCAACTATTTCATAGTGTGATCAGTCTGGAAATGTAATTATTCATTTAAATTAGAGCTGTCAGAATTAACAAGATTATGCATGCACTTAATTAAAAAAATGTAACAGATTAATCTTCTAAAGGATGAAAGTCAAATAGATTTAATGCCTATTGCAATGAAAATGGCTTTGGGAAATGTATGTTATTTTAGTCCTATAGTGCTATTTTAGTGCATTTCTATCTTTATACTGTGGAAGGTATCATATTTTTCTTTTCTTTTCTTTCCCAAGATGGAAATAAATGCATTTTGACAGCAAAAAATTTATATATTGTGTCAAATTTCATAATTTTCAAAATCTGCTATTAATTGCGATTAACTAAAAAAAATATGCAGTAAATCGCAATTAACAATTTAAATATAAATACAGCACTAATTTATATATTCAAGTGACATAATTTTTTTGGTGAACAGTTATCTATAATAATTTATATATAAATTCTATTAGCATCTACCACCCTATTCCCCAATGTCGAAGTTCACGGGAGGACTCATATGTAACAATATATATATATATATATATATATATATATATATATATATTATATTGTTTACATCACCTTTTTAATTTGAAATCATTTTAAATTATTTATATTACATTTATGTAAATTACAGGGTTAAATATATTTAATATAGTTTCGCAATGCTAAAATATAATTTATTTATACCTAGACATTTTGGTTTCTCGCACAATTTACCCATGTATATGTGTGTATATATATATATATATATATATATATATATATATATTTTATATAAATAATTTATTTCCATATCACTGAACATCATTAGAGTACAGTCCACAAAAAACAATTTTGCAATTGAATTCATCAGTCAGTTTGAGGTAGACTTATTAAAAAGGTTTGTCTGAGCACACGTCTATGTACAAATGTGTCAGAAGGACACTTTTTGAGCATCTCACTTTTGTTGCGTCATGTCATATACACAGGATTTTTCGGATGCTGTGTCAAAATAAACATTGTTTAAAACATAGAAAAACACGTCTCGAGTTCTCTGTATTCTGCAAAAACTTAAAGTTGGTACTTCAAACTTGAATTTCTCCACTGGTAGGAATATTCCATATTTTGGTCTGGCAGAATAAGTTCAATGATTTGCATTTATCTTTTGACACATTTCATCAAATTAATTGCACTGAATTAACACGTAAAATCGACAGCCCCGATTTAAACTAACAATATATCATACATAAGTATATTATCTTAGGTCAAAATGTTAGATAGGATTGTATCTAATGATTTTAAGTAATATTTGTTCACGTTCAATGGGGTAAGGTGGCTGGGATCTTCCCAAACCTCCTTTTAGCACCATTAGTCAAAGATCATTGTAACTATTTATATTGCCCTGACATTGTTATTGTCTCACTCCATTGTCTCAGAGTTCTGTTTTAGGACCGGATGGGGACAAGAGAAAATGGTGTGGCATGATTGGCTGAAGTATGCAAGTGCAATTCATTCTGTGTTCACTGCCCAAAGGTCAGCCACTGGTAAAAATGTGTTTTTATGCTGTTAGGGGCATGAGGGGCCAGTGAAGCATTTTCTTCATGTTGTATTATATACAACTGTCCACATTTAGATTGAGAAATTAAACTGTCCTTCAGCTTTCCTTCCTGGCTCAGAAAGCTCATGCCCATTTACAGAAAAACTGTTCCATTATGATCATAACCCCTTATAAACTATTTGTGCAGTGTTCATTTATAGTTAATACATAATTTTCTACAATACATTTATAGACTACATATAAATGTAGAATGGTCAATTCTACACTAATCCAGAGAGCCATGTAATATGTTTTAGTTATTTTAAGTATTTTGTTTTTGTCACATTTCTACATACAGTATATTCAAATATACATATTTGGTTATTTAACATTCCTTCCTTTATGCTGTACATTTTTATTTTTTTTCCTAAATTTGTGAGATTTAACCTCCGGGCGCCTCCTAGGAACCTGATATTTAAGTCATGCTTACCCAGAGACTTGCCGTCTACTGGGTCGTGGTGAGCTGCAATAGCGGCAACATACACCTTCAAGGTGGAAGGGGACAGCCTCCCTTCCAACTTATCCTGTAGGAACAAGATCACTGAAAATTAGGTGGCGCTGTAACGCATTTTAGCCCTCACAAATGTGCTCGTCCATAGACATTCAGCCTAATTTCCAGTTCAAGCAGCACCCTTGTTGTTTCATTGAATATCTTAACCTCTTAGTGGACTAGAAGCTCATTAGAAAGCTGAGATCCTCCCTTTTGCGATGATATGAAACATTTTATCATCATTATTTGAAAACATATTTCCTGAGTTTAGCATGCTTTTCCTTCCAGATGGCATATTTTATCTAAGATATAACATCAGATTATTTAGCCAAGCAAGCTCACAGATAAGTACAAAATGGCTAATTTTTTAGAAGGGTAAAAGCAGATATAACATTTTTGGCTGTCCGGGGCTTACAGCAGCAGTTATTGGAGCATATATGAGACGTTTTTATTTGCTGACTTATAGAAATCATATTTCACTTTGTGATTCTTTTGATCTTTTGAACTGTGGTATTACACAATGAACTATACAGTCACATTCCTGAGAGTGAGAGCTTTCATTTGATTCATGACTTGTCTAGGTGCTATGTGAAGGACTTTTATTTTTATATAAATATTTCAACCTCATTACCCCTGGGGGTCGATTTTAATTAACACAAATGTTTTGATGCCTTATTTTGTTATTTTAACTAGCACAAATGCAGAATTGATGGTTATCCCTGAAAAGTTCAGATTCTAAGCTTTTAAATTATACCTCATATGCCTGATTTATGTCTACGGAGACTTTAATGTTTCAAGAGTAAACTTTTTTCGCAATATAGCGCCCCCTTTTGGACCCACCGAAGGGTTCATTGAGTATAAAGTAAAAATGTACTTTTCATGGCAAAATATTGTATTATTATAAAGTAAAAAGCAGAATTTTATTGTTCCAGACATTTTGATTATTAAGTAGTGAACTGTAAAATATATGGACATCAAAATTACTTCCTATAAAGCCTGGAACGTGATCACCATATTTTTTATGGTAAATTTCTGTTAACAAAATGTGCCAGAATTTGACAGTAAATTTAACAGAATTTTTTTAAACAGTAGTCCATGTGACTCGTGTCATAATCTCATGAAGTCTAAAGGTATACAATCACTTTGTGTGATGATTTAAGTTGTTATTCACTCAGTCCAAAAGCAATGCTGAAATCCAATATGGCGGCTATGTCGATAATATCAAACTTGATTGCTTCTTGCCAAGCTCGTGACTAAACATGCTGTCATCATGTCAAAAGAGCCAAAGATGTTTGGATTTTGACCACATTCAACAAAGGTGTAAATGCCAAATCATTTTCATTTTTCACATACAACTTCATAAGCAGTATGTAATTTAGCTGTACTAAAAAAAAATATTATAATCCATCACTTTTACAACCTGGGGTGCGTTCCCCAAAAGTAACATTAGCCAACAATGGTCTAAAGTTCCATCGTTACCAACATAGTTCAACAAATTTTTGTTTTCCGAAGCCGTAGTTCCAATGAACATTTGCAAAGAGCATCAGTATATACCTGTGTTTAGAAAAAAGTTCTGTGTTAGTTTGCTCTGTGGACACCATTTGACTTTGCTGAGGCTTCTCTATCTTTCATTCCATGTATATTTTTCATTCTGTCAAGACTTTGTCCATGTTTACATGCACTTCAGAAAACTGCTTATTTCGGAGTTTTGCAGAAAGCTTTGTTCTGAAACGTTACGTAAATGTGAGTGCAGCCAAGAGAAAGTACTTTATCATAAATGGCTTTTACTTTGTGTTAACTTTAATGCATAAGTGCCATTTATATGTTTAAGAAGAGTGCGCATATGCATAGGTGCCCAAGTGCACCGGGGGAACCCTGAAGTTTGATGTAGAGGGAAACCCATATATTGTAGCATATGTTTTCTACACAGTGCATGCAGCTTTCTCACATTAAACGGCTCTCTGGTGTACGTGTAAATTAGGTATTATAATTTGATATCCGCAGATGTTATTTCCCCACCCTATGTGTAACGTAATCGAATGATGGATGTGTGTCATAGTTACTATGGTTTTGGGAAACAGACTTGACTAGCTAGTTAATTTCTCCAACAATGCATCTTGGTTAAGCAGTGAGTTACATATTTGTACAGGAATTTTCTGCCGTGCTCTACTTTTATTCATCAACAAAATACTGTAACACTTAGTGTTTTATTATGACATTCATATCACAACCCGGTCTCATGACAAGTTGTAATGAAAGTATGAAATAGTGAAATCATAAGAAATTATATATCTTGGCTGGTACAAAAACTTACAACTTTTACTCCCATAGAGACAAATATGCGAACCAATGAGCTATGTTATGAAGATTTGAAGGTTTAACCCCTAAGCCAAACCAAAACCAAACTATGATTTTAAGAGGAAAATAACTTTTGTGTACCACCAATTTTTAAAACATTGGGGTTTCATACAATTTCGCCATCTTGTACGAACTATTCCAAGTTGTCGTTAGACTATGTTGGATATGACATGAACTTCTGTTGCAAGAGTATTTCTGTTTGACTAAACACTGTTTTGTGGGTTTTTGGCTTTCTTTTATTCTGAATTATATCTATCAAAATGATGGAAAGCATTTTGAATTATCCATCAATGTTTTCAAAATTCTGTAAATGACTTTCCAAAAGATTTTCATAAAAGCAACCACTGATGTAATATGTAAGCGGTGTACAGCACTGGTCTTCAATTTCAGGATTGAATTCTTCATATTTGCTTTATTTTTTCTGGGTTTTTTTCCCCCCTGTGAAACAAAAATGGTGATTTGCTGGTCTTAGCTGGTAATAGATGTATTAGCGGGTCTCCCAGTCTGGCCAAACTGGTATTTAGCTGGTTAAGATGGTTGGCAAACTTCTCTACCAGCCTGACCAGCCGAAAAGTACCCCAAACCTCTCTAAAACCATTAAACCAGACCATCCTAATCAACTTGGCCAGACTGGGAGACCAGCTAACCACTTTAGGCTAGTTTTCAACTTTTTTATTCAAGAAGGTACTGACTGTACTTTGAGTATTTATTCCAATAGGCTGAACAGATGAGGACATGTCCACCCATGGCTGTTTAATTTTGCCCAGGGACATTTTTTCCTTTCCAATGTCAGCTTGTGCTTGCTCACTATGTCCATTGTTAACGGTGACCTACCTCTGCAGTCTTTCACAGATCAGCACATTTCAGTCAGACAATTTAAACTGCTGTAGAAGGACTCTTTCTCTCTCTCTCTGACACACATAAAATTGGTGCCAGCTATTATTAAGACATGCTGATCATGTCCTGAAAGTGTCATTATATGAAAAGTACTGGACAATTCTGATAAAGCACTCAGTTGAACCTGCTTCCACTTGTCTTTCCGTTATGTGTGTGTTTATCACGTCCCCTCTGCTCCAGTTGAGCTGAATCCCCACACTGTTACAACACCTCTGAAAAACACTTTAAAAACGAATTTGAGAATGCTTACAAACTGGTGTCTTGTTGACCCAAACTGTGCATTAAAACAAAAAATGTGCTTCATTAGGTAACATCTAAATTAACAGATTTTATTCAAGTCAATAATAGTATGTAACATCACTGAATATGGATGATTGGTTCCTGGGAACACCGCGCCACTCACAGCCGCGCACACCCCCGGTCCCATTTTTCCCGGAAGAGAATGATGAGCTGACGTCTACGTGGAGGGCGCCGCTCTCCACTCGTCTCGCTACCCCCCTCGACGGTGGAGCGGCCCACGTGTACGCGGCGATTCCCCAGGTGGACAGGGCTGTTGCGCTCCACCTGTGCCCCGGAAACCCGACCAACTGGTGGGGTCGCCCTGTGCTCCCCTCCAAGGCCTGTAGGGTGACGTCTACACTGACTGCTAAAGCCTACAGTGCTGCCGGACACGCCGCTTCCGCCCTGCACGCCATGGCCCTCCTGCAAGTCCACCACGCCAAGGCGCTTAAAGATCTGCACATGGGTAGCCCTGATCCCGATGTGCTGCAGGAACTGCGCTCAGCAACCGACCTCGCCCTCAGGGCCACGAAGGTCACAGCGCAGTCACTCGGGCAGGCGATGGCCATGCTCGTGGTCTAGGAACGTCATCAATGGCTGAACTTCGTCGAGATGCATGAAACCGACACGATTTGCTTTCTCAATGCCCCTGTCTCCCAGTTCGGCCTTTTCGGCGACAACGTCGAGGACTTTACCCAGCAGTTCTCCGTGGTGAAGAAACAGACAGAGGCGGTCTCTCACATCCTTCCCCGTAGCCTGCTGCCAGGGGCCATGCCCTGTCTGCTCACCGAGGGCGTTCCCCTGCGAAGAAACACCAGGCTGCTCCGCCTCAACCTGGGCCCAGCTCTCAGCCCACGTGTCGAGCACCCCCGCAGGAAGCCCTAGTCGGGGATGCGGTACCCACATTCTCAATATTAGAGCTATTTCCTTTGTCTCTGGGTCACCTGGCCCACAAATGCCTCTCACGGAACTCTGCCGCCACACCTCAACAGTACTGGCACGCTGGACGCGGACCCTCCGCCCTCAGCCCCACGACTGTTCCCCGGCTGGCCAGTTCGGACGAGTCCAGAGGACACCTCTACCAGCCCTCCTCCTCAGTCATGAACCCGCCCCCTGCTGGGTGTGCGGAGCAAGGTAAGTGCTTTGAGTCTTTTCTCAGCACCAAAGCCTCGGGACGCGTCATCGTCTCCTGACGCGTCATCGTCTCCCAGCCCGTAACACCTGCTCCACCCCGCTGCGAAGCCCCACCGGGTACGTCAAAAATAATCATCCCCTTGGTGCCCCTAGCACGGAGCTTGGATGCATGGCTTTCACTTCCCAATCCGTCACGCTGGCTGGCCGGACCATCCGACTCGGTTCCGCAATTCAGTTTGCCAGGCCTCCGCCCCCCCTTCACGGGCGTCAGATTTACCGCAGTATACAGCGAGCATGCCAAATCCCTGCACGCAGAGATCGCTACCCTTTTACTCAAAGACGCGATAGAGCCTGTCCCTCCAACCGAAATGAAGAAGGGTCTCTACAGCCCTTACTTCATTGTACCCAAGAAAGGCAGCAGCTTACGACTGATCTTGGACTTGAGAGTTTTCAACCGGGCTTTGCACATACTCCCGTTCAAAATGTTCACGCAAAAACACATCTTAACTTGCGTCCAGCATCTAGAATGGTTCACAGTGGTAGGCCTGAAGGACGCGTACTTCCACGTCTCAGTATTGCCTCGACACCGACCCTTCCTTCGGTTCGCATTCGCAGGCCAGGCATATTAGTACAAGTCCTCCCCTTCGGCATGTCTCTGTACACTCGCGTCTTCACCAAAGTCGCAGAGGCAGCACTTGCCCCGCTCCGAGAAGCCGGCATCCGCATTCTCAATTACCTCGACGACTGGCTCATCCTGGCCCACTCCCAAGAGTTATTATGCGCTCACAGAGACCATGTGCTCAGGCACCTCAGCCGTTTGGGGCTTCAGGTCAACTGAGAAAAGAGCAAGCTCACCTGGAGTTACTCACATGGAGTTAGACTCGGTCTCAATGTCGGCACGATTCACCAACGAGCGTGCTCAGTCAGTGTTGAAATGCCTTGCCTCCTTCAGGCCGGGCGCAGCGGTTCCTTTAAAACTTTTCCACAGGCTCCTGGGGCATATGGCATCCTCCGCGGTGGTCACGCTGCTGGGGTTGATGCATATGAGACCGCTTCAGCACTGGCTTCAGACTCGAATCCCAAGATGAGCATGGCGCCGCGGCATGCACCGTGTGATAGTCACCCCCGCCTGCCACCGAACACTCAAACCCTGGACAGACCTCTGCTTTCTTCGGGCAGGAGTACCCTTGCAGCAGGTGTCCTGATGCGTTACCTCCCCCTTCCTGGGCAGTTGTGGTCTCCGCAGTGTCTTTTCCCCCTGAAAGAGGGGGAAAAAGGTAAGGAAAAAGGTAAGACCCCCATCCCACAATGTGGTAAGGGCCCCAGCCGTTTGTCTCTATGAGAGAAACATAGAGAGAAAAGAGGCCCGGCTAGGCTTGGCCCGACCCAGGTTGGCAAGCGTCACCTTGTTCCCCTGCTTGGGTAACTAGAAGGATTCCGATGTCTTTTATGGGGCTTTGGGGAAGGGTACGTGCAGTCTGACACAGCTGGTCATCCTGGCACGTGAAATACCTGCCCGCTCCTGTGTCAGCAGTACACGTACATGGCTCCGCCTCAACCTGGGCCCAGCTCTCAGCCCATGCGTCGAGCGCCCCCGCAGGAAGCCATAGTCGGGGATGCGGTACCCACATTGTGGTGTGATTTGAAGTGGACCCCTAGTGTCGCTTCTTCGACATGACGTCGAAGATAGCGACAGACGGGAAACATCTAGGTTATGTATGTAACCTCCGTTCCCTGATGTAGGGAACGAGACATCGTGTCCTCCCGGCCACGTTGCTGAGCCGAGCCACTGAGGTGGCCGGACACTCCCGGCTCCTCAGAAAAATCCTGAATGAACTCATAGTATTTCCTCGCCTTTATACCCGTATGTCCGGGGGCGGGGTATGCAAATACTGTCTGCCAACTTCTCATAAATATCTGGTGGTCCTTGCAAAGGGATCATCATATTTGGCAGTCCTTGTCATCAAATGTTTTAAAACTCCTGCTATACAGTCCCAATGTATGATAGTGGTAGCCACAACTTGGCACTCAGGAACGACCCGCATGATCCGAAATTGTGTTGTGCAATTCTGTTCAGAACTATATTTTTGAGCATGTTTGTTCCGATGCCAGATTTGATAAATTCCTTTCGTGAATTTGGTGTGAAAACAAGATAGACAGTTTGTGTAAATAAATGACACTATCAGTGCAAGACTAATCGCTCAGTGAAATGGAAACAGTAGGCTGACATTTCTTTAGCTGAAATCTGTCTGTGCTTACCAAATTTAGAAACACTGCCCCCAGTGGCCAAAGCAGTAAGTGTTGTTGGGCGTTTGGGCACCAAAAGCGAGTAAATAACACAAAGTAATAACACTAACTAAGTGTATTTACAAGCAGCACCACAAAGTAATTATACATTAGTACATGCTCAGTGCTAACTCATGTAATTACACTGTACCATTACCACAGTAATGCAACATATAAACATATTTGTTTTTTGTTCTTTTCTTGAGCTGTAGGAGTCTTGCTTGGTAGGGTGGTCTTAGGTGTGTTAAATCCAAGTTCTATTTTGAACAGCATAGTAAAAGACTGTCAACGACCACAGAAAATGTACACAAATGCATGCTTGCCCCGTAGACTTCCATTGTGAGAGTTCCACTGTTCATTTTTTTCATACAATTAGAGCTGAAAATGTTTCCTGTGGTAATTGGAATGCAGTATACCACAGACGTGCTTTAGTTGTCATTAACAAACTAGGATTATTTCCAACAGGAATATTTAAATATTTATGAATATTTTAGTTTATTCTTATACTGGTGCCTGTAGCTTATGGTATATGTTGTCTGTTACGGTAGGTCTGTTTTTTGTGATAAAGCTGTTTCCATTTATGAGAAACTAATTACATCTACCAAAGTAAGATTTGTCTCAGGATCTGTAAAATATCTCAGTTTGAGTCATTTACCACTCCTCATTATAGTGTTAAATTGTCTGGTGGAAACTACCTACTCAATGTTCTTATCAGATCTGTGAATCCTGTATGGAATAAACCATCAAAAATACAGACTTTGATAAAACTTATGTTGTAAAGTGCTTCAAAACCTCCATTGGAACAAATTGTGATTTCCATTACAATATTTGTGTTTCAAATGTAGAAAAGTATTGCGGAATGTTTCTTTCATCATGTCCCAGGGGGTTGATTTTCATTAATAAAAAATAAATAAATATATATAGATTTATTTGCACTTTGGGGGTGATTAGGGGCAAACTGGCCATCGGGAGAAGAGGGTGGTCTGCCACCAAATGGGCCAAATGGGCCGCGATAAGCTGAAATGAGCCGCCATGTTATGCAGAACAAGCCACAAAAACGTAGGCGCAATATGCCGAAGGGAAATCAATGTCAATAGCTGCTTTTCCGTTAACAGGCCGGTGTGAGCCAGTGCTACCAACTTGTCAGCCTGGGCTAATAGACTTGGACCTCAAGTCGTGAGACCAAAATCAATCTGCATTCACATCATTGGGACAATAGCCCGCAGTGAACAACGGGTCGATTTCTCTTCCCAGTCTACCCCTGCTTATCAGAGTATTTTTACTGGCCGTCATTTCCAAATTACTTAGTTGTGTGTAATTAGGAAACACAAGATGCAAGATATGAAATTAGAATTTACTTTATGTGGTAATTGACAGTATGCCAATAGGGGTGTAAAATGACGCTTAATATAAAATACCATACAGTATGTATCATACGATACATAAACAAACACATTATAGTGTAATTAAAACCAAGCTACGAAACACTCCGAGGTGAGGGGTTAAAGAACGCTCAAAGGAAAAAAAGAGAAACATATCTACAGTACATATACGAAAGGATCAATGCAAACAGCAAGTAGATTGTAGCATTACAGCTTGTCGAAATTGCCAAACAACGGTGTCATTTATGCCAACATCACCGCACAAATCAGTGGATTTGCGATGCAGAAACACAGCAGCAGCAAAGTTGCATTTACTGTAACGCCAGCCTCTGCAGAGGACACGGAGCATGAAACTGAGCAAGACGTCAAAATCTGACAACATAAGAAACCCATGAATACATGACATGTAATATTCTCTGGTTTTGAAGTCAAACTGTAAACGGGTATGAACACAACACTTGCGCACATGTTAAGCCAGTAATAATGCCGGTAAAGTTTACATACACCGTGAAACGTGGGAAGAGCCCAACAAAATTACGTATGCCGACCGGTTTTTACTCAAGCCGCTAAATAATACTGGATTATGTACATATCTCGTAAAACCAGGTCGGGTTCCTGATCGGGTTTTTTCACTTCTAAATAACAAGGCCTGATTCTCTATAAAGCTGCTTTGAAACAACATGTATAGTGAAAAGTGATATACAAATTATATAAATTAATTGAGTGTAGACAAACAAATGAAAAGTTCATATTAGATTTTCTCATTACAATCAATTCTTTGGTTTAAGTTACTTTATTTTATAGAGCTCTACATTTTGAAGCCAATGTCAGACACTGTTTTGTCATTTATGCTTTAAAAGACATTTATGTTGAATCCTTGAATAAGTACGAGTGAAACATTTGTGGGCGCTATTTTTTTGTTTTATTTTATTTTTTAATCATATTGTATCGTATCGTGAAGCTTTGTGTCGTATTGTATTGTGAAATTTGTGTATCGTTATATGCCTATAATGCCAAAGATAAACATATTGAACCTGGAACATTCCTTTAATGCTGATAGTAATCTCTGTTTAAATTATACATTGCATAGGCCTATAACTACGGCACAAGACATATACCAATTTGAAGGATTCTCCTGAGGCATTGTAGAGATCAATGAGGCATTATAAACCCTATCAACGTCACCTTAAAATGGACTTTGACTGGCCGACCAGACTGTAACTGATCTTAAAGTGAGATGACCTAGATCCTAAAGGCATTCTGCCAAACGTGATGGATTGCCCATGAACTGATCATGATATCTAAGGTGCCTAACCTTGACTGGCCTGCCCATACACGCCCTTCCCATACACAGTCAATCATTATGTAAAAAGTGCATCCACCCTCTTGGAAAATCCTGGAACTCCTGCCATTTCCCATAAACCTGTACATTTCAAGGAACATCCCACATCATTGACAATTAGACAAAGTGAAACCAAAATGTAAGTCGTTAATCACTAGTACTTTTTCCTTCCCCCGAAGCTTGTGTCACTTATGTGTCATATTTGCAAATGCATTATAAATCATTTATATGCCGTATTAACAACATGAATAAAAAGGGCAACTTTATTGCAATACTTGCCAAATACGTAGAATTTAACTTGCATGTTAAAAATGCTTAATAAATACAGTGTTATTCATAATTATATTTTATAAAACCATAAAATGCCTAATTCCTGATTTAGGTTATTGTCATTTTGCTACAGTCAGCTTTGTGTTTATGTCTTGTCTAACTTGTGATGTCCCTTTCCTTGTCACGTTGATGTCAAAAGAATGGTGCTACACTGAATGGTGTCCCAAATTACCTAGTCCTAGTTACCTCAATGTGAAAGTGTGTTTATTGTAATTTCTCTTCAATGTGGTTGTAGAGGAAACTGATTGATGTACTCCAAGAGCCATGATGCATACATGCAACAACAACGTGACACATAACAAGACAGTATGAATATGAATACAACAATACACTATACAACAAAAAGAATAACAAAAAATACCTTAAGTTCTCTGCAAAAACACATTCACAGTATATATCATATATTTAAGCCCCATGACCATGTGAAACTTATGGGAACATAGGTTTCTAATGTTGGCAACTCCTTAATAAATTCTTCATATGTGTCCACTTTACATTTTCATTAGTTACTAATGTTGAGTACATGTTATTAAGCATTTATAACACGAGGTAAAATGGTTCATTATTTGGCAGTTGCCTTTTATTTTTATGTTATTATAACTGCATATAAATTATTTATAAAGCATTAATATGAATAATAATTCCCTTAACAAAGGGAACATTCATGTAAACTGCTACCTTGAGAAAATAATTTCAGAGGTTTCATTTTTGTGGCATCTACTCCTTTTACCTGAAACCCAGAAACATGCAGATCATAAATGTACATGAACACAAGATAATTTTCGGAATGCAGGATGTTGCTCATGTCACACTAGAGTGGGAATTTCCATTTAACTACAGTGGACTGGTTTATGGGAATTATTTCAGTTGGATAGTGAGGAAACTCCTGTGAAGCTCCTCGGACATGCCTCTCAGACATGTACAAACACAACTGAGATAAAACCACAGGTCCCCCAACACTCACCTTTCCACTGATTCTCACATTTCTAATAACAAGAGCACTTTGTGAGTTCTTAGAAGTAACTGTCGTAATTAGATGTAGTTTGATTTGGAGGAAGACTATCTTTAATATTCATTATCAGTAATTTGATGTTGTATTTTATAGTGTGGGTGGTATTCTACAATCATTGTATAATCCTATCAATGATTTAATCCTGTAGTAAACCCTTGTCTATAGACATTCACTGCCTAAGTACACACTTAGACACAGATATATATACTTAGATATGTAAACACAGTTGAACACAAAGACAATACATTTTCAAATATTCAACATTCTGGAGTCAATTATTCACATATTACGTGGCTCTTTGGAATTTTTGATTATGATTGCCAGTTGCAGTATTCTGCGGTCAAATATTAGTTTATAGTGACTGTATAATTGACCGTTGTCCCTGGCAAATGATTTTCTAAACAGTTTTACTTTCATGTCTCTTTTGCATCTTTTTTCACATGATGAAATTATTTAGAATAAAATCAATGTTTCATGTCCATTTTTTTTTTTTAGTAACTAGCTGTGTAAGTATTTTAGGAAGTATCCTCAAATTGGGCTCCTGATCACAGGTCACAAAGAGCTGTTAAATTATTGAACATTTACACAAATGAAGTGAAGTGCGAATGCGAAGTGATATGGAACTTTAATGCAGTCAACAGATCTGGAGCTACTTCAAATCTGTGCAGTTATAGAAAATTAATTAACACCTTAGAATGTCTGTCAACCAATTAGAATCAAGCATTCAACGGTGCTATGGTAAAATTTACATTTTACATTTTTATCCAAAGCGACTTACAGAGCCCTTATTACAGGGACAATCCCCCCGGAGCAACCTGGAGTTAAGTGCCTTGCTCAAGGAAACAATGGTGGTGGCTGTGGGGATCAAACCAGCGACTTTCTGATTACCATATTACCAGTTATGTGCTTTAGACCACTACACCACCACCACTCCTAATTGGCTACAAATGTCAACTGACTGTACATCATCACTTACTTAACTGCAAACCAATCAGAATCAAGAATTCAACAAAGCCATGGACTAAGTCATGCTGTGAATTGAGCAATGTTGTGAATCCATGACCTCAGTGCTGGCCACAATGAGCACAGGCTCTCCAATGGTACTGGTCAGATACCACACAAACGGCCTGTGACAACAATGTAGTAAACAATCCAAACATTACTTTAGACTTGAGGAATTTACAGCAAAGAGTTCTAGCATTCACACATTTAGACTGATCTCATTGTAAATGAGAGTTTTTCAAAGGGGTGGCCAGGCAGTGGCAAGCGATCTGTCTGTGGTGGCCCAGAAATATTTGGGCAGCATTTTTATATCGTCGGACAGGGTGGATACAATGACACTAGAGACGGAGCGGTGCAGCGACCTTGGTGTGAGCACGTTTGTACAATTGTACAGAGATGATTTCATCTCTAAAGATCTAAAGTGTGCCAAAAACAACCAAAAAATGACTAAAACTGCAACTGCGAGTGAGGTGGCCAATGGGGTCAAAGTGTGGAGGTTGTTATCTCTTGTTTAGTGTAAAACATGTTGAAGATTAACGGACAGGTGGTCAATTCATTATGGTCAGTTTTCTCACAAAAGCAGTTTATTCAGCACACTAAAGCATCTACTCCATATACATCCCGTGTCTCCTCTGTGGAGATCGTCAAGAGCACCAAATTCCTTGGAGTTCACCTGGCGGAGAACCTCACCTGGTCCCTCAACACCAGCTCTATTACCAAGAAAGCCCAGCAGCATCTCTACTTTCTTCAAAGGCTGAGGAAAGCACATCTCCCACCCCCCATCCTCACTACATTCTATAGAGGGACTACTGAGAGCATCCTGAGCAGCTGCATCACTGCCTGGTTTGGGACTTGCACCGTTTCGGACCGCAAAGCCCTGCAGAGTATAGTGAGGACAGCTGAGAAGATCATCGGGGTCTCTCTTCCCTCCATCAAAGACATTTACAAAAAACACTGCATCCGCAAAGCAACCAGCATTGTGGATGACCCCACACACCCCTCACACAAACTCTTCACCCTCCTGCCGTCTGGAAAGAGGTACCGAAGCATTCGAGCCCTCACGGCCAGACTGTGTAACATCTTCTTCCCCTGGTTATACCTGGTTGCTACCTCAATAACTGCTATGTCCTTAGAACACTATTTCATAATATGTTATGTTTACATTTGGCATTTTAGAAATTGTCATCTTTTTGCACTACTTGATTATAAATGTGTACTGGTCAGTGCTGCACTGTCTCTTACTGTGCTTACTGTCCTGTTACTTTTAGTAATTTATTATACTGTCCTGTACTTTTTGCACACGTTTGCACGTGCACTTTATATAGGTATGTTATTTAGTCTGTGTAGTCTCATGTGGTTCTGTGTTTGTCCTATGTTGTTTTATGTAGCACCATGGTCCCTGGAGGAATGTTGTCTCGTTTCACTGTGTACTGTACTAACTGTATGTGGTTGAACGACAATAAAATCCACTTGACTTGACTTGACTTTTGTCAGTAATTCTGCAGTATGGGGTCGATTTGCAAACAGCATGTCAATTCTTTTGTGTGATCATGTTTTATTCCAGGGTTATAAGCAGTTATTATATATGATTGTTGCTTGCCTAAACAAACATCATTAAGTAATTTTGATCACATAGCAGTTTTATCACAGTCAGTTAAATGTTATAACGTTAAGGGTAACTGTTTGGAGGGGGGTGAATCTGTGCTCTGTGTTCCTGCTGTTGTGTGATTATGTGAGTAAACTCTGATACAGATCCTCTTCCGTTCTTTGATAAGACTTGTTTGTGGATTAATAGGTCTGGATTGTATGCCAGCTCAGCTGTGTTTTCCTAACTTCTTTCCCCTGCTTCTGAAGGGTTTCTTAATATGGGTTGCTGGAGAAGTAGGGAGAGATCGAGAGAATGAATTCGGACATCTTGCTCAAACATCAGTGAGGACACCTTGCACTTAGGCTATTTCAGACTGCAGGCAAATCTGATATTTTCTCAAATCAGATCTTTTCAGGCAGACTGTCCGCACTATTAATTGCAAGTGATCAAATCAGATTTGCGCGTTCAGACATAACCAACCTATCTGCATGGGTTGCTTTGGTAATGACGTAGGCGTACCCACATGATGATGCTTTCAAAACAGATGTGGGAAAAATGGAGGTGCATCATCTCGCTCTCCAAATAAGCACCCTGTCCAGTCTTGGTGCAGATCTCCTCCATCGCACATGAAAAACTCAGAGACAGAGGAGGCTGGTAAATATTTTGATGTTCCGTGCTGCAGTCACCGATTTTTGACCATTTGACCATTTGAAATCCGAATTGAGCAGCCAGAGCGTACGAACTGAGACGCATCTGAAAAAATCAGATTTCAATCGCATTTGAAACCACCTCCCGATGTGGTATGAATCAGATGTCTGTTTTGTGTCTACCTCTCTTTTCTTTTTAGGGCACTATTGATTAGGTTTAGGTTAATGTTTTAGGTTAGGGAGGAAGGGTTTACTAATTAAAATCTCCATCTAATATTCAACCTCGTCTGATTACGACACAATTTTACTTGCTTTTAATGCCCCCTGCTGGATATTTCAATATAAAACTGCAGCCAAACATGTAATAAGGCAGGTTGTTTCGTTTTGCAAAAATGTTGCCATGGTCACGTAATTTTCATGAAACAAGGCTTATAGCTTATAAACCAGGCAACTTACTACAGTTGGAGTTTGAAAAGTCTATACCAATTTGAAAATTCCATCAATGTCACTGAGTTTTTGATCATTTGCTGTGTGAAAACCGTAAGTCCAATCAGTTAGAAGGTCATAGCACACTATTCCAGAACAGTCTGAAGAGCTGTAGGTTCGGCAAATGTAGCTTGAAAGCTTTAGGAGTACATTTTGTACATTTTGGTCTTGGTGTCATGAAATGTAGTCAAAAACACAGGTTCCTCAACATTAGTCTGTTTTATTGAAGCAAAATGAACACCCACCACAAGAATTTCTCTGGGCTTGTCCAATTTTTAACCAATCAATGTTCATGACATCTTCCTCCTTTTAAAATTTTCCTTGAAGTGTACTACATATATGAGTTTGATATTAACCCTACGAATACAGAAACATTACTGAAACTATGTTCTGATTTCAACTTTACACAAAATCTTTTATTTAATTTATACATTTCACAAGACCCATCTCTGTAGCTGTTGCTCGGCTGAGCATGTTATTTGCCTCTTTCCCAGGAATACATACATAGGATATCAGGAACATTTGCCTGTGTATGTCATCTCTGCATGAAACTGACCTAGGGATTTGAGTCTGCTTCTCGGGGTGGCGCTTCTGCTGGATACAGTTCTTTCTTTGTTGATATCTCTTCTGTCTTTACAACTTTTCCTTACTTATCACACATGCATCAGCTCCAATATAAATTTTATATTTAAGTGGTGTCTGATCAATTTTCACTTACAGTTCAATGTTCCTCACTTGTTTCCTTGTTACCAGCCCCCAAGAACAGGGTGTTTTCCACTTCTGTGATTTCGCTTACTGTCCTTGTTTTACACATCTGCTGCCAGTGTCCTCTTTTATTTCATTTATTGCATTTATTACATGTACATATTGTACTCCTAGGCCTGTGTGCGTTTCTCACCCTTCCTCTCATGGGCATTCTGTGTGTGACCTGTTGGATGAGCTTGCTCTGCATTTCACATGTTTGAAGACCAACTTGCATTGCGATGTCTTCTGACTGCCTCAACAAAATTTATTTAGTTTTTTTGGGGTTTTCTTTTTAATTGAGCAACAGAATGTTGACTTTGTCTAGCCAACATCATACATTAATTCGTAAAAAACAACTGGTATAATGGCACATATATTTGATGTTAACTCTAATGCCCCCTTGAGTACGGAGGTTTATTACCACCAAATCTGAGAGTAATGCAAAAATGTATGTTATGGAAGTATGCCTGCCATGGCCAAGTGCTCGTGTCTGCATTAAGTGGAGCCCCTTAGGAGGACAGGGTGGGAAATTTTTTTCGGAAATAGTTTTACATTAAGTTTTGCATTTGTCTGAGTGACCTCGCAATAGTTTTCATTCCCTCGCAATAGTCTGCATTCGCTTGCAATAAGTTTTGAGTGACCTTACGATACATTTTGTGCGGCCTCACGATAGTTTGTGTTCCCTCGCATATGTTTTGCATGCTCTCACAATAGTTTGCATTCCCTCGCAATAGTTTGAATTGCTTGCAATAAGTTTAGCATGTTCTCACAATAGTTTTCATTCTCTCGCAACAAGTTTTCCATTCCCTCGCAATAAGTTTTGCATGCTCTCGCAATAGTTTGCATTCCCTCGCAATAGTTTGAATTGCTTGCAATAAGTTTAGCATGTTCTCACAATAGTTTTCATTCTCTCGCAATAAGTTTTGCATGACCTCGCAATAGTTGCGTTCTCTCACGATAGTGTGAATTCGCTTGCAATAAGTTTTGCATTCCCTCGCAATAGTTTGTATTCACTTGTGATAAGATTTGGATGCTCTCGCAATAGTTTGCATTCCCACGAAACAGTCTGCATTTGCTTGTAATAAGTTTTGCATTCCCTCACAATAGTTTACATTCTCCCGCAATTAGTTTTGCATGCCCTCGCAATAGGTTGCATTCCCTCTAAATAGTCTGCTTTTGCTTGCAATAAGTTCTGCGTTCCCATGCAATACTTTGCATCCCCTTGCGATAAGTGTTGCGTGACCTCGCAATAGTTTGCATTCCCTCACAATAGTTTGTGTTCCCTCATGATAGTTTGAATTCGCTTGCAGTAAGTTTTGCATTCCCTCACAAAAGTTTGCATTCACTCGCGATAAGTTTTTCGTGACCTCGCAATAGTTTGCATCCCCTCACAATAGTTTACGTGCCCTTGCAATAAGTTTTGCATTCCCTCGCAATAGTTTGCATTCACTCACGCTAATTTTGCATGCTCTCACAATAGTTTATATTCCCTCACAATAGTTTGCATTGCTCACAATAATTTTTGCGTTCCCTCACAATAGTTTGCATTCTCTCGCAATTATTTTTGCATGCCCTCACAATAGATTGCATTCCCTCGAAATAGTCTGCATTCGCTCATGACAAGTTTTGCGTGACCTTGCAATAGTTTGCATTCCCTCGCAATAAGTTTATGTGCCCTTGCAATAGTTTGAATTCTATCGTAATAGTCTGAATTCGCTCACAGTATGTTTTGCATGCCCTTGCAATAAATTTTGTCTGGCATCACGATAGTTTGCATTCCCTCGCAATAAGTTTTGCGTTGCCTCACAATAGTTTGCATTCCCTTGCGATTAAATATGCATGACCTCGCAATTGTTTGCATTTACTCACAATATGTTTTGCTTGCCCTCGCAATATATTATTAGTGGCCTCACAATAGTTTGTATTCCCTCGCAATAAGTTTTGCATGCCCTCGTAATAGTCTGGATTTTCTCGCAATAGTCTTTATTTTCTCAAAATATAGTTTGCATTCCCTTGCAATAGTTTGCATTCACTCGCAATAAGTTTTGCGTGACCTCGCAATAGTTTGCATTCCCTTACAATAGTTTGCATTCACTCGCAATAAGTTTTGCGTGCCCTCGCAATAAGTTTTTTGTTGCCTCACAATAGTTTGCATTTCCTCGCAATAAGTTTTGCGTTCTCTCTCAATAGTTTGCATTCCCTTGTCATACGTTTTGCGTGCCCTCGCAATAAATTTTAGTATAGTAACCATATTTTAACCTTGATTTTAAACCATAGTAACCAAATTAATTACCACAGTAAATCTATTGTAAAATTATGGATACTATATGGATACAGTATACTGAATTAAAACAATGGCTTCCACCAAAAAAACATGGTTACTTTTCACAATTACTACATTACAATATTACTAAAGTAAAACCATGGTTTCCACCAAAAAACAAAACATGGTTAGCCTAAAACAGTCATGGTAAGCACAATATTACTATAGAAAAAAAAATATTTCTGCCAAAAAATATGGTTACTACGTTTACAATATTACTACAGTAAAACCATAGTTAAACTATGTTATTTGTAAAGTAAAACCATAATAACAACAAAATTATGTACTGGCTTGTGACGAGGAGGAGGGCACGGTCGGGCCGTGATGATGCACGGCTGAATCAGCTGACCAGTGGGAGAGCGAGATAAAGGGGAGCCGGGGGCACCAGTTCGAGAGAGAGAGAGAGAGAGAGAGAGAGAGAGAGAGAGAGAGAGAGAGAGAGAGAGAGAGAGAGAGAGAGAGAGAGGCGCACATGTATTTGTATCTGTTTATGTTTGTTTTAAGTTGGGTTTCTCATTAAAACTTTATGTTTACTGTTCAGCTGGTTCTCGCCTCCTCCTTGCCCATCCTTTATCTGTTACATGGCTTTAAACACTGTAAGCAGTGTGAGAACATCTATGTTTTGGAGAGCTGTAATTTTCTCATATCAGACTGATAATGTGAAGTTCCCTTGCTTCCTGTGGGCCATATTTGTCAGTTCTGAGCTATCTGAAGCAAATTCACTTGATAAGCAAAAGTGTATTAGATATTAAGACTTGTTTTCAAAAATACATCTTCAAATAAGTTTTTGTTTTATGGCTATGGCAGATTTTTTCACTTGTATTTCTACTTGCACAGGACAGAAATACACTTTTTTTCAAGATATAATCTCTGAAAACAAGTCTGAAAATATTGCGCAGGTTGCCTTATCAGGTGAACTGATCTTGTTTTAAGGACGTTTAAATGTAAGCAAAGCAAAAAACTAAGAGGGGAATCTGAGGCCAAAAAGAACAGAGCCCTAAATAGCTAGTTGACCCACACACCTATAGGTCTACGCCTATACATTACTGAGTTTGCTAATGCTAATCTCTAAGCCAAACAGATACAGACATGCCAATGCGTTGGGTTTAGGTTATTTTACACCAGATGGTGCCATTTTTCTCATATTTAGCCTATGGAGCAAATACATGCTTTTTTCCTATTTTCTGTTTGCTGTGATATAGAGCACGGCAGGCCAGTTGAATAAATAATGCAGCTAAAATTGTGTGGGTGTGTTGGCATGGACAGTGTGTTTTGTATGTGTGTATTGAGACATTTGTGTGTGGGGGGGCATGTTTATGTGGTTTACGAGGACACTTTTTTAGGTTACAAACTGGTAATTACAAGGGTATTATGCTATAAATGTGGTTTATGAGGATATTTCTAGTGTCCCCATAATTTAAATAGCTCAAAAAACATAGTAAACAATGTTTTATTGAAAATGTAAAAATGCAGAAAGTTGTATGTGCGGGAATACCCTTCTGACAAAACAAGATACAATGGTGTAGAGACTTGAGATTTGTGTATTGGGTGCAATGAGTATTTGTGTGTGTGAGTGTTTTGTGTGTTGTGCGAGCTCTGGCTATTCTCAATCCCGGCCCCAGGTGTATAGCTGTTAGGGTGATAAGATAAGACTACTCAGAGCAGTCAGATTGGTTTACGTGTGAGGCCCTTGATGCAGTTCAGATAAAGTTTCAACATCACGACCAGGACCAACAACAGCTCACCCCCTCCACACGCACACAAGCTTACAGCTCTCTAAAGTCTCTCTGACATGACGAAGATGCTTTATTTATGTGTGTTTACTTTCAAATGCAATAAAATTTGCCATTTTAAATACCTGAAATATTTGAGATTACATTACTGTCCTGCCTAAACATCTTAAAGTATTATTATTATTTATTTTATAAATGTTTTTGATTGCTTACTAGTGCTAGGGTACAAGTTACAAATTGTAAGAGAATCTGAATCTAAATTCATAAAAGAAAAGGTGCATTTTTCAACAAGCCACGTGATAAGATGCGTGGATTGACAGTCTCAGACTCGGAGGTAACTGAGATTCGTCCTCCGCCACCCGGATTGAGGCGAGTCACTACGCCACCACGAGGACTTAGACCGCACTGGGAATTGGGAATTCCAAATTGGGGAGAAAAAAAAGTAGAAAGTAACTTTCTTCCTAGCTAGAATAAAATCAAGAGAGATTATGTGAGAGAGGATGTTGTTAAATTCGATTGGTTTGTTAAGTCTTTACGAACCTTTATACTGTCTCCGACGACTGTCATATTTCAACCCGGTATCACGCCGAGGCGTGAAATAGACACGCCGGTCCACTCGCGGATGCGTGTCGGTGTCACGCTTTGCCTCCTCCAGGCGTGTACATGACACGCGCGCGTCTACGTAGAATACCGGCAGGGGGCGATCGTTTCCTCAACGCCAACAACTCTCCGCGCACCAAAGAGGAAGCGATACCGTTGTCGTCGCGTTGCACGTTCGTGCGGGCGGGATGCCGGCCAATTTCGCCGGTTACTTTCACTTGTGACCATATGTGACAAATAAAGGTTCATTACAGTGCTGCTTTCATGAAGAAATCCTAACGTTGCTGTAGCCTAACGTTGTTATATGTGTGTGTGTGTGTGTGTGGGCTGTGGAGTATCTTGTGCTGATGTAAATAAATAAATAAATATATATATATATATATATATTTATTTAAAAAGTGTATTTATGTACAAAAATATATATCCCGCTAACCGGAACTGGAGAACGCGATATATCGCTTCCTCTTTGGTGCGCGGACACTTGTTGGCGTCGAGGAAACGATCGCCCCCTGCCGGTATTCTACGTAGACGCGCGCGTGTCATGTACACGCCTGGAGGAGGCAAAGCGTGAAATAGACACGCATCCGCGAGTGGACCGGCGTGTCTATTTCACGCCTCGGCGTGATATCGGGTTGCATATTTCTCACCCAGTAGCATTTGCAACCTGGTCATAGAATAATATTACAATAACTAAATTTTTGCTAAATGATTTTTATGTGGCCTGTTGTATGTAACACAGCAATTTACTGACGTAATGAACACTAGAGGCGCTAAAACAACAAGTTTTATTTCCTTTTTCCTTTTATTTCCTTCAAATCACGAGTAAAATGGCAGTTCATAACACTTTTCACTCTGTTCCTCACCCAATGCTATCTTATGACATATAAACAATTTTACTATAGCACATGACTCATTTGAATCACTCCCAATATAAAGCTTGGAAGAGGCAGGATATTTTTTAATATAACTCCAATTGTGTTTGGCTGAAAGAAGGAAGCCATATACAACTAGGATGGCTTGAGGATGAGTAAATTATGGAATCATTTTCATTTTTAGGTGAACTAACCCTATAAGATGCAAACCAGCCAATGAAGATTGTGGCCAATCAATTGGTGCCAAATATGAGAAAACATCATAAAAGCACTATAAATGTGGTACATACGACTTCTGAGATATATTCCAACTGTTCTAAAATCATAAAATAGATTTGTGTAAAATTTAAGTTGTTATTCACTGAAAATCTTGTACTTGTCCCTGACAAAACTTTCAAATCTTATTTGTGCTTGGGTACATACAAACATGGTGCATCAAGACAGGTTTGAGATCGTGAGAGTTATATAGACCCCTTTTATGGTATGTTTATGATGATTTTTGTGATTCTTGGAGCTCGATAGCATCAGTCCACAATCACCACATTCACTTTGTATAAAAAGAGCAGTCTGGGCAATCTGCAAAACATCTCCATTTGTATACCATAGAAAAAGGAAAGTCATACAAGTTTTGAATAACATGAAGGCTGACTGAATAATGGCATTTTTTTGTTGTTGGATGAACTATTCCTTTACGCACAGACTTTACTTATAAAATATATTATTTTAATATTCTGTAATAGTAATTTTTTTTCACTATATGCAAGCATGCATACAAACACACACGCACGCGCACACACACACACACACACACACACACACACACACACACACACACACACAGATCACGCATAGAGATACATATATATATATATATATATATATATATATATATATATAACTTTACTTCAGAAATGTATGACCACACAGACACATATCTGTTCAACAGTTGTTCTGTGGGTCTTCTAACCAGCTCTTCGAGAGAGTGAGGTTCTTACTCAGTTCACTATGATAACTGACACTGCACAATCTACAGTATATATTCTGTCCAGTTCCTCAGTTTTTCAACCATCATTGCACACTTTGAGAAATAGAGATATAGAAAAACAATAGTCTGTGCTTCCCCACTTTTGAAACGCACTGGCCACAACTGGAGCACACAAATCAATAAAATGCATGGCTTGAATGCACCAAAGGTCGCATTGGATAACAAATGAACTAAAAACACTACAATGCTTCAACACAGTCAAAAACACTCTGAGGAAACATGCTTTTCAATGCTTTCATTGGTTAGCATACCTAAGTCAGTTTGGAGAGATCCTGTCACATGTGCTGCTGAAATGGGTCAGGGGTGAAGGGGAAACCTAATTTGGCAGCCTTGGGGCGTGTATCAGTAACTTCGGCCGGTTCTTGCTTTGCTTGTTCAGCTGTTCTGTTTCACTATAAGTATATATCAATAAATATGCTAATCTCCAATTTAAAGGACAAAGGAAAATATAAACAACAGTGCTTGGGAACAGTTACAATGGCCTGGTATTTTTTTCAAACAGTTTATTTTCTTCACAGCGCCTCTTGTAATGCGGCGCTCACATGTTGAAAGGTCAGCAGGTCACTCACATGTATATACACTAGTCTCTTTGTTTTCTTGCATCTCTGTACTCCTCTGTTGTCTTGGCTTCTGAGTGCACAACATGCAAAAGCAGAGGGTGTGTAAATAATTTATATTTTAGGTTCTCCACTATTCCTCAACTATTCTTTTAAATTGAAAACAAACACTTCTATCAACCACTGTAAAATCGTGACAGAACAGGATCTTAGACTAAACATTAGTTATAGTCTTAATCTATTAAGAGTATCTTCAGTTCTCTTGATGCACCCCTCCTTCATGATCAGGAAATGAGGCAGTCAAAGGTGCAGAAAGAGTTTTTGAAGCTTTGAAGTGGGTCTGGAGGTGGCGTGCAGGGTTCCAGATACTGTGTTTGTGCAGGGTTGAGCTGAGCTGCAGGGAAAAATATGGGTGTGTAACACTTGTTTGAATTTTGGAGACTTAATCCTGTGTTTATCAAAACCTAATCTTAATCCTGTGTTTATCCTCAATGCTAGGAGGAGGACAAACTGCTGAGAAGAAAAAAATTAAGCCTATTTTGAGAACTAAGATGATATGTGGCATTATGACATTATTTTCATGACAATTAAGCTCATTTTCTCCTGAATTCCATTTAATGTAATTAAAAAAATCTAGCTTAATAAACAGATGCAATTATAAGTAAGCCATCTGTTATGGAGGACCAAACCTGCAATATACAGTATATATATATATATATATATATATATATATATATATATATATATATATATATATATATATATATATATATATATATATAAATTAAAAAGTGTCCATAGAAATGCATTTTCTAATTTGACACTGTACTGATAAATATGAATGTCATAAATTACACTTTATTTCATTATATAAATTTATTTTGATAGCATTATTTGTTTGTTTGTTGCATGTTAATAGTCCTAAAACAGGCTTTATTTTCTTTAAGCAAAATTTTGTTTTGTGTATTTTTATTACGTGGTGAAATGTGACCTCAACACGTGTTATCCATATACAGACACTAGAGGAGATTGAGGATGTGAAAATAGAACAGGATCTCAGTGTTATGTTAGGAATCTCACATATCTGGATCTTTGCATTTGCATCAGTGTTATACTTGTGTATCATGAATAACAAAGTGCATCATAAACCACCACAGTTTAAAAACTTGCAATTTTCTGATAAAGTCCTGGATAGAGAATGTGATCTTGAGGGATTAGTGATGGGTGAACCAACTCCAAACTAAGACTTTCATTTATCCATGTGTGCCAATGGAAGCAATGCCCTATGACAACATGAAAGGAAAAGAAATCTGGCACATCTAAACACCTCCGAGTTTCCAAACTTTCCTGAATCACTCCCTCCACACCCTTGAGTGTGTGCCATGACAGGCACAATCTGCACTCTTTTAGTTGGTTTAAGATGCAATCAAATTTGCAAACTGTTAAATAGTATGCAAGATTTAGAATTAATTAATTACAAATCATATCATGTTGGAAATAGGAATATAGGTGCACAGATGATACTCACCTAAAAAGGAAGTAAAGATTAATTACATGTTAGCTAGATGCTAACATTAGCTTTGAGACAAAGGGGTTATCAAGCCACAATTTAATGTGGTAGTATGCCCTCATAATATATTTTTTCCTAAAACATGTGAAGTACACCCGTACAAAAATATCTAAACTAGCCACAAACTTTCCGCAAATTTGCCACTCATTATTTTCACATGCAAATGAGCATTTGATTTTCTGTAAATGTTTGGCAGAAGTTTTTAGCTCTTCACCGGTAGTGGCAAACCATTGGCAACAATGGACAATTTGCCACGAATTCTCGATTTTCGTAAGGGCACTTTTAGTCATGGATGTAACCACTGCTTTGCTTTGCCACGAGTTGGGTTGTCAATACTTCTCATCACATTTTTTTTTTTTGTCTTTTTCATTTCCCTTTTTTCTTTGTTTTTTCACGTGCTAAACTAGCTTCAGAACATTGTGGTCATAGATCATTTGATTTGTCAGTCAAATGGCTCAAGAGCTGAAGAGCTTTGTATCTTCCATTTGTGTCTGGTGTTTGTTCACAGATAAAGCAACACCTTTAACAGGCACGTTTAGAGGGGAGGTTCTTGGTCATGACTGCATGTGTTGACAGTTCTTGCGGAATCTAGATCTGTGCTGTCATGTCACAAATTATGCAGTTTTGAACATATTTCTCAACCTCATTTACCCCAAAACTCAACTTGGCTTCACCTGCAGTAGGTGAAAGTTTCATAAATGGAAAACACTGAATTTTAGTGTTACTGAGCTGGTTCTATACAGGTAAACATTTGATTCACAGCTCATAGATACTGACACATGTAGATAATGACGAAAATTTGTTGAAATGTTGTTATGTTCCATTTAGGGTGGGAGGCTGTTCTTTGTCATTGTCAGCCACTGAAGATGTCTAACAGCCCCAGAGAAAGAACATCACCTTATACATTGTGGCCATTAAACGTTCACATTTACCATGACAGATAAATTGTAAAGAGTATATAGAGTAAATCCTGAATAACATTTAGATAGAAGGAAAAAACACAACCTTGTGATTGCAGTTTTAAGATTGTATTGTTTCTTGCACACATGCTATTTAAACAGTCATTACAGAGAAAGGAAGAATTATCTATTATAAATAAATACCTCTGACTATGATTTCAAATTTTTGTTTTCAAATGAAGTTTGTAACAGAAATCTAAACAGTACATTATGACAACAGTATCACTGTCAGTGCAAAGTTAATATACAGTATGATATAAATTGCCAACAAAAGTTAGCAGCTTGTTAATAGTATGACACTTCAGGCAGTCAATGTGTTGTCAATGGTATTGCGAAATCTATTTCATATCTGGGTTTAATTAAATAGTGGTTATAACATTTTATGCTTTTTACACATTCACTTAACATTTTGTAAATGTAAGTACATTCACATATTGTTAGCAATTCTGGTCTACTTTAACAAAGTTCCAGTTAATCTATTTGCATGCGTCTTACTCCACAGTTCAGAAATTCAAATGTTTGGAAATAATTCATTTGAGAACAGGTGTGCCATCCAGTACTGGGCTTGAAGTATGTCTTTAAGAGGGAGTTAAATCCATCTAAAAGGGCGTAGTTTATTTATTGACCTGGAAATTATGAACAAACCCATTTAGGGCATATTCTACACGTCTAATGACATATTTCACACACCATAGAGTGCTTTTTGGATATTCACTTTCCTTAGATCTAGTTTATGCAGTGACTTTGAGAATTGAACCAAAATAGGATTTGGGCCAAGTATCTATTTGTCCGATACTACTTCCATCTTCTAGTTCTCATGCATTAGACTCATTGTGGAACATCTTGTTTTTAATGGACTTCAAGCTGAACTGAAGGGTAGAGCTTGCATCTGACTGCAAGGCCACAGAGAACTTGGCATCACATGAATGGTTAATCTGTGACTTTCTCTTGATGGAGTTTTGTATGGTTTCTGAGGTGAAGTAGTAGACAATGGGGTCGAAACAGCAGTTGGACACAGCAATGCACAGTGCGATGGGATAGATCATCCGGACCACTGATTCCACTGCGCACCCCTTTAAGGTCGTTGTCCGCACCATTGAGTAGAAGACCAGGTTGACATTGTAAGGGATGAAACAAAAGCAGAAAATGGAGAGATGGACGATGATCATCCGCAAAATCTTTGTCTTGTTCAGCTTCCCTCCCTGACCAATGGACTTTGGCCTCCTCAATGTTTGGAGCACCATAGCGGAGCAAAATACATTCAGAAGCAGTGGGATCAGGAACCCCACCGTCTCTATGAAGATCACCACCTTGGAGAGATGGCTCTTCCACTGTTTCGAAGAGAAGTTCTCAAAGCAAGATGTGGTATTGTTCTGAATTTTAGTGCTGTTAAGCATGAAGCCAGTTGGAAGACTTCCGGAGAGCACCAAAACCCAAACAGCAGCACACACGATCTTGGCATTCCGTTTGGTCCGAAGCCCCCTCGAACGGAAGGGGTATACGATGGCGAGGAAGCGGTCCACGCTGATGCACGTGAGGAACAGGATGCTCCCGTACATGTTGGTGTAAAAGAGTGAGACTGAGAGCTGGCAGAGGAGGCTACCAAATGGCCAGTTTTGCTGAATGAAGTAAAAAACTCTTAAGGGGAGTGTGAGCACAAACAGCAAGTCTGATACCACCAGGTTCATCATATACGTTGTGGTCTCATTCCGCAGTTTCAGCGAGCAAGTGAAAATATACATGGCTGCAACATTGGTGATGAGTCCCACCATGAAGACAATGCTGAAAATTATGCTGTAGAGTGCATACTTGAAGTTGTCATTCTTTGGACAAAGCGTCATGTTGCTCAGATGCAGATAAGTATTATTGTCACTGTTGTTGAGGCTGCCGCCCCATTTCTGGGCTAAGCTGTCCACCAAAGACGTAGTGTTGTACATCTCGCTGAGAAACAAAGGCACACTATGGCGTGGCAGTCAGGCAAATGCAGCAGGATAAGAAGATTTCCCTTAATCCAAGATTCAACAGGTTCAAACAAAGCATGTGCAACATACAGGTTAGCTTTAAACCACAAGACGACCTTGGCTTAAATGTTACATATATCTCCTTAATGCACTTATTCTGTTGACAGTTAAAAAATGCAGGCAATCAAACACTTCTCTGTGGCATCTCTGTTAACAAAGCATGCTAGATTATGTGTGTGTGTGTGTGTGTGTGTGGGGTGGGGGGGTGTCACTTATGTTGAAGGCATTTCTCCACAGAGACAGGAGCAAGATCCCAAGCACCTCTCCCCTCCCCCTTCCTCTAGCCCTTTTCCCAGTCTTCCCACGGTTAGAAGTTCTACTCACTCACTCACTCCAGAATTTCAAGGCAATAAGTCCTTCCCTCCGGTTTGACTTGAGGAATACCTTATGGACACATCCACAAGCAGCTAAAGGGAGACAGAACCCTGTAGAATCCACTAGCCATTCATCCCATTGATGAAAAGCAGACTTCTTTGTCTGATATTCTAAACAAAGTTGTTGTTTACTGGATTGTCTTGAAGTATCCTTTCAGTAAGTCCTGTCTTTATTCTCAGTTCCACAGATGGTCCAGAAATTGGACCTGTAGATCACATGCAGCACGTTGGGTTCACGTTGAGGGCTAGACACACTGTCTCAGTCCTGCTCTCTGAATGTGTGACAGTATAAATGATTGAGTCAGTCCTGCTGCTATGATTGAGGGTCTCTTTTCTGGCCCACCCCCTTCCTCACTGCTCTCTCTTGGTCTCTTTGTCAGCAACAGCCTCAGCATTCTGTGCTCAACGCATTGAAGAGGCGGGAGGGAGGCAACCGTGCTGTGGAGGATTTTACAACTGAACTGTTATCATGACTAGTGAATTTACTTACCATAGCCCCTCCTATCTCCTGGATTGCTCCCTCCCCCTCTTTGAGAGAAAGAGCAGACAGACAGAAATGTTTGTTGTGCTGTGTGTAAGGTGAAAGTTGGTGTTTTCCTCATCTCTTTTGACTGATTTAAAATTTGTATTGTTTACTTTGATTGTAAGCTTGAGGAACATTTAATTGCTTGGAGGTTACACTTTCATAGCTCATGGTCTTGTGATATGTTTTGAGTTCATATTGAGATGTTTGATTTTTGATTGCAGACTTTGGTGTTTTGGAAAATCTGAGCATAGTTTGGGAAATTGTTGAGATTGTTGGGTATTTGCCCTCTTTTAATCTCATTGTTGTCTGGGAAAAACATTTAAGATATTAAGGAGATTTGAAACCTTTGTTTCCTACAGGAATAGATAGCTATATAGAAACTGAAAACTGTGGCCTTTTCTGAAATATAAGTAGCTACAATGAAAACAAACTAGAGAAAGACAGAGGAAGTGTATCCAGCTACCTCATGCAAAACTTCCTTCAAACATGACTAATGAAAATACCTCACAAATACTGGCAAATAATCAGATTATTGTTTAGATCCCCAAAGGCATTTTGGAATAAACACTACACTCCTGTGACACATTGCACTTAACCTACCATATATTATGCATTTTTTTAAACTGTTCTTATATAAGATAATTAAGATGACTTAAGCCTGGTTTACATCACATGATAAAAATGTGAGTAAAGTGTTCAGTGATTAGCTCATCCCTCTAAACAGTATGGTTTGTTTATTTATGACAGGAGAACTCAGTAATTAATTAGCATAGCCTAAACATGATGAAGACACACAAATGTTGCTGATAACTAAATCACATCACGTGCACAGTTGTGCACAAGACGTACTGGCTGAAATCAATAGCTGCATCTTGTTTGGTTCAATATGAGGCTATGGGCACAAGTAAAACGGTGAAGGTGAGTTGTGTGAATGGGGATATTCACAATTACCCTGTAATGGCACTCATTATTAAATTTCAGGGGCAAAAGAATAGAGTGGAGGCTGCGGTTAGTTCCCGCCTCACCCATCCATTAATTTTGGGAACTAACTGGCCACAATTTAAAACTCTATTAATGGGAATATTTGTGAATGGTTCCTGTGAGAAAATTATTAGATGTGAATAGTGCAATGCCTTTTCGGCGGAGGCAGTGCCGGGGCGATCTTCGTCAGCTTAGAGGATTCCCGAAGGGGATTTAATTCTGGAGCATTCAGGAGACTACTTTTTTCAGTTATCAAGGATTGGTTGTTTCGAGTGGCGCAGGATGCTCAGACAAAACAGGATACAACCCAATTGTTAATACTGCTGAGCCGTTGGGAAATGTTATTCCAAATGGCTCATAATAATCCAATGGCAGGTCATTTTTTGCGGAAAAAGACACTTAACCGAATAATGGCCTGTCTCCATTGGCCGGACATTCATGGGGATGTTCGCAAGTGATGCACATCATGCCATGAATGTCAGCTGGTGAATCCGCCGGCCACTCCAAGATCGCCATTGCGCCTCTTCTGTTAATTGAGGTCCCCTTCGAAAGAATTGCCATGGACTTCGTCAGGCCATTGGAGTGGCCGACACACGCACTATGCAATGCAATATCCAAAAGCAGTGCCTCTGCGCAACATCTCATCATATAATAAGAATAATCTCCTGAGTGGCGATTTTGCAAGAAATCCTCACTGATCAGTGCACTATGTTCATGTCACGGACACTACGCGAACTATACGAATTGCTGGGTATTAGATTTGCACCAGTGTATACCACCCACAGACAGACAGGTTGGTGGAACAATTTAATAAAACCATGAAAAATATGATTTGTTTGTTCGTTCAAGAGAACACTAGGAATTGAGACAAGTGGCTCAATACCCTGTTGATTGCAGTTCAAGAGGTCCCGCAAGCCTACACAGGGTTTTTCCCATTCGAGCTGCTGTATGGGCGTCGACCGCGCAGTGTGCTCGACATCCTGTGGGAAGATTGGGAGGAAGGACCTTTAAAGAGTAAAAATTTAATTCAGTTTGTTCTTGATCTTAGAGAAAAACTCCACACCTTGGGTCAACTAACACAGGAAAATTTGCTCCAAGCTCAAGAACGTCAAAGCTGACTTTTGGATGGGTGGAGGTATGGTCTCTGGTGTTCCACTAAAAAGGGAGCACCAGATCCAGTCCAGTGTCAGCAGGTGTTTACGTAGGTGAAAGCTGCACTTTGTGGCGGACTGCTTTTACATTCACCCGATTTCTCTTTCACTTTCATTTTACAGATGGAGACAGGAGGCTGGGGGCAGTGCTCTCACGGGTGGTGGAGGGAGATGAACGGCCGGTCCTGTACATTAGTCGCAAGATCTCACTGAGGGAGAGTAAGTACAGCTCCATTGAAAAAGAGTGTCTTGCCATCAGGTGGGCCATCCTCACGCTCCAGTACTACCTGTTGGGGTGTGCCTTCACCCTCTGTTCAGATCACACCCGCTCCAATGGTTCCACCATATGAAAGATACAAACGTGCAGATCACCCACTGGTATCTGACTCTTCAGCTGTTTAAGTTTATGCCGCTCCACAGGCCTGGGGTGCAGATTGTGGAGATTTCTGTAGTGCTCGTAAAAAGATTGTGAAGTGTCACTGCACATGTCTATGCATAAATCCTGACAGAGTTTAGTTCTATATACTGATGTGTGTCAGTGTTCACAGTCCTGACCTGAATATCATCAAATCAGTTTGTTCACCATTTCTTATGATTATTTATTATCTGCACAAGTATCTGGCTCCTGTGTGCAAATTCATGTGTGCTGGACAAGAAAAGACTAATTGTCCCCTTAATGAATATATGTATAGGTAGCATGTATACAGTCATATTCCCTGTTGTCTTTTGTTTTTTTGCTTTTATATTGGAATTCTTGTTTAGTTTGCTGTTACTTGTGTGTTTTTTTCATTGATTGATTCTCACTGATTGTTTCTCATTACCTGATTGTTTCCCCAAGTGTTCCTTGTTTTCCCTTGTGTATTTTTTCCTGTTTCCTTTGTCAGTTTTTGAATGTTTTGTCTATGCTCTGTGCAAGGTTCCCTGCTTTTTGCTTTTCCTTTTATTCTGAGTTAGCTTGTTTATTTTTCAGTTTAATAAAGCTACGTGTAGATCCTCATTCCTTGCCTACCTCATCACAGAAAAACTGACCAAAGATGGATCTAACAGCCGTCAGAATTTTCCTCCTCCTCAAGCAAGAGGACCGTTCAGTTGAGAATCACATCCATGAGTTTTTAGAGCTGGCGAATTTAGTGCACTACCCAGAATACTCTTTGGTGGTTTTCTTCAGGGTGGGTCTCAGCAGTGCACTAAAGGAGCTATTGCCTCCAGTGGATCCTCACTGGATGCTCCTCGAGTTCGTGGAGGAGGCTCTGTGAGTTAGCGGCTCGCCTTTCACTGTGGGTGTAGAGGAAGAGGACTTTAAATCTCCTCCCACAGTGGTCGCCCCTAGCCTTCCATGGCTCATCCCTCCACACCTGCCACGGCCAACGAGCCATGCCCACGCCTGCCATGGCCAACAAGCCAATGCCCATGCTTTCCGCGGCCAACGAGCCAACGCCCATGCCTGCCATGGCCAACGAGCCAACGCCCACGCCTGCCATGATCAACGAACCAACGCCCACGCCTGCCATGGCCAACGAGCCAATGCCCACGCCTGCCGCGGCCAACGAGCTGGAAGTGTTGTCCGTCCCAGAGCCAGCGTTGCCAACTTCGACCATCCGGAGGAGGAGGAAAAGAAGAAAGGCTTCTGTTCCCCAGTTTCTGCCTGTACTCTCTTCCACGGCTCCGCCCTCAGTCTTCCACGGCTCCGCCCTCAGAGCCTTCCACGGCTCCATCTCCAGAGCCTTCCACGGCTTCGCATCCCACGGCTCCGCCCCAGAGACTATTCCTCCCAGGCACTATCCACAGTGGAAAAACCCCAAAAAGCGAGCAGAGTCAACTCAAGTAGTAGAGTTGTACCGTGCAGTGGAAAAGCCCCATAAGAAGCCATGTTATAAGTAGAATAACATACAGTCTCCTGAGAATTATCTCAAAATAAACCCCTTCAGAATTATACAAATCCCTCTTTCGATGTTTTGTTTTGTGATAATTACTGTCTGACCGTACATTTTCCCTTACATGTATTTCATGTTACAAAAACATGATCTAAACTAAGTGTGAGGTTACTAAAGAGTGGTGAAAATTCTCAAACCTTCAGAACTGACATGAAAGCATAAATAAGATTAATTTTGAAGTCTGTGACAATACTGTGAAACACGTAAGAAGTTTTATGACTGTTGTTCTGTTTTCTCTATTGACTCCTTTTATTTAGTCTGGGAGAATTTTTTTTTATTAAAAATAGCCTGTGCACACAAGACTACCAACAAAACCATTCCACTGTACACTTAAACAAGAGCCTCATTTGAGCATAAATAACAGGAAACTGTGAAAGACAGAGACATGGTCAACTAGGCAGCAACCAAGATATTAAAGATATTATGCTTTCTTTTTATTAATAACTCGTATTGTTTGTGTACAATCAGGGGTGGACTGGGACTTAAAAAGTGTCCCTGGATTTTCTGGCCCAGAGCGGCCCACAAACCCAGCCCGCAACACACCACACCATAAAACACCGGCTCATTGATTTAATTTTCTAGATCAATTTCTAATTTTTGTGTTTAAAAAAAAAAAAAAAGAAAAATACATTTCTATTGACTGCTAGTCAAGACAACAGGCACCACAGTGCAAACATTTTTAGAGAAAGTACTAAAATAAGCACTTTATACCTCTTTATACCTATATGTCCACTGCTCTTATTGTATTTGTTGTAACTTGCAGTTATTTGTCATGTTGTGGTTATTCAGAGATTATTCTTATACTTAATATGTTGTCTTTGGTTGTCAGGTACAGAGATAATGCGTACATACAGAAATGCGCTTGATGTGTAAGATATTTCAAAATAAATGTAATTTCAGTTATTCAAAATAAAAGCCATTATATTGGCTTTACCTTACAGAGTTTTATGAATATTCAATCTGTAATGGGGTCCATACAGGTATGTTGGAGTCCAGGGTGGACGCCTATATCTTCAGTAGGACAGGCCGGTACTTGTACAGCAACGGGCTGGACCAAATTACCCAGCGGCCCACCAGGAAAACATCCAGCGCCCCTGTGGTTACTGCTCTGTACTGCCCAATGCAAAGTAGGGATTTTGGTGTACTGAACAGAGGCCCTAAAAGGTCGTTGGAAAAATAGGCTTCTCTTAAAAATGTAGGAATGTCATTGCATTAGATAATAAAATATTAAAGCACGTGCCATTTATTAAAAAAAAAAAAGATCTACTCCCTCCCACGGTGGATGGCAGCAGCGCTCCCCTGGGTGGACGGCAGTGTCGAGGACTCCGCGACGGGAATCCCTCCTCCCTCCCGGGCTTCAGCACCAGTGTAAAGGATTTAAATGGGCAAGGAGGAGGCAAGAACCGGCTTGTCAACATAAATAAGGTTTTAATAATAACCTTAAAACAAAGGACAAACACACACATGACGGACATGTCTGTAAATGATCTCTCTCTCTCGTCGCACAACCGTCTGCCATCGTCCTTTATCCCTCTCGGAGGCTTGATTAGCCTGACACGGTACCGGGTGTGTATCATCACGACCCGGCCCCGCCCTCCGCCCTGCCACAATAGCACAATACCAGCGGTTGTGTTAAATTAAATATTTTCGTCATTGTCCAAAGGACTCTGATTTACGATTCAAACTTAATTTGAAGAAACTTCAAAGATCTTGACATGTGTATTGCAACTTTTTGTTTCTTAACAATTGAAAGATTGCTTAATCATAATCGCTGCAAATTTTAAAGCAGATACATTCCATATTATTGAGCATGTTAAAGGGATTGATTTTTAAAACACTGATTTTGCTCAGAAAGTATTTATGTTTCTCATCATGTAAGAACGTAAATGGTCATCTCATGACGTAATTCAGAATTCAAGACATGCTGCATCAAGCATGTTGGACATGCTGATGCACAATAAACATACATATAATCCTCATATAGCAAATCTAGAAGAGTGGAGCTGGGGTGGAGGTGGGTTTTTGAGAAAAATTTGCAGCACACTGCAGTAAAACTGGCTTATCTGCAAAACTGAGCTATTTAAATGTTAGACAAAAACAGATACAAAATCAGGTTTTCCAGCTTTCCACAAGGAAAACTGCAATGAAACGTCACTTGAATTCGGAATTCAAACTCATGCGAAAAATTTTAACTCAGATTGCGCCTAGATTTAGGTGCGTGACATCACACAAACATGTCAGCACCCAGGGAGATAAACAAAGCAAGTGATAAACATACACTTTTATTAAATAATATTGATAAATGAGTAGAAGTTTCTACATTACATGATATTAATGCTTGTTTTTCAAACAACTGCAGAGACAGGTGTTCAAATTTTTTTTAAATTACTCTCTCTATAAATAATTGTACACCTGTAGCACAAAGTCAAACCCCTGCTAAGCTAAAGGTAGTGTCCTTAGATGTCTGAGCATCTGGCAATGGAATGCCTTTATGGTCCGAGATCGGAGATATCAAGAAGGAATATCCCACATCTGACTTCAATGGAACGCAGTATTATTCTATGACTGACTTTTTTTCTTCTTTTATTTTCATTTTGAATGGTGTGGAAAAGTAACTATAATTAATAAATGTTTATAGTTCATTTGATTTTCCCTATTTGCCCAGTAAACTATATCTTTTACCATCCACTGCAGCCACTTTGACCGTCATTACATTTTCTGAGCGGAAACTCTGAGCCACAGTCTCTTACACAGCTGCAATGAGTGCTGCATTAGGCCATTATGTTTCATAAATTACACTTTCACAACAATTTGTGGGAAAATCAAATGTGTATGCTTATCCTGCTTCTTCTGGTCAGACTATTTTATCAGTACACAGATCAATGTTAACAACCTGGTTTGTTGATAGCTGCCTTTGCTGAAATGCATTAAATATTTATTCTAACAGCCAGTATGCTTATTCATAATGGACAGGGAAATCAATATCATCGCTCTATAATAGCTGACTGATTGCTCACTGGTTATAATTACAAGTGGGTATACTGCAGATGGCTAATTCCCTTTATCAAGTACAAAGTCTGTCTGCATGACACATACTGACGGTTTGCTTTCTGCAAATATAAAACATTGGGAGTATGCCAAACGTTGACAAATACTGTTTAACATTGTTGAAAATCAAACATAAGGGCATCATATTTACACAACTGCTTAAATGTGCATCTATTAAGCCCTTAAAAAACAGTGCACCAAAAAATTTATTAGGTTGTTATGCCCTTTTATAGAAGTGAATAGACCTCTGAAGCCAAGCAATAGTGAGATGTGAGAAACAAAGTCGTTTACGTTTCTTTATGTTCAATGGAGATAATTTAAAGGATGCATAATGTGTTTTTGTCCATACAATATAAGTCAATGGGTCCCATCATATGGACAAAAACTTATCATACATCTTCATTTGTGTTCTGCAGAAGATAAAAAGGTCATACGAGTTTAACACAGCATGAGGCGAGTTAATGATGAATGAATTATAATTTTGGGGGATATGATTCCTTTAAATTTGGATCTGTTTGTCACACAAAGCTATTGTGTGGCTTCAGAAGATTTGGAATATTGTACACAAGACATCCGGGGTACTTTTATGATTGTTTTGTAGTGCCTTTTTTGGTGCTGTTCCACAGAAGAGACAAAGTCTTCCGGAACAACATGAGAATCAGCTAGATTTTTATGTGTAGTATTCCTTTAACCCTTAAAATCTGTTGGATTTGTGGCCAGCCGTCTGCAATTTTTCACACTCAAATTTAATAGCTCATCATTCACAGATACTGTGGAATAAATGCAAAAAATTTACCTAATTTTTCAGAGAACCTCCCAAATAATACAAAAAGACTCCAATTATTCATAAATAATATTGTATGTGTTAATAATCTTATTATAAACTGATTTTAACCCCCCCTAATTTAACCCCCCCATGACTTACAGAAATTACATTTCACTTTGTGATTCTTTTGAAAGTGTTTTGAACTGTGGGATTAGGGCAACAGAACTTAATTCTCAAGAAAGAGAGATTTCATTTGATATATGATTTGTCTATTTAGGTGTTCTGTGAAGGACTTTTATTTTTATATAAATATTTTTAGAAATGCAGAAGTGATGGTTATCTCTGAAAAGTTCAGATTCTAAGCTTTCAAATGATACCTCATATGCCTGACTGTAAGTATACAGATATTTTAACATTTTAAACGCAAACTTTTTTCGCGATATAACGAGGTCCCCCCCTTTGGACCTGCATAAATCACTTAGTTTATGGGGTTAAGAAACCTAATGAGTGTCAGATGTCTGAATAATTTTCCTATGGCAGTCTGAAGTTAAGTTTCAATGATTAGGTTCACAAGACTAAGCATATCAAATAACTCACTGAGTTCTTCTCCAAAAGTACTGTGAAAACACTTGTACAAGCCAGTGCTCATGGCAAATGTGCTAAATGCATTCCATAGATTTCTGGTTAGATATTTGATGCTGAAGTTTTTAGCTGTCATATCGAGACAATGTATGGAAATGTATTTGTGCAAACTAAAAGATACTGCGTTATCAAGAGTCGCATCATAGTGCTCATGCTCACTGGTGCATCAGTCATGAAGCAGAACTTTATTTCACATTTATGGTCTCTTTCTCATGTGTCTAAGACCAGGGTTATTTGCAATATATGACTGGCAGTGTATTTCACAGCTACTGGATTTCACAATGAAACAAATGATCTGATATTTCCATTCTGGTACGGAAGGAAACTATAAAGCCAAATGAATCCAGGTAATGAAAGAAGGCAAATGATACTTGGAGAGATTAAGTTTTGAGAAGTGTAATTTGTTCAACATTAAAATACATTTTTCTATTCCTGTTTAATATGCAGAAACAACACTAAGCAAGACCTTCATCGGTTGATTTCCCCAAAGAGTGTAAAGAGATTCTGTGGCGCACTCAAACGGCAACATTGGCTAAACCATAATAGACTGCGTATTAGTTAGTATCTATGGTCTAATTCTATTACCATTGCCTAGTGGTTGAGTCATAGCTTATCTGTATTTTTAGACACGACTACCAAGTGTGCACACAGTCGTAGCGCCAAAATGTATATGATAATTCTAACCTTCAATGATTTTCTTTACGAAAGTCAGCTAATGCAAGCTAACATCTAGTTTGTTTGGTTTACAAGGCCTGAAATATCAGAAGATAAAAGTGAATAACGAATGAGAAAACATTTTAATAGCTGAAAGTTAAAAACATGACAGATAGCAAAAGCAAGAGATCAGATAAGAGAATGTCAAGATTTCCCAAAACACACAGATTCAACAGATTTTGGCATTTTCTGAAGAAAATGTGAGTGGTGCTTTCCCATGCAAAACTTGCCACCATCAAAGTTGTTTTCAGCACATTGCTATGTTGTTTCTAGGCGGTTACTTGAAGGTCCAAATCAAAAGAGCACCTTTCCCCCGTACAGTCCCGGTACTTTCCCCTTAGGCACACTTGAGGAGACTTTTTCCTCTTGCATTCGAACACATAAAAGTAAACACTGTATTGACGTCATCTAGTGTCGGCCATTTTTCTTCTGACGTTGTTTACACGCATGATTCAATAGCAACTACAAAATCAGCAACACTGATGGAGGATGCCAAGATCGGAGTTACACTTTTGTAAGGGTTGTTTTAAAGCTAAAGTCTGTAACTTTATTAGTGTTAAAAGTTAATCATTGATAAGACAATACAAAAAGCGGCTTTAGAATACAATTTATTGTTTATCATATTATTGATCATAAGTCAATCATTGGCATATAGTTCACAGCAATCCATTTCACAAGTGAATTTGTCAATCAGTTGGAGATTTATTTTGAGGGCTTGTTTAAAGACCCGTCACACCTGCGTCAGACTTGCTTGTGTAGCGTCTCGGGTGCGTTGCATCATAAACATAAATGTTTTAGGTCACTGTGTTAACGCAGTTAAATATAGTTTAATACTTAGAACACAGCTTGAGACCTCTTAGTTTGGATTTGCACTCCATCAACTGTTTTGAATGCAAGAACATAACGCATGTTTGTGTTGTGCTGCTGCTGGATGGTTGCTTTCTTCACTGTATAAACTGCGTGTTGCTCATACAGCTGAAGTTTCACTTACTGCCCTCTGGAGTAAACAGGTGGTACTACAAGCGTGCATTTCTCAGGAATCTTCCTTGTTACGTTCCAGGGGCATTGCGATTAATTGCGTACATTTTTTTAATGCGTAATTTTTTATAAAATGAATTGCATGGAATTAGCGCATTAAATCAACATCCCTAGTTAAAATACTTTCTTCTAATCCAGTTTTTATACAGAGACTACAATGAGTAAGCCATTCATATGTTAATTTTCTTGAATACTGTAATCACTATAAAATTCCTGTGTTCGTTTTGAGTAGCCCTCTTAGGCCCGCCCCAACAACATCACTCAACCAATGGCGTAAGTTGGGGGGCGGTACTATATGAATGTTTGAATAACTGCAGGTGAGGGGCGTATTCAGGGTACGTCCACACAATTTTTTCTTTTAACCCTAAAACAGGCAACATGCACCACAAGACACACACTCTTTAGTTTCTTGTAGGGGATATGAGAAAGAGTTTCTCACCCAATATTGTTATCATGTATCATAGTTGGGTCTGGTTTGAGTATGTTTTGTGTATTTGAGTACACACACACACACACACACACACAATATGATTTAAAATAATAGGGGAAGTCTGAAACTTTTTTGTACTCAAACTTGCTATGAACTTGTGGCAAATTGTCCATTGTTGCTTAAAGGGTTGCTGCAGGTTCACCACTACCAGTAAAGATCATGTGAAAATAATGAGTGGCAAATTTGCAGCAGATTTGTGGCAATTTTGCTACAACTCTAGATTTTTTTGTAAGGGAATAAACCAAACCTCAAGAGAGCCTGGGGCTCTTGTTATTTTGAAAGTTTGTAGTTTTCACTGCCCTTCAAAAATTCATGTCGTACTGTGCGGTCTCAAGATTTGTAGGCAGTCGTGGATTTTTCATGTGTTTTTCTTAGGAAGCTCTTGCAAGCAGTAACAAGACAGTTCCGTTTCTACTAATTCCATTCTCTCAGTACTGTGAAGCAGGTATTGTCTGTAGTGCCCGTTCCTGTGTTTGTATATAAAATACTGCCATCTAGTGATGTTATATACACATTACACCTGACGATTACTGGATCATTCTGTGACGACGACAGTGGTTACGCTTCAAGAACAGTAACACGTTGATAATATTTGGAATATAAATAAATATTTATAAACATTTGAATAGTTTTCCAAAATATGTAGGCCACTCCTATTAAATATAGACTATAAATCATGTGATGGGTTAAATTATAATTATTAATTAAAATGAATGTAACATTTAATTATTCATTTTAATTTACTGTTAAATCATTTAATAATTAACCGTTATTATTTATTAATTTATCATTTATAAATACATTTTTAATTCATTTACATCGTTAATAATTAATAGATAATTATGTTAGTATTATTACAAATATTAAGAAAATTATGTTTATTATTTTAAAACATTGTCACTATTTCAGTATTCTTACAGCTGTATGAAATTCATTTCAAAACATTTTACACACACTTTTATGGATTTTATGGCTAATTAACTGATTTGAAGATAAGTGCTTCTACTTTTTGGAAATATATGTATATGTTTATTTATTTGCCAAGTGTGTATATTTATATGTGAATATGTATTTGATGTAGTGTGTATGTCATGTGTATGCAACACCAACCGTGTTGTTAAAAACTATTTTCTCTGTGAAATTAATAATTGATATATAATCATAAGATACATAACGAATTGAACTGAACAAAAATTTTGCATTAAAAAATTACAATATACACATTGAAAATCAATCACGAGAAAATTTGTGCAAGAGAAACCACACAGAACAAGGGCAATATTTGTATAAATGGATTATAAGTATAACATTTTTCAAGACACGTGTATAGAACATTCATTTCTCAAAGTGCTTTATGATATATTGTTTATAATGAAAAACAAAGCAAACTTAGAACTGAGACGTCTAGGATTTAAATAACTATTCCCAATGCCAAACATAACCATTGGGTAATGTTTAGCAGACCCTCTATTAGAATCAGTCAGGGTTAGCAGTCCTGACCTCATTTATGGGGATTAAAAAATATATATATAGAGAGAGAAATATCTTTAACAGAACAGAGACCCCTAAACTGTGTAAACAAATGTGAACAGACCGTATAACTGATCATCAAAAACACAAAGACATGCCTTTTAGACATAAGTATCCATTCAAGTAAATCTTCTCTCGGATTGCGTGTTGTTATAACTTACTGTAAACCCTTGAGTGAAAGCATGATGCTTTAATATGCCATTTCAAGGTTAGGTTGGTAGGTTAATGCAGCCTTGAATGATTAAAAAAAATCCCTGGAGGTAAAAGAAAGCTTTTATGGTGAATTTCACACAAATGTGTCATATTTTACCCCAAATTACCCCAAGAGACATATAACATAAAAAAAAGTCTACATTTTGGACCATTGTGACATTTCCTTGACAATTTTTAAGTAACTACAGCAACAATGAAACAGAATTTTTTTTTGATTGTGCAGCCAAAAGTGGATTATAAAATGTATACAGTATATACTCACTAAGCACTTTATTAGGAAAATCTGTACATCTACTTATTCATGCGATTATCCAATCAGCCAATCGTGTGGCAGCCGTGTAATATATATAATCATACAGACCATGGCATGATTGTTGGTGTCAGATGGGCTGGTTTGAGTATTTCTATAACTGTTGATCTCCTAGTATTTTCACACACAAGTCTCTAGAGTGTAAAGCAAAAAACATCCAGTGAGTGGCAGTTCTGCAGATGGAAACACCTTGTTGATGAGAGAGGTCAATGGAGAATTGACTGGTTTGAGCTGACAGAAAGGCTATGGTAACTCCTTCTGTACAATTGAGCAGAATAGCATGTCAGAATGCACAACACGTCAAACCTTGAGGCAGATGGGCTACAACAGCAGAAGACCACGTTGGGCACTTTATTAGGACCATAGTGTTCCTAATAAAGCAAAACTTTTTTTCTCATTACAGCAATGAGAATTGTATTTTATTTTTTGAGGTATTACGATGAGTGAGATTTTTTTGCAATACGGCAATGAGAATTAGGAGGGGTGGTTAAATAGCATGAGTGTAATGTCACAATGTAAACAAATTTTGAATGCTTTATGCAAAGAATAATTTCTTTTTCTTTTCATTTTTGGATTTTGGGGTGAAATATGTCCTGAATGTATTCTTGACAGGCTTTGTGAAATTCACCCTTTATCTGTATGAAGTTAATGAATAACAGAATATGGGCACATGACAGTCCACCAGACAGCACCATTTCCCAGCTGCAATGGCACTGCAGATACTCATGTTAGTGCTTGTACAAATATTACTACACAGAAGAAAAGATACCTTTCTGCCATATTCAAAATAATACTGTTACACAGAGAGTATGAACATGTTAAATGTAACATTATTGTCAGTAAAAAAGTAAATTACATGGAGTCACTAGGTACATTTAAAAAAAATCATGCAATATTGCTATAATATGTTGTATTAATGGTAAAGACACCTTTCTGCCATATTCAAAATAATATAATAATATTGCTATAATATGTTGTATTAAAGGTCCTTCTAATGCCTGAACAAAATAGAAAGTCAATGATATCCTATGAAACCTCACAAGAATATAACTTTAACAGATGAGGACGCATGGACAACCTGTTGTCTGCCCTTTTGCTCTTTCATAAGAATCTTCAGGTCCCTTTGAATCTGGAGTGATTACCAGCACTTTAATTCTTCCATTTATGGAGGGCTTCACATAGTGGGTGTAATTTAAAGGTACCAAGCCCCAGAAGACAACCTGTGCAGTGGCGTCCCGTAATCTTCTTGCTTCAACCACAGGAATTTGGCTTATCTCTCTACAAAAGTGAGGTATTTGAGGGAACATGCTTGGATATAGCAGAGCCATTGTAGAATAACTCTCAAGCTTGGACCTCAATGCTGTCTTTCTCTCTGTTAGTTTTTGAAGGCCCCGTAACGGCTGGCTTTGCTGATGAAGTTCTTTAGCAGGTCATGGTCCATGTCGGCAAAGGCCTGTGTCTGTGTGACGGCCGTCAGGTGGTTAACGCAAAACTTGAAACAGAACTCTTCCAGATCCTGCACATGAAGAGTGGGTGGACTGATTCAATGAGAAAGAGAACCAACACTAAAGACCTATAGAATGATAAATAAATGCATTTATGTGAGCGTTTATGGCTCTGTCCCAAAATCTAGTGAGCAGTCTACTTATATATATTTTTGAGGTATCGATATATTAAAATTAGCCGATATTTAAATTAGAAGCCAAATTTTCCTGATTTCTAATTCACTCATTTGGGCTTCTGTTTAACAGTCTGTCATCAGTGTTAGGAGACAACAAGGGGGTGATATAACATTTACTGAAGCCTGTCACAGGTATCCCACACACACACACAGGACGAGCTGATGCGGCACAGCAAATGGCAGTCCAAAGTTACAAAGTTTTTTGTACTTCAAGACTAAACGGTGACATTGATGAGTTTGCAGGTTAGTGTATGAAACTGGTGTAACTGCACAAACTGAACGATTAGAAATGGTGATGTTTATTATCCAATTTCTCTGTATGTAGCCTTGAATTGGTCTTTCATTAATTAAGATTAAGATTCAACTTTATTGTCATTGTGCAGAGTACAGGTACAGAGCCAATGAAATGGAGTTGTTTTCGCATATCCAAACTAAGCTGGGGTCAGAGCGCAGGGTCATCCATGAAACAGTGCCCCTGGAGCAGATAGGGTTAAGGGCCTTGCTCAAGGGCCCAACAGTGGTATCTTGACGACCTTTTGGACAGTAACCCAGAGCCTTAACCGCTAAGCCACCACTGCCCTATTAATGCTATCAAACCACAAAACAACATACTTGTAACTGAAAATATATTGTGTAGGCTCTATGAAAGATGCATAGACACACTATATCATCCAGCGATGGCTAGAATAAAAAACCTTTGTCCTTTGATAATGATTTTTGTTTAGAATTTAATGGAAAACTATGTTAGTTGCGCTCCGTGACACTGTAGAATTTTGAAGCTGAGCGTTGGCCGTGTGTAGGTACCTTCGTAGAAAATAATTTTAGCGAATTAAAGAACACGCCATGTTATCTGCCAGACGCTTCCGCCAGTCTCTTAATTTACCCTTCCATTAACTAAACCAAAGTTGTTTTGAGAAAAATGTTTGAAAAGACAAATACTAATACAACGAGCAGCCCAATTTATGAAAATCTGAGAATCCCAATCTGAAAAAATGTATATATATACAGGTGCTGGTCATATAATTAGAATATGATCAAAAAGTTGATTTATTTCAGTAATTCCATTCAAAAAGTGAAACTTGGATATTATATTCATTCATTACACACAGACTGATATATTTCAAATGTTTATTTCATTTAATTGTGATGATTAAAACTGACAACTAATGAAAATCCCAAATTCAGTATCTCCAAAAATTAGAATATTACTTAAGACCAATACAAAAAAAGGATTTTTAGAAATGTTGCCCAACTGAAAAGTATGAGCATGTACAGCACTCAATACTTAGTTGGGGCTCCTTTTGCCTGAATTACTGCAGCAATGCGGCGTGGCATGGAGTCGATCAGTCTGTGGCACAGCTCAGGTGTTATAAGAGCCCAGGTTGCTCTGATAGTGGCCTTCAGCTCTTCTGCATTGTTGGGTCTGGCGTATTGCATCTTCCTCTTCACAATACCCCATAGATTTTCTATAGGGTTAAGGTCAGGAGAGTTTGCTGGCCAATTAAGAACAGGGATACAATGGTCCTTAAACCAGGTACTGGTAGTTTTGGCACTGTGTGCAGGTACCAAGTCCTGTTGGAAAATGAAATCTGCATCTCCATAAAATTGGTCAGCAGCAGGAAGCATGAAGTGCTCTAAAACTTCCTGGTAGACGGCTGCGTTGACCTTGGACCTCAGAAAACACAGTGGACCAACACCAGCAGATGACATGGCACCCCAAACCATCACTGACTGTGGAAACTTTACACTGGACTTCAAGCAACATGGATTCTGTCTCCAGACTCTGGGACCTTGATTTCCAAAGGAAATTCAAAATTTACTTTCATCAGAGAACATAACTTTGGACCACTCAGCAGCAGTCCAGTCCTTTTTGTCTTTAGCCCAGGTGAAACGCTTCTGACGCTGTGTCTTGTTCAAGAGTGGCTTGACACAAGGAATGCGACAGCTGAAACCCATGTCTTGCATACGTCTGTGCGTGGTGGTTCTTGAAGCACTGACTCCAGCTGCAGTCCACTCTTTGTGAATCTCCCCCACATTTTTGAATGGGTTTTGTTTCACAATCCTCTCCAGGGTGCGGTTTTCCCTATTGCTTGTACACTTTTTTCTACCACATCTTTTTCTTCCCTTCGCCTCTCTATTAATGTGCTTGGACACAGAGCTCTGTGAACAGTCAGCCTCTTTAGCAATGACCTTTTGTGTCTTGCCCTCCTTGTGCAAGATGTCAATGGTCATCTTTTGGACAGCTGTCAAGTCAGCAGTCTTCCCCATGATTGTGTAGCCTACAGAACTAGACTGAGAGACCATTTAAAGGCCTCTGCAGGTGTTTTGAGTTCATTAGCTGATTAGAGTGTGGCACCAGGTGTCTTCAATATTGAACCTTTTCACAATATTCTAATTTTCTGAGATACTGATTTTGGGGTTTTCATTAGTTGTCAGTTATAATCATCAAAATTAAAAGGAATGAACACTTGAAATATATCAGTCTGTGTGGAATGAATGTATACATTATACAAGTTTCACTTTTTGAATGGAATTACTGAAATAAATCAACTTTTTGATGATATTCTAATTATATGACCAGCACCTGTATATATCTATAATCATTGGGAAATCTTCCAATTATTGAGTCATGAAAAAGGCATCAATCCCAAACCAAGTAACTACCAATTGTTCTGCAAAATTCTGGTTTGGGGTAAGGTTTGGGGCAGGGTTAGGTTAACAGTGTAACTACAGATAGGGCCATAACCATCTGAGAGTTTAGAGCAGCCCCCATTGAGCATAAGGGACAACAGCTAAATAATCACTGTCATAAGGCCAAAAACTGTTTAAAATAAAGAAACATAATAATGCTAAATATGTTTTCATAATTTAAGAAAAATTATGAAAAAGCAAAAATTTAAATAAGGATGCTCATAAGTGTACGTGGTACCAGAGCACCCTAGGCTGAAGGTTGATGATCGATTTTGTAATCGTGTCGTCAGATCTGAGGCCATATGTTTTGGACACTCGGGTGAAGAGAGGGGCGGAGCTGTCAGCCAATCACCATCTGGTGGAGAGTTGGGTCAGGGGGGTGGGGAAAGACTCTGGACAGACCTGGGAAGCCCAAGCGAGTAGTGCACGTGAACTAGGAACGTTTGGAGGAGGTCCCTGTCCGCGAGATCTTCGACTCACATCTCCGGCAGAGATTGGGACATTGAACCGGAGTGGGAAATGTTCAAAGCTTCCATTGCCGAAGCTGCGGTGGAGAGCTGCGGCCTCAAGGTCTTAGGTACCTCAAGGGGCGGTAACCCTCGAACACCATGGTGGACACTGGTGGTCAGGGAAGCCGTACAAGTGGACTTCTGGGATATTTTGTCCTGGAGATCTCCGGAGGCAATTGCAAGGGACCGACAGGCCCGAGGGCTGTGACCTCTGCAGTGACGGAGGCAAAGCAGTGGGTGTGGGAAAAGTTCAGAGAACTTTCGGTCTGTACCAAAGTGCTTCTGGAAAACCGTCTGCCACCTTAGGAGGGGGAAACGGGGAACCATCCAAGCTGTATACAGCTGTTGACCTCAACCGAGGAGGTTATTGGGCGGTAGAAGGAACACTTTGAAGAACTCCTAAATTCCAACACGCCCTCTATGCTAGAGGGAGAACCAGAGGCTGATGGGGGATCAGATTCAATTTCCCTGGGGGAGGTAACTGAGGTAGTCAAAGAACTCTGCAGTGGCAAAGTCCCGGGGATTGATGAGATCTGACCAGAAATGCTGAAAGCTCTGGATGTGGAGGGGGTGTCATGGATGACACGCCTCTTCAACATTGCGTGGAAGTCCGGGACAGTGCCCAAGGAGTGGCAGAATGGGGTGGTGGTTCCCCTCTTCAAAAAGGGGGACCAGAGAGTGTGCGCCAACTACAGAGGTATCACTTCTCAGCCTCCCTGGTAAAGCTTACTCCAAGGTGCTGGAGAGGGGGGTTCGGCCGATTGTCAAACCTCGGATTGAAGAGGAACAAAGCGGGTTCCATCCTGCCGTGGAACGACGGACCAGATCTTTACTCACACAAGGATTCTGGAGGGGGCCTGGGAGTATGTCCATCCAATCTACATGTGTTTTGTAGATCTGGAGAAGGCATATGACCGGGTCCCCCGGGAGATACTGTGGGAGGTGCTGCGGGAGTACGAGGTGGGGGGGTCCCTTCTTAGAGCGATCCAATCCCTGTACGTCCAGCTGTGTCCGGGTCCTCGGTACGAAGTCGAGTTCGTTCCATGTGTGGGTTGGTCTCTGCCAGGGCTGTGCTTAGTTACCAATCCCATTTGGGCTTCTCCCTTAGAGATAGGGTGAGGAGCTCAGTCATCCGTGAGAAGCCGCAGCTCCTTTGTGTCGAAAGGAGCCAGTTGAGGTGGTTTGGGCATCTGGTAAGGACGCCCCTGGGGCGCCTCCCTAGGGAATTGTTTCAGGCACGTCCAGCTGGGAGGAGGCCTTGGGCAAGACCCAGAGATTACATCTCTACACTGGCCTGGGAATGCCTCGGGGTCCCCCAGTCAGAGCTGGTTAATGTGGCTCAGGATAGGAAAGTTTGGGGCTCCCTGCTGGAGCTGCTGCCCCCGCAACCCGACTTCGGATAAGCGGTTAAAGATGGATGGATAGATGGATTATGCTCACCAGTGTATGACATTGCCGACTGAAGGGGTTTCCACATGACCTGCATCAGCGTTACCGAATACATTGAGCTCTGTGAAATGAAGCATCAGCTTCAGTGTTACTCCAGGTGCCGTGTTGCACTACAGTCAAGCATTTTAACGCACCACTCAAATTTCAAATGGCACTTAACGTTGGAACGGAGTAGTATACTGACACCCCAACGTGAATCGTGGAAAGTAGAAAGTAGGATCATCCTAGAACATAGATGCCTATGTAGACAGTAGACATCTCACTAGGATTTGAAACAGAGCCTATGTTTATCCATGTTGTTTCAGTGATGAGAGTTTGAGTTTGTGCACTCACCTGTGCTTCATACTTCACGGCAGCTGAGAGCAGTCTTATTGCATTTTCCTCTGTGATGCCTCTTTTGATAGACTCTTGACACAGTCTTTTCAGTCGACTCTCACGGTAGTATGTGGCCAAGTCCAACAGACCTTTTACAACAGGAAATACAAATAACAATAAGTCATGTGGGTTTTATAGAAACTAACAAAGCTGTCTGCATCTGCAAATCAAATTTATTTATTTTTTGTTATATTTTTGGCTCCAAAAACTCCTGGTTGCTCTCCAAAGCATGTCCATGAGGGGACTTAAATGTATTACTTTTAAAATTGTATTACTTTGACTACTTTAAATACTTTTGTCTGTGCTTTTTGGAGCTTTAAAGTGTTGATCACCATCCACTTGAATTGTATGGATCTACAGAGTTGTGATTTGTGGGTGAGCTATCCCTATAAACTGTATTTGTTTTGCTGCATCTAGTTTTTTTTGGCACAGAAACAGGAATCGGTTTGAAGTCATCATAAGTGCTCGAATGCACTGAAAACAGGAAAATACGAAAGCACAGTTTAAGCATTCTAATGTACATTTTTATCTTAATTCAAAAGAGTATTCTAATTTTAATTTTAATTTGACATTCTTATTTCATAGAATTATCTTCATTATATGATATCATATTGTTATGTTGCTTTGCAATTGTAACTAGCATGCTTTTTGTTTTTAAGTACACATCGAAATATAACCATGAAAATCAAAAGTACAATTTTTAGCTTGTAGTATTATAGCAGCTCCACCAAAACAACAATAGAGTCTTTATCTAGTAGCCATTATAAGCTGGAAAGTTCACCTATAGCGTCTTCAGGGGGGAGGTTGATGGTATCAGTATACAGATACTCCAGGAAAGCGCGGTACACCAGATAAGAAAACTGATGAATCTCTATGGTCTCATCCTCTATCTCATTCAGCAATGCTCGGAAATGTTCGCACCTAACAACACAAACACAAGAGAAACCAGCCTGTGAAATATGGCTTGGCTTGGAATGCAACGCAGTGCAAAAAAAATGTTTTTATTTATTATGTATCTTTTCTTTTTTATAAATTTTTTCATAATAATTTACATGACTCAAGTCATTAAGTTCAGGACTTTTTCACTTATCTATAAAAATGTGTATGTTGTGATAGTTTATTTTTTTTAATATCACTAGATAACTGTTTACTTTGCCCACCCCTCATGTACCACAAACACTGTGTGACTTAAGTAACACAGGCGGCATCTTTCGCACCATCTCAAAAGAGAGAGATTACTTGTACCACACCCAGAAACGGTGTTTCCCATCAGACCGCTGAGCTTTCTATCTTGCATTTTTCTAATTTTATATTATCCATGTTATTTTGGCACGATCTGAGAATGTTTTAATGAGCATCTTGGATGCTTCAATGAAAGCAAGGAAATATGAACTTTTGTACAAAGGACTTAAAATGGTCAAAGTCACAAATTTGTTAATAGTTCATTAGTGAAGAATCTTAAATATTCTTATTTATTTTACATCATAACGTTCTTTAGTGCAGAACCTTAAATATTTGTGTCTATATGTTAAGTTTTTGTTTTACATTTTTCAAAATTCTAAAACTATATTTCCAGGTTCAAATTAGATTTACAATTCGAGATTTTCAATATGAACTCCACTGTATATCCTGTGCACGCTGCCCAAGTCTGCACTTTATCATTATGTCTAATTTGCACCGTGTATTCTGTTTACATCTGAAACCTCAGTGTCCTGTCTGTACTTGCACATGTAACATCAAACAAAGTCAGTTTGCTCCACTGAGCATCTGGAATGAAAAATAATCATGAACTTGGAGATGCTTCACAATATGAACATGATGGAACAGATCCGAAAAACCTGTATAAATCATACTTAAGCAATTTGTCTAAATGCAGCCAGTAAAGTGTCTGCACATGTTTATGTGAACAAAGCTGTTTCTGGGTTCAGTGCATCTGATAATGGGAATGAAACCCAGATGAGATCATTTTAGAAGTTTTAAAATGTTGCAATGTTTGGCTTGGTTAAGTTACCGGATTTTAAGAAGGGCTTTATGTACGTGGATACACTTCCCATCAACCAGGAACTTGAGGTCAGAGATTTCTGGGCTGTCGAACTCTCGCTTTAGTGACTGGGCAACAGTCAGATAGTCATCTCCATCTAAAGTGCACATATAAGTAAGAAAACATTTCATAAGAATTTCTAAATGTAGAAAACTGCTAAGAGAAAGTAGAATCAGATTCAGAATAAACATCAACAATCAGGTAGTCAGCTGAGCTGAGCTTAGACCTGATCAATTGAATCAACCCCAGATCATAATTGTACAGTGGGTACTATGCATGACGGGTGCGTCGCTTCATGCACTTCCCTTCTTACCTTGACACGCCCACCACTTTGGAATAGGGTACTTCTGGACTCATCAGACCACATTACCTTTTTCCATTGCTCCACAGTCCAATCTTTATGCTCCCAGGCAAATGGAAGTCTTTTTTTCCAATAAGCCTGACAATCAAGTGGATTTATTGTGGCAACACAGCTGTTTAGTCCCAATCCTGTAAGTTCTCGGCACATTGTGCATGTGGAAACGCTCTTACTTAAACTATTAAACATAGCCATGAGTTCTATTGTGATTTCCGATCATGATCATTCAAGATTTTTTCCGATCAAATTTTTTCTGCAAAGCTGACGGTTCACCACTACCCTTCCAGGTTTTAATAATACGTTGGACAGTTCTTAACCCAATTCCAGTGATTTGAGCAATCTCCTTAGATGTTTTTTTTTGCTTGATGCAGGCCAATAATTTGCACCTTCTGAAACACTGTAACTCTATCTTTTCTATGACCATGGCATACATCTTCTGACATGGCTGTTTAAAAAATGAGAAGCTACACACTGCATCAGATTGGGATAAATGAATTGCTGCCAGCTGAAACATATTAATCACTGCAATAATGATCCAATCATAGGCTCTTAAGTATCTGCTTATTTAAATCTAAACAACGTTTTTTAGTTTTGGCCAGTAAGTGTACTTTGGCAAAGTCACTGAAAAAGTGGGCAGTCAACAGCACTACACTGTAAATACATCAACACCAAGAATAAATCTTCACAGTCTGTGGTCCAATAAGAAACCTCCAATGGTCCTACAATGGCTACAATGCAGTAGTGATTCTGAATAGGGCTGAAAAGATTAGTCGAATTTATCGACAACGCTGACAATAAAAAATGGTCAACAAAAATGTTCATTGTTGAATAGTTGTTTGATCTCATTTAACGTAACATGAGATCACATCAAACACTAATTATGATGTGCGAGAGCAGCACTGCAGTTCGCGCAAGACTGAGGAGTGGAAGAATTACACACATCCCTGTCCAGATGCACTCTAAACTTTACAAACAGCTTCAGTTTATGTAGATCGCAAAGTATGAGGGGATTATCATTGTGGAATAAGTGGAGCCGGCACTCTTTAAATGAAACACCCCGGTGTTACATCTTAAATGCAGTTATATTTAATGCATTATAGCTTAATCAAAGTTCAAATAATATGGAAGCAGGTCATGTAATTAACAACAAACTCAGAAACTGGCTGAAAACAGAAGGGTTATTTTATTTATTTATTTTTGAGCAATCGCTTTATTATAGTTGAAACTTGAAACCATTTATTTTATTGAAGTATGTGTAGAAAAGTCTCCGTTTTGAAAATAAAATAAATAGAAATAATAAGAAAGCTAACAGAATTCTAATAAACAGAATTCTAAACATGATAAAAAATAGCGTGTAAATATAACATGTTATATAACTAAAGCATGTTAGTTTACATGTTAGCATATCATGTTAAATTAACTACTAAATGAAAACATGAAACATCAGCTGTGTGAGCTTTTGAAGTAATAGCCTATGATTATTAATAATGAACATATACTGTAGGTGCAAGACAGCACAGCCAGACTGCTCTTGTATGTCCCTTTAACTCAGTGTTTCTCAACTGGTTTTGCTTCAGGACAGATTTTACATTGGAAATCAAGTGTCGACCTGCCATAGATTAAACGTAACCTGTATTTAATGTATCTTGGGTTGCATTTCCTTTTATGTTGCATAGTTTTGTTCATGGTTTTCCAGTACAAGGAAATGCATCAAGTGACATTATTTTTGTTGTTGATGTCAAAATCTACAGGAAGTTTTCTCTCCCCCTTTTAAAAATTGAAGAGCATATTTACATATATGAGCCCATTATTATCCCATTTGTTACTTATTATCACATGTCAGTGTGCTAGTCTTAAATAATAGTAATAATAATAATAATAATAATAATAATAATAATAGTAAATTAATGCATTTATGAAAAATAAATTCCAGCTGAAACGCATCTTGAAACTTAAACTACAACTGCCACTGTTGATATAACATGAGGTCTAATAGATTCTACCTTTACATTATTTCATTATTTCAAAGTGGCCACATCAGGCTGTAAGTAGTGCATGGGGGGCCACATTGTATTTTATACTTTTGAGATCCAAAGTTTTGCATTGATTTCGTTTCTGTATCTTTTAAGCCCAGAAATAGTTGTGTACTGTGATTAATGGAACTATTCTGCAATTGTTTTAAGTAATGTATTGCTCTACAAAGATAGATACTTTTCAATTAGGCATTAAAAAACTGAATAAAGGTTCAGCGTATAAATGTATTTTACCATCTCTACTTCCCTGTTAATTTATTATTCAATTTAACACTCTCTACATCAGGGGTCTGTTTTAATAAAAAAAAGAATGACATTTATAGAACTTTTAATGTTCGTCGCAAAGCGGGCGTTTACTTATTTTTCTAAAACTTTCCCTGTTTAAATGTTAAAAGGGTCATGATGTGGGTCTCCTCGATGGTTTTTCAACACTCAACTGAATAACACAGGCTGCATGAGTATGATAAATGATTACTGCAAGAGTTAGATTAACATACAGGTGTGAAGGGACTTCAACATTTCTAAATTGCACAAATAATAAATACATATACATATTCATCTCTGGCTTGCTTTTGCTCGCATGTCAATGATGCCGAGATCTAATTTAATCACTGAGAAGGTTTATCTGCAAAGTAGCAACAAACATCACAAGCAGCCTCAAGAATGGACACAGATTAGCAGTATCACACTTTAACTTGAGCAGAATATTGCACTACAGATCGCTAAGTTTGTTCAAAGGGGAAAGCCAGATAGAAATAGCGCACTTGTGTGCAGGGTTGCCAGATTGCTCAAAATAATTATAACATTAGACAGAATATTTCCAATTTGCCCAAGTATAAATCTCAAACTGGGGGTCTCTTATCTGGCAACCATGAGCATGATAAACGCTTGTGGAGACGCGTTAGGTCCCAATGCAAGTTAACTGAAATATCCAATGAAAAAATGGACGTGGAGGGCCTGATCCAGCCCGCGGGCTGTAAATTGCCCATGTCTGCTTTAGCTGTTTGCGAGATTATCATTCAATCTGCCTCGGCAGTCCTAAATAGTCTATCAGTTGGGCGGCCGCCGAAATATCTTCAATGGAGAACCATGGCATTGTTCTTTCCCTGCTGTCCGCGACCCAGTCCGAATAAACCAGATGAGAAACACTGCTTTAACTCACACACACACACACACACACACACACACACAAACACACACACACACACACACACACACACACACACATTCATGTCAGACCCCCTCCACTCGCTTCTCTCACATTTTCTCCACTGCATGTGTGTGTGTGTCGCAAGTTCACGAGTCTGACAGGCAAACAAGGAGGAAAGGAGATGCGCACACGCATGTGAGATTCTCCGTCCGGTTGCATGTTTTTCTCAATACCATAGATAAGCAAATGTACATGGTATGATAACCGTCAATTTTCAAACCGTGGTATACCGTGAAACCGGTATACCGCTGCAACACTACTCGTGACTTATTGAATCATAATATATGTCACTCTGTATTTCTTATCGTGAAGAACATTGGTAATAAGCAGCTTTATTAATAAAAGAGAAAGTTTGTTTTTTTGTGAGTTAAAGATGGATTGAAGTGAACAGAAAGGTGAGAGTGGTAGTTATCACCCCATTATACACTGCAACAAAATAAGTTTATGTTGAGATGTTTTGGCTTGTGTTCCAATAAAAATATCTAAAACTCATTTAAAACTATGTACATTTACTTTAGGAACTATACTGCAGAAGAAAAATTGTTATCTGAGAATGTTGAATATAATATTAAATAATTAAAAATATCAAAAAATTTAAACTCAAAAAGTTTTTTTCCCTTTAATTCAGTGAATCATTTAGAGAGATTTTTAAAAGATCATTCTTTCCTCTTTATTGTTAGTAAGCACGTTTAATCCAACCTTTTAAGTCGGGGCACAAGCAGAATAATCAGTTAAGAGCTAATGATTAATCCTTGCAATAATCGCTGAATAGTCGAAAAATCGTTCTTATAATCGTTCGATTAATCGATTATCAAAATAATCGTTAGTTACAGCCCTATTCTGAAGCAGTGCTCTCACCCACAGACAGCAGGTGCCAGGTGACCGCAGGTGTGGCGAAACAGGCAAAGACGTCATCTGTGCTGGTGAAGTGTGTGAGATGAGGGAACGCCACAGCCTGACCCCGACACTGACCCCACATCAGCACCTGGCCGCTCTGTGTTTTCGCCGCTGATGTGTGGCTGGTGTGACATGCAGCGACTTCTATCAATCTGTAGCAGAGAAACATGCAGTAATTGTGTAACTAAGAAAGCTCAACAAAAAGACCAAATATTTGAATAATTGATCACATGCAACAATCTTTTCTTATCTTCTTTTATCCTAAAAAGATCATATACAATACTATTTGGTAAACACTGAAACAGACAGCAATCCCTTTCATCGAAAGACTACTTTCAATCACATCAATCATTCTTTATTTAGACAACGCTTTTATCCAAAGTAATTAAGTAGCTTAAACTGCAACAGACTAGATATTTAGTGTTTTAACTGAGTTCAAAGAATGTCAAACAGACTTCTTTAAATCTAAGGGTCTTCTAATCCCAAAAGAGAAGAGCATACATTAACCTGTCACCCACAATCCTGTGTGCCAACACTGAGGGACCCATATTAGGAGTGATGCCAGCAAAAATAACCTGCCTTGAGCCCTACTAGCTACATAAACTGCACATGACATAGTGTACTTTACTTGACCTACTTTCTCACCAAATTGATTTGACTTTGTTAAATGGTTCATGAAAATCAGAGCAGGAACTAAGCAAGATTCCAGTATGTACACTACCGTTCAAAAGTTTGGGGTCACTTGTCTGAAATGTTTCTCATGATCTTAAAAATCTTTTGATCTGAAGGTGTATGCTTAAAAGTTTGAAATTAACTTTGTAGACAAAATATTATTCTGCCAAAACATATACATTTATTTAATTACAAATCTAAAATTTCCTAAAAAAAAAAAAAGTTTTTGAAATGGATGACTTGGATCAAAATATGAAGAAAAGAAGCCAATAAGTGCCCAACATAGATGGGAACTCCTTCAATACTGTTTAAAAAGCATCCGGGGTGATTCCTCAAGAAGTTGGTTGAGAAAATGTCACGAGTACATGTCTGCAAAATCTAGGCAAAGGGTGACTACTTTGAAGATGCTAAAATATTACATAGTTTTGGATTTATTTTGGATTTTTTGGTCACAAAATAATTCCCATATTTCCATTTCTATTATTCCATAGTTTTGCTGACTACTATTATTCTAAAATGTGAAATAAATAAATAAATAAAGAATGAGTAAGTGACCCCAAACTTTTGAACGGTAGTGTATGTACCGTCACCCAGATGTATTCAAAAACATTGAGATGAGATGACAGCCAAATTATTTCCACCGGATTAATGGTCTCTGATCTCCTCACGCAGTCAGGTGGAAGGCAGCAATTGAAGCTCTCACCTGTCTTTCTCCATGTTGATTAGGGTGGGCACAGCTTGGTTGCTCTTGTTGCCCGTGCCCAGCTGCCCGTAAGAGTTTGCTCCCCAAGAATAAACAAAGCCCTCATCTGTTAGAGCCAATGTGTGTGCGTAGCCACATGCCACCTGCAGAGACAAGACAGTTTAATTTAACAGGTTAATTTGGGTGTAATACTGTTAACTTCTTAATATTTATCTATCTTTAAATATTTAACTTTATTACATGAAAAAACTAGGGCTGTCAAACGATAAATTTTTTTTAATCAAATTTGATACATGGTGCGCCGATTAATTAATCACAATTAAATCGCATATATAAATATTTGATGAGAAAGCCCCTCAAATAACAATAATTCAATATATAATGAAAAAAAATTATAAATAGTAATATTTAAATAATTAAAAATAATATATATAACCGATCAGCCACAACATTAAATCCACCTGACTAACATCGTGTAGGGTCCCCCTTGTGCTGCCAAAACAACTCTGATCCATCGAGGCATGGACTCCACAAGACCATGGCGTCCTGTGGTATCTGGCATCAAGACGTTAGCAGTAGATCCTTCAAATCCTGTAAGTTACGAGGTGGGGCCTCCATTGATTGGACTTGGTCCAGCACATCCCATAGATGTTCAATTGGATTGAGATCTGGGGACTTTGGAGGCCAAGTCAACACCTTGAACTCTTTGTCATGTTCCTCAAACCATTCCTGAACAATTTTTGCAGTGGCAGGGCAAATTATTCTAATGAAAGAGGTCACTGCCATCAGGGAATACCATTGCCATGAAGGGGTATGTGTTCTGCAACAATCTTTAGGTACAGCTGAAGTCAGAAGTTTACATACACTTTAGCCAAATACATTTAAACTGCCAATTAATTGTAGAAAACAATCCCTGTCCTAGGTCAGTTAGGATAACTACTTTATTTTAAGAATGTGAAATGTCAGAATAATGGAGAGAATGTTTTATTTCACCTTTTATTTATTTCATCACATTCCCAGTGGGTCAGAAGTTTACAAACACTTTGTTAGAATTTGGTAGCATTGCCTTTAAATTGTTTAACTTGGGTCAGATGTTTTGGGTCCTCGCTCGCACAAGCGTTTTCAGTTCTGCCCACAAATTTTCATGTCATGATCATGGCCACTCCAATACCTTGACATTGTTGTCCTGAAGCCATTTTGCCACAACTTTAGAGGTATGCTTGGGGTCATTGTCCATTTGGAAGACCCAATTGCGACCAAGCTTTAACTTCCTGGCTGATGTCTTGAGATGTTGCTTCAATATATATTCACATAATTTTCCTTCATCAGTCTCCTTCAGCAAAACACCCCCAAAACACAATGCCCCACGCATAACGGTTGGGATGGAATTCTTCGGCTTGCAAGCCTCACCCTTTTTAATCCAAACATAATGATGGTTTAATGTTTGTTTCAACAGACCAGAGGACATTTCTCCAAAAAGTAAGATCTTTGTCCCCATGTGCACTTGCAAACTGTAGTCTGGCTTAATTATTATGTTGATATATGACTCATTTTACTGTGGATATAGGTACTTGAAACAGCTACCCGTTTCCTCCAGCATCTTCACAAGGTCCTTTGCTGTTGTTCTGGGATTGATTGGCACTTTTCACACCAAACTACATTCATCTCTAAGAAACAGCTTCTCCTTCCTAAGCGGTATGATGGCTGCGTGGTCCCATGACATTTATATTTGTGTACTATTGTTTGTAAAGATAAACATACCTTCAGGAGTTTGAAAAAATGCTCCCAATGATGAACCAGACTTGTGGTGGTCCACATTTGTTTTTTTGAGGTCTTGGCTGATTTCTTTTGATTTTCCCATGATGTGAAGCAAAGAGGCACTGAGTTTGATGGTAGGCCTTAAAATAGATGCACAGCTACACCTCAAATTGACTCCAATTAGCCTATCAGAATCTAATTTGCTAATTGCCTACAGTAATGGCATAATTTCCTAGAATTTTACAAGCTGTTTAAAGGCACAGTATGTAAACTTCTGACCCACTGGAATTGTGATATAGTCAATTAAAAGTGAAACAATCTATCTGTAAACAATTGTTGGGAAATTACTAAAGTAAATGTCCTAAACAACTTGCCAAAACTACAGTTTGCTAATATGAAATCTGTAGAGTGGTTAAAAAATTAGTTTGAATGACTTCAGCCCAAGTGTATGAAAACTCGTGTATGACTTCAACTGTAGGTGGTACATGTCAAAGTAACATAACATCCAAATGAATTCCGGGACCCAAGGTTTACCAGCAGCACATTGCCCAGAGCATCACAATGCCTCCGCCAGCCTGCCTTCTTCCCATAGTGCATCCTGCTGCCATCTCATCCCCAGGTAAAAAACTCACACGCATCAGGCCGTCCACATTATCTAAAAGCAAAACCTGATTCATCAGACCAGGCCACCTTGTTCCATTGCTCCATGGTCCAGTTCTGATGCTCACGTGCTCATTGTATGCCCTTTCGGCGGTGGACAGGGGTCAGTCTGACTGGTCTATGGCTACACAGCAATCTGCGATGCATTGACACCTTTCTATCATGGCCAGCATTAAGTTTTTCAGCAATTTGTACTACAGTGGCACTTCTGTGGGATCGGACCAGACGGGCTAGCCTTCGCTCCTCACGCGCATCAATGAGCCTTAGGCACCCATGACCCTGGTGCTGATTCATCGTTTGTCCTTCCTTGGAACACTTTTTATAAAAACTAACCAATGCATACTGGGAACAGCTCACAAGACCTGCCGCTTTGACCGAGTCATCTAGCATCACAATTTGCCCCTTGTCAATGTCGCTCAGATCCTTACACTTGCCCATTTTTCCTGCTTCCAACACATGAAACTCAAGAACTGACAGATCACTTGCTGCCTAATATATCCCATCCCTTGACAGGTGCTTTGTAAAGAGATAATAAATGTTATTCACTTAACCTGTTAGTGGTTATAATATTGTGGCTGATCAGTAAAAAAAATAGTATTTAGATAATTAAAAGGCATTATTGCGGCAGATGAGTTAAGCATTGATAAGACAATACAAAAAGTGGCTCTAGAATCCAAGTTATAAGTTAAGTCTGTGTCAAGTTATACGTAGTTTAATACTTCTAAAAATATGTCTTGAGATTCTGAATTGCGCTGTCAAGCTGTGTTTTAAATTTTTTTATGTGTTATTTTTCATATAATTAAATCGCACTGATTTAATGCATTAAATCAACAGCCCTAAAAATATATATATATATATATATATATATATATATATATAAAAATACACACTCACCGGCAACTTTAATAGATACACCTGCACATTATTCATGCGATATTCTAATAAGAGTGAAGAGTGAAATATAGACTATAGGCAGACATTTATTAAATTATCAAATGATTAGTAATGTTCACAACTTAAATTATGTGACTGTATTTTTGTGTTTTTGTATATAAAATATTGCTGTTTATTTTGGACTGGTTTACAGCTGCTGTTAGATAATTGGGTCTACTGGAGTGGTGGTGTAGTGGGCTAAAGCACATAACTGTTAATCAGAAGGTCGCTGGTTCAATCCCCACAGCCACCACCACTGTGTTCTTGAGCAAGGCACTTAACTCCAGGTTGCTCCAGGGGATTGTCCCAGATAAAAGCGTCTGCCAAATGCATAAATGTAAATGTAAATGTAAGTGTCATTGAACATCTTTAAATATTGCCTTAAAAAAATTTAAGTTCTAAATTACCTTTATTTACTTTAAACAGGTCATCAAATATGCCTCTACAAGTGATAAAACATATGTGCATTGGCACAGAAACTCGCATACGCACAGATTTGCGTATGTGCGTATTTTGTGGGAACAGTTAGACTGTAAGGTGTGTGAGAAGTGCCCGACAAGACCACATCTATGGCAAATGCTACAGGAAGCGTGGGGTGAAAGTACCACCTGAGTACCTGTATAAACTGACAGCTAGAATGCCAAGGACCTGCAAAGCTGTCAGCTGTCAACTCTTTGAGGTAGAACTAAAAAAAAAAAAATTGAATTGGTAAAAAATTACCAATTTCTTTCCATAAGAGCAAAATCTGTACATTATTCTATTTGAAAATTCACAGCACCGTATCTCTATAATTTAACATTTTTTGTAAATCCTTTAAATCAATTTCTTTATGAGGTGATCGTTTTGCAATCTATGGAGGATTACACTCTACATACATTGGCTTTGTTTCTCACCTGTACGATGCTGATTCCCTGTAAGGTGGCGATACGGCAGGGGGTTTGTTGGTTGCCATTGTTGCCCAAACCGAGCTGCCCATTGCAATTATAACCCCAGCCATAGGTCTGTGAACACAGGAGCATTCTTTAAGGTGATGTTCTGAGTACAACATCTGCTATTACTATAATTATACAATGAAAACATGAGGAAGGACACCACACTGTAGAAATGTGTATTCAAAATTACAATCACTTTATTGTATGTCATAAAGAAAACAGAAACTACATACAGTGGCAAGACAAAGACTGGTTTTCTGCATTAATTGTTCATAAAATGTGATTTAATCTTCATCAAATTCACAATTCTAGACAAACACAATGTGGTTAAGCGAACAACACACAAACAACTATAATCTTTCATGTCTTTATTGAACACATCCCATAAAAATAATCATATTGTTGTGGAAAAAGTGAGTGATACCTTGGATTTAATAACTGGTCGATCTTCCTTTGGCAGCAAATCACCTCAACCAAGCTTTTCTGGTAGCTGTGGATTAGACCTGACAACGTTCAGGAGGAATTTTGGACTAATCTTCCTTACAGAACTGCTGCAGCTCAGCCATATTCTTAGGATGTCTGGTGTGAACGGCTCTCTTGAAGTCATTCCACAGCATCTCTAGTTTAAGGTCTGCACTCAGACTGGGCCACTCCAAAAAGTGCTTTCTCTGTGGTGGATTTACTTCGATGTTTAGGGTCATTGTCCTGCTTCATCACTCAACCTCTACTGAGCTTCAGCTGGTGCACATACACCATGACATTATCCTCTAGGATAGCTTTATAAACTTGGGAATACATTTTTCCCTTGATGATGGCAAGCATTCCAGGATCCGAAGCAGCAAATTAGCCCCAAATCATGATGCTCCCCCCACCGTACTTCACCAATGGGATGATGTTTTCATGTTGGTATGCAGTGTCCTTTTTACACCATACGTAGAGCTGCGGGTTCTTCACAAACAATTCAACCTTTGTTTCATCAGTCCACAAAACATTTTTCCAGAAGCATTGTGGAGTGTCAATGTGTTATTTGGCAAACTTCAGGTGTGCAGCAATGTTTTTGTTGGAAAGCAGCAGCTTCCTTCATGGTGTCCTGCCACGGACACCATGCCTGTTTAATGTTTTCCATATAGTAGACAGAACACAGATGTTAGGGAGTGTAGCCACAGTACTAAATTGTCTCAATTTATAGACAATTTGTCTAACTGTGCACAGATGAATATTAAAGCTCTTTGAGATAACTTGCATCCAGCTTTATGAAAAACAACAATTCTTGATCGTAAGTCTTCTGAGATCTCTTTTTTTGCAAGGCATGGTCCACGTCAGAAGATGCTTCTTGTGAAAAGTAATTTAAAAAATGTTTGTGCTTTTTATAAGTCAAAGTAGCTCTAACCCACACCTCCAATCTTGTTTTATTAATTGGATTCCAGGTCTGCCAACTACTGACTCTAATTATCTATTGTTGACGCCATTAGCCTATGGGGTTCACGTACTTTTTCCAACCAATACTATGAATGTTTGAATGATGTATTCAGTGATTAAGAACAATACAATAATTTTTGTGTTATTAGTTTAAACAGATTATGTTCATTTTTGTAACTTAAATCAGACCAGATTTTAAGACAAATGTCTACATAAATGGAGGTAATTCCAAAAGGTTCACATACTTTTTCTTGCCACACCCATTAAAGTAGCATAAATATAGAGACTGAAATATCTGAATGTCTACATCTAACCTGGCTGTAACTGTGTTTTCACAGTTCACATGGCAGTTTGTTATGATGCTTGTGGTTAAGACATAAAAAAACTCAGTTGACAGATGAGACAATTACAATCAACAACTGCCACATATCAAAACACGACTGCTTGACAACCCCTAAATGGCAGCAACTTTCAGAATCACACTCATATGTTATTAAACTTTTTATGTTATTAATTCTGCTTTAGAATCAATACACAAACCAAAACAAATGTGTTATTCTGAAGTGAGAGCGGTCACCTCTCCGTTGTCCAGGACAGCCATGGAGCAGAGCTGTCCGCATGCGATGTTCACCACTACCTTGTTCTGAAGGCAGCTGCTCACCCTGCGTGGGGTGGGCTGGTTAGCGGTGGAGCCTGAGCCCACCTGTCCAGAGTTGTTGTAGCCCCAGGCATACACCTTGGCACAAAATAGAGCAAACGAAATAGAAATAAGACTTAGATGACTCAAATAATTAATAAGATGCATGAATCTGAACCCCTGAACATTAACAACGTTAAACTCTAGCTAAAAAATACTAGCATGGAAAAACATGAATCCAAGACACCCATATTCAGGTTTTACAGCTATTTTGTATTTTTTCATAAATGCATACATGATATGTTGAATATTCACTATATATTATAATTTTTATTGAAGTTAATTTGTAAATGTTGCACTGATTTTAGTGCACTTTATTTTTCTTTAGACCATGTCATTACACTAGTTCTGTGATTTTGCAATTATTAGTAAAAACTGTGCTGGAGTTGGTAAGTTCGATTAATTTCCATAAGTACATTTTTCATTATAACATTTCTGATCTGATTCAATGATTTTTCATTGAGTCATCACCCCAGAATTTTCACAGAAGTATTTGTAAAGCTTTTTCCATATTAAAATGTTTGAGTAAAAAAAAAAAAAAAGAATTTAGAATTTTAGAATATATATATGTATACACACACACACACATACACCGGCCACATTATGCAATTATCAGCCAATATTGTGGCAGCGGTGTATAAATTCATGCGGATATGGGTCATCAATTACTGTTCACATCAACCATCAGAACGGGGAAAAAAATGTGATCTCAGTGATTTTGACCGTGACATGGTTTTTGGTGCCAGAAAGGCTGGTTTGAGTACTTTTGAGCTGATTTTCTGTAACTGCTGATCTCCTGGGGTTTTCATGCATAACAGTCTCTAAAGTGTTAAGAGAATGGTGCAAAAACAAAAAACAATTAGCGAGTGGCAGTTCTGTGGACAAAAATGCCTTGTTGATGAGAGAGGTCAATGGAGAATAGCCAGACTGGTTCGAGCTGACAGAAAAGCTACAGTAACTCAGATAGCCACTCTGTACAATTGTAGTGAGCAGAATAGCATTTGTGTACCTCAGCAGAAATCCAGATTTGTCAGACCAGGTGATATTTTTCCAATTGTCTACTGTCCAGTTTTGGTGAGCCTGTGCCCAGTGCAGCCTCAGTTTCTTTCCTGTTCTAAGCTGACAGTAGTGGTACAACTGTAGCCCATCCGCCTCAATGTTTGACGTGTTGTATGTTCAGAAATGCTTTTCTGCATAGCACTGTTGTAACATTCTCTTTACACTCTAGAGACTGTTGTGCATGAAAATCCCAGGAGATCAGCAGTTACAGAAATACTAAAACGAGCCCATCTGGCACCAACAATCATGCAACAGTCTAAATCACTGAGATCACATTTTTTTCCCCATTCTGATGGTTGATGTGAACATTAACTGAAGCTCCTGACCCATATCTGAATGATTTTATACATTTCACTGCTGCCACACGATTGGCTGATTTGATAATCGCATGAATATGTTGATGTACAGGTGTACCTAATAAAGTGGCCGGTTTATAGCACTGTGCAAAGTTTTAGGCTCATGTGAAAAATGTTGCATAGTGAGGATGTCTTCAAAATGAATGCCATAACTAGTTTTCAATGATCAATTAACATCATACAAAGTCCAGTAAACATAAAGCTAAATCAATATTGTGTGACCACCTTTTCCTTTAAAAAAAGCACCAGTCTCAATTGCTTTTGTCTCTTCATGTAATCCCAGACTGACTCGATGTTCAGTGGGGGGCTCTGTGGGGGCCATGACATCTGTCGCAGGGCTCCCTGTTCTTCTATTCTAGTCTATTTGGAATGTTTGGCAGTCTAAAATGTATATTTCCTATTGTCATACTAAAATTGAAGATATAAATAACCATCTAAAGACAAATATTTTTTGTAAATCATCTTAAGGTCCCAAAACTTATGCACAGGACTGTATATGGTATGTAATACATGTTTTTGGAGGAGAGATACAGTTAAAAAGCAAATAATATCAATAAGCAGATGGTTAAAAAGTACTGCAACAATCTCTTATTTTAAACTGGCCTACATTTATTTTTTGTGTGCTTTTTGTGTGCTGATGTTGAGGACATAATTAAAAACAAATGATTAGACTAAAATGCAGCATAATCAATGTGAGCAAGAGCAAGCAGAGGAGAGGAGAATAGCGGGAAAAGAATGCACATGTAGTTTACACAGAACACGATTTCCATGTAGACTATGCATATTTCATTATATGTCAGCAAGCATATAAATCTATTTTTGGAATTAAGGTTTAGCAAGAATATAGACATTTGTTGAAGATTGGTGTGGATTTACAGTAAATGTGACAAATAAATTGATTTATTATTGATCATGAAAATGAATAACGGATGATGAGGTGTTGAATAGGCTGGAAATTGTAATGCGTTCAAAATTAACGATCATTTTATGAATGTCTTTATAAATGTGGCCCCAGACATTTACAGGCAGATTATGGTATTATTATTATTATTGCTTGCTTAAACTGAGAATTTTATAATTCTATAATGTGAAATTACAATTTTACCAATGCTTTGAGAAAATAGCTAAAGGTTTATTATAACTTCATATTTCTTTTTCTTTCTTTGTGTGGTTTTGAGTGCCTGTCAAATTGAAACAACCCAAAAGCATTTTCCAATCGTTTTTGTTGTCAACCTTCTATAAAAGCTGAATTCATGAAGAGTATGTGTTATTATCTGATGCCTAGTTTTCCTCATGTCTGATAGAGGACTGACACTCCCTCAGAAATGCCTTAGGCTTTTTCTCCTGTGGCTCTTCTTGCAGGAACAATCAGTTTTGAAGGTCAGCCAACTGTGTGAAGATTCAAATCTGTTCCGCAATCTCTCATCTTCTAACTCAAGCACCTCATTGAATTTTGAGGCATATTTTTTTTTTATTTTATCCATGTCCTGACTGGTAAAGATGTTGTCTAAGCTGCGATCGTTTCCTGGTCTTCAAGGAAAACAGTTTCTTTGGAAATGCACCAGATGTACGAGTATTTATTCTGGAATCATGAGAAATAGGTACAGACAGATGTAGAGACCCATATAATTACGCAATTTGGGGTCTGAAAGTCGCCAGCTTTCGAGGTTAAAACAGGGGGGTTAATACTTACACATTTAATTAATTTAAATGTTGTTTTCGTTACTTTTCTTATTTTTATTACCATTCCTTCATTGGAGTCTACGGCAGTCCATAGAACTGTACGTAGTAAAATACTGAAATTTGGCACAATGAATTTCAGTAAGGGTATAAATAGCACCCACACAAGGGTCTCTAGACCAAACTCTATAGTGCCACGACCAGTTCAAAAATTCACTATTCTTTTACTCATAAGCCTTTCCTTTTAAACTTTTGGTCTATAAAAAAAAAAAAAAATCTTCTCATTACTCTACTCATAGTGATTATAATGAACCCCTTACATTAAAACTCCTCCTATTACAGTAGCCATCTTGGATTGTGACGTTTCTCACTCTTTTTGCTTGTTCTCATTCAAATCTTGTCCAATTGTCACCAAATTTGTCTCAGATGAACTTCAGACTGAATTTTTCATTTGTGCAAGCGTTACCCAATCACGCTGTAACAAAGTTAACAATGTCAGTGTAAAACAGGAAGTGTGGCTGTATCTCCACAATGCTTTGTCCTATCAAAGTGAAACTTATAGGAATAGTACACCCAAAAATAAAAATTCTCTCATCATTTTCTTATCTTAATGCCATCCCAGATGTGACTTCCTTTCTTCTGCAAAACACAAACAAAATTGTTAGAAGAATATCTCAGCTCTGTAGGTCCACACAATGCAAGTGAATGTTTTGAAGCTCTAAACAGCACGTTAAAGTAAACCATAAGACTCCAATGGTTTAATTAATGTCTTCTGAAGCTATCAAATCAGTTTTGGGTGAGAACAGACAAAAATATAATTCCTTGTCCACTATACATTTTGTCATCAGCATTATCCTTGGCGATAATTATTTATTTCAAGCTCGATTACACCGTGTAATCAGAAGTGTGATTGAGCTTGAAATCATGATTGTGCTTAAAGACGGCAATGGCCTGCAATGGTTACATTTCGGCCTGTTCTCTCAAAATCGATTAGATTTAACCACTGGAGTAATATGGATTACTTTTATGATGCCTGTATGTGCTTTTTGGAGCTTCAGAGTTTTAGTCACCATTCACTAGCATTATATAGACCTACAGAGCTGAGATAGTCTACTTCAAATCTTTGTTTGTGTTTAGCAGAAAAAAGAAAGTTAATGATGAGAGAACTTTCATTTTTGGTTGAATTATTCCTTTTACAAGCTTCATTAGGACCATGATCTAAGGGTACATGCAAAGTTTGGTGACAGCACCACCAATGCGCCCAAAAAAACATGTTTTGCCCATAACTTCTGAGCAGATCTAAGATCATGGGTAGGTGCCTAAGGATTACTTGGGTTGTGAGGATGTTGACTCTCAGCCTTTTAATATAAAGTACTGTATATTTTTAACTCTTTGTCGGATTAGCATCTGTCAAGCTTGAGGTTGAGTGGTGCAGACGTAGTTGCGCCATACCTGTGCACCGTGGAGATCAAAAGGGAACTGGTTCGAGGCCAGCTTGGGGCAACTCGTAAACCATTGTGGATTTACAATGTACACCATATCGCCGCAGCGCTTTCTTTGGGTTATGCTTACTGTGCGACGCATGCTGCACTTTGGGCTGGACCCAGACAACTGCTGATTGCAGCTATATTTATAATTCATATTTTAATTTTTAAGGGATGTTCAGGATATAAGTTGAGCTCTATCGACAGTGTCTGTGATATGATGTCAGTAACCACATCAATAATTTTTAACTTGTTCTTTAGTTCGTAAAAACAACCAAAAATTGCATTTATAGTACACAATTGCCATTTCTCACAGTCTGTGATGATGCGTTTCCACATGATTAGCAGTGTAAATTAAGCAACTTTAAAAAGATTAATAAAAAACTTAAATAGCCTATTTTGAGAGATTTAACTAACTTTAATAGGTAAGTAGATTTTTCTTACCCCTTTGGGAAATAGTTTTGTCTTGTTTTAGGCATTAACGTCACTAAATTTTGTTAGATTTCTCAAAAAACAAGACTTGATATCTTATGCCAGTTTGCTTCTCAAGTAAATGTATCTTTTTACAAGGATGTTTAGATTTTTACTGGAAAACAAGACAGAAATACAGAATAAGAAAATTATTTTTGCTGTGTAGGCCTAGTCTAATCAGTCTATAAATGTACCATTAATTTCCTCATTTTCGTTTAATGAAAATGTAAAGAAGCATCCAGTATAATAGTGTACTAGTGTATGAGTGTGTACCTCTCCCTCTGTGGTGAGAGCTATGGTGTGGTGTGAGCCACAGGCCACCTCTGTCACTCTTTTGTTGATAAGGTTAGTTGAGACCAGGGCAGGAGTCAGGCCATGGTTGGTGGTACCGTTTCCCAGTTGACTGTAGCCATTGTGACCCCAGGCATAAACGTCCCCATCTTAATACACAGAAAAGAAATACACAGGAAAAGATAAAGCTAATAGCAATAGCACACTTCTCCTCAACAAACCACGTTTTTTGAGGGCGATTTTAATCCTGATGTACTGAATTAAAAATGCACTAGGAATGTTTCTTCTTGACAAAATTAAACCTTTTAAGGTCTGATCATTAGCAATGTTTGTATTAAAACAGTCAAATAACTCAGTGCAGTGAAATCACATCAGGCGTTATTCACAGAGGCCAGATCTGAAACAGTCATATTAAATGGATAGTTCACCCAAAAATGACAATTCTCTTATCATTTATTCACCTTCATAGCATCCCAGATGTGTAAGATTTATTTTCTTCTGCTGAACACAAATGAAGGTTTTTAGAAGAATATTTCAACTCTGTAGGTCTATACAATACCAAAGTTAATGGTGACCAACACTTTGAAGCTCAAAAAAAGCACATAAAAGGCAGCATAAAAGTAATTTATGACTCCAGTGGTTAAATCCATGTCTTCAGAAGTGATAATATGAAAGGTGTGGGTGAGAAATGGATCAATATTTATACTATACTATAAATTCTCCACCCTGCCCAGTAGGTGGCGATATGCACAAAGAATGTGAATCGCCAAAAACAAAAGAAGAAGAATGTGAAAGTGGAGATTGATAGTAAAAATGTACCTGTTTCTCACACAACACACCTATTATATTACACCTGAAGACGGATTTAACCACTGGAGTCGTGTGGATTACTTTTGTGATGCCTTTATGTACATTTTGGAGCTTCAAATCCTGGCCACCATTTACTTGCATTGCATGGACCTACAGACCTGAGATATTCTTCTAAAAATCTTTGTTTGTGTTTAGTAGAAAAAAGAAAGTCATACACATCTGGGATGTCATGAGGGTGAGTAAATGATGAGAGAATTTACAATTTTGGGTGAACTATTCCTTTAATCGCACTGCTGTTTTATGGAGAATACCTTTCCCATGACATACTCTGTGATTTAATCTCAGGTCAGAAAACTTTCACAATCACAAGATTGGAAAGACAAGACTAAACATTTTGCGGTCCATTTAGCAATTTTAGAGGCAAAACAATACTGACTAGAGTATTAATTTTGACAAATTTAGACTGAACAACTACAGTTGAAGTCAGAAGTTTATATACACTTAGGTTGAAGTCATTAAAACACATTTTTAGCAAACTATAGTTGTGGCAAGTTGTTTCATTTGTGCATGAAATTAGTAATTTTTCCAACAATTTTTTACAGATAGATTGTTTCACTTTTAATTGGCTATATCACAATTCCAGTGGGTCAGAAGTTTATATACAGTAAGATAATTGTACCTTTAAGCAGCTTGGAAAATTCCAGAAAATTATGTTAAGCCTTTAGCCAATTAGCTTCTGATAGGAGGTGTACTGAATTGGAGGTGTACCTGTTGATGTATTTTAAGGCCTACCTTCAAACTCAGTGCCTCTTTGCTTGACATCATGGGAAAAATCACAAGAAATCAGCAAAAGACCTCAAAAAACTATTTTTGGACCTCCACAAGTCTGGTTCATCCTTGGGAGCAATTTCCAAACACCCGAAGGTAACGCATTCATTTGTACAAACAATAGTATGGGACCATGTAGCCATCATACCGCTCATACCTCAAGATGAATGTAGTTTGGTGTGAAAAGTGCAAAACAATCCCAGAACAACAGCAAAGGACCTTGTGACAATGCTGGAGGAAACAGGTAGACAAATATATATATCCACAGTAAAATGAGTCATATATCGACATAACCTGAAAGGCTGCTCAGCAAGGAAGAAGCCACTGCTCCAAAACTGCCATAAAAAAAGCCAGAAGTGCACATGGGGATAAAGATCTTTTTGGAGAAATGTCCTCTGTTCTAATGAAACACAAACGTAACTGTTTCACCATAATGCCCATCGTTATGCTTGGAGGAAAAAGGGTGAGGCTTGCAAGCTGAAGAACACTATCCCAACCGTGAAACATGGGGGTGACAGCATCACTTCACAAAATAGATGGCATCATGAGGAAGGAAAACTATGTGGATATACTGAAGCAATTTCTCAGACATCAACCAGGAAGTTAAAGCTTGGTCGCAAATGGGTCTTCCAAATGGACAATGGATACAAGCATACCTCTAAAGTTGTGGCAAAATGGCTTAAGGACAAAAAAGTCAAGGTATTGGAGTGGCCATCACAAAGCCCTGACCTCAATCTTATAGAAAATTTGAGGGCAGAACTGAAAAAGCGTGTGTGAGCAAGGATGCCTACAAACCTGACTCAGGAATGAATGGGCCAAAATTCCAGCAACTTATTGTGAGAAGCTTGTGGAAGGCTACCCAACCGGTTTGACCCAGGTTAAACAATTTAAAGGCAATTCTACCAAATACTAACAAAGTGTATGTAATCTTCTGACCCACTGGGAATTTGATGAAAGAAATAAAAGCTGAAATAAATAATTCTCTCTATAATTATTCTGACATTTCACATTCTTAAAATAAAGTAGTTATCCTAACTTACCTAAGATAGGGAATGTTTTATACGATTAAAATGTCAGGAATTGGGAAAAACTGAGTTTAAATGTATTTAGTTTAGGTGTATGTAAACATCTGACTTCAACTGTAAATAAAGATTGCACAGACAAGCACATGGTACATTTTCTGTAATGCTGAATAGGGTTTGCATGATTAAAATCAGTAGTACCGTTACAAATTTCTATACTACTGCACACCAAAGTAATGCCGTTAAATAGGCTGCTTCATTAAAAAGGCTATCATAAATAATAACAAATTAAATGAACACATTTGGATGTATTCTTCAATGCAATATACTTCTACATCTGGCTCTTGACACTTTCAAGATCAGTCAGAGAGCACCTGGATGCAAATTCACCAATCCTACAATGATGATGCCATGGACTGGACACTCCATGACGGTTACGGACCAACCTCTGCATAATCAATATTTGCAAGGTAAGCCTTCACCAGAGTAGGACTCACAATTTTGTAAACCAAACGGAGTTGAAGTACATTTGACATCCCCAATGTATATGTCCAAAAAAAATACAGTAGATGAAGTTGGCTGCTTCTCCAACCTGCGGTGGCGATGACAACGTGAGGTCCTGTGCCATAACTCAAAGAGAAGATTTTTTTGCCACACAGGATGTCGATCCGCCTGGGCTCTATGATGCTCTGTGTGTCCCCGAGTCCCAAGCAGCCACTGCTGTTTGTTCCCAGTGCAAACACCTGAGGCCACACAAGAATGGCTGGATGTAAATGTGCAAAATCATGATATACACTGAATGCAAACAGTATTTTGTCTGGTTTTGTCAAGACGAAACAATGAAAAGAAAATACACACACAAACCCTCAACTCTGACACAAACCCTCATTGCCTGTGGGGGCAATGCTATCTCTTGCAGAGCACCCTGTTCTTCTATTCTAACCTATTCTATTTACAAAAGTAATATTTGGGATACTAAAATGTATTTTTCCTATTGACACTCCAAAACTGAAGATATAAATAACCATCTTAAGACAAATGTTTTTGTGAAACATCTTAAGTGCCTAAAACTTTTGCACAGTACTTGAAAAAGTATTTGAAATTGATGACTTTGACCAAATAATAAAGAAAAGCAGCCAATAAGTAAATCAATCCGGAGTCGTTAGTCAATAAATCTAACCCACAAAAAAAACTAGTAACCGATTACTCGAAAATTAAAATGCATTTTAAAAATAACTAGTGTGACACAAATGTGAAATTGTTCATAAAGTTACCAAGAACGGTTTACAAAAAAGATAACTTCAATATACTATGCTTTTCATTATAGGGGGAAAAAGGTAATGAACAATATGCATTCATAAAAATGGAATAAAAAAATGTAACTGTGAAAAAACATTTGCACTCACTCATCCATTGTTTTGCATGATTCCAAAAAGAACTGAATACCAATAGGTTATAATTCAATAAGAACCAAAATATTACAAGTATTGCCACTAGGTGTCGATAAAAATAGTGATTCACCGATGCATCACGATCTGTTCATTTTGAACTAATCTTTTATAGTACTAGAAAGAACAAGTAATCTCAGAGACTGATTCGTTCATTTTGTCGTGGCCACGAATGCACAAAATCCATGCTCGTTCATTCATTTGACACGGGGCAGCTGTAAATTGCATTTAGAAAGCAAGATGCCTTAAATTCAAGCCCAGTCCTAAACTTTGCAACTACATAAAGCTATGAGGAAATCCCAAATTATTGACTTGACTACTGAATTAATTTTCACTAAACCATAATTTATTTTTATGATGCAACCCCTTGTTGTATGATTTCTGTCTTTCTTATGAACTGTAAATCCAAATCAAGTATGCCTTAAAGAATTTCCCTTTGAATTTACTGATAAGTCATCCAAGACCAATCTACTTTAATTTTAGACTTGGCAGAAAATATCTTGTAAACACTTGCTGCATTAAAAACATAAAAATAATTAATCATGACAATTCTTATGATATAAAAATGTTATTTATTTTCACACTACATGTATTTATCACAACACAAACAACTGCATAATACTGAACTGTAAGCTGTAAAGAGAAAAATGAATGAAAGACCAGTAAGTCTTATGAAAGACCTTATACTGATTATGCTCAATAAGCCGATGATGCATGTTGTCATGTAAACGCAATAAATCGCTTTCCTTTATAAGTGTAAAGGCCATAAATGGCTTATGAATAAAAGGTTCGACGCAGTTAGATTTTTGCCCATTACACCGATTTCGAGTGCCATTTAAACACATTACCTCGAGTTTTTACCGGCTCATCCAATGTGCGGTCGTGTTGACGTCAAAATAAGAGAATAATGCGGTTATGTTAAAAGTCATATAAACGCAGGTTTCTTGTCACTTGTGAACAAGTCGTTTGTCATCTTTTCAGAGCCTAGTGGCGGTAACGTTACAAATTAACGAAAGACTCAGATCCGAAAGACTCTGTTTCCAATTCTGTTTCCTGTAGAGCCTATGTGGATGTCATGTGACAAATAAATAAAATTACTTGGATAAAAATTTGTTCATTTTTCTGAACGAGATTCAAAGCACCCCCCAGTGGACTCGATGGTAACTGCAGGATGTGGTGAGAGAATTAGAGGGAACAGTGTACAATTCAGCGCTGCTCAAAGCAGGCAAATGCAAAAATGGAAATTAATTTTTTATATTCAAGTAGCATTTTTAAAAATTCGACTAGATGGTGCAGAATGTTTACTTGATTACTTGTGAATTTGTAATTTTTCTTAATTTTTTCCTTCAAACTATTTTTGTCACATGTTGGTTAAACCACATGACTTGATATGGACAAATGACATGGCCAAAAGTTTTTAAAATATCAATATATTAAAACAAATTTGTTTCACTGCTTATTTTTTAAGAAATAATAATATAATTGTATTCTCAGCTTCTTATGTCCATAAACATATATGGTAGTAGTAGTAAGAGTAGTATGGGTAGTATGCCATTCCGAACTCAGCCTCACTTTCACATTCTTCTTCTTTGGTTGTCGGTGATTTGCATTCTTTGTGCATATCGCCACCTCCTGGACTGGTGGTGGCGTAGTGGGCTAAAGCACATAACTGTTAATCAGAAGGTAGCTGGTTCAATCCCCACAGCCAACACCATTGTGTCCTTGAGCAAGGCACTTAACTCCAGGTTGCTCCAGGGGGACTGTCCCTGTAATAAGTGTGCCGTAAGTTGCTTTGGATAAAAGCGTCTGCCAAATGCATAAATGTAAATGTACTGGGCAGGAAGGCTAATTTATAGTAAAAAAGGACTTCTTGATCTGTTTCTCACCCATCATATTGCTTCTGAAGATATGGATTTAACCACTGGAGATTTATGGATTACATTTATTCTGCCTTTTTGTGCTTTTTGGAACTTCAAAGTGCTGGTCACCATTCACTTTGTATGGACCTACAGAGCTGAGATATTATTCTCAAAATCTTTGTTTGTGTACAGCAGAATAAAATAAAGTCACACACATCTGGGATGGCATAAGTGTGAGTAAACGATGAGATTTTCATTTTGGGTGAACTATTCTTTTATTAGATCCAAAACAAAAACATGAGCATCACATCAATGACCCACTTAACAAAACTTAACATCTCCACTGTTATTGCAGCACTACAATCATGTTTGTACTCCATTCCTAATGACACTTTCCGTTGTCAACTTTGTACACATTGCCTGCTAATGTGTTGTCACAACACAAGATTGAAACTTTCTTGAGAATCGCATCAGAAATAAAGTATCTATCGGAAAAATAAACATATGTACCTTCAGGTTTTATGTGTTGATAAACCTAGAAAAGCATCAGAGGAAAACAGAACCTAAAAAAGAAGTGTCCAGGCTCAGGACATGCATCAGAGCTCCTCTCAGGAAACAAACAAGACTTGAGTTAGTATTACAGGCCTATATATAGCTTCATTGTATCAGCTTAGAAGCAGCGACCCAAGATCACTCTGTCTTTGCCTCTCTGTGTGTGTGTGTGTTTGTGTGTGTGTGTGTGTGTGTGTGTGTGTGTGTGTGTGTGTGTGTGTGTGTGTGTGTGTTTGAGACAGGGAGACCGAAAGTTATCCACCCAAATGTTTGCCAGAACTCAGAATCTGAATGATCCCACATCATTCCATTGAATGTATAGTTAATTAATTCTCTCTAAAGATGGTCAAGCATCTGTCCATACCTCATCGTTGATCGTAATGTAGATTGCCTCATTGCCAGCACTGCCGAACACACAGGCTTGACGGATGAGCCGCAGTTCCTCAGGGGGCAGGAGGGCGAACACCGGCCACTTTCCCACGTCAAGCATACTACTCTGTGAAATAAAATAATCACAGAGAATGCATACTCACATTATAGCATTATATATATATATATATATATATATATATATATATATATATATATATATAAAAGTTGTGACGCAAAACCTGCGCAAGATGTGTTATGATATCTGCAACATTTGTAAATGTATAGCCACATTTGAACATAAAAGCAGAAAACTGTGGGTCCTTCTCAAATCAAACAAAGAGCTACATTACAGTACCAAAGTGCCATTGGATTCCCATGGTTAGTAGTTATGGTGCCATTAAAATATAATTATGGAAACACCATGTTTTTCTGTACCATTGCAATAATATGGCACTCTCTGAAGTACCTTGAAGGTGCCATGATATATGAATATGATAATCATTCAGTATCATGGTTTATATCAAAATACCATGGTATTACCATCTGACACCTCACCGGTACCGCCATGGCGCAACCACAGTACTTATTAAGTGTCATTACTGTAAATTAGACTAGACATAAAATATTTGTGTCTTAAAATAATAATAATACTAACTTTGTTTTAATATTCACACTTCAAATTAGCATCGCAGCTGCTAGTTAGCCTAACACTTTCAGCGAAGAACATACATCAGTAATCCAATAAAATATAACCTAACATGTCAACCAGTGTCCTAAATGTTGTCATTATACAACTAGTCACTTTTAAAAAGTTTAAGTCAATGTGTATGTACATAAAATCTCGTCAGTCAGTTTGTTGTTATTCGGCTGACAGCTATGAAGCTAACTATTGTTTACATTCATAACCCATCCGTTTAAAGATGCTGAAAGCTGAGTGAGTCCACAAACCTGCATAACCTTAAGTTAAGACGATATTTACACTGCGAGCAGGTTAATGCAGTTGTTATGACATAACTAGAAGTGTTTGAATGAGTAAAAGCAAGCTGAAGCTAATACGTTGGCTATTTGGACGTCATACAGGAGAAATGTTAAACAAACTCATAGTGAGGTTTTATGATAAAAACTCTCAAAATGTTTACCTTGTGTTAATCTGAATCCACAGTCTTCATTCCTGGCGGCAGAAGGTAATACAGTAGTCAAGGTATCAGTTTTGAGTCTGTGAGGGGATTGTGGATTTGTGTGCAGACTCATTTGGCAGTGTCATATGAGTGGATTTCAGCCAAACTTTCCTCACTAAATTGTTTTTTTTTTTTTTTATTCCATAAAAATCAAATCACTGTATAACCATAATATTATGTTTGAATGTTAAATATGAAAAATTATACACTTTATGTCTGTGAAATATTCACAATGATATTCAATTATGCACAACAAAAACTACCAAAAAGTAGAACTACCATGTTAAAGCACTTTCCCCTCATTAAATACTTGATTAAAGTATCATGGCTGACTGTGAAAACAAAACTGATACAATGGCATCTGAAACTGAAAACTGTTGATTTAAAATGATGCTGCAGCCAAGTATGGGCATGCACCATGGTAGTTCCTTGGTTTAAGTACAGCACCATTTACAGTAAATATAATGGCACATGGATATGTTAATCAAATATGTTAATCATCTAGTACAATAAATTGTCCTTCCTGCCCAGTAGGTGGCGATATGCACGAAGAATGCGAATTGCCAAAAACAAAAGAAGAAGAATGTGAAAGTTAGGCTGTGTCTCATTTGGAAGGCTGTGTCCTCCGGAGGTCGCATTTGTCCTTCTTTCACGGGAATTTGAAGGATGCATGAGGTGTATCCTTTGTGGGCACTCACAACCCACAATTATTTGCTTCTATGGAAATGTCTAACAAAAATTATGCCAATTTTCCCGTAAATATAATGTTCAAATGCAGTTGATTTCAACCTGATAACATGTTTCAAAGACCCCCAAAATGTTAAATGCAACAAGTTGACTATTTTGATTTTTTTTTTTTGTTTGTTTGTTCATCTGCTTTCACACTTAGATAAGACTGACCCCAAATAGAAGCAAATGCTCTATAATCACCTTTCCCAAAGGTGCATTATGGTCAAATGGAAGATTAAAGCTTTTAAATGTATTCCAAAGTAAATCTCAACATTGATGAAATGAACATTTCTGAGTAATGAGATTTTATTTTAAGTGACTTCAGTTTTAATGCAACCGTCAGGTTCTCTGGCTAATCTGTTTGGTGAGTCTACTCTTTTTTTTTGTTTCATTTGCATTGTGCTGGCAGCCGGTGTGGGGTTTACCGGCAAGGGCTGCAGCCCTGCTAGCCCATTGTCTGATTTGCATCACCTTTGTCTTGTTTTGTTAATTACACTCCATCCCTCTTTACCACCCTTGTGTGTGTTGTCTTGTGCCAGATTGTCTTGTGCTTTCAGCCAAGCTGTTGTGCCTCATCTGTCGGTTGGTCAGTTTGTTTGTTGTGCTTTCTTCTGCCTTGTCTATTTGTCTCTTGCCATACCAGACATCCCTACTCTACCCAGTCATCAGTCTCACAATTTCCCTTCTGGCCCCTCTCTGCACTCCCCTGGTTGCTGTTCCTGTGGATTACAATTTACCTCTCTGTCTGCTCTGGTTTCATCAGTTCCTGTCTGCACCGCGCTCTTCTCCACTGGCTGCTCTACTCTCCAGTCGGTCGATGGCTGGTGTCTTCCTGGAACCTTCTCCCAGCCTGCTTTTCAGTGGCACACCCCTCAGCCCCATCCACACCACTTCCCAGGACTTCCCAGCCACACTCACCCTCCTTGACTCCCTGGTTTCCCTTTGTGGTTTTGCTGTGGTCTGCCACCTCATCTTCCCAGTGGTTTAATTTAGTTAAGAACCCTATAAACTCTGCAGTAGTTTGAGTCCGCCTCGTTCCTCCCCTCACATTACAATCAGACCAACATGGACCCAGGGGATGAGGTGAGCCTGGAAACTGCTGTGACCCAACAACGAAGAACTCGTAATTTCCTCTCACAAAGCCATGGAGGCCCTTGTGCTGGCTCACCCCTGGTTGGCTTCCCGGAACATTCTACCGGCCTGCTCTTCAGTGGCGCACCCCTCAGCCCCATCCCAGTTGGCCGAGATCCTCCAGTCCCTTGCCGGCTTGCACCAGGTTCACCAACAATCCCTCAATCAGAGGACCGGCACGCGATCCGGAGCCTCCTTTCCCAGGAGAGAGCCCCGGCAGCGACCCCGACACCTGCACCCAGCTAACCCCCCCCCCCCCCCCACGCTTCTGAAGATGGGGGCGCAAGATGATGCCGAGGCCTTTATCATAAAGATATCTGGGGCTGGCCGTGTGAACAATTGGCGGCTAGGCTCCTTCCTTTACTGTCCGGGGAAGTGCAACTGGCTGCCCAACAGTTGCTGGCGGCTAATCTCCTCACCTACGCAGACCTAAAGAAAGCAATCCTGCAGTGGGTGGGCCGAAGTGCCGAACAGTATCGCCAGCTGTTACGGTCTTTGAAACTGGGGAAGAATGACCGCCCGTTTGCTTTCTCCCAGCGGCTCCGAGACGTGTGTCGGAAATGGCTACTGGCAGGGGACCCTGACGTCGGGGGAGTGATCGACCGGGTGGGACTGGAGCAGCTGATCCATGCACTGCCGAAGGGGACACCGGAGTTGGTCCAGTGCCACCGTCCGTCGTCGCTGGAGGAAGCTGTTCAGCTTGCAGAGGGCCACTTGGTGGCATACCCGAGGGCAGAAAAGCCCTGTTCTCTCTCTCTCTCTCTCTCTCTCTCTCTCTCTCTCTCTCTCTCTCTCTCTCTCTCTCTCCTTCTATTCCCCCTCTCCTTGTGTGTTCCCCTCCTCCCCCTCCCTCTGCTCTCTCCCCACAGCCCGTACCTGCCCTGCGGAGGCGAGGAGCTCCGCCTACGTGACCAGTGCCCGGCGCAAGGCGGTGGATGCCCCCTGCCATTACACCATCCCACCGCCCTCCCCCTCAGGTGGAAGTGTCCGCTGACACAGGTGCGGGCGTGGCGTCTTGGCCAGCCTGTTGGGGCTGCGGGGATCCGGGGCACTTCCGGTATCAATGCCCCGTAATGGAGCTGGGGACTGTGGTGCGGGAACCCGACACCCCGCAGGCTGCCCCCAATCGAGCTGGAGCGTACCGTATACCGGTAAGAATCAAGGGGGGTACTCGCCAAGCATTGGTGGACACCGGTTTTAATCAAACCACTATCCACCAATGCTTGGTTCAACATGGGGCATTGGGCACAGGTAAAATGGTGAGGGTGAAGTGTGTGCATGGGGATATTCAAAAATACCCTGTGGTGACCCTGACCATTAAATTCCGGGGAACAAAACATAGAGTGGAGGCCACGGTTAGTTCCCGCCTCACCCATCCGCTGATTTTGGGAACTGATTGGCCTAAATTCAAGAATGTATTAAAGGGAATATGCGCAGATGGGTCCTGCATGAAGGCAAGGAGATGTGTTATGTGCGTTATTCTGGCGGGGGAGGCGGAGCCTGGGCTGTCTTCGTCTGCTACATGTCAGAATGACATCAGGGGGGTGAGGCTGCGGCCCCTCCCATCCTCAGGGGCTTCCCCGAAGGGGATTTCCCTCTGGAGCAGTCGCGAGACGAGACCCGGACTGGTGCGCGATTGGGCGTGTGGAGGTACGGTATCTGGGGTTCCACTTGGGTCATGGCCAGGTGCGTCCCCAAATTGACAAGACCGTGGCGATTGCGACCTCCCCAAGACCTAAGAACAAAAAGGGGGTTAGGCAGTTCCTGGGGCTGGCTGGCTATTATAGGGAGGTTTGTGCCTAACTATTCGGACGTCATCAGCCCGCTGACTGACCTCAATAAAAAGGGGGCTCCAGACCCGGTCCAATGGTCGGAGCAGTGCCAACAGGCGTTTACGCAGGTCAAAGCCGCAAGCTAAGACATTGTTTTAAACGGCTTTAAATGAACAATTTGAGGATTAAGGATCATTGCAGCTGAGAGACACAAAGGACTGTTTGATTACAGAACTTGAGGCGCTTACCAAGTTTCCACATTGGATACACATTGTTTAAAAATGGCGGAGGACATCGCTGTTTCTAAAGTGATCGACTCTTGTGCAGCTACTGTGAAATAGGGAGAAATACCCCCGCTTGGATGCTATATTTCCACTGAGAAAGCTGACATTCAGAACTCTGACAGCATATCTGCTTGGGAGTGGCAACAGGTGATCACACACACTCCGTCTCTCTCTCTCTCTCTCTCTCTCTCTCTCTCTCTAACACACACACACACACACACACACACACACACACACACATACACACACACATACACAAAGACACATAGACAAGCACACACTCATCAATCCATCCTTGTTTATCCAATAACTTGTTAGAAACAGCACAAGCCGTGATACTATTTCTGAAGTGAACTTTTTGAATTACTAACAGAGGTTTGGACGCGTCATTGTTTTGAACCAGCAATGGCAGATTCTTCGTAATAAAGCGTTACGCATTGCGTAATAAAGTACTTCCATGCACAAATGCGTTTTTATGACCTTACTCGGTTTTTCCTATTTTTTTATTTTTTTATTTAATTGTTCTTTGAACTGTTGTATGTAAGCAATATCACACTCGCAATCGTGCTATATGGCCCTACAACAGCACTGCTGTAATTACCTGCGGCCGAATCACAGCAGTGCTGATGTAGGGCAATATAGCACTCTTGCTTGTGTGATATTACTTAAATTCATATAGTTTATAACTAGATATACATAGTGTATGTTATGTATGTATATGCACAGTAAGCTATAAATAAAGATTGTGATACGTCAGCTAAAAGACCAAAGATAAGTGGGTGTGCCTTTTGGCCATGAGACCGGGAGAAAGTAAGTCAGAAATCCAGAGCTGCAGCAATGTGCAGAGCCATGCATTTATACAGCTTCATTTCACTTTTCACACTTTTCTAGTCTCCTCTTATACTGGACTTATAATAGTGGGATTTTGAATTATTTGGTTAACTTTTGGCAGGTAAGTACTTGATTACTTTTTGATGAAAATACAATAGTTTCAAGGTAGATTATTTCATTTTAAATAATTAAAAACTGTTTTATAAAACAATTAGATGGACCACTGATTGTAAGACACTTTCAGGACCATGAAGTAACTATTATTTGCTTGTAACTTTATTTATTGTAACTTTAAAAAATTAAAACTTTTCTATGTCATGCAATGTTTGCATAAATCTGCTCTTCACACAAGTGACTAAAGCATACAGACTGTTTGCCCATTCTTTTTTGCATAACAGTTTAAATTTAGACAGAGTGCTTTTGGTTGTGGCGATCTGACTTTCTGATTCGAACATCATTGTTTTCCCCTTGGGCAGTATATTTTACCCCGAGGATCTGATGGATAGGTATCAGATCTGTATTTTTGTTTCTTGTTTGACCATCTATCACAATTTAACCTTCTATGTGTAACTTCTGTGTGTACTGTCTACCACCTGAACCACATCGACGTGCCCTGTGCTTGATACCTGCGACATGTACAACCCACGACGCGAGCCGCAACATGGCACTTCTCGTCTGGTGTGTGACTGCCTTGACTTGTAAAAGGCATTCATGCCTTCATAGAACTCGTAATTATAAGTTGGTAACTCTTGAGTTTGACTTGACAGTCGTCACAACATGTAAAAGAACCTGTATGGCAGCAGCCTGTTTGATATGCCATTTTATTATGCAAATGTGTGGAGCATTTTAATTAATTTTTTGTTCTTAAACATTTTGCAAGAATATATTGAGGTGAATTAATGTAGTGATAAACATTTTGCTGTTATCAACAACAAAGCCGTTTTGGCATTATAAGTGATGCTATAGAAACACATAACTTACGATGTATCAGGATTTGAATAGCTTCAAGTAGAATCTACGAGTTGCCATCTCACAATTACTGTAATTCCGACATGATGTGAACGCACCATACAACTACTTTTCTCTCTCTCTCTCTCTCTCTCTCTCTCTCTCTCTCTATCTCTCTCTCTTTCTGTCTCTCTCTTTCTCTCTCTTTGTCCTTTATCCATCCATTCACCCATCCATCCATCTGACGTTTATTTGACTATCTATGTGACAGCCTGTCTGAATATCTATCTAGCTGCCTGGCTGTTTAATGTCTATATATCTAGCAAATTTCTACATTTTAAAACAAGTATAGACTTTCGGACAGCTTTGTCCAGCCAACATCAAAATTAGCCCTCTAATATAGTGTACTTTGAAACGCTAGAGTGTTCAAGTGTAGGCATACTTTAGCTTACACGTAAAAACCAAAGTACTCTGGGCCATACAGTAAATTTTTAAGATTTAATATATTCAGACTGATCGCTTTGTGAATTCATTAAAACAATGTCGAAGGTTTGGTGAAAAGTCCTCAGGGTGAAAACAAAAGCAAGTTTTAGTAATGCAGTCAACAGGAAATGTATTATTTTATTGATCCTACTCCCTAACCCAAACCCCAACCTTAAACTTAAGAGTCAGTGGAGTAAAAATTTAATTTTAGAGCAGAAATACAACCTCTGAATCACACTCACCATTGTATGTGTGACCATGATTACTTGCTGGTTTCCAAATAACTTAATTTATGTGAACTTCAGACAGATCCTACAGTTTCGCAGCAATTCTGAGGCATGATGAAGCGTATTTGAAGTAACCTATCAATTTCCAGTATTCCAAGAGTCCAGAGACCAGAGACTTTTGAACAGTTTGTAGAACTGAAAGCTACACTAGTATTGTACTAATGGTAGTAGTATTGACTACCATTAGTAATAATATTTCAACATGATCATACAGGAAATCGACATATTGTTTCTGAATGTTCATGTACCCTAAAATTGACCACATTCTGCCAAATTACTAACAAGCGGCATTATGACCACCTGCCTAATATACTGTTGGTCCTCCGCCTACTACCAAAACAGCACAGAGCTGAGGCATTGACTGTGCAAGACTCCTGAAGTTGTCCTGTGGTATCTGGCACCAATACATTAGCAACAGATCCTTCAAGTCCTGTAAGTTGCGAGGTGTAACTACCGTGGATCGGACTTGTTGGTCCAGCACATCCCACAGAAGTCAATCAGACTGAGATCTGGTTAATTTGGAGGCCAGAGCAACATCTTGAATTCTTCATCATGTTCCTCAAACCATTTGCAATGTTCGCAGTGTTGCAGGGTGCATTATCCTGCTGAAAGAGGCCACTGCCATCAAGGAATACCATTACCATGTAGGGATGTACCTGGATTGCAATGATGTTTTGGTAGGTGACATATGTCAAATTAACATCCACATGAATGGCTGGAACAAAGGTTTCCCAGCAGAGCATTGCCCAGATCATCACACTCCCTCTACTGTATTGTCTTCTTCCCACAGTTCATCCTGGTGCCATCACTTCCCCAGGTAAACGGCACACACGTACACAGGTGTCCGTGTGATGTAAAAGAAAACAGGACACATCAGACCAGACAAACTCCTTCCACTGCTTCAAGGTCCATTGTAGGTGTTTTTGAAGGTGGACAGGAGTCATAATGGGCACTCTGACCAGTGCACTGATGCACTCTGTGTTGTGACACATTCCTCCTGTAACCAATATTACATTTTTGTGCCACATTAGACCTTCTGTCGGTCCAGACCAGACAGGATATTCTTCATTGCCCTTGCAAATCAATGAGCCTTGGGCACCCAATACCCTATTGCCAGTATGTGGTTTGTCCCTCCTCAGACCACTGTTGATAGGTACGCACCACTGCTGACTGGGAGCACCCCACAAGCCTTGCCGTTTCAGAGATGCTCTGGCCCAGTTTTCTGGCCATAACAATTTGGTCACTCAGGTCTTTAGTCCTGCCCATTTCACTGCATTCAACATGTTGACTACAAGATGGTAAGTGATTGTTCGCTTATCATCTAATCTACCCAGACATTGCCATTTGCCATTGTTAGGATATGATCAGTGTTATTCACTTCCCCTGTGAGTGGTCATAATGATTTGGCTTATCAGTGTAAATTAGAGCTGTCAAAGGTAACTTGTTAACACATGCGATTAATTAAAAAAGTTGAATGCGTTAATTTTTCTAAATCACGATTAATGCATTTGCCGTTTATAAAAGCATCAACCAACATAAACTGGTTGGAATAGGGAAGAGTTTTGCAATGTGTCTACCTGGAGTCATTACACTGTCGCACACACCATAAACACTCAACAGCCATGTCAATGATCAAGTGATGGAGAAAAGACCTCTTAACGCTATTTTTGTTGGACAAAACAAACCCAGATGAGACTTGTGATAGAAATCAAGTCCTTTGCTGCCTCTGTAATGCACAATTTAATTACCACAGAAGCAGGTTGTAACTATCACGAAAATGCAGAACGAGATATTGTTTGAAAACAATTCTCATGTGGAGTTCACAGCGCTGCTTGGCACTGGCGTTTACATCCTGATGTAAATCGTAAATGTGGCTGCGCGTGTAACTGGCGGCCATAGGGCAGGGACCGGGTCAGGGGGTCTAGGGGATGGCCACAGGGCCAGGTCAGGGTCAGGAGGTCTAGGGGATGGCCACAAGGCTAGGACAGGGTCAAGGGGTCTGGGGAATGGCCACAGGGCTAGGATAGGGTCAGGAGGTCTAGGGGATGGCCACAGGGCTAGGATAGGGTCAGGAGGCTTAGGTGATGGCCTCGTGATTGGGACAGGGTCAGGAGGCCAAAGAGAGGGCCACAGGACTGGGTCAGGGTCAGGAGGTCTATGGGATGGCCACAGGGCTAGGTCAGGGTCAGGAGGCCAAGGAGAGGGCCACAGGACTGGGACAGGGTCAGGAGGCCAAGGAGAGGGCCACGGGACTGGGACAGGGTCAGAAGGCCAGGGAGGAGGCCGCAAGACAGGGTCAGAGGGCCAGGGAGGAGGCCGCAAGACAGGGTCAGAGGGCCAGGGAGGAGGCCGCAAGACAGGGTCTGAGGGCCAGGGAGGAGGCCGCAAGACAGGGTCAGAAGGCCAGGGAAGAGGCCGCAAGACAGGGTCAGAAGGCCTGAGAGGAGGCCACGGGACAGGGTCAGAAGGCCAGGGTGGAGTCGAGGAGGACTCCAGGGGCGGTGTCAGGGTAGGCGGAGCCATAGGAGGCGGAGCCATGGAAGGTTCAGGAGGCGGAGCCGCAGAGGGCACTGGAGGCGAGAAAGGCTCCGGGGTAGAGGTACAGGCACTGGCTCTGGCTCTGGGACGGTCGAGGCTACAGGCACTGGCTCTGGGACGGTCGAGGCTACAGGCACTGGCTCTGGCTCTGGGACGGTCGAGGCTACAGGCACTGGCTCTGGGACGGTCGAGGCTACAGGCGCTGGCTCTGGGACGGTCGAGGCTACAGGCGCTGGCTCTGGGACGGTCGAGGCTACAGGCGCTGGCTCTGGGACGGTCGAGGCTACAGGCGCTGGCTCTGGGACGGTCGAGGCTACAGGCGCTGGCTCTGGCTCTTGGACGGTCGAGGCTACAGGCGCTGGCTTTGGCACTGAGGATGGGGCCGTGGAGGGCGGAGACTGGTGAGCGGAAGCCCTTCCTCTTCGCCTCCTCTTCCTGGCAGACGAGGCTGGCAACGCTGGCGCTGGGACGGACGAGGCTGGCAACGCTGGTGCTGGGACGGACGAGGCTGGCAACGCGTTGACCGTGACAGGCGTGGGCGTTGGCTCGTTGGCCGTGGCAGGCGTGAGCTTGTTGTCCGTGGCAGGCGAGGGCTCGTTGGAGGTACCGACAGGGGCAAACGTCTCCAACACCAGGTTGACATACCTCTCCCACGTATAATCACCAGTCTCAGGCAACTCAATCCATCCTTGGGCCAGGAGGCCGAGCTGAAAAATGGACTTGAGGTGCCCATCAGTAAAACTAGTGCATCGGGCAACGGTGCAAAACAGACGTGAGTATTCTGTCAACGGGAGGTTTGCTCGGCTCAGCTGAAGAAAAACAGCCGCTAGATCCATGTTAGGTGTGGTCAGTTATTCTGTAACGAACTGAAACGGGAGAGGATCTATGTGCAGCTTTATTTTAGCCAAGAACAAGAACACCAGGAATAACAAAATCCACGAGGAATGTAAGGCTAAACAAAAACATGAAATAACTGACAAATGGACAGGAGGGAAACAAGGGCTTAAATACACAAGGGGAAACAAGGAACACCTGGGAAAACAATCATGTAAATGGAACCAATGAGGGGAAAACCAATCAAAAAACAGAACTACAAAGGACTACAAAAACCAAACTGGAAACAGGAACTAAACAGGAAACTTCAATATAAAAGCACAAAACAAAAGACAACAGAGAACATGACAACTACAAAGGACTACCAAAACCAAACAGGAAACAGGAACTAAATAGGAAACTTCAACATAAAAGCACAAAAACAAAAGACAACAGAGAACATGACAGCGCGATTGCTGTTGCAAATCTGATAGCCACAGTCTGGCAGCTGATTAATATTGTGGAGGATGAGAGATTAAATGGGCATTGCAATGAATATGCAACCTACGTGGGGACTAGTTCTTTCAACTAGTCAACCTACCACATAGACTTAGCAACCATTTAATGGTTACACTACAATATTGGTGCTATTTTAGTACATTTATATCTTTAAACTGTAGAAGGCTGTGTTTGTAAAATGTTAATACATCATTATTGTTACATTTTGTTTTGTTTTCTTTCTTAAGAAGGAAATAAATGACAGGAAAGGAAATATAAAGTCCAATTTCAGCATTTTCACAATCTGCAATTAGTCGTGATTAATCGATTGACATCAGTATAAATAAATATATATGAGATGTTTGGAATGTTACATCACATACTTAATGGTTAATAATAGTTTTTAAAGCTCTGTTGAATGTATTGGACACCGTTGATCTGATGGTTAATTTTTTTGTGTGCTCTTTGTGTTCACAGAATTCACCAACCCAACCATGAACCAGACAAATTTGTGGAACACCTCAAACAACTGCTCCATTAGTGACTTCAAGCGTAGCATCTATCCAGCTGCCTATCTGTTCATCCTCACATTCGGGCTTATTGGCAACCTCATGTCTCTGTTCTTTTTCTTTAGCTTATGGAAAAGAAAGATGCCGTTTTCTCCAGTCAACATCATTATGCTCAATCTCTTAGTGTCAGATTTGATGCTGGTGTGCTCTCTGCCGCTCCGAGCCACCTACTATCTCATGGATTCCCACTGGATCTTTGGAGACATCACCTGCCGGATCATGTCCTACGTCCTATACATTAACATGTATGGCAGCGTTTACTTCCTAATGGTTCTGAGTGTGGTTCGCTTTGTGGCCATCGTTAAACCGTTCAGATACATACTCTGGCAAAGTTCTCAGAGGGCATGGATAATATGCTTCATCATCTGGTTGATTGTGTCGGTGGCCTCCATCCCGCTTCTTAGAGCAGGAACTAATCAGGACAAGTTTGGACGGACAAAATGCCTGGAATTGGACTCGTCTGTTCTTAAGACCATTATCGTATTGAATCGGAGTATCATGTTTTTGGCTTTTGTGTTGCCCTTCATGGTCATCTCAGTATGTTACATTTATGCAGCCTTCTACTTGCTAAAGCTAAAGAAGGCCAGGCCAAATCAAAGATCTCAATTAAATCACAAGAAGTCTTGCTCTCTTGTGATCATCGTACTTCTAATTTTTCTTGTGTGCTTCATGCCGTATCATATAGTCCGGACTCTCTTTTTGGAGGCTGAGATGGATGTTACAAAGAATGGCTATGGTGGGTCCTGTCATTACATTAAACGTTTAAGAGAGGCAGCAGTCATTACACACTGTCTAGCTTCAGGAAACAGTTGCCTGGATCCATTGCTCTTCTTTTTTGCAGGGGAAAACTTCATGAACTTTTGGCGTCAAAATACGCCGAGACGCCAGAGTTGTATAACAGAGCAGAATGTGAAAGTGTCCAAGAAGATACAGACAGCAATCATACAGGGAAGTGGTTAAGAATGGTGTGGTGTGCTTGGGACCTGTCAAGACTTGAAGGGGAACATAAGTAAATGTCCCAAATACCTGAAGAGAAAGATGATATCTGTGGTGGAATATCCCATGCAATTCATTTATTTACTATTGGGGTATGAAACTTGTTAACCTCTCATATGAAAGATTAAAAAATTAAAGAATAAAAAATTAGCACAAATCAGACTTAGATCTCAATCAATTGGTTCTCCTACACCATAGAGATGAAATGAAGAGCAAATTGGGTATTTTGCTTTGAGCAATACAAATTTCCTCTGTGCATAATCTTGAAATGGCAACTGGCACATTAAAATTCTAGAAGATTTTTATAATCATGGCTTCTTAACTTGGCACTTAATACACTGCAGCATTGCAAAGTTGTTTAAAACTCTGCTTAAAAAGTAATGTTATTGTAGTTTTTGTAAGGACCTACCTGACAGTAAGTACATGTGTACTGTTCAAAAGGGATTTTCCTAATGTAACCACTACTCTGGAAAATAATTTTACAATCAAAGCTCTTGTTTTGATTTTTGTATGTGTATGTGTATGTGTATGTTAGCACATTGCACAAATGAACATGTAAGAAACTGCAATTTTTCTACTTATGTAAATATTGTAAATGTTTAAGGGGTTGTTTTAAAATACAGGAACTTTTTAATCTATCTAATTTGAATCATCTATTACAGAATTATAAATATTAATTATTGTTTCTTGTTAATCAGTGTCAGATTAAAGCATACAAATTTTTTCTTTACTTTTTACTTTACAATTTCTGTAGAAGAACTGGATCAAGTCATTTTTGTAATGTTAAAATAAAGTTAAAATAAAATTATTAACAGTATATGTCTTCAAAATTATGTTAAAAATGAATGGGCTCTATTTTCATGATTGTGCAAAATGCAGAGCTATGCGCTACAACCATATGCAATGTCTTATAATATTTTTGTGAGAGCGCTAATTGTAAGTGAAATTTTCATGCCAGCGCAAAGCGCAAGTGGCCATGGGTGGGGGTGTTTGCACTATCTATGGGTGTATGAGTGCAAACTTTGGGTGTATTTAATGGAAAAGGAGTGGCGAAAAGAGAAATTTTCTATTTTTCTCAGAAATAGGTAATTGCGCTAAAATGTTTCAGAGGCACTAATCTAAACTAATTTCGTGCATTTGCAGTTTGGAGATTCCACCAGCAAGTGGTAATAAAGTCCATTGCAATTGACCCAGTCCATTAGTGCCTTGTGCACACAATTTCACCAAACCCACTTGCACCTGCACTTACATACTTGCACAGAAAAAAACAACTTACTGGCCATTGCCTTTGCGTGTATGACTTATGTCATAGCAATTTGCAGGCACGTTGCTTGGTCAAAACATTCAGGACTCGAGCCCCGAATAATTTTGGTCCAGCCCCAGGTGATTATGTTCGAAATTGCAGATATTTGAGTGGCACTGAAGCGGGAGTTAAGCAAGTGTTGGTTATTACAGCAGTTTTCCTGCAAATTTAACTATATTAATCTGCCGTTTGGTGCTTTACATGCACTAAATATGCTCCCTCATCTGAAACGCGTGATTCCAGCCTGGTTTTCACGCAAGTGTTGTGCAAAAAATGATCTCATCAAGGCATTGGTGGAAGTGCCAACCAGGCTTGATATGCACTGCTGTATCTCTGAAGCGCTTGCCTCGTCTGGGCTTCCCTCGATATCTTTGTGCTTACCACAACACTACTGCGACCATTTGAATTCTACCAGAGACTATATAGCAGAGATGGGCCACTACTATTAAAATGAATGAGAGAAATTGGAACACCCTGTGGTCAATGGATGTAGAAAGTCAGTCTTCCTTACAGGTAAAAGAGTCAATTACCTTTAAGATACATACATCATAGGTCAATCAACTTGAGAACATGCATGCGCCTTAGCTATGTAAGCCAGGGAATTTTTTCTTTCATTTTTTTAGCATTATCTGAGGTAATGAAGCATCATTTATAATTCCAGTGTTGTCAGATTTTATTACTGACTTGAAATATGTTCTTTGATCGTAATCTTAACCATCTTTTTATGAGGTTTTGGTGTTTCCCCATTCAAGTAGTCAAGTCAAGTCAGTTTTTTTATATAGTGCGTTTCACAACACACATCGTTTCAAAGCAGCTTTACAGAAAATCATGCATTAACATAAATTGAAACTGTAATATCTACAGTATAATGTCTTAGAGTCATAATTGTGTAGTTTAGTAAATTACGCTTGTGAATTATGTTTAAAAATAAATAATTATATATATAATAATAATAAAATAGTTGCAAGCTAACACAAAACTATATAAGATAAGATGTTCCAATGCCAATGGAGAAAAATAACCTTGGGAGAAACCATGCTCACTGTTGGGGTCAGTTCTCCTCTGGCAAACTTCATGCATATAATGCCAATATTTCTTAATTATGTATTGTGCAAGTCATGGATTAAAAATATTTAAACAAAGATTTTGTAAGAAGTTCACATAGATGTATTATCCTTTGTTAGTTGGCTGATGAAGGGTTTTGTTGGCAATTAATTGATAGTCTATGAATTCCATTATAAGAGTGAAGAGTGATCTCTGCCATCATTAGACCAAGGTAATGCAGGCAGAGATCAGTGAGGTGCATTGCAGTTCAACTTGCCGGTAATTTTCGGTGAGGTCTATCCTAAGTCCAAGGTTCAGGCAATGGCATATGATGTATCCCATGTCTTATGGTTGGAGTTTGCATCAGTTCATCATCTGAAGTCCATAGTAATAGACTGAAGTGATGTTTGGCTGGCACTGGCTAAATTTAGTCATCATCACTCAGAGATACGTAGCAGCGGAGTCCAACACGAAGCAGGAATGGAGCTAGATCCAGCCGGATGACCTCAGAATAGGAGTCCCAAGGTTGAGACAGGATACAAATAGAATAATATTAGCATAGATGCCATTAAATTTATTGCAGAGTTATAGATCATGACCAATGTTTCTGGTTTCTGGTTCCAGCAGACCTAACTGAAGCAGCCTAATTGTGAGTTGAAGGATAAATTAGGTGTATGCCTGGCTAAATAGATGAGTCTTTAGTCTGCATACTGAACAGTGTTAGGGAGACTATTCCGTAGTTTAGGAGTCAAATATGAAAAGGATCTACCTCCTTCTGTGAATTTTGATATTCTAGGAACTATTAACAGGCCAGAATTTTGCGATCGTAATGAATGTGATGGAATAGTGTGGTAGAAGGTCACTTAATTACAGCGGAGCTATACCGTTCAAAGCTTTGTACATAGTCAGCAGAATTTTAAAATGAATATGAAATTTAACAGGTAACCAATGTTACGATGATAAAATGGAGCTAAAATTATCATATTTCTTGGTTCTAGTCAGCACTCTGGCTGCTGCATTTTTAACCAATTGAAGATTATTTATTGATCTTCCTTGACATCCTCCCAGTAATGCATTACAATAAACTAGTCTTGAGGTCAAGAACGCATGAATTAGTTTTTTGGCATCAGCAACAGAGAGCATGTGTTGTAATTTAGCAATATGTCTTAGGTGGAAGAATGCTGTTCTACAAACATTTGTCATTTGATATTTAAAGGACAGACTGGTATCAAATATAACCCCTTAGTTCTTCACTGTTGAAGATATTGTAACAGTACATCCATCGAGAGAAAAATTATATTTTAGCGGCTTGTTTTTAGAGGTTTTTGGTCCAATAATTAGTACCTCTGTTTTTTTGGAATTGAGTAGAAGGAAATTTCTGGCCATCCAAATCTTTGATTTCATTGATACTCTCTGCTAATTTAGAGAAAAGGTTGTGTATTGTCGGCATAACAGTGGAAATTTATCCCACGATTCCTGATAATATCTCCAAGGGGAAGGATATACAAAGAGAAAAGCAGAGCCCTAAAACTGATCCCTGTGGCACTCCATACATAACTTTTGTTTGTATGTCTATTTACATAGACATTGAGCTAAATAGGACCTAAATCATGCTAATGCAAGTCCACAAATGCCAACATAATTCTTTAACCTATTCAAGAGAATGTCATTATCTATCGTGTAGGCTCTAAGATCTAAAAATACTAGAAGTGAAATGCAGCCGTGATCAGATGATACGAGCAAGTCATTTGTAACTCTGATAAGTGCAGTTTCTGTACTGTAATGGGGCCTAAATCTTGACTGAAATTGTTCATATGTACTATTTCTCTGTAGAAATGAACATAGTTGGGAGACACTACCATTAAGACAGACACTACTTTAGAAGACACTACTTCTAATATTTCTACATAAACGGGAGATATAAAATCGGTCTATAATTGCCCAGTTCTCAGGATAAAGTTGTGGCTTCTTAATAAGTGGTTTGATAACTGCCATTTTAAAGTTTCTTGGGACATGTTCTACCTGAAATAGCATGGTGTACAGTAGATTGAATAACAATAGCTGATTGCAGCATACAAGAGACGAGGTAATGATCTTATATGCTATCTCTCTGCAGAAGAATTTCTTTAGCATCATCATCAACTCTATATGACAGAATTAAATCTAGCGTATAATTATGGTGATGAGTTGGTCCTGTTACATTTTGTCTTACTCCAAGAGAGTTGAGAATATTGATTAATGCTAATCCCAATTTTGTTATTTTCATTATCTATGTGAATGTTAAAGTCACCAACAACTAAAGCTCAGAAATAATTGTCTTGTTTAAAACTCTATGTAGGAAATCAAACCTTTCAAATGTCTAAACTGCACCGATGAGGTAAAGACTAAAGAGAGTTACCTAACTACAGTAAAAGGAGTCATCCGTGGTCTTTCCGATGCTTATGGCATTGCACTGTAAATATAAAGGAAAGTAAAAGGCTTCAAAGTCTGGACCTCCAAGATGTATGGAAAAATTATGGACAAAGTTGTCCTCAAGTGTAATGTATGTTCTTATATGTATCATGAATATACTGGCCTTGTTAGACTTAAAATATTCCGAAAGATGACTTAAATCATCAAAAGCCTAATTAAAGGAAAGCAAGGAAATCTGTTATGTAGTAGGAAAAATAATTTTCACTAGCACAGTCCCAATTCAGTGAAGTGTTCTACTCATGGGTACAGTCTGACAATTATTGTAATCTCTTAATAAATCTCATAGAAACAAGGTGTAATTCAAATTTAGTTAGATTTCATAAAGCACCTTAAAAAAACAATCTCTGTCAATATAAAATGTAACAGGTGCTTAGATGGAAAATAACTAGAGTACTAAAATACTGTGCATATCTTAGAGTATCATTTAAATACCATAGTTTAAATCAAAATACCATGTTATTACCATTACTGAAGCATGGTACTGTCACAGCAAGCTACTTTAATTTTTTTTGAAAGGCTATTTAGGTCATGTAAATACAGTAAGTCTACTGTAGTCTAAACATGCATTGTATCCCATATTTACATTCAAGCTGCACAAGAAAATGCAGAAATGCTGCTCCCAATCTCATTAAAATCACATGTTTTGATGCATGCCCCCAGACCCCTCTACAAAACAAAGAAATGCTATTTTACTTCATAGGCCAATCACGAAAGGCTAGAAGGCCAGAAACACCCCTCATGTGGAAAACAACATTCAATGTACATAGTTTTTATTTTTATGCATTCATAGCTTATAGCTGGATACTAACCCCTGATATTTTCAAATCCTAGAGACGCCCCTGGTGCTTTGCTTAGCTTAAATGCTCTCAAAATAGGACACAATATATGAAAATAAATTTAGTGTTGCGTATTCATGCAATTTAACAACCTAATTTAGACAAGGTATTTAGTTATCTTGTGAGAAAACGATAAAATTGTTAATAAGGTGCACTTTCATGTTCTTCGTGAATCCACTTCTGTTGAATTGCTTTATTCCACCAGAAAATATCATGACTTTGTAAACTCAAACCTAAAAAAGGAGATCAGATCAATTATTCTGTCACGAAGACCAAGGAGATTACTTCTGAGGAATTAAACTTTTATGGATGGAGGAAAAAATTGCAATAATACTGACAGAACTACAGAGCTCATGGCACAAATTGGAGATACTGTTCAAACATCAATTGCTTCTGTATTTCACAATTTTGAACTATTTGGAAGAATGGCCACTGTTGTAAAAGGCCAACAACAACAATAAGTCAGAGTTTGCTAGAAACCATGTGACAAAAGCTGAAAACTTTTGAAAAAACATTTTATTTTCTGATGAGATGGAACTTGGGTTCTCTGGCAGAGCCGTAGCAAGGAATTTTTGGCCCTACAGTTTAGAACGTGTTGTGGGCCCCCTGGACTTAGGTGCACCTAGAATCATTACCACTCTTATTTCATTAGCTTCATCCTGCCCTTTGGCCTGAAAATAATGCTCTTTGTTTTGTATTTCCGACTACAGACAATAAATTCCATGTCCTAATTTCAAGCATAGTCAAAGGCATGCTAAAATGTCAAGAACAAAGTATTGACAGGAGAATTAATACTTTTGTAAATAAGAAATTTATGTTTTTGTATTAAATCTTATAACTATTTTTTTTTATAATTTTTATACGTGTTGATTTTATTGTGTTTATTAAAAAATACAAAAATATTTAAATGTAGCATTTGACAGTTTAACAGAATCAAATTCCTTTCTAAATTTAGGCTACTTATGGCACTATACAGTGGCCCCAAAATTGATCTGTAATTTCAGCTTACAGTTACAGTTTATTTTAGCCTTATAAACAATAAAAAATTTTATCCATTTGGGGAGACAGCTTATAGAGATAGATCACAATTTTTATTTCTTTCTTTCATCATGCCATCTCAGATGTGTATGACTTTCTTTTAGAAGAATATTTCCTTTCCGTATTTCCTCCATACAAAGCAAGCGAATGGTGGCCAGAATTTTGAAAGCCAAAAATAAATAAATAAAGGCAACATAAACGTAATCCACACAACTCGTGTGGTTAAATCCATGTCTTCAGAAGTAATTTGATATATCTGAGTGAGAAACAAATACATATTTTAAGTCCTCCTCCCTTCCCAGTAGGTGGCGATATGCACAAAGAATGCAAATTGCCAAAAACAAAAGAAGAAGAATGTAAAAAGTAAAAGTGAAGGTTTATAGTAAAAAATGACTTAAATGTTGATCTGTTTTTTAAACACACCTGTCATATCAATTCTGAATATATGGATTTAACCCCTGGAGTCATATGGATTACTTTTATGTTGCCTTTATTTGCTTTTATTACCTTCAAAGTTCTGGCCAACATTCACTTGAATTGTATGGACCTACAGAGCTGAAATATCATCTAAAATCTTTGTTTGTGTTCAGCAGCAGAAAGTCATACATATCTGGGACGGCATGAGGGTGAGTAAATTGAGAGAATTTTTGTAAATAACACTGTGTAAAACAGTTCTCTTTTGGAAGTGTTTCTTTAGCGTTAAACCAGGTCACTGACAGTTTACACGAGCCTATGGCGCTCTCTGTCGGTTCAACGGTGTTACTCTGAACCCTGCCACGTTTCGGTTGTTGACGGATATTCGTATTTTTCAAAGTTAATTCTCTTGTGCAATTCAGAGATACTAATTCCAACACACATGAGAGTACATTGCGGTTAATATTACAGGATATAGAAAAAGTAATTCTAAAGTGTCTTTGAAAAACACAAATAACCTGTCAATCTTTTTTTAAATGCTTTGCATACGTTACACAACAGACAGACAGGTGAGTTATACCTTACGCAAACAAGTGGCGCCCTCTATCGATTGAAAGAGAGGACATTGAACCCTGAACACTGCCATATTTCTCGTATTTTTCTCAACAATGAAAATATTTCCTCATGAGTTGACCAAATTATTAATTTCTACAAACACCAGAAGACACTGCAGTTAACATTAGAGAAATATCATATTAAGTTATTTGTTTTTAAAGACCTGTTGGTCAGTTTTTGCGTTGACTGCACTAGTTCACGTCTGAAAAACAAATTACAGGCACGCATAAGAGAGGAGAAATGAAAGTTACTTTCGGTAACCGGGGTTAAAGAGCCCGTGATACGCATGCGCAGTGACGTGTGTGTACATTCTTGAGCGGAAAATGATGGCGATTATCCAGACCAAGAGCTTGAGCTCGCATATGGATGGAGGTGGCCGTGAAAACTAACAACACTTGTGGGGAAAAGTTGTTTGCTTGAGAAGATTGCGATCTGTCTCCACCCCTGGACATTTTCAGACGTGGGAAAAAGCGAGTGAATGAGGGTTGAGGCTGTAAGCTTGTGTAATATTATAGTGTGAAACAGCCACGTAGCTTATAGAGATCCAGATCACACACACTGGCCTTGTGCTTTTAACCCCTTCATACACACTACATAACAACCCGAAGAAGAGGACTGATCGAGTGAATACGAAATAAAGACAAGCGAAACGAGGTGTTGGTGAGTTTCATTATGTTTGCATGTTATTTTGATTTACAAAAATGTGCATCTGCAACAATGTATTGCTTGCGTTCAGTACAAGCGTATGTGGCTTTGTTTACTATCTCTGTCTACATATCATAGGGCAAATGACAGATAATTTTAACAACTTCTCAACGGTATAACCAGTATATGGTTTAAAAGTGAAGGAATAGAGTAGGGCCTGAAGTGCACACGTTAACGTCATCTGATCACAGAGCTGCAGATTAAATACTGCTACAGTCACTATACACACACACTGGCTGTGTTTCAAAATCTAGTGAGCTTTCTTACTAGATAGCATACTTGGACATAATAGGCGCGATTTAAACGCGCCTTTGGCTGCCAAAAATATAGATTCGAAGAACGTTAACAAATTGCGCAAACGACGGCCAAATATGTTCAATTCGTTCGAATGCTTTTAGTAAGAGAAACACATTTTCGTTTCGAATGTTCGATCGCGACTGTGATGCCCAAATATGTTCGGAAAGCAGCTGCAAAAATGTTCAATGCGGAAGTAAAAATGCACCATTAATGCTTAAATTTTGTTTAAATTCAAACTTTTGAATAGATGTATTATGACTGTGGTGTTCGTAAAGGCATCTGTTAAAGACAAAAATGTTCGATTTGTTAAAATGCGTCAACGATTCCCAAATATGTTCAATTCGAACATTCGAATGCGTTAAGGGCCAAAAGTTTTATTGCGAACATTCAAAAGCAAGATTGATCCCCACAATTGTTCAGAACGCACTTGTGACAACAAAATTTTTTATTCCAATGTAAAAATTTGTTGAATTGAATGTTCAAATGCGTTTATTAAGGGCAGAAATTTTCAATTTGAGCGCAACTGTGATGCCCAAAAATGTTCAATGCGGAAGTAAAAATGCACCATTATTGCATAAATTATGTTAAATTCAAACATTCGAATATATTTATTACGACTGTGATGTTCAAAGATTTTCGTTACGCGTCTGATACAGACAAAAATGTTCGATTTGATTGTTAAAATGCGTCAGTGATTCCCAAATATGTTCAATTAGAACGTCTGAATGCATTAAGGGCTAAAAGTTTTGTTGCGAACGTTCGAAAGCAAATTTGATGCCCAAAAATATTCAGAACGCGCTGACAGCAAAAAAAATTATTAGAATGTAAAAATGCGTTGAATTGAATGTTCAATTTGAATGTACAAATTCGTTTATTAAGGGCAGAAATGTTCAATTTGAATGCTACTGTGATGTACAAACATTTTCGGAAAGTGGCTGCAACTGCAAAAATATTTGTTGCGTAATGTAAAAAAAAAATACACCATTAATGCTTTATGTTCAATTCGAACTTTCTAATATATTTATTATGACTGTGATGCACTAAAATGATCATAACATGCCTGATACAGACAAAAATGTATGGTTTGCTAGTTAAAATGCGTCATTGATTACCAAATTTGTTCAATTCGAACGTTCAAATGCGCTAAGGGTTGAAAGTTATGTTGTGAACGTTCGAAGGCAAGTTTGATGCCGAAAAAATTTTGAAACATGCCTGTGATAACAAAAAAAGTTTAATTAGAATGTAAAAATGCTATCAATGGAATGTTCAATTAGAATGTTCAAATGCGTTTATTAAGGGAATAATTGTTCACAAAAATGTTCGGAAAGCGGCTGCGACTGCAAAAATATATGATGCAAATGTAAAAAAATACACAATTAAAGCTTAAATAATGTTCAATTAGAACGTTTAAATATATTTATGACTGGGGTGCTCAAAAATGTTGGGAACGCACCTGTGACAACAAAGTTCGATTTGAATGTAGAAAATATTTCAATTGAATGTTCAATTTGAAGGTTCAAATACGTTTATTAAGGGCAGAAATTTTAAATAAGAACGCGACTGTGATGTTCATAAATATTTGATTCGAACATTTAAAGACACCAGTGACCAAAATCCTTGATTCAAACATGCGGAATGCACCTGTGATGCTTTTTGAACAATGGGAACACACCTGTGATTCCCCAAAATGCTGTCTAAATTAGCAGCTCGCCAGGTTTTAAGCGTTTTATAACATAGTTTTACTTTATTCTTAATGGCACCTTAGAAAATAAATTGTGATTGGATTTGTTAGCACTGGCTGTCATGGTCTTTAAAATGGATTATTTTTTGTCTTATGACTGTTTTGGTCTTATGTGGTAATATTAGCCTATTTTATATTTAATTGGGAAGGAGAAACTTTCTTTTTAATTGTTTGGAATGTGGTTCAGTTACAGTTAACCAACAATGTATCAGGTTTAAGCCCTAAAATTCTTTAAGCCTTTAATGTATGGTAATACAAGCTTTTTAGTACTAAACACTTTCTATTTACACAATTCCCCCCGTGAAATGTTTCTGTAAAATGTTGCTGCCTTTTTGCAGTAAAATGCAGCCTTTTTTATGTTAATATTGCACTCAGTGCAGCAACATTCCCTGTTATGTTCCAGTTTACCACCAGATGACAGAGACGTTCAGTAATTCCCTAACAGTCAATAATGCGCCAGCCACCACCTTTAATATATATAACAAAAAATAAAATAGGCTTTTGACTTTTAATAGTGCAAAATATATAGCTAAATGACTTTGACTACTGTTATTTAAGGCTGTTAAATTATGGAGCTTACCATGATGGTATCTAGTAGGCCTGTTGGTTAATTATTAATAGAGCTTCATCAAATAACTATGCAAACATTATTTCTTGTTTAATCCTTGTGCTGTCTTTAAAAATTGTTTTACCTAATTTGGTCTTCCCAGTCAGAAATGACCAGCCAATTAAAAGTAGCTTGTAAATCTCTCATTATCCTATATTATCACCAAAAATTAGATGAGATATTTTTGTCAACTTATTTTCTTTGAATTAGCAAAGGTTTTGTATTTCTTTTTGAAACTTACTGACCGAAGGACTCATTGACCTGAGCATATACATATCATTTTGAGTGAAAAAAAGCATTATTTGTGAATAATTTTGGCAATATTAAATAAAATATGAAAACTTGCTTTAATGTTTAACAGGGAAGTTTGTTTTAAAGCACTTTTATTTTGTAAAAAAATTTTTTTCTCATAAAGTCACACTTGTGGTGTTCCTGGTCAAAAATGACTGGCCATTGAAAATGAATGGGGAAGATCACAATAAAACAAGACCTTTATTTTGAAATGAATCAGGGCAAGTGGTCTAGTGTGATGATCAAGGATTTGTCCGATATTAAAATCAGTGCGACACACTTTGAAAAAGGCGTGGGCATTGTCGATATTTCTACGAGATATGAAATTAAATTCTTCCGTCCAACTGTTGTTATATTTACATGTATATTTAGTTTATTTTTTGCCTGCGCACCACACAAGTCTTCTATTCCCATCTACCAGTCATGCTTGATTCAACTTCTCGCATCTACTACGTGCGCAGATATCAACAGCACAACTGGGTTGTAGGTTGCCAGGTTGAGGTCACAATGGGTTGAAATTTGTATGATTTGTTGATTGTGTGAGTAGGATGCGTTTCATACAAGATCTGGCAACTGGACAACCTTTGAGTAGTATATTGATGTGATTATTCATATAATGAGGTTTGGGCCATACAAATGACGTGAGTTTTCCAGGAGAAAAAACAAAATGGGAGGGGGCGGGAGATGGGTGTGAAATACGGGAGACTCCCGGGAAAAACGGGAGTGTTGACAGGTATGCAGTCGATGAGCTGTTATCGCTAATTTATCTTGATAGCTAATGTTTACGTTCGATATAACTCGGTAACTATATAAAAATGATACCTTTTGCTTGTGAAATGGGAGAGGTATGTGATGTTGGCACCTGCTATTGGCTCTGGGTCGCCAATTGATAGCCCTGGCCCGCTCTGGCCCGATAGTGGAAAGAGGCTATTGAATTCTTTCTTTGTGAGATCATGAAAATTCCAAAACACATTGTCATAATATTTTGTCTGAAAGGTGTGTTGATTCTATTGGAGAGGGGTCACTGTTGGGCAAAGAAAGTTCAGGTGTGTGTTTGTGTGTGTGTCTGTCTGTCTGTCTCTGAGAATGTTGGATGGATAAATTGGATAAAGTTCGAGGTAGGATACAAATCCTAAAAAGAACATGTTCTACTCAAGGACGTGTGTGTGCGTGTGTTGGCTGCATCTTAGAAACAGCCAAAGCTTTCATTGCTAACATCAAATTGACATTAAACATCCCTGGTCATGGGACAATGCTCACATTCCTGGATGAAATATCTCCAGAATGAATTCATACTCATCTGCCTACCTAAAGAACATAATTATTTGCTGGCCGAGAAGTGCGTCCTTCATTAAATGCTGTACATATTTTGACAGTATGTGGTTTTGGATGCAGGGTCTCTGGTTAGGACACAGTGTGGTGTTTCGAAGTGTGGCCAAAAGTTTGTCAGCTGCAGCTCACCATCTGCGCAAAGCCAAAATGCAACTGAAACTCCCCTGTTTGGACAATCTCAAAACTTATGTTCTAACCACGGAAACCAAAATGCTGACTCACAAACCAAAAGTTCTCAAGTTTGCAAAACATCTGATAGCTTGACAAATTGCCAGATTTCATTAGAACTTTGTGGGAGTATGTCTTTTTTTGCACTTGGGGCTTCTTCCTATGTGTCATATCTTTTGCATGGTTTAATGTCAGTTTCAGGGTATCATCAGTGAGCACTATGAATTATTTGTCTCAGCCTTTGGTGGATTTACAACGTATCTAACGTTAGCGTTTGCAATATTTTTAGCAAATTCTCGATTTCTCAATTTAAACAATAAATCTTATCGAAACGCAAACTATTATTGTGGAGCATGAGAGTTTCAGAGATATAATGCCCTTTGAAATGAATATGCAACGTATGTGTGCATTCTTCAAATAAGATTTCGGTAAACGTTTAAAGGACAACTATTATGCCCCTTTTTACAAGATGTAATATAAGTCTCAGGTGTCCCCAGATTGTGTCTGTGAAGTTTCAGCTCAAAATACCCCACAGATATTTATTATACCATGTTATAAATGCATCTTTTTGTGTGGAATCAAATACACGCTGATTTCGTCTGTGTCTCTTTAAATGCAAATGAGCTACTTTCTTTCCTAAGATGGAAATAAATTAAATTTGACAAGAAAAGAAGTATATTTAGTGTCAAATTTCATCACTTTTAAAATCTGCGATTTAAACGCAATTTAACTACAAAACAATTACACAGTTAATCGCAAAAAAAAATAAAAAATTGACTGACAGCACTAGTTTTTGTTGTTGTTAATGTTTTAATCTACATTTTGTTGTTTATGCATAGTGCTATTTTTTTTTTCGTTAGAAAAACAGGTTCAAAAGTTGAAGATTGAACAAATTCTAAATTTCAAGTAATTGATTATTCCGTTTTTTATGTGTTGGAGTACTCGACTACAAAATTACTCGGAATGCCCATATCTACATATTACCATAAGTTACATGTTTTTTGTTTTTTTATTGCCGTATCAGAAAGGTTTGTGACTAATTTCAGGCTTTCACAAATGTCAAGTTTTAACAGTGATCAAATATGCATTTTTATAAATGTATATCTTAAATCTTTAAAAGGGTGAATTTACTAAATCTAAAGTCATTTTCTCATTCCTTGCCATTCAGAATTTTTTTTTATACAGCCTCTAAAACAAAACATTATAGCATGGTTGTGGTTTGCCTACATGGTAAGGTTTTTCATAAAAATGACTGCCATTGTCACCACTGCCTTTTTTGAGCGTAAAATAGGATATTCTATTCTATTTTTACAGTAAACTAAGAGACTCTCCTCATAATATCTTTTTTTTTTGGTATTAGTATTTGCATTTTCTTCTGGCATCTACATAAGGGACTTTTTAAACTGGTCTCCTGGTTGTTTTTCTTTTAACTGAAAGGCAGATGTTGTCATGCTTGATGCTCTCTCTCATGCTCTTTAATTTTCAGTTTCTTTTTGTATCTCGTCATACCTGCAGCTAGAGCTAGATTCTTTCAAGTTTTCAGAGAGTGTGTTACTGTCAGTAAAAAAAGATTTATTTAACCTTCAAAGAAAAATTTCCCCAAAAATTCATGTCATTCCAAATCCCAAACCATAAAACACTTCTCCAGAACACAACAGGAAATATTTTTTTATAAATGATGTTCATTCTGCATTTATGGTGCTAATGGCTATCGATATGTGACAAGAGTGACGTGACATGGTCTCTGAAAATGTTTCATAGTACTAAGAGTTTTAAAGTTATCGTCCTCAAATTTGACACAGAACGTTATTAGACTTGTGGCTTTAGCTCCATTGTGTTTCTGTGCATCAAGATCGGTGTGAGAGATTATTTTATATATATATATATATATATATATATATATATATATATATATATATATATAAATAAAAGTGTTATGGAAATAGATTGCTGATCAATTGAACATGAATTTAAGCATTTTGAAATTGTTCAAATTGTTCTTCAAAAGAGACCACAATTATGCCTGTAGTATAAAAGACTTACATATATACAATTCAACACTGACTACATTGTTCTGGAAAAAGAAAGAACGTGTTTTTATGAAATTAATGTCATAAATTGACCATGTTATTGAAATATACTAGGTTTTTCTAGTTCATTTTATTCACTGGCCAATGGTCACCCAGCAATTTCTAGAAAGTGGCCCACAAGCTATGTAAATTGAGGATCCCTGCACTAACAAATCGATAAACTGATGCAGGAAAGTTTCACTCCACTCATGACGTCAAAACGTAGTCAGACATGCACAGTTTGAATAAGCAGACAGAACTCGGATAAATGTGTTTACTATGAGTTGATTAGATTTTGCTTGAAAAATGTATGACCTTTCCCCAATAAAAAACTTTGCTTAAGGCGTTTACCTGACGTTATGAGATTTCAATTAATTTGGTGTAATTGATGTAAAGATCATGCTTGTAAACATCATCACAGTGATGATGTCAAAGACAGAGAGTTGAAGTGTGGGTGAGGAAATTTATTGAAAGTGTTTTTGACAAGGAAAACTGAGCTTTTCGATAATGCTCTACCAAATGGATACATTTGAAAACGTTGTCATTGTAGTGTGGATAGGGAAAACGGAGATATTTGAAAACTATTACGTATTTGTTGTCATGTGACAGTCATGTGATCCATTCATCCCAAAACAATCAAGATGTTGCCCATATTGTAGCAGCGTTGTTGTGCCTGATATTCACTTTTATAGCATTGTTAAAGATAAATGTTGCTATGTATAACATTCACATTGCAGTCCTTCAAATGGGATGGGAAATTTTCTCTGAATTGGAGGACAATTGCATTTCAGATGTACATGGAACTGCAATTTTTTGCTTGCACAGTCAGAAGATTTAAGCATTTTTCTACATTTCAGTGTGGATGAGAAACGTATGGATGTAGAGCGTTTCAAAAACGGAAACGCGGTTTTCAAATGTATCCGGATTAATGAGGATGTAGCCTTAAGTCACGACCACACACCTTTGCATTTCGATATTCCATGGATGAAATACATTCATCTCAATGGGAATCCGTGCTATTGTGAATTTCACGCGATGGACTTCCGGTGGTAAAGAATTTGACCTCGCAGATTTCCCCGTGGAGTTAAAGTTTGGTGAACTTTGACAGGTGAATTTTGCCACGTTGACCAGTTGAAGTTGCTTGGTTTGGCAGTGACCTCTGTGTGGGTGGTGTTTCGAACTCCACTACACTGAATATTCTCAATGGACAAGGAAATCATTTTAGCTGTGTTTCTTTTTAACGTAAGTCTCACACACTATAAAGTGCAGAATTAAAGAGGCTGCTTGACAATTACAGTTTTGCTGGTTTCGCACGTGCTCAACATCCGTCCTCACCATTTTTGACATATGGAATTTCACCGTGCGAAGGTATGCATTACCACGCCTTTAACGATCAGACGATTTTCCCAAAAAATCTCAAAGCTTTGCATTGAACGAGGAGGGACAATCAAAAGAGACGATACCCTGTTATTGTGGTGGTGAGTAAAAGACCTGTCAAAGGATGACTGTGTCTGGGTAAACACAAAAACCCACAACTTCCTGTCCAGATATGCCATTGCTTTGTCATTTATAACCTCATTACTGTGTGACTGTACTAGGAACTACCAAGTCACAAGTCTAACCCATGTGCTCATAGCTAGATATGTAATACATAACCACTTACAAAAAATTGCAGCCTGCTCAGGAAGGCTGTGAATGAGAGGGGTCCGTCATTCAACACCCTTCATTCTTCCGGTTACATGTCCTAATAAGATGCCATCACTTCCAGTCTCTGACCTTTTGGCCCTCAGAGAGCAGATTTGCACACCAAGGCCATGCTCCACCATTGCCCTCATCCTCTTGTATGGCTAGGGTGTGGAATATTACCACAGGAAGTGTACTCAACTGTTGTGTTTAGAGAGAGTGAATGACTACTACTAAATTTATGCCATTCCTTTTCTCCAGAAACATATTCATTTTCAATGAGAACATAAACTTTTAAAGACAAATCTACAGTGAACTCCGAGGTTGTTTATTGATAGTATATACCTACTTTGAAGCAATCAGTCTGTGTTATTTCAACTTCATTGTTTAAAAATTGTGTTTCATTGTAGAATTCCTGATGAACAACTATACTACTCATGGTCCAGTATAGAAAGTTACACTAATCAGAGAACCACGGCCAACAAAGATCGCCAAACATGTCCAGCAGCAACCGCTCACTTCCAGGATTCGCTGTAAATGACGCAATCGATTTGGTCTCCTTACACCATCAAACAACATATATTTTTTTATATACCAGAATGTTTGGCTTAAACTTAAAATATGTCCTTTCTATACTTCCAATAACAACCAAATTTTGTACAAATATTTTCTTTTATATTTTTTATTAGATTACGTCATTTACAATGCTTCATGGGATTGTAGTTCACACACTCGTTAAAGACAGTATGTACACAGTCTTGTACCTTTGTCTTTTTGTCCGATGTTCTAATACTTTTTGCTTCAAATCAAATTTTGTAATGTGATTCACCTCGGAGTTGTTTGGTTTGGTTCGGTTCGGTTCATGGCTTAGAAATATTATAAAGGGTTTCATGAAAAGCCTATGTAAAAAGTGAATGGGGGAAGATTACTTCTGGAACCCAGAGAGGACTGCAAATGTTGCCTGGTGTTGCGCTTTATTGAAGAATCACGGTATTAGCTTAGCAACATGCTAACATCAAACACTATTGAAATAAATTGAGAGTCGAGTTATTAGTTTGAGACAGTTAGCATAGCAACATGGTAATATCAGTCCCTATTTTAATCAATTGTAAGTACAGTTATTGGAGGATCACACTGTTAGCTAAGCAACATGCTAACATGAAACTTAATTTAAAAAAATGTAGTCGAGCCTACCATGTGAAGTGCTAATTGTTTTGAGTTACTGTCTATGTAGTGCTTTCCTATTTGTTCACTTTTATAAGGTTTCATAATGGTTTGGATGCTGCCTTAAAAAGCATGTAGGCAATAGGCAGCCATGCTTCTCATTAGGTTCTGGAACAGAGCTTATGAGTGGGCATGATTAGTTCATTTGAATTCATTTAGGAGTACGTGTGCATATGTGGCAGGGAAAAATAGAACATTTTCATTCCACTGTTGCGTGACACACAGACAGGTCACACAGCCCGGAATACGATGAATAAAGCCTAAATTAGGCAACGTTTTCTCTTGTGCTCAATTCTAAAACAAGGAAGGACAGGCAAAGAGTATCTCATTCAAGAGCTATTGCATTTGACGTCTCACTGTACGCTTTAAACCACAACTGACACTGAGGACATGAATACAGTTTTCTGAACTGCCTGACTATTAAAGCCAAGTGTGAGGGCATGAATTAGTAAGTAGAAACTTGCCTTTTTATTGTTCTTCCCACCTAAAAATTTGAATGTTGAAAATAAAACTCGTGCTTGAAGGATGCCCGTACAACTGTGGGGGTAAGGTTATAAATGAACTGGTGAGCAAATGAAGCAATGGATCTCGCATGTTAATAAGATGCCCATGTTTGAAAACAAGATGTTATGACATGTGGCTCGCCATAACTTGCACCACTAATCAGAAAATTACAATGAATAGTGACATTTTCAAATTTATTTAAATTTACTATGAAAAATGTTGGGTGTAATCTGATTAGTTAATGTAGTGTAATTTCTTCAAATTATGTTAGTGTATCAGATTACATTTAGTGACTTTCAATTACTTGGTAAAAGTACATTACTTGGGTTACACATTTGTGAAATATTTGTAATGTAGAAAACATTTAAAACATTAATTATATTCATGTGTACATCTCTGATGATTAAGTTTATGAAGTTATTAGTTTCATTAGTATTATTATTTAAAACATTATAACGTGTCCCCTCCAAAATATGTTCTGTAGTGTGTGTTCTATATGTTCAATAAAACATGGTACTTTGTCAACATCTATGTAAAATTGGCATAAATGACTCTTATTTAACAGGCAATTATAGCCATATTTGAAGTTGACAGCTGTATTCACTCAGGTTTTTTGAATTGCCATTTCAGAACGGTAATATTTGAAATCATGTGCAGTAAATGCATTTGGTCATTTTAGTGCCTTCCCCAGTGAGTGGCTGTTATTGACAGAACTGAATAATTGATGTAATGTTTTGTGGTTGCAGGAGTGAACAGTGCCTCTCCTTTAGTGTGAATGAGGGAGTCATGGCTGACCACACCTCCCCACTGGAGTCCGGCCAGTTACTCAGCCCAGACATCCCAATGCTCACCTCTCCGCCCCCCCCTCCACACCCACCCAACATCATCAATGGAGACGGACCACAACAGGTAGGATAAATCGCTGCCGAATCTTCTCACTCACTTCTGTCTTCTTTGCAAAGTCCTTGAGCTATATTCCACGGAAAAGCAATTTTCTAGCCTACGGACTGCTGAAGCTCTGCTGAAATAATTTCTTGTGACAGTCTTCCTCATTTGATTCTGCTGAACTTTGGGGACCAAGCTGAGTAATGGGAGAGCCAGGGCTGGGTGAAATATCTGAAATTTTTTATAATCTATAGTATATCTTTTAATGATATATCTTAATTTTTATGTTGTTTTTTTTTTGTATCTCTGAAATGGGTCAAAGAGATTATTTGGTATTTTTCAGAAGATAAATAATTTGGACAAATTGTTTCTAGGTAGATTCAAAATGTTTAACTTGAGTAAAAGTCTAGTTTAGTAGTTAAAACTGATGGTACTTTATGTAATTTCTGCGACACTGGCGCCACCGAACGGATTTGCAAAAATAAACAATGTTTTCAAAACAGCTTTCCTAATACACCCCTCATCTCCTAATTTTCAAATGGTCAGATAGTCCCGCACCCAACTCACGGCATGGGTTGAATAACATTGTTGGGGTGTGTCTAAGTGGGTCGCTCAAAACAAACTTTTCTTGTAGCGCCACAAAAACGGTGTTTACAGTTTTCTAGAAAATGAACCTATGAATGGCTTACTTATAGTGGTATCTGGATATTCAGCTGGGATAGTAGAAAGTATTTTAACACCTAAAAAGCTTTACATACTTAACCTTTTTAATTTTTTCCACTAATTGAACACAAGGAAGGAATTATAAATCAATCATATTAATTTATATGAATTGGGGCTGTCAACAGATTATTTTTTATACAAACTAATTACATTTGGTGCTGATTAATTATTTGAATCAAGCACAATTAATCACATCTATCAATATTTACCTAAATTGGTCCCCAAATAAAGATACAGGCATACTTACATTAAGGCTGGGCAATAAAACGATATCAATATTTATCGTGATAAAAAACTCCATGATATCGTCGATAAGCTTTTGAGTCATTTTCGATATTTAGCCTGTGTTCTACATCTAGACATGCATGTTGCTAAAAACGCTAGCAGTTTGGCTTTATTTATCGTATGTTTCCAATGGCGCGTGGTGAACGAATTTGAGCGAGCGCTTTCAATTCCTTCCTATGGAAGCCGAGTGTCAAGCTTGTTAAGTGGATTGTAAAATTGACAGCAGCGAGGGGCAAGCGGTTCCCTAGCATTGGGAGTGGCTTTGTGCGTCAGTGGAAACGCAGCCTCAGACTGTATGCAGTTGCTATTGCACCCGCTACGCAGGTCACCGCGTTACGGACCCCAGATTGATTCCATCTTGACTGCAAGACATCATGATGATGGTTACACCCTCTCATCGTCTCTAGTGAGCAGCGCGACAAAACAACAGTGCCGGCTACATCATATCTGATCTTTCTGCGCTATATTCTTGAATATTTTCTCTAGCACTGAAACACGCTTCACTGATGCCCTGACCCGGTCTGCACCCGCATCCTCTTTTCCCCACATGTGAGTAAAGGTGAGGTGTGTGTTTCCAGGGCGCCTTTAGACCATAACGTTTTTTCTTTCTAAATTTAGTTTATTAATCAGCATGTTCCAAGCCTTTAATAATAAACAAACATATATATATATACTGTCATTATGATTCAAAATGAACAGCTCATCTTATAGCATTCATATCCAACTGCACTCAATTGATAAACTCTATAAAATATTGTAATATTTTCATAGAAGATCCCTCAGACACCACTGCATTGGCTGTGTCTGGGCCCCCAACACAGTTTTGTAAAGACTATTTAGACTGTTTAGGATTTCGTTTTCTCTTCTTTTTTGGAAATGAAAAAAAAATGTGCAAATGTGATTGAATATCGTGATAAATATCGATATCGAATGATATGAAAAAGAATATCGTGATAATATTTTTTGCCATATCGCCCAGCCCAAACGTACTTGGTTAAAGGTGTCGGCAACAACCCAGGACGGGTGTTACGTCACGGGCCCTGACCCGGTACGGAGAAGTGTGATAGCAGGAATAAAGGCCACGGAGAAGAGCTGTCCGTCCACTGCTACTCCCCAAGGGCAATCAGGGCGAGAATGAGTTTCCGTGACAAGGCCGGGCGGCACTGCTGTCACTCTCATGGACATCAAGCTGATTCGCTTAAGCGACCATGACTGCCGTTCCCAAGATGATGCATTTGCACCTTGTTGGAATGCATTAAATATGTTTGTGTGTGTTTTTTTGGGGAAAGGCTAGTCCAGCCCTATTGAAAATTACCATACAGTGCAGTGAATCATTGCACTCTATTGTACACTTGTGGCTTTGCAAATTATAGTGCACTCATAGATAAGTGTTAACTGTGGTGGAAACTGCTTCAAATATAAATCCACCAATCTGAAAAATGTTGAGTCATTTAAGGACACCGGAGTCCATGAGTACAGTTGTGCTTATAAGTTTACATACCCCTTGCAGAATCTGTATGAAGTTTAGCATTTAAAAGAACGAGTGAGATCATAAAAGTGTCTTGTTTTTTTTATTTCGTGTTGCCGTGAAGAAGCCACCCTCACCTATCAAATCGCCTTCTGAAGACATGAATTTAACCACTGGAGTCTGAAGAGTATGGATTGCTGCTTTTAAAGTTCATTTTGGAGCTTCAATGTTCTGGTCACTTTTCACTTGCACTGTGTGCACCTTCAGAGCTGAGGTATTATTCTGAAATCTTCTTTTGTGTTCAGCAGAAGTAAGTCATACACATGAGGGATGGCATGATGGTGAGTAAATGATGAGAGAATTTACATTTTTGGGTGAACTATCCCTTTAAAAATGACCAAAATTATAATAAAAGTAGTCCATGCGACTCGTATGCCATATTCTGTGTCCTCTGAAGGATTAGGGTAGGTGGAACCTGGAATTTAAGTAATTTTTCAGTGAAAATCGTGACATATGTTGTGCATGAGAGAAGCTAGTTCACAATGGCATGTGTGTTCACGCAAGAACTTGCATTGTTTTTACCGCTTAATAATGCACAACAATCACAATAGGCTACAAACAGTCATTGATGTTCAAGAATGCATCACAGGATATGGTAACATTTTACAATAAGTTGATTCCTCTTATTTTTCCCAAAAAAAAGTTAAAACATCTTGTAGGTTCTTCAAGGGTTATGTATATTTATGATCAGGACTATATATGTGAACAGAAAGGCTCAGTGAGGTCATGTTGTTAATGGCGTGCCGAAGACTTTTCAACTCCCTGAGGCAATCACCTGAAAAGCCCGACCCAATTATCCCTATGGTCCACTGAGCACTTAAAGAGGCAGAAAATGCATACACAACTTCCCCTACACCACTCTTCTCTTCCAATGATCCATGTCATCCCCATTGGTTTTTATCACCTCCTGCTCACCTCATTCATAAAACCACAGGTTGCGGAAATACACTGCCAAGAAAACTCATTCATAGAAATGGCTTCCGTAGAGCACTGAACCTGAGCATTCTTTCTTGTCTTATCTGGCTGTTCTAGCAATGGAAAATAAAATTAGAATGCAGAAGCTTTCTTCCATTAGGGAAAAGGTTGGTGACGTCTGTGGAGATCCAGATATGCAAGAGATAGCGTGACTGGTTGCATGTCACACCTCCGTGGCAGAGTAAGAATACAAATGAATTGGTACTGGTGTGAAAAGCCGGGGCTAGCTAAGTGTTAATTATCACGCAAACATGTGTCTGCACCTCCATGTTTGTTTGTGCCCTTGGCATTTCTCTTCAAATGTGGCCTTTTAATCCTACATGTAATCAAAACTGTGGCGTCACCCCAGGTGTGCGTTTGATGTCTGCAACGTGGCGCTCAAGGTAAAGTAAGTGTGACTAAGTGACCCCTGGTGTTAGCTGGTCCATGTGTAAGATGTAAGGCTGAGTAAACAGTCACGGCTCGTGTGAGAATGCAACACCAGGGATTTTCACTAGAACTAAAGGGGTTATGAGACCCCCTGGCCCGAACAGAGTGACATATTGTGATGACAACACTGATGACAAAAAGCCCACGAGGCTGCATGATCATGATGTTTAGTAAGATTTTACATTAAAATACTACTTTTGTGTAGGGCAACTGCATGCAATATTCTGTAACCTTCTCTTCCAAAACACAAGCAGAGAACTGTTCCTCAGTTACCCTGTTGCTGTTTTCAGCATGATCTCTTGAAAATTACTTTACTGTGGTGCCATTTTTACAAAATTATATTACATGGTTTCTTACACATATCGTGGCAGTTCATAGGTGAAATGTTCACTCTGTGGCCTTAAAAGCGGTTAAATTGATAGTTCAACCAAAAATGATAATTCTCTTAGGGTACGTTTACACGACAACGATGTACTAAAAACAGAAAAGTTTTGCATTTTTTAGATGTTTTGTGTACAGACGACAACGTTGTCTAAACGATCCCTGTTCACACGGATCCGCAAAAACGACTAAAAACACTATTATTATGCATGCCAGGCCAGTAGACACTACGTGCCTGTGCGCTTAAGCATTCTTCCACAGAGCGGTGAATACAAACTATGAAGATGGCGAAAGCATTGAGCAATTTTGTCTGGACAGATGATGAGGTTGCTTTATTAGTACAAGTGACCCTGGACTATAAAGCATGCCACCTTTTTAAGGACTCCAATTGGTGATCTCATGTTGGTCTGTTCGTCCTGGAGGTAAGGACGATGTTCTTGAAGTTCATGCCTATAGACTAGTGTTAATTTTGTCACCTATTTTTAATTTAGTCTTAGTCTTAGTCTTGTGCGAAATGTCCTTGTTAGTTTTAGTCATATTTAGTCATTCACATATCTTTTTTTGTTAGTCAAGTTTTAGTCGACTAAAAGTCTCGTCATTTTAGTCTAGTTTTAGTCAAAAGAGAATTTAAGGTATCTTAGTCAAGTTTTAGTCAACTAAAAGTCTCGTCATTTTAGTCTAGTTTTAGTCAAAAGAAAACTCAATATATCTTAGTCAAGTTTCAAAACATTTTAGTCTTTTTTTAAATAAATTATTTCTGAAATTAATTCTGAGAACCATTTCAGTCAAATAATGTTTCACTCATCTCAAATATTGGTTAAATGTCATAATTACCTGACAAAATACACTTGTTGAATGATTTGTTGAATTCACTTTGTTAAACGTGTCTGGTTTTCTGATTTAAGAGACACATTCACAAATGATGAACTTGTTCTGAAGAGTATTTTATTAAGCAAATAAGTTACATAAAATATATATAACCTGCATAATGTATGTGCCACAACACCATAGCTAACTGGTTAATTTACAGCGTAGATGCCTAAAATCAGCATTAGCTTATGAGACGTATATTTAAGTTAACATCCCTGAATGTGTGGGTGGTTAGCCTTTAGATGTCGCTTAAGGTTGGTGGTGTTTTTCCCGGTAGTGTTTATCCGCAGTGCTTCCTGTCAGTTATAATGACACATTCTGACTTTTTGTCAATATCATTGTACCTAAAATGCGACCAAAACGCTTAAAGTTTTTTCGTTTTTAGTTGAAAACGTTGTGTAAATGCCACCTTATGTGTACTCACTCTTATGTCGTCTTAAACTTGTATGTCTGTCTTTCTGTCACGGAACACAAACTGAGATATTTGAATGGAAATATGTTGTCTGTTTGTCTAAAGTGACCAAATTTTCAAGCTTTAAAAAGAAGCATAAAGTTAAACGGTATTCTTAATGTGTTTGTTCTAAATTGCTTTGAAATTTTAATTCAGAGGAAACATTATTTCGACAAACAATCATTGTTTGCCGAATTAGATAAAAAATTTGACTGGGCTAAAAAAGTATCACAAAGCAGTCTTGGCATGTATGCATCAAACGCGAAAAGACAAGGAAGATTTGCAAAACTTTAAAATCATTAAAATCAATTCAAATCATTGTGAATATCACAATAGCCACTTTTCCACTATCTGGCCAGTGTGAGCCAGGGTTATCAACTGGCCAGCTGGGGCCAATAGCCTCATACCTCGAGCCTTGAGACCAAAATTTACTGCGTTCCCACCATCGGTTAATAGCCCTGCAGCGTTGCCCTAAAACCTCTCCTTAACACATCACCCTGGTGCCAACGTCACACACCGCACACCATTTCACATGCAAGATGGAAGCTCAAGCTGAGGTATCATGTTATCTAGTTATCTAGAATATCACGGTTATATCATTTGTAAACATTAGCTACGTTGACAACTAACCGACTGTAACTGCCATGGTGTCCCGAGTGGTCTCTCACTAACAGTGGGACGATATCCCAGAAAGTTCTTTCTTTGGGCAGCGCTTTGACCATTGTGTGTTAAAATGGATTTGAACTGTACCCACAATGTTTAAAATTTTCCCGAAGGTGTACCTGGCAAGTTCGGCGAAACTCCACCATTGACATTGACCCCGCCTTAATCAGTTGGCCTTGTTTGGCCCAAGGGTAATCGGCAGGCCAATGGCCATTGCACAAGCACGCCCTCATTTGGCCCAATAGTGGCAAACTCACAACTACATCATGAAAATTCAATACATCGGATAGCCCTACTTATTTTTGCGATGTGTTGCACAACACTTGTGCATTTGACATCAACTCAACCGCAACTCTACAAGGGAAGCTAAATATCAATGTGGTGTCCTGCTGGCAACACCGCTGCTGCTCTTTCATGAATGCAAGGTGGAATACGTGCGCAATGATTCACAGCTTTTATTCATTTCCCCTTCCTTCCTCACCACTCACCAAATACGCCACCTCCGTCTCTCCTCTCCCCTCAGCTCCCTGCTGGTCTTCCTGCCTGTTTATCTGCAGTAGAACCAGGACAAGATGAATCAGGCCCTTGTTTATCAATACTTACCTAATGGCCCAGGTGCCCAGCTGTTCTCTTCATTGTAAAGATCTGGTGGAACCCCACTTTCCCTCGTCCTGGCAGAGCTCTGGCTGTAAGCACTGACGTCTGCCCTTTTACGCTTTCATTTATTTGCCTTTTCCTCACTCTGTCTCTGTTCATTTTAGGTTTTTATGTAGTCTTCAAACACTTTGGTTTTTATGTGCTCAAAGCTTTTTGAAGCAGCACTCAGGCTTACCTTAAGAGCAAAGACTCTAGGCAGGGTAGAAATGACCGCTCTGCAGGAAGTCTGTGGTGGATAAGAACAAGAGCGATGTTAGCTGTGCTGAAAAGCACCTTGTATAAATGGCCTCTTATCGACCAGACAGCAGTGATATATTTTTGATTCACTTTCTCTTTGATCTTGCACACCTTTTCTGTTAACATTTTACTTTCCAGGAAGGAAAACTAAACATGCTAGTCGAAGAAAAGCCAGTCATATCACTCGCATAAAGCTGACAAAATGTTTGCTAGTGGTGGGAATCGGCAGAATCTGGCGATATATTATATTGATATCTTGGTCATGATGACATAATGTTCTTTGTTTATTGAATTGCAGTTCAGAACTTTGATATATTTTTCATTTATTTGCACTGGACTTGTTTGGATTGTTGCCAATAGAAATTGAGTGTACGTTGAAATGGTAGGTTATTACATTTTGCCTTCTGAGTTGTGGTCAAAAATAGCTTTTTTTTTTTTTTTTTTTTTTTAAAATGGTTCATCCAAAATAATTAATTCTTGCTGTCAGAATATCGAATATGTTAAACATCCCAATATTTTGAAATATCATCCACCTATAATGTTTACTCTTATCTTAACACACTTATGGATGTGCTGACACAATATTGCATCAGTATTTTTTGATTATTTTATCATTTTATCGTTTTTGTTTTATTATTTATAGGTTCTCATAATTTCCTACAGTTAAATTCAAGGAATTGTTTATAAAAAAAATATAATTCTGTCATTATTTACTCACCCTCATATTGTTAGAAACACATATGGCTTTGTTACGTGGAACGCAAAAGGATATTTAAGAATGTTCTGATCCCTAATTTTTATCCAATAGCAGTTGATTGTGACCAGTATTGGATAAATTTGTCAAAAAAGTAATCCACAATAAATGACTAAATACTTGTCTTAAATTGTGTCCAGATTACTTTACTGAATCAAAATAATCACATTACCAATTACTTATACTACAATTACTACTTTTTTTACTATTTAAAACACTTTTCCCTGAAGATTTAATTTTTTCACTTAAAAAGTCATACACCCAGTACCACACGTTTCTCTCTTACAGTGACGTTCAGCTGCCAGAGAAATGCAAAAAGACGTACATATGAATATAGTTCATGTTTTAAATGTATTCTATGTTCATAGTATTAAACACAAACTATGTAACCCAAATAATATAGTTAAAAGTAATTAACTTAAAAGTCTGTAATCTGATTGCAAAAAATTAAAAAGTAATGTTACACTACTTTTTTTTACTAAAAAAGTCATTAAATTACAGTAATTATGTTGTAATCAGATTACATCCAACACTGATAGTGAATCGCTTCTATACATAAAAAATATTAATAAAAATAGTCAATGCGGCTCGTCCGTCATATGGAAAGTCTTCTTAAAGGAATAATTCACCCAAAAATACAAATTCTCATTCACTTACCCTGATTCTATCCCAGATGTGTATGACTGTCTTTCTTCAGCAGAACACAAATTAAGATTTTTATAAAATAGATCTCTGCCAAGTCCTTATAGTGGCGAGGAGGAGGGCAGGGCCGGGCTGTGACTACGCACAACCGGCCCCCAATCAGGCTAATCAGCCGAGGAGATGGATAAGTGCAACAAGCTGCGGCAGTTTGGGAGAGAGAGAGATACAGGTAGCTGCCCTGTATGCGTTCATTTTTGTGTTTGAGTTTATTAAATCATTACTTTGATGCTTCGTCCGGTTCCTGCCTCCTCCTTTCCATTGAACCCTGTTACATTAGTGCCAAAACCCAGGAAGGGGGAGGGATGCACTGTTATAGAGTTTTCGCCACTACCATACCCCAAAGGAGCAGCCACGGCCATCTGCCAGGGGATGGAGGAGTTGCTACCAGCCGCCTGGACATGGAGGAATGGCTGTCATCCATCAGGGGAGGAGGTGCTCACTGCTTGCAGCCTGGAGCGGAAGAGCCGCTGCCAGGGGCGGAGATCCCTACCAGCCGCAGAAACGCAGAGGGGCGTTCCGTCCACCAGGGTTTGGAGGACTGGCTCCGGTCCTCACAGGGAGGAGCGGCTGTTGTCCGCCAGAGGGTGGAGGAGTGATCAAAGACCAAGCGGTGGCGTGTCTTGGAACTGGCGAGTAACTTTTTTTTTTTCTCCCTCACGGTCACTCCGCGTTGGCCTTTCCCTCTCCTCTTTTTGTTGTTTTGTTTTTCCCTCCCCTTGTCTCCCTCCCACCTTCTGGAAGGTGCAGAAGGCCAGCCGGCAGGCCATTAGGTAGATTGCCAATATATTGGTCTTTCACTTATGACAAATGTATGTTGATGTGTATTGTATCTTGAGGCAGTTGGCCATACCCAGCCGTGAAGGCAGTTTTGACCTCCACCATGTTTTGGATAATGAGGTTGTTCTTTTGGTTGTTCATTTGGGTGATAGGAACCCCAACCCACTTAACATCAACATGACATGTGGAGGTGGACAATGGATGCACAGCTTAGGCCTAAGGCAAGAATGGGGGGTGGATTCATGTGTTACAGCCGTGATACCACGCAGTGCCAGACTTGCGTCTGTTCAACCAGCCGTGCCCTATAAAACCATAAAATGGCTGAACCAAACATTAATCTTTCCTTTTATCCCCACTCCCATAAACGCATGTACACACACATACATACACACACACACACACACACATTACGCCTCCCTATGCTCAATGGTGAACTAAGCAAAGTTTCCATAGCAATGAGTTTCTGTCTCTTTCTTTCTCTTGTGTGTGTCTCACTTATCATCACCTAATGATGAAAATGGACAATTCTCGGTAGGGCTGACAAAGTCGTCTCAAGTAACTGTTTCACTGTTCTGGAGCAGAATTCTCACTCTTGTCAGCACCATCATGTAAAAGGTGTTTGATCAATGGGGTGAGGTTGCTTGCACATAATGGCTCTCAGCATTGTTGATCCTCTTCCATTCACCTTTAGTTCAGCTTCTTTTACACCACATTTAAAAAAAATACAGATCGCAGTTAGCAGTCTAGCTTTGATGTGTGCAGGTGTTGGATTGGGGGCATGCTTTCATTGATAGTCCCTCACTGGTTAAAGGAATAGTTCACCCAAAAAATTACAATTCTGTCATCATTTACTCACCCTCATGTCATACATTCAGAGCCTCATAGATGATGGGTAGGTAATTAATTTTTTTAAATAATTTTGCGTTACCTAACAATAGTTAGTATTCCCTCGCAGTAAATTTAGCATTTCCTTGCAATAGTTCTGTGTTCCCTAACAGTTATTTGGGGTTCCCTTGCGATTCTTTTATCCATTTTTTAAGAACTTTAACCATGGTTTTACTACTGTGTCTGTATTTGTGGTATTTATTTTTAGTAAAACCCATTGTTACTAAAGTAACCATAACATTTACCATTGTTTTACTGCAGTAACCATATTTTATCCATGAGATTCATGGAAAAATCCTAGTAATAATACAGGAATTATTAATTATATTTATTATTATAATTATTAATAATACCAGAATTCTTTTAATCTTATTGTTGACAGAATGCAGTATTGTCCATTTTTTTCCATCAAAGAATTCCAAAAACTCCTAGATTTGCACTGTTTACTGAAGGAATTTTCAGACCGTGACTGAGTGACACTGTCAAGAGCGGATCTTCATTTTCACCTAACAGTGATGGTTAGATATATTTCTTAATTAATTTATGATTGTTGTTACACTTAAACTACTGACATTAAATAATCATTTATCTTAGAACTGAACAGCTGCTAGAGGTTAATTGAAATGCAGGCGGTTAATGTGCACATAGATTTGCCTGTATTTATCTAACACTTCATGTTAACTCACTATCAAACAGTTTTCATATTTTTTCATGTATGCTATGTGGAGAAATTGATTTGTCCATCTATTCTGCTGTGCCTGTGACGAGCGGGACCACCCTCAATATCTTTAAATATGGAAACCATGCTGATAAGCGACAGCGACAACATAGAAAACAATGCATTGCAACATATGATCGTCTTTGTAGAAGAGTCATGTCTTATATATAGCTTTACCATACAAGATTGGGAACCTTCTAAGAGCTCTAACACAATTCCAACACTAGATGTTACTATAGTTAAACTGTAGTGACAATGTTTTTGGCAGAATAATTATGATTTTTATTACCATAGTTTTGCTTTTCCTGTATTATTATAGTTTTACTACAAATACCATAGTTCAGCTATAGCTACCATAGATAAACCATGGTTAATTTTCATATGGGATGGATAAAGCGAAATATTTCGGGGGTATGCAAAACATATTTCGAGGGAGCGCAAAATACATTTTTAGGGAACGCAAAACTTATTTTGAGAGAATGCTAAAATATTTCAGGAAATAAATTCCCTTCCTGTCCTCTAAAGGGCTCCATACCTGTGTGACTCCCAATTTGGAATGCCCAATTTCCAATGTGCTCGAATTCATCGTGGTGGCGTAGTGACTCGCCTCAATCTTGGTGGCGGAGGAAGAATCTTAGCTGCCTCCGTGTCTGAGACCATCAACCCGCTCATCATTTGGCTTGTTGAGCACGTTACCATGGAGATATAGCGTGAGATATAGAGGCTTCACGCCATCTACGCACAACTCCCCACGCGCCCCACTGAGAGTGAACCACATTATAGCGATCACAAGGAGGTTATCTTGTGTGACTCTACCCTCCCTAGCAACCAGGCCAATTTGGTTGCTTAGGAGACCCGGCTGGATTCACTCTGCATACCCTGGGATTTGAATTGGCGAGCTCCAGGTGTGTTAGCCAGCGTCTTTACCACTGTGCTACCCAGCGTCTTTACCACTGTGCTACCCAGGCCCCCTGCCTTTTGTTCTTGTTTGCCGCTTAAAGGGAGAGTTCATCCGAAAATGAAAATTCTCTCATTTACTCAACCTCATGCCATCCCAGATACTTTTGAAGAAAAGTAGAAAAATATCTCCACTCAGTAGGTCCTTATACTGGATGTGGGTGGTAAAACGTATTTGATGCTCCAAAAAGCAGAGACAATCAGTATTAACGTCTTCCATACGACTTCAGTCGTTAAATGACTTTATAAAGTGATACGATTGCTTTTGTTGCGGAAAAGTACTTTTTAACTATAAATCATTGTATCCGGTAAGCAGCAGTATGCACGTTCACGAGAGGGCTGAGGTCACGCAATCTTTCCAGCGATGGCATGTCAATGTTCGATTCGTTGCAGGAGACACTCTCTACCTCTTTTGGCATTGCCTGGCATTGCCTACATATGCACCACCACATCTCCTGAGCTCTCTGTCTCTCTCTGGGGCTTGTTGGTCCAGCCTCCTCCATCTCCCTGCTCTCCTAATCGGAGTACTTGGGTTCAAAAATATAGCTGTGCAAAAACTTGTATCTCCTCTTAAATCAAAATCTTCTGACATCTTTGTTTAAATTTGCTGCAATTTGTTTACAGTATTCTGTCTGTATAGCTTTCCTCATACTCAGTTGTAAACAGCACTGCTCTTCCGGGTGCGTCGCGCATTCCTCACTTCTAGCTGAACATGCCTACGCCAATACGTCACAGGAGAGGCCGTGTGACCTCAGCCCAACTCGTGAACGTGCATACCACTGTTTAATGCAAGTGATTATTTATAGTTAAAAAGTACTTAAATATTGCTCTTTTTCACACCAAAAGTGATCGTACCATTTAAGATATTAATTTAACCTCTGGAGTCGTATGGATGATGTTAATGCTGATTGTCTGTGTTTTTTTGGAGCATCAAAATTCGTGTTACCATCCACATCCATTATAAGGACCTACTGAACTGAGATATTCTTTTTTTTTTTTTTTCCTTCAAATTTTATCTGCTGAATAGAGGAAATCATATACATCTGGGATGGCACATGGGTTAGTAAATTATGAGAGAATTTTCTTTTTTTTTGCTGAACTTCCCATTTAAGAAAAAAATGGGATGTTATGGAACAACATAATAGCGAGTAAATGATAAATGCAAGTAAATGCAAGTCTACGTAAATTATTCCTTCAAGGCTATCTTTGCAGTATGCCTTGAAGAAAAGGTCTGCCTCGAATTAACTGTCAAGAGATCTGCTTTATGTTGTCATTTTTTTTATTTTTATTTTACTATACAAAATGGTTTCCATATTTATTGTAAAGGGGCCACTTCAATTAGCTCTTCCATTAGATAACCACATGTAATTACTCTGCAAATACACCGAACAATGGCTTTGGCAGATTAGCATCACGTATCTCACAAACATCCTTTTTCAAGCTGACATTATTTAGAAGATACCACTGTGTGGCACGTTTGCTTCGTGGAGAACGTGTCAAGGGAGGAGGAGAAAATGGCCACTAATTGCTAAAGACCTTGTTGGAGCAACACTAACACCCACCCTTAGCAGAAGCACTGTCGAGAGAACCATCATCTCCAACCACCGTCATATTGATTTCATGAGGCACTTCTATGTAAATCAATGTTCCAACAGTGACACTGTGAGGCTCTTCTGCCAGAGCCCAAAGAAGTCTGTCACTTTGCAACAGTTGCCGTAGGCGCTGGAGGCCTGTGTTTGTCCTTTATAGATGCGTTTGTGAGAAAATTTAGTCAGTGTGATGTAGCTGCAGTTACACTTATGATACAGAGAGATTTTGTAGTGTGAAAGAAATCAGTCTTGGAAATACTTTTAAGTACTGGTACTTCAGTAACAAGAAAATACTAAATAAAAAATAAAAAATGTAACTATTCCGGTCTTTCAGTTTCTGTGTTAGCCGACTCCATTCGGATATGTGCAGTCTGACGAACATGTTGACGCCTGACCTATTGTACGGCTTGGCAAGGAATTGTAGGAATATTTCGGGTTCAATAGAAGTTAAGCTCAATCCAGTGTGGAATAATAGTTTTGGATTTTTAATTGAGTTTTTATTTCTATTTTATAATCAATTTGTCATTTTAAAATTTTGTTTAGTTTTCGTTAGGTTTCACAATTGGTTTGTTAGTTTTAGTATTTTTTATGGCTGCCAAAACTGTTTTCTGGTATCATTTTAATCTAACATCATATCATTTTTCAGGACAGTCTTGTTACCTCTATCTAGTGGTATTTTTATGTTTAATGTGGATTGTAAATGTTGCAAACTTTATAATATAGGGTGAACATGGGTAAAGTGACAGGACATTTAAGCTTGATCCACATTGTATCCACATGTATTTCCTTAAATAATTATAAATCATTACTAAACTAATATTTGGGGAGTAAACAATTAAAGGGATAATTCACCCAAAAATGAAACTTCTCTCATCATTTACTCGCCCTCATGCTATCTCAGATGTGTTTGACTTTCCTCTTGCAGAACACAAACACATTTTTATCTCAGCTCTGTAGGTCCACACAATGCAAGTGAATGGTGGCCAGAACTTTGAAGCTCAAATTCAAAAAGCACAAATTCATCATAAAAGTAATCCATGTGACTCCGGTGGTTTAATCCCTGTCTTTAGAAGTAATATGATAGGTGTGGGAGAGAAATGGGTCAATATTTAAGTCATTATTTTACTGTAAATCTTGACTTCAGCAGTTTCTTTGGCAATCATAATTTTAAGCTTGATTATATTTCCCAGTGCCATCTAGCACTCGGCAAACTCTACTAGTAAGGTTAATCGAGCTTGAAATCATAATTGTTATTCTAGATTACAATTGCAAGATGTACAGTGAGAAAGGAGTTACATTTTGGTCTGTTCTCACCCAAAACAGATTAGATCACTTCAGAAGACATGGATTAATTCACTTATTGACTACTTTATGCTGCCTTTGTGCTTTTTGGAGCTTCAAGGTTTTGGACTCTGTTGACTTGCATTGCATGGACCAACAGAGCTGAGATATTCTTCTAAAAACTTTGTGTTTAGCAGAAGAAAGTAAGTCATACACATCTGGGATGGCATGAGGTTAAGTTGAGGTATATGATGAGATAATTAAAATTTTTGGGTGAACTATCCCTTTATCTTTTTGAGGTTTTAAATTGATGATTTTACTTGGAGATGGGTGGCAGAGCTTCATGATCACTGGTGGGAAAAATAATAGAAATTTGAGGTGAATCTTGTTAACTTAATGCTATGATGTAAATGTGTATAATTCAAATTTTTTTTTTTTATTAAATTCCAAATACTTTGTAGATATTTGTATAATCATTTTCCCTCTGTCCCTCTTTACCATTACTTCTTTAAAAAAATTTTTTGAAATGTCTTCAAAGGTTCTACTTCACGGTATTGAATTTTTCTTCATTTTTGCTTTTGACTAATGTAGAAAAGTTTTTTTTTTTGTGGTAATCAACCGTATGCAACGAATGCTGTCAATTGGGCTTAAATTGTATAGAACCCTAAATATTCCTTTAATGTACTTGGTTTGTCTTAAGTAAAGGTAAAATAGTGAAAGAACAGGTGACAAAAAATATGACCTTGCAGTGTAAATGCGGCCTTATAGTCTTGCCACTGTCTATTTTGTCGAATATTAATCAGACAACAGTATTAACATTGCTCTTGCTGCTCTTTATTTATATTCATTCTTTATTTGGCTGGTTTCTTACTGCAAGCAAAAGCAGTGCATATTTTTTTACGACACCCATGTTAACGTGTTTGAGTCTTCACAATGGTAGCTTGAGCAGCGTGTTTCTCCATAGCAGCAGAGTACAAGAAGTGACCATGAGACTGTTCTACAGAGCTATGGTATTGAGTATTGTGACATTTCAACATTATTGAAATCGACTACTGAAATGTCTGTATTTTGACAACCGTACTTGCACTCATTGAACCATATTTTTATTTTTTTTGGTTTGAAAAAAATTTAAATAAAAGCTGAGAAAAACCACTGGCAAAAGAGCTTGGTCTTGTCATATGGTTTGTTATGATTTTCTTTTTATTGGTTATGCTACCACCATCAATTAAACAGATACAAGCTAGACAAGCCTGTTTGCCACCTGATCTTACCTGGTATGCACTGCATTTTATGCACAGCCTGTTGAAGTGTGATTCTGCGATTTGACAAATCATTTACCTGAAGCTACATAAGCCCCTGTCACCCTGGTTCTTGTTCGTTCCGGATGGCACCGATATCCGCAGGCTCCTCCTTCGACGTCACAATTTTGTTTCCTGTCAGCTCAGCTGCTGTGCCACGTTGCCACACGATAAACAATTAAAGAAGAACAAATAGTGAGGAACCTGAGCCCTGACTCATCAGAGGAGCAGAGACATCAGTTGCTAACAGCCATGAACTCAATGGCAGCACTGGACAATCTCCAGGGTAAAAAAGCCAATGCTAACCACTGTAGCTGTGTTTGCTAATCATTCTCGCATTCCCCCCTCCCAATATCCTTGTGCCTAAACCCAGCAAGTTCAGCCTGTGACGCATAACGGCAACAATGTCCCCATTTCTAATCTTGCTCGCGCAAATTGTCACTCAACCACCTGGATGCTAAATCTCTTATCTCTGACATTTTACTGCCTCAATTTATAGTCCAATCATATTAAAGAAATTGGCCTCCAGTTTGCCTGAATGCGTGCATTGACAAAATCCATAGAAAAACACCTAAAAGTCCACTGTAATCAGAATGGGCCTGGAATGTAGATTTTTATTTATATATATATATATATATATATATATATATATATATATATATATATATATATATATATATATATATATATAAATAAAAATCTACATATATATAAATAAAAATCTACATTCCATATATATATATATATATATATATATATATATATATATATATATATATATATATATGGAATGTATATATATATATATATATATATATATATATATATATATAATTTTTTTTTGCTTTAATATTGTAACTGTAGAGACCTCTAGTGCTGGCGATGGAAAAATTAAACCAAAAGTAACATTTGGTTTCATTTCTCAGTCGCCGGAGCATTCTATGGTCTGAACTCCTTGGTTCAACAATATAACTACACCCTCTAGAAGTTAAAAAAATACAATCAGTGAATCCTCATTGAGTTTGTTTTGCAATGTATCTAGGCTATTTATAGAGACGGACGGTTCAAAAGCAAGTTTAAAACATCGTCAGAGAAAATCAAGGAATGTATACAATACACATTATTATTATTATTATTATTATTATTATTATTATTATTATTGTCATTGTATAGTAAATCAATCATTTAAAACAACCAATTAATTTGTTTTCAACTAATCGCTTCACTAATCGGGCATCCAGTATGTTCCAATCAGGTTATAAACGGTGCTCAGAAGAGGTTTTGTTTCTAAATGAATTTCTAAGTTCATTATCAGTAGTAAATGAATCATTTAATGCCAACCATATATGTATATGCTGCCTGAGCTTTTGCTCAGTTGTTCACTTGCTTTAGAAGAACAAGTGCTAACAAATTAAATTGCGTGAATGCATGCGCACAGGAACAGTTTTATAATTTTACGTTTTATAGTTGTTTTTTTTACTAAAGTTTCCCCAACATTTCTCTGTTCTAACAAAATTAACTTCTGTTCAAGCGTCCTAATTTTAGGACGTAGTTATGTACAAAAATCTCCCCCCCCCCCCCCTAAAAATTTAAGAGCATGGTAAAATATATACTGACATATACATTTGATATTCATTAGAGGGCACATGATTATATAATATAATGTGTTCATGTGAGGGCACATATAATATATACGTACAATGCCATTCTAAAGTTTTATAAAGTTCTATCCCTTTTTTTACTCCTTAATAGATCATTCATATATTTAATGACATTAAAATAAAACAATAAATATTGTCAGTAGTGAAGCATACAGTCGCTATTTTGCTTTGTAAGGCAGTATTTATGTAACTGCTGAACAACAAACACATTTGTCCTGTAATATTTTAATTAACATTTTCATTCATTTCAGATGGCAAAGGCTTTGAAGAAGGTACAAATGTGGGAGAAATGTATAAAGTATTGCCAATGAAAGTGATGCATACAAAAGTTCAGCACTATTTTACATTGAGTGGAAGGTTTTCGTTCATTCATATTCTAATGTGACGAGGAGGAGGGCTTCGCCGTGCCGTGATGGTGCTCGGCCGTTGCCAAGTCACCTAATCAGCAGGAGAGAGAGAAAAAGGGGAGCCAGAGATGTCTGGGAGAGGGGGAGAGAGACAGAGTTATGTCTGTGTGTGTCTTTTGTTATTTTAAGTTCATTTGTATCATTAAAACTTTGTTGACTGCTCAGCCGGGTCCCAGATTCCTCCTTTCCCATCTGAACAGAGGTCAGCTATCTGCCTTAGTTATCGATATCGGCAAAACCCACTATTGGTCACCCTCTAGTGTGTGTGCGCGCGTGTGTGTGTGTGTGTGTGTATATATGTGTGTATATATATATATATATATATATATATATATATATATATATATTACAATAACTTTTTTTTTTAATTGACTGCCATCAGTTGTGTTGCTGTTTTATGTATAATTCAGTATGTTCTGTGGATTTTTAAAGTTTGTGTTTTAGCTTTTTGTTGAATATCTATCTCATTGAAATACTGCATTTGGTGCCTATATGGTACTGTGTGGTGAACATACATCTTGAGTCACTAGTCGACTAGTTTATTTTGAGTGATGTGATCTTGAAGTAGTTTTGCATATCCTTACAAGGTGCTTTTCCTTATTGGCTTTGAGGAAAGCAAATCTCCTGGTCTAATGGTCTGGTTTTGACAACTGCTAAATAAAGAGCCATACAAGCTTTGGGATCAGCACTGTGTGAAAGACTTGGCTCAGGGCAATTCCCATAATTGCCTTAGAACTTGGTCTTCATGTTTTCTGTTATCAAAGAAACATTTTCCCCCTTCTTGTGTGGTCTACTATACAAAATAGGCTTAGGCTTAATTGATCATTTTCAAAAGGAAACAGGTAGGTTAGTATTTTCCTGTTTGTTTACCTACTGTTCATACTTCCCTACCATTCTGCCTCCTTCAACCAGAGGACCAAAACACACTGCTCTAATAGAGGTGAGGGCTGTGTTGCTCCTCAACATAAGAGAAGCTGTTGCGGTTCTTCAACCTCATCTCCTTGAACATCAATCATGGTATTAGTAAAAGCAGCATCATTGTGTGAATGAAGAATAGAAAGAATGAGAGACAGAGGAGGGAGAGGAATTGAGTTGGTGAATTGTGTCATGAGCATGAGCCACTGAGCATGTGTCACTCAGTGCCCCCTTTACTAACGTTGCTACCAAAGCAAAATGCACAACAAAGTCATCAATGATAACTTCAGGACCCTTACCCTTGTTTTTAATTGCTTGATTTATGCCTCTCCAGTACTTGGCACCGCCAGAAGGGGTGTTTTAAAAAGTCTGGATGACATCCACATTCACTTGCTCTCACGTGCATATGGTCGCCAAAGATCAGACAGTCACGAGTCTACACCCGTATGGCACAGAGGGAGAAGTGAGAATTACAAACCCTTGGAGGACAGAGCAATTGCGTCCACTCGTCCATGGCCTTCCTACCTCACTCCTTTCGTTTTCCTCCTCCCCCTGTGAGCGCTGTATGGGCGATTTAGCTGTCCTCCTCATTGGTGGCACGCTGCAGACACCACCAGGGCTTATTTGTTGAAGGGGTTGCCTTGGAGACTGGCGGTGATGATGAGGCAGAGTTGAAGCCAGAAAGGGAGAGGAGAGAGAGCGAGTCATCCATCTACTGCTGAGAGAACAGGAGGAGAGATAAAAAAGAAAGAGAGAGAGTGCAAACATGGGCTACGCTCCTGTTATCTTGTGAGCCGCTTCCAATTTGCGCACTTAGGCGAGACCTCTACCCCTTCCTCTTGCTGGGGCTCTGCTTAGGGGGGTGAAGAGTTCACACGGGCACCCATGTGTCGAACACACCGTGCAGCCCTGGCAATCTCATGAGCACTGGGTGAAAGCAGGAGGAAGGGTGGCACGGACACCCGGAGTGCAGGGAGTGTACCAGATACCAGATTTCTTAAAAACAATCTGCCAGCCTGTTGAAGTAGCCGTTGCTGGATGAGAGGGAGATGCGTGCTACAGTAAGTCAAGATTCAGTCTTTTCTAACACAGACATGTGCATGACATCTCAACTGCATACTGCCAGAGAACGGAACTTGGAGAATGTGTCAATAATGCAGTGCAGGAGAGATGGAGAGCTGTAACATAGAGATGGAGGGGAGGGGGGGAGATAACCAGCTGTACTGCAGAACAAAGGAGTGAGCAGAACGAGTAATTGTGGTCTCACACACACACACACAAGGAAATGCTTACAAACATGAATGCAACAGCATGTAGCTGCTTAAACCTAATTCAATAAGTCCTCCCTCAACCACCCCCATTGCTGCGTGCGCTTTTGCTCACGCATTGCTCTTCGCCGTTGCTCGAGAACACGCTCGAGTGTGTGTGTGCTAGCCACAGGGATAGCTGGTGTGTCTCAGTGGCACTCATGAATGGACACAGAGTGTGAGACGGTACAGAGTACAGAGGATGGCTGTGCTAGGGGAGACCTTTAGTTGGAGCCCCAAGCTGTGGGAATTTAGACGCTATAACTGCGACTTCAACCACAAGTCTGAGGTAAATGAAATGCGCTTGCAGCCAAGTTTATTTCCTGCAAGACGCATGCTGGTAAAAAGAACGCAGTGCTAGTTTAGGTTTGTGTTTTCTCATATTGCGGTTTTTACTTATGGTCTTGATTGAGACTGCTGCTGTTGGATTTTAAAAATGAGGCATTTGAAAGCTGATCACAGTTGATTTTTGGTTAGGGTCGAGGTCCTTGCGTTCAGTTGGTTTTTACATCTGGAAGGACTGTCAGTTCTTTACCCTCGGCTGAGGCGAGAGCAGAGTGTTCCTGTTACTCTTGGCATGGCACATTATTTGCTGTTTTTCTTCTAGGCTTTGAGAGTTGAACCCTTTTGAGAAAAAAGATTTACAGTTCTGCTTACAATTGGCACCTGAAACTTAAACTCTCTTCGACACATTTTGGTCTGTTTCACTGAATAGCTTTTAGACCACCCAATTATTCCTTTGTGATGGTGTTATTACAAAAAAGTAAACATTTTTATGTCTGGCATGGGCATTTCTTTTTTGGTTTAGCATTTGTCTGTTATGTCATTTTGACTCTTTTAGAATGGAACTACAACATTTGGTAGACTTTGAACTTTCCCTGTGTTTATTCTACCTGTTGACTGATAGCAAATTGTACATCTTGATACTCTCAATATGACATTAATCATGGTTTATCTGCATCTTTGATGTGACTCAACCCATTCCGTATCCTCTCACGAGGAACACACAATTACGGAGCGCTCGGGAGTGAAGGACCATCTAGAGCTGAGCAAGTGTGTGTGTATATTTTACAAGTCAAATGACTTCCTGCTAGAGTCTTTCAGATCAGGACCCCTCTCTGCTGAAATTGTTCAGTGCTCCTGCTCATCTCTGAGATAGATGTGTCATCAATAGTGCTTTAACAAAAGCTCAATGGATGACTGACTCATTGAATAAGTGGTACTCTGATGAGCAGAGCCTACCTCTCCATCTGATTTCAGACCTTACTGGTGACGTTGGTTTGGACGTCACAGCCAGTGATGTTGTCATCTCCACTTCACCATCATTCATCCTTGAGTGACCTAATGTCAGCGATTTGCACCAGGTTTATCGAACAGCGAACTCCTGCCTTGCCCTTCTTTGTTGTGAAGAAGAAGCAGGCTGGAATTTTGTTTTGTTTTATAATTAAATGATAAATGATTAATATATATTTCTTGCCAAATAGTTTCCTGCACTTTGTTGGTTGTGTTTACTTTCACATTTAATTACCAAAGCTATTTAAAGCACAAATGATAAGTTTACATAGTGTTGATAGCATGACAACAACTAATGCGTTATTCAATAACTACATTTCTAAATTTTTAGGAAGAAAATGTGAGTGGTGATTGTTCCTGCAAAAGTCGCCACCATGATGCTAGGGTGTTGTGGGTTGTTGCTAGATGGTTTCTTAAAAGTCTCAATGGTATTCTTGTTCCTAGATACTATCTAGATCACTACACTGATAACACACGTACATCACCCAGACACCTATTTAATATGTGTGTTTACATCTGGAAGAAGTATTTTACGGCAAGCACTCTTTTAGCCTTATCAAGAATCTAAATTTAATTACGCAATTTTAAGCCAGGTGAGCACACAACCTGAAATTTGTCACCTGTATGAAGATGACAGTAGAGGTACCTTGCCATTGTTCTAACTAGGCATGACAGTTTTTTGTTAGCCCATCTGCAAAACCTCTGTCAGACGTATGTCAATATGTGTCTTGGATGTCAATAAAAGATTGAGCAGATCTTTAAGAGACGTTTATGATTTAGAATGTTTGTAACCCTGATATTTTTAAGATGGTAAGCAGATGCTAATTAGATTTTGATGCCTTGCAGATGAAAAGATCTAAAATGGACATCTCACAGATTAGGGCTGCACAATCAATCGAAAAAAATAATAATTCGAAACCGCGATATATTGTGCTATTATTAAATTGCAAAGGGCTGCGATTTAATTAAATAAATAAATAGTCTGCTCCCTTCAAAGTTTATTTGCGCTGCTCTGTCCAGTCTATATTAAGTTAAAACATTTTTACAGTGTTTTCAGAGCGGTTCTGTGCTCCACAACTCCCTCTCAGAGTGACAGAAGTGCTCAGAGTTCCGTTCGTTTGCTTGACTAAACGCTTTATTTACACTAAACTGTCGCGTCCTGCGTGACGCTTTTGTTGTTATTATCTGCGGTAGCATCATCTCAGTCTCCGCAAGAAACAGGTCTCATAATAACGCGGAATACAAGATGGGGTATAATTCAAACATCTTTATTATATGACTGCTGAGCAAACAGCATTAACAAACACCTGTAGAGTCCAGAAACATCTCTTCGTACCTCACGAGAGAGCGTGTCGCCCTTATTACACTCCCCGCGGAAACAAGTGAAAGCGGAACTAATATATCCAACACAATGAAAAGGAAGGAACATCCATACAATAAATCTATATAAAATATTTATGTACTATAATATAATGCATTGCTAAATTAAATATAATAAAATAATGAATAAAAATAATTAAATTAAATGGTGACAAACTATGCAAAATTTTAACTTTAAATTTAATTACACCAATGGGTTATCAGTTCAACTTGAGTTTGACATTAAGCCACATTCTTTAGGACTGTCTTATATACAGTAAAGAATAGTTTGTATACGTCTACTAGTTTTTAAGGCCTAGAATATAGAGTAACATTTATATTATAAAATTATATTTTATATACTTAATTATTCAATCAACATACACTATTTTTGACAGCAAAAACTAGGCAACAACTATGGTTTTACCAACAGGGAAATTTAGTTACAGTGACATTGAGCAGAAAGCTTACATATAACCAGTTTTGACAGAGCTGCTGGTAAAAAGTTAAATGATCAGCATTGATTGATGAGATGAAAAGAAAATTGGAGATCGGTATCGGATGTTAAATTCCTGATTGGAGCATCCCTGATATTCAAGTTGACTGTGTTTCAAAAACTAATGATGATGATTAGTGAGCTGAGACGCTATCACAAAATAGACATAAACAGGTACATGGTGGATGGTAACATTTGAATATGAAGAAGACTTTGTTTCACTGTTTACATATTTATTTGTTTGTGGTTGAACTGAAAAAAAGGTCTCAGTTTGGTTCTTTTTAAGAGGGCTCAAGTGTGAAAACCCCAGTAGCCTGTTTGCTGTTTTATGGTAAATTGTTTTTGTGGAAAACGTTACCATCATAATCGCAGTTCAAATCGAAATCGCAATATTTTTAAAAAAAAATCGCAATATGACTTTGTCCAAATCGTGCTGCGCTATCACAGATGTACTTGTGCTATCTGGGTATTAATTACACTAATAATTAAGCTCATCAGAAACTATCTGGAATGTCATCCCACTTTTATTTGTCTTTGTTTGCTTGCAGTTGTCTTTTAGCATAAATTGTGATGTCTATGAGTGTGAGATATTGTAGAAACATTAAGTTAAATTCAAACATGTCACGTTCACACACAACTCCACTGAGCCTCAGTCATTGATCTGAAAACTGGAGGAGTTTAGAGCACCTCAAAGGCAATAACAGATGCATTTTGACGTGTCTATTGATTTCACAAGATCTCACTAGAAAGCAAAACAGGCTTTATTTTTGAAAGAAACCTGGATTTAGCTGTGTATTGCCGCCACCCAATGGTTGGTGTGAAAAACTTGGAAAGAAAAAAATAACAAATGTATTCCCAGTTTTCCCCCTCCTTTTCTGGGAAAGAGAGCTCATGCGTCATAGCTTGTAAACAAATGTTTTCTATTTTCTACTGCCCTCAGAAGTGGATTTGTACTGTATGTTTTCAGCTATTTACTTGCCAGTTATGTTTAGCCATGATAAAATGAGGGTAATAGCAGCGTGTTTGTGCAGGGCTGCACACGGTAGCCACTTTAATGCTTGATGTATTATTCTGGAATAAAACTGGCCACGTCGACCATTTGGCTGATGTTATTAGGTCAAGATGAGGGCACCAGGAAGTTTAGTTTAAATGTTATTTATGGAGCCCTCACAGGTTGGCCAGTTCAAATGCTGTTCACTAACCTTCTTAAAAAAAATTATGGAGCTGGTTTGATGGTCTTAGCTGGTCACTTTTTAGCTAGTGAGGCTGGGAGACCAGCTGACTGACCAACTAAGCCAGCTGAACACATGCTTGACTGGACCAACTTAGACCATCTTTTAACTCACTTAGGCTGGTTTAAGCTGTTTCTTTCTGCTTGATATTTTTTTTTTTATTATTTTTTTTTTTTACCCCATCTTCTATTTTAGTTTACAGAATTTTGAGAATAAGAGAGAATGTTTAGCTTGGGTACTGAGTTTTGAAGTTGTTCAAACAGACTGTTCCACTAATGGCATTTCTTGATCTCATCAGGTAATCTTGGTGCAAGTAAACCCAGGAGAGGCCTTCACGATCCAGCGAGATGATGGTCAGTTTCAGTGTATCACAGGTAAGACCTCCTTGACCTCCTCTTGTGTTGAAGGATTTCTGTGTGATTTAACATGCAATTACATTCAACTAGGAACAAGTGGTTTTACTTTCCCCAAATCGCAAGTTCAAAGGATTGTAATTACCCCTCTGAGACTTAACTGGTTATTAACTGCTGTTAAAGTGCTGATTAATACCTATAAAACCTCCTAATTTATTGAGATGTGAGATGCCGTGTTCCTAAATACTTGAAGACACCTTTTTTACTTTTAAAAAATGGTAAATAAAAATATATAAACTCTTTGTCCCAAAATGCTCTCTTTTAAATTTAAATTATGCTGTCATTTTCTTTCTTTAATCTAGTTTATAAAAAAAAATACAGCTTTAATTTTCTGCCTCAGTAATGTAAAAACCTTGTGTGCCCTTATAAAAGGCTTTATTAGCTTCCAGTTTAAAACCCTAAAGGAGCAAAAAAAAAAGTCGTTGGAGATTTGAGCTGGCGTAAGGGACAAAGACCATTGGTAGGGTAACAAAGATCCATTTTATGAACATTCACAGCAATGCACCCCCGAGCAGAATGGTAAAACAACTGACTGGCTGTGATATTGTCACTAAGCATCATCTCAATGAGGAAAGGAGAATTACTTGTTGCATCGTTCGTTGTTAGGAGGGTGAGGTGTTGGATTATTGTATGTTCTCCATAAATGCTTCATTGCATCAACATGCAGGCCAATCCCTCCACTGATATCACTTCCCACGCAACTACATGATGACTCTAAGCAGATCCCCCAGTTGAATCAACACTTCCTCATTCACTAAGAGAGCCATCCAGTGTTGGGTCTAATTGCCATATGTGTCAGAAGCTCAGTCACAACAGTCAGCTAGTGTTTTCTGGGTCTCGGCGGGGTTGCAATGAGATGTCTTACACCCTCTCTCTGCCTGCGAGGAGCTCTTTTGTTTGCTGCCATTGTGTGGGACGGTGCAAACACGCTGCAAACTACCAACCTCCCTGATTGGCAGTTGCTGCAATAGGAAGAAGTGGAGTGTGACTGTAATTGAAAGATTAATGTGCCTTGGGAAACTATTGATTAGAAAAACAATCGCATCCAGTTCGTTGTATGCGGTAAGCTTGATTGTTCCGCTCCTAGTGGGCCTGATTAGCTTGGGAGGGATTTGAACTTGTGAAAGTGGCCGGATGCGTTGAAATGAGATTGATGTTATCATCGGGCATTAGCATTTGACTCAAAACCCACCAAACAAAAGTGTTAGCACCCTTAAGTTTTGTTTGGAAAACTTAAGTGTGTGTGTTGTTTCTTTTAGCCTTATCAAGATGGCCGTAGAGGTACCACGCCACTATATGATTAGATGAACTCGTAAAAAAAAATTAAACAGTGTTCTAACCTGGCATGATACAGTCATAGACATTCAGAACATACTTTGTTTAATATTCCGCTATGTAGAACATGATTTTGGACCAATGAGATTACATTGTGGGTGGGTCTACCAAGTGCAATGCAATGAAAATAGAAACTACTCGACCCACAAAATGTAATGACAAAAACTCAATTTTACATTGAATGGGCCACAATTGTTGCTGTTGTAAAGTATCGATATATGCACACATGTGAAATCGCTTAATTCACATATTCTTGCAAGTTAAAATTTTTCAACTCGAGCGAGATATTCGCTTGACACGTTGTCGTGAAATCCTATCAGCATTGAGGTTGTCCAGATGTCACTGACGTACTGACATAGTAGAAGAAGAAGTCTGGAAAAATGGATGAAAAAATTGTTGTAGCGGTGTGTGGGCACCCGGACACAACGTCATATGTACAGAGACTGGATAAAAAAAGACATCACTTGGAGGAAAGTGAGCGAGGAAGTTGGACTACCTGGTAAGTTCTGAAAATATACATGTCTACTTGATTCCAGCTATTGTTCGTACTTTACTATGAACCAAGTCGTAGAAGCCCCTCCTCCTGTCCTTTTCCGGAAGAGAATGGGGGAATACTTGCGGGTTCGCGTTACTTGCGCAATCGCAAGTTTAAACGCAAATGTATTATTCAGAGGTCAAACTCACGTGAGCAATGCAAGGCGAAACATTTTTTCCCGTTGTATGTGAACACGCCATAAGTTGTTGATTCGAAGTATAGAAACAATTTTTTTTTAATTGTATTTCAAAATACTCTGGTATATGCAAATAAATAAATAAATACTTTGAGAGTGGAAGGAGACGGTCTTGATTTCATCATTCCACAGTGAATCATGGAAGTGAGCGGCCACTGCAGAGCTCGTTTGGTGCACTTTGTTTGCCGTGATTCTCTGATTGGTGGATCGTGTCTCATTAGAATAATGGGTAGTGTAATTCTTCACCATAAATTCTTCTAACCCTTTCCCACGTGAGTTTTTCCTGTATGGACAAATCCCCCGGCATGAGTTCTTTAATGCCCGCTGTAATTAAAAAGAAATCATACCTTACACTTTGCAGCAGTTGTACTGGAGGACAGATTACATCACAGCAGATGCACTGGAAAACTGATTATATATTATCAAACATATGTGATTTTTAGATGTTTATAATGATTTATTATGATGGATAAGATGTGATTTTGAACGCGATAGCTGGCTATGCACACGGCCATATTATATACATTGCTGTGCAGCATGGGATTCTGTGTTCGTGAAGCATAATCGGTTCTAAAAATCTAGCCCCTTCACATTTTTTGCACCGAAAGTGGTGAGAATAATTGACGGATGGAATAGGAGAAGGCTTGAGTGCACTAACTGGTTTATTTATTCTGTGTTTGACATCAGAATACATGGCCGCATCGCTGCATCAAAACAGTGTGCTCCAACGGCAATGGCTTTAAACTTTTATTTAGTGTTTGTTTGAACGTTTGTAGTATAAAAAAATAAAGATATTGTGATGTTGAAAAAGACAGCTATTAGAGCAGATGATTCATTAAGAACTGCTTTAGTCCTTTTTTTGCTGGCAAACAGCGGCACAAAGGAATATCACACCATTCTGATCGTACGCCTCTGAGCCCAGCCTAGTGTAATCACACCAGATTGGCCATATCTGTGAAAGGGTCAAACTGCATTAAAAAGATTAATTAACGTGGATTGAGGGCTTAAACTGAAACATATACCATTGATTAACATCCTCTGAGCTCATGTTAGGTCTGTCTTTAAAGGTATGCAAATTATCTTTAAATGTTCCCCAATGGAGAAAATGAAAGGAATTTTTTCTTCCGGAACCATCTGTTTTGCTTTATTGGTATGTTCCAATCAAGACTGTGCATTTTCCTCAGTAATGGGAAAATTGTTACCACTTTTTTTTCTTTTTTTTTTACTTGTGATAAAAATCACTATTGCGCACAAACTCACGTGGCTTTTTGCTTTATTAGAATTGACATTAAGCAAAGTGTAATTTGATAAACACAAGCAGACGTAATGGAGTATTTAAGTGTCCATCTCAACACAATCTTCCTGTTGACACGCGCTGAGGTCTTTGTGGGACAAATATCCCTTTCCCTTCACAAAGGGGGACAAGAGTTGGCTAAATTTTGGCACAAGCTTCACCGAGAGGAAGGATCTGAAGAGTAGTGTGGGGCCGCCGTACGCTGGTCTGTCTTTGGAAATTGTTGTCTGTCAGTGACGTGAGTGGAGTGATGACTCACCATTGCTTGAGCCGAGGAAAGAGCGTGTTTATGTATGTGTGTGTGTGTGTGTGTTTAACCCCCAACCTTGGTGTGAGCCGAAGGTAATGCTAAAATCTGCAGGATGAACCAGATTAATTGTAAATTCATTAATGTGTTTTCAGCAAGTGAATGTATATACATGCCACATTTGCACTCTGGCGTTGCTGAACTGTCTGTTTAAAAGAATAGTTCACCCAAAAATGAAAATTCTCATTATTAACCTAATTTTATTTCAAACCTGGTTGAACTTTATGTAAAACTCAAAAGCTTGTAAAAAAAAATGTGAAAGGGTACATGAGCTGAAAGCATCATAAAAGTGGTCCAGATGACTTGTGCACAATATTCCAAGTCTTCTGAACTAATGCGATAGCTTTGGGTGATGAACAGACCAACATTCAAGTATTTTTTCTGTGACTGTAGCTCTCAAATATCATTGGCGCTTGTGTTCATTTAAACTAAACTAACCTCTCCTTTTGTGTTTTGCGTCAGAAAGAAAATAATACTGTGTTGGAACAAAATAAATAATTCTGGGTTGGAACAAGATGAATTCCCATTTTTGGGTGAACTATTCCTATAATGTGCCAAAGAATACTCATGAGGGGTAGAGAGAATGAGGACAGTTACACCTGAGTGGGAAGCTTATTAACATGGCCATTTAACTGCTGTTAACATTTCTATATGCTGCTGGATGCCCAAGGTATGGGCATTGGAGGTGGGCCTGTAAGTGCACTCATATATGCGACAGGCTGAAGGCGCACATACTTGATTGTTTTTACGTCTCTTGATTACTTGTATAGGATTTTGGCCAGAAGGTTCTGTTAAGACGTTCCTTTGCTGTCTGCCTAGCTAGACTACAGACAGTAGTCTTGTAATGTTTGTTATATTAATGACCTCATTCCTTTTTATGGTGCATGCTAAGGCAATTTATCCTAATACTAAAGAGTGCAACAGTGCTATCCTTTTTTTTCAGAAGTCTTGGTTTTGGAAGTATTTTTCCCATTAATTACTTCCATAGGGATTTTATATAATCATTCATAAGAGAGTTCTAAGTAGAGGTCGACCGATAGTGGATTTTGCTGATACGATAACTAAGGTGGTGGAAAAGGCCAATAACCGATTGTTTTTAAAAATCCATTTATAGAATGATCAAAGATTTCTTAGTCTTTCCTTACTATGACTGGCACAGACATTGCAGCTACAAGTGTCCAGAATTAATAAAATCCCAAAAGCAGTTTATTATGCAAACAGAATTCCAATAATAATAATCAGAAAAATTTACATTTGGTGCACAACATAGAAATTTTAACTAAAAACAAGCCCGAAATACAATGGGGCATTTTATTTTTAAAAATAGAGAGACTTGGCCCCATTACGATGCTCCATATAAAAGTATTTAACAAATGAAGCTTTTTTTTTAGCCTATATATCTATATATATTCACCAGATGACGAATTTTGCTTTTGTGTATATTAGTGCTGTCTGTCGTAAAAAAATAAAATAATCACGATTAATCACATTTTTTTTGTAGTTAATCGCGATTAATTGCAGATTTTAAAAGTGCTGAAATTTGACTTTTTTTAATATATATATATATATATATATATAATTATTTTCTTCTCTAAATAATTTATTTCCATCTTAGAAAAGATAACAAAACTATATGCAGCAGTATAATGCTTTATTAACATTTTCCAAACAAAGCCTTCAACAGTATAATGACAATGCACTAAAATATCACCTATTCAAGTAACATTAATCATTTCTAAAAGTCTAAGTGGGAGTTTGAAAAAACAAATCCCAACATAGTTGCTATGGGCAATAAATCTCTTGAACTCTCATCCTCCACAAGGTGGTGGAAAAGGCCAATAACCGATTAATCGGCCGATAGTTTTTAAAAATCCATTTATAGAATGATCAAAGATTTCTTAGTCTTTCCTTACTATGACTGGAACAGACATTGCAGCTACAAGAGTCCAGATTGAATAAAATCCCAAAAGCAGTTTCGGCTTGATTTGTACATCAAATAGTGTTGAGACATTCTTTCTCCATCAATTTATGACTGACAGGGAAGTGCTATCAGAGATTCATTATTTACTGAGATATCAACCTCCGCGGCTCTATAATAGTAGAGAGCGTAACGGTCAACTAGCACATTAAGAGCATGTTCCACCCATAGAATATCTATGGGACCGCAGCGTTATGCTGTTTTATGCTGAGCTTGTAGGCTCTACTTGGTAGAAGGGCGCTGTGGCGTGTGTGTCAGTGTAATGACTCCGGGTGGACACATGAAAAAGGTTCCACAAGTGTTTATGTTAAGAGAAATTACATTATATCTTTTTTTTAATTAATCATATGCGTTAGCGTGTTTGTGTGGTCGGTCCGTCCGTCCGTCCGTCCGTATATTTTTTAATGTTTGAAATTACTTTTTTAGACAAAAGTATAATTGTGCCACCATATTCATTTATTTCATTATAATACTAAAATTTTATTTAAAAAAAAAGTTTTTGAAATTGATGACTTGGACCAAATAATAAAGAAAAGAAGCCAATAAGTGTCCAACATAGATGGGAACTCCTTCAATACTGTTTAAAAGCATCTCAGGGTGATACCTCAAAAAGTTGCTGTCAAGAGTTCATGTCTGCAAAATCTAGGCAAAGGGTGACTACCTTGAAGATGCTAAAATATAGCAGTTTTTATTTGTTTTGGATTTTGTTTAGTCACAACATAATTCCCATAGTTCCATTTTATGTTATTCCATAGTTTTGATGACTTTACTATTATTCTAAAAATATATATAATAAAGAATGGATGGATCTTTCTCTTCATGATCATGGATAATGTAATTTTTCACCAAGAATTCCACTATTAAACACGTTTTTTGAAACAATGCAGAGCAAATATCCTAAAATAACAACCTCTTTGTAGTTAGTCTTTTAAGGTTTATAAGTTGTTGTTGTCAATAATAAATTTCCCTATGCAGAAATGAATAGGATTTTAACTTCCAAAATCTGACTGTTGTGTTTTTGCTCATACTTATGGTTAGGGATCTTGACAAACATCTAACCTCAATATCAATCTATGGCATGTAACTTGTCCCACACAGCTGTGCAATAGATATGAATGACACGCTAAATTATGCAAGAGAGACATGCTAATACTTAAGCGTGCAAATTTTCCCTGACGGATAATAAAATGGGAGAAAAATCCTGAAAATCACCTAGCAACCATCCAGAACACCCTAGCCACCGTCTAGCAATGCCCTGGCAAACACTCTGAGCATCTTGGCAACCACATAGCAAAGCATGCACACAACACCCTGCCATTGTGATTTTCTTAATAGAAGAAAATGTTCTTCCTTTTTGTACTCTCATTATTTTCATCACTTTGTTCCCTCCACTCTTTCATTATTTCGTCGTCCTCATCATCTCTCCTCACGAGTGCTTGAACTTGTCGTGACAAACGTTTAAAATGATAGGTCACATCTGGCACCCGGCTTGTTTCCAGGCTGACATTCAGACGTCAAACTGCGGACTGCCCGAGAGTCACAGACTCATCACATATTCCGGGTGACATCACACACTTCGCTGTTGACTCACCTTATTCTAGTGCGTCACAGGCCTTTTATCTGATTTGGTAAAGGATGGTATATTTTATGTTCATAATTTGATTTGCATGTGATGTTTTCCTTAGAGGGAAACCCTGACAGAACCTGCAAGAGTTCTGGAGTCCATAAGAAACTGAACGCAACGCAGCCTATCTGGCCAAGATTTAGAAACTCCTATCCACCAGTCAGTTGAGTGACCAATAACTGTGAACCTTTCTCTAAATAAAACCTACCAACACGTATCATGTTATTACCATGTTTTCAAGGTGTTAATCTAAAAGTTTAATACTAGAGTTAGGGGTTTGTTCAAATCCGGTGCCATCACTAAACTACGGCAGGGAAGTGGGCCACAGTCTGTGAGGTACGGAAGTTTTGTTTATGGTTTCATCTTCTGTTTGATGTGTGCATTGGCACGGACTTCCACTGAGTGTGTGATGTGTTTTTGAGGCATTATAATGTGTATGTTTGTCTCTTATGTGTTTGTGTGGGTGGGAACTTTTCCCTGCGAGTAGACATTTGTGTGGGTGTATTTATGAGGAATTACTCACCAGAACAGCTCGGGTTGTGACTGCAGCCAGCGGTCAGCTCTCTGTACTATGACCAGGTCCATTTAACCATCCAGAGAAGTCATTAGTAACATCACTAGTTCTGAAAATAGATTACAGCTTAATTTCACTGCCTTTTCTTTCTCTTTTGGTATATATAAGGGCTAAATCACCTTTTTAAGACTAAACAAAAAAAATGTTTGCCTATAGGTTGACACCAAAGAATATTTAAGTTTATCAATCATTTGATGTCAACCTGAAGGTAAACAACCTGAAGGTACACAATCATTGTGCTTAGTAAGAAAGGGAATTTTAGTCTACATTCATCCTATATTGAGATTATTTGACTATAGGTTCACATATGTTACATTTAATCTACATTTATCACTTATTTTAGACTCAAGAAAATTATATTTTGCTTATAGACTGACATCAAAGAACAAAGGTCAATCACTTATTTGCGACTAAATGAAAATGATTAGTTGCCTATAGGTTGGCATCAAAGGATATGCTGGACTGTTTATCACACATTTGATGTCAGCTTGTAGGTTAACAATCATTTTGTTTAGTTACAAATGAAATATTTGTCTAAATGAATTATTTTGCCTGTAGGTTTACATCAAAGAATATGTTAGTCTATGTTTATCACTCATTTGTGACTAAACAAAAATCATTGTTTTGCTATAGGTTGACATCAAAGGACACATTTGTCTATGTTTTTGTATGTTAGCGATACCAAAGTTTTTTTTTTTTTTTTTTAAGTATTTACAATTACATTTAAAATCTAGAATTTACATGAGAGAGAGAAAACAAAAAGAAAAAAAACTTTTTATGTACAATAGAAAAGGTTGATAACTGAAGTTTAGGTTTTATACCTGGCATAAAAAAGTCAGATCTCACAAGAGAAACAAGCCACTTGGTCTTGAAAAGCAAAGCTAAAATAAGGCACTTGCCTAAAACAAAATAAGTTAAAAAGAGTTGTTCTTTTATTATTATAGTGAAGAATTATCAGTGTAGAAATCAGCACAAGCATAGTATACAGTAGCCTGTATAAAATATATATTTTCAATAAATAAATTCTTTTAGATATTTCAAATATTCATCTGTCCATTTAATAGCAGAAATCTCTATCTCCTGTATACTTGCACACACTGTGTGTCTAAACGAATTAAGTTTTTTAACCTTGGTTGATCCACCAGGAGTGCATGCACATTTCATGCAGCTTTATCACTGGGGTAAATCAGAGGGGGAAGAACATTGTCATTACTCTTGGCTCTTTAGCTGTGATAAGCCATATGAAACTGAACATTATTAATGTGCATTAATGCATCATATCTAACAATAATTCAGTGAAGACTTTAAACAACTGAGAAATGTACTTTTTAATATTTTTCATTTATCTGGATTAATTGTGCATGTATATTTAGTAATTATACATCGTTTTTAAAAAGGTTTTCAGTACGTCACGGAAGGCTACATCCGCAATGTGCAATTAGGCGAAGAAATGTGTAATGAAGCGGTTTCCTTTACATGCTTATGTTCTAGTAAAACATTAAAATTCTGTTTTCTCTCTGGAAAATTAAAAGGGACTTGGTTCCTGTTTTGTGCATCCTTATGAAGCTCTCTATGGTCCTCATTGATTAAATATGAGTAGAAACAATTTCTGTGTTAATTGCAAAAAAAAAACAACATTTTTTTTATTTTTGTATTATTATGGTCATTAACCAATATAACCATCATTAAATAAGAATAGCTTTGTCTGTTGTTTCAAAAATTCACAAATAAATCTCCAAATCTATCAAACTATGATTTATGATAGAAAAAAATCAAATACTGTAGTAGTACTGTTGATACTATATACTTATTGTCTAGTATGTACTATACTGAATAGTACAGTTTGTCATGATATTTACAAACCAGGTTTTGGTTTTCTGTGTGAATCATTTCATTATATAGGCACATTTTGTACATTTAATTATTGCATTTAATTAAATGCGGCAACTTGTGTAAGAATGTTTTTAACAACGAATAATATTCAAAGCTTCTCTATGTATAGTGGTTTCTATAGAATGATACAATATATTAGTTTATAAATTCTCTTTCAGACTCTGTTTCTCCCTCGAATGCTTCATTCACTGCATCTGCAGTCCATTGCTTTTAGAATGAATGAGTCGATGACTCATCCCGCTTTGCAGAAGGCTAGAGAGAGAGAGAGAGAGAGAGAGAGAGAGAGAGAAAGATAAATTGTTTTGGTGAAACATGCAAGTCCCTTTTGTTTATGTAATGATAATCCTTCAACAATTAGCTGTGTGCAGGGTTCAAAAAGCTTAATCAATACTCTTATGTTATATCCCACACACAGGTTCACCTCTGCTTGTGATGTTGTCTTTGCATAACGCATGGAGCGGCATACACAGACTCTATCCACTGATAAGTCTGCGTGGGCTGTCTGAATTAGACGAGGGACTTATTATACCCAATTGAATGTTGTCCAATAAATTATATTTATCCGAGTTTGCTTGACTTCCCCCCACCTTTCTTTTTATTGCATTATTCTTTGAAGCATCACGTGAGGGGACAATGGGAGGTTGGCCAAACGGAGATGATTACACTCCATAAACATCGTTGAGGTCTTTCGTCCCTCTGTTCATGCCAATGGGCATCACTCATGCCATCGGGACGTGTTTGTGACGCTTGTCGTTGCACTGCTGTGGCGGATACAAATGAAATATTCAGCATTCATTTTGCATCGCACAAACAATAGCAGAGATGCTTTAAAGGTTTATGAAATCGATAATGAATATAATCGACAACCAATAGTATTATTGATTAATCTGGTCTTTGCATTGTCCGCATATTATCTTTGATAATGACATCACTTTGGTGTAGTAAAAATTTTAAATGTAGTTTTCTAGGCCTGGTCAGGAAATTCATTACATCTTAAATTGTGGCAAAATCTACAGCTAACATAATTTTTTTCCTATTATGTTCTGTTCTAAATTATTTTAGCGACTAAATATTACTCTTCTTTAGAGTAAAACTGGGCTCGCAAGCCTTAGTGATTTGGGAACAAATTGTTCTCTTGAGTCAGTTAATTACTCAAACTGGCTTACAAATTGGTCTGAATGATTCATTAGTGAATCATTTGTTAATCTGTATCTTGTAATCAAAAACAATTAAAAAAAAGGAATCATGGAAATGTATTGGTCAGTGTTGTTTTTTGAATCAAAGGAGTGGTGAACACAGACTAATGGATTTATTGATGTCAGCCTGTGGGCAAACAAAGGGAATATTTGTCATGTTAAGTTGAGGGAGGACCCAAACGCAGAGGCAATTTCAACAGGCTTTATTAAAAAATAAACAAAATACAAACAAAAATTCTCACAAGAGAGAGGAACAACAAAACAGGGTGAAACATCAACCTAAAAGATGAAGACATGTCTGACCGAAGTTCAGGATCCGACTGGAGACAAGACTACAATAGACAAAACTCACACACTGACAAGCTTTACAAAACAATCTGGCACAGAACAGAACACGAGGGGAGCTTAAATAGGGGAGAAAACAAGGAGGTACCGAGGAAGGCAGATGCAACTAATGAATTGATTACAAGTCAAATGAGAGGGCTGGGTATCACTCAAGACAGAAGAGCATGTGGAAATGAAAAACCCAAACAAAGCCTAAGCCATGTATTCACACAAGACAGAACAAAACATGGATGTCAGAATCCAGCCACAAAAACCATAAACTAAACCAACAGACGTGGCTGGATTCTGACAATAATAGTCTACATTAATCACTCATTGACTTTTCCCTGTTGCTTAGCTTTATTTCCAGAAATTCCAGTGTTGTTGCTGTGTTTTTTTCCTTAACCTTGTTTTATGACCTGCAGTGGAATTGCACTGCAATAGTGTGTTTTCCCTCATACATAAAACTTTGGCATGTATGAGCGCATGTATATGCGAACCTGAGGGGCCGTTAATATTTTGCATTAGTGTGTATAATTAAGCAATATCACACAAGCAAGAGTGCGATGTGGCCCTATATCTGCAGTGCTGCAATTCGGCCGCAGGCCATGTTACAACAGGTTACCTACAGGTAATCACATCAGTACTGATTTAGGGTCATATTGCATGATTGTGAATGTAATATTGCTTATATACAACAGTTCAATGAACATGTACATTTTAAAAAATTAGGAAAAACTGAGGACGGTCACAAAAAACACATTTGCGCATGGAACTTCTTTTTTACGTGACGGATCAGAATCTGCCGTTGCTGGTTTAAACCAAACGATGTGTACAAGCCTCTCTACAACATCAATTCAGAACTACTAGTATCACAGCTTGGGCTGTTTCTAACATGTTATTGGAGAAGCGTGTGTGTGTATGCATGCGTGCGCGCTCACGCGCAAGGGGGGGGGGGGGGGGGGGGGTACGGAGCTTGTGTGATCACCTGATGATGATGCTGTTCTGAAGATTATGTAATTTTGGTGAAATGCAACCTATTTTCTCAGTGGAAATATGGCCATCCATGTAGGGGTATTCCTCTATTTCGCGGTAGCTGGTGAGCAAGAGTGGTTCACCATAGAATCCGCAATCTCCTCTGCCATTTTGTCCTCCCCAATGTGGAAAGTCTGGTAAGAGGTAAGCGCCTTGAGTTTCTTATTAATCAGTCTGTTGTGTCTTTCAGCTGTGATGAGCCTTAATGCTGAAGTTGTTAGTTTAAAGCCATTTCCTAGCTTTAGTAGTGTAGTAGTAATACGAGCAATCATGGTGATTCTGACTCACTTCACATCACCAACTGGCTCATATTACACACAAAAATTGTCTTGTCTCCTCTTGCTAGTGGAAATATATAATGTCACAAAATTAAATGTAAAGAGACAGATGGCTCTTAACATGTCTGCACTGCACTTACACTTTAGTTTAGAACAGCACAAACACAAGCGGAGTGATACACACAGTGAAGCATCCGAGTGCTGATGGTGTGAGACCATCAGTACTCATGGAACATCTCTCGTACAATCAGATTCGAGGACTGGAACTAACTGCTGTATATATGGGTATTCACAGATTAGCCAAAACATTAAGACCACCCACCTAATATGCTGTTGGTCCTCCACGTGCCACCAAAACAGAGCCGACCCAACAAGGCTTGGGCTCCTGAAGGTGTCCTGTGGTATCTGGCACCAAGTCATTAGCAGCAGATCCTTCAAGTCCTGTAAGTTGCGAGTATGTAATTTTTATGTTGACGGATACTATTTTGTTTTGTCTGTTGTGAAAAGAAGTGTTCACATTGAATTTGTTTTATCTAGAATTGTGTGCAAACAAATCAGACACAAACTTTTTAATGTACTATAGAAAGAGTTATAACAGTATGTTATGTCTTCCCTGCCTATAAAAAAAATTGCAGAGGCTGCAGAGCGAGCTTCAAAAGTGTGCAATGGAAAAAAAGGAAAAAAGTTTGCAGTGCAAGTTGTTGGAAGCGTGGGAGCACTTCAAATGAAACGCTTCAAAGAAAATACAAATTTTAGTTTTATTTGTCCCATGTGCCACGTCAAGCGCTTTAACAGATCGCGTTACCTCTTCAATGTGGTTGAGAGGTTTTTTTTTGGCAGGATGTAAGTTACATTTACCTTTATAAATTATTCTAATAATGCAAGTATTTCCAGCTCATCCTAACAGGGGTTGGGGGGAGTCATCACATAGCACTATCTAAGCATAACCTTAGTAATCCCTCTATCCATTCTCCTTACCTGCACATCACCTCTTTTGGATGCTGTTTGGGAGCATTAGGGAAGAAAGAAAATTAGTAACAGACAGTAGATAAGCAGTCATGCCCCTTAGAAATGGGTCAACTTTTTATAATTAGCAATAAGCCCAGACAAGGAGTTTGGGGTCTTTGATATGATTATTTAAGCGTTGTTGTAATTAGACAGACCGTATGACTGCTTTCCAAGTGTTTATATTAGATTAGCTAAAATTAAGGATTAGGATGTTCCTGGCTTTGTCAAATAAAGGCATTTGTCTTGTATTACTTCCATCCTGAGGATCTAATTAGTTTCAGGCCTGTTTAGTGATGGTTATTCTTTAAACTTGTCAATTCCAGTCGTACCTGTGTCTTAGAGGGACAGGCTTTGTTCAAACGGCACACAAATCTGATTTGGTTTTCATTTCTCAGTAAATTGGTTGCCATAGTAATAGAGAGAGAGAGAGAGAGAGAGAGAGAGAGAGAGAGAGAGAGAGAGAGAGACTGTTATTGTGTAAAGAGAAAATGGAAAACTGGATATTTTGCCTCTGCTTATGTCCATAACATGTGAGCAGAATTTATGAGGTGCTTCACACAACATTGACTGGTTGTTGTCACTTCTTGCATTTTGAAAAGACCAAATGTTTTCGAGACTGATAGCAATCCAATCACTCAAGCGTCAGGAGGTGGTTTGAGACCATACAAGACTCTTAAGGCTGTCAAATTAAAATTAGAAATTCGAGGGGCCTGGGTAGTTCACCGAGTATTGATGCCGAGTCGCAAGTTTGAATCCAAGGCGTGCTGAGTGACACCAGCCAGGTCTCTTAAGCAACCAAATTGGCCAGGATGTTAGGGAGGGTAGAGTCACATTGGGTAACCTCCTTGTGGTTGCGAATAGGGGTTTTCGTTCTCAATGGTGCGTATGCTAAGTTATGCATGTAACGCAGAGAGTAGCGTGAGCCTCCACATGCTGGGAGTCGGATTGACAGTCTCAGAAGTGGAGGCAAATGGGACTTGTCCTCTGCCACCCGGATTGAGGAGAGTAACCGTGCCACCACAAGGACCTACTAAGTAGTGGGAATTGGGCATTACAAATTGGGAGAAAATGGGATTATCAGGGCTGTCAATCGATTCAAATTTGTAATTTAATGACATGGTGTCCCGATTAATCGTGATTAATCGCATATGCAAATATATTCTGAGAAAGTCCTCATATAGCCTAACAATAATTCTGTATATAATGATGAAATAATTCTACATAATTAAATATATATATTATTCAGATAATTAAAATGCATTACATTAATCATTGATAAGACAATAAAATACAATGTATTACTACCATATTATTGAACATAAGTCAATCATTGGCATACAGTTCACAACAATCCAAGTGAATTTGTCAAACAGTTTGAGATTTATTATGAGGGCTTGTTTAAGGACCCGTCAATTTACATCTTGCTTGTGTAGCAACGAGACGGGTGCGTTGCATCATAAACATAAATGTTTTAGGTCACTGTGTCAAGTTAAATATAGTTTAATACTTAGAACACAGCTTGAGATCTCTTAGTTCGGATTTGCACTCCATCAAGTGGTTTGAATGCAAGAACGTAACATGTTTGTGTTGTGCTGCTGCTGGATGGTTGTTTTGATCACTGTATAAACTGCACTTTACCACACAGCTGAAGATTCACTTACTGCCCTCTGGAGTAAACAGGTGGTACTACAAGCTTGCATTTCTCAGGAATCGTACTTATTACGGTCCGGAGTTGTTGCGATTAATTCCGTAAATTTTTTAACGCGTTATTTTTTTATAAAATTCATCGCACAGAATTAACATGTTAAATCAACAGCCCTAATATAAATACATACATATATATATTTATTGTATTTCTTTTATTAGAAATTTTAATATTTCTCGATTTTAAGATAAATACGCACTTTCAGATACTAAAATTACCATTTCAATTTTGGATGTGTGCCAGGCACTGACAATGACTTATGGTCCGTTCAGGCTGATCGCATTCTTGGGCTAAAACAGACACATTGCCACAAATAAAACTCTCGAGATGCGTTTTAAAGGCTTTTTTCCTAATTAAAGAAATGCATTGCTTTTGCATGAGCCGCTGAAAAATCAGCAAGACATGGCGCAACAGTCAAAGATGTCCATCTAGCGCATGCTTGCGTAGAAAAAAACGGACGCATGCAGAGTGAACGGCTCCTTAGGTGGAGGACTTCAACGGTTGTGTCTTGACTATGCTGTTTTGAGTGTTCTCTGGCTGAAAACTAGGAATTAAAAATGTTTTCCTCTTAAAGAAATTTTCCAGGTTCAATACAAGTTTAGCTCAATCGACAGCATTTGTATCAATGTTAATTTCAACTCTCAGATTTTTGACAAATAAAGTGAATTCAATATATAATGATTAAATAATTATAAATAGTTATATTTACATAATTATAAATAAAATATACATATTTAAAAAAAATTATAATAAAGAAAATTAAAATGCATTGCATTATTTAGGCATACAAGTTAAGCATTAACTCTGTATCAAGCTGTGTTTGTACTCAAGAATGTTTTCTCATCTTGTGTTGTCTGATCTCGGTAAGTGGTGTTTGTTCTCTGATTATTACGGTACCGGGGGTATGATTAATTGCGTTAAATTTTGTAGCGCGTTCTTTTTTATATAATTAATCTCACTGAGTTAATGCTTTAAATCAACATCCCTAGTTTAAAGAATAAAATGTGACGCTTATGATTGATTAAAAGCACTTAAATGTATCTGCTAAATTTGTGTGTTATTTTAGTTGTAAAGTTGTTTAAATCGTTGTTTACTGGAAATACAGGGTTTTTGACATTGTCGTCACGACGACAAAGCTGTAAAATTGGATACAACTTTACACAGAAAAGGTTAGTAAGTGATATCACACTAAAATCAGGCTAACACATATTGTTTATGTCTTGACGCTTTTAAAACATTGAGTATTTTAATGTTTACGTATTGGCCCCATTCACTTCCATTGTAAGTGCCTCACTGGAACCATAACGGATAACAAATGCATAATGTAATAACTGCACATAATGAGTAAAATGGAATCATTTTCTCAAAACATTATAAAATTGTGAGTGCATAATGTCAAAGTTTTTTTGCTAAATGTAATAGGTTATAGACTTTAATGGATAATGTCAAAGTCAGCTGACGCCTCTGCCAGCCGATCGTTTCTGCAGTGCAAGGAATGAACGCGCAAGCAATAATCTACCACGGCCAGTGCCCATTGCTTTTCATCACAGACAGACAGTCTTCTGGGTCAAAAGTTATAAAACATTTTATTTGTAAAGTAAAACGTGTGTGCTCTAAAAAGGCCATCTGACTGAACTTTTAAAGTGCATATAAATGGACTCACTGACTGCCCTATGTGTGTGCGCTCGCATGCAGAGTATTTTACCCTATGAGAAGTGCCGGTGGTAAAACATGTCGAAGCTGCAGGTGGGATGGTCATAGTTTAGTTTGAAATAAATAAAGATCTGTCGCTGATCAGTGGAAATGCATGAAGTGACTAAGTGTTAATAACCTAGACAGGCATATAGGCACTAAACGGATTTGAGTCGTAAATGGCAATTTTATTTATTTTTTTGCTGCTTTTCTGAACAAAGCCTTGGAGAAGATTAACTTCTGTTTATTCTCAGAACAGAACCGCATGTTTGGAGTTATTCTTGGCTTTGTGCATGTGTGTGTTTGGTTCTTTCCCTGTGTGTTTGTTGTTGTTTCCTCTGGAAGGCTGGCACTGGGGGTCCACGTCAGCAGAATGACAGACCTCTCATACTTTCATGTGTGGGGTGGGGGTGTGGGGGGGGTAGGAGGTGGACATGGCCTTTTGTGTCTGATCTATGTAAATATGCTTGTGCGTCAGACTGATGTAAAAGTGTGGGTGTCTTTTTTTTTTTTTCCTTCCTGGCCCATCCCTCTCCCCTCCCCCATTCATCATTTATTAATTTATTCATTATCTCTCTCTCCCTGTTACAACCCTATTCCCCTGATCCATTTTCCATGCCTTTCCATGTGTCCTAGTCACACGCTCCTCATTACCTGACACCTTCCGTCATTATTTCTCTTTGTGCCTTTTTGGCTTTCAAATGCGCACACTTTTCTCATGCTCGTCCTGTCTCTCATCTAAAGACTCATTGAACTTTTAGGGTTGTCACAGTGTTACTGGTTTTACGCGGTACATGGGACAACACCGGTATGAAATTTTATTCCCAGGTAAAAGGCGGAAACATTAAGAATGGAACTTTCAATATAATTGCCTAATGAAGAGTTTGCGACCCATAATAAATGAACCTAAATAACACCTGAAAGTCAGATGTTCTTTACCAACATACCAAATTACACAGGCAGCAAAGTATGCACACTGACAGAAGAGGTTTTAATTGCAGGTAGCGAATATAACGTGCATGGCGGGTAACTAAGACGTCTCTGATTTGGAATGACACAAGAGAAGCTGTTAGATACACAGACACACGGTTGATGAAACGCACTTTCTCATGCAACACACGTATGAATAGCTTGACAAGAAGTTGAGTAATTTAGCCATCAATACATTAAAGCTTATATTTTTCACGGAAAGGTATGCAAACATTTTTCCTTCTCCCTGAAAGATATTACTGAAATAAGTGTTGTGAGATTTCTCACCTGTGACAGCTCTAGACTCGCAACCAAACTGCAAACAAAAAAATGCCCACGAGTGGCGGTCTCTGACACTTTCAACCTGTCAAACATTTTGTGCATTCGTATTGTAGTTTCAGCGAATTATTGAGGCTTACTGCCACTTTTATGCCATGCGGTTTATAACAGTTGTCAGTTGAGGGCGCTATTTTGCTGCTGTTGTTTTTAACAACTGTTTCTGCATGATATCGGGCTCAAAGGTCTTCTGGTATTTTGGCGTGCTAGGTTTTGGAAAGAGGGGGCGTGGCTAATTCAACAGCTCAGTCTCGTGGAAGAAGAATGGCTAAAATCACGTATAGCACGTTTAAGATGGTTATTGCTAGTAAATAAGCAAAATTCCGCACACTGCTGCTGCTTGCAAATAAACAATTTAATTGATAACGTTTCGGTCATGTGAACTTTGTCAGGTAATTGAAGACTTTTACATTTTTTTTAGATTTGTTGTACTGCCTTTATGCTTATTTAAAATAATGAATCATAGTATTACAGGGTTTTTACCCCAATTGTTAAAAATGACAAAAATGACAGGATGAGAATATAAAGACCATTGAGAGTAATGGGAATTAATCAAAAGTAAAAACTTAAACGTAAAACATCAAGATGCATTACGATAATGAGAAATTGGGGGTAAATGTCTGGAAGGTGATGTCACAATTAAAAAATCTTAATGGTACTAAAATTGGTTTCACTTTCTATGTTAAATATTATTAGATGTTTTCTTTCTTTCTTTCTTTTGGCATGAAACACAACCCAGACATGTTTTTGTGCGATACACCTTAAATTGCAGACATACTTGCACAAATGGCTCTCTGTTGTCTGTACCGTTTTTATAGTAAAATCCTGTTGCACAAACGTGCAGACACCGAACCCAGCGCATATACAACTCTCTTCGTCGTCAGCTACAGACGGATGCGACATTTGCATTTTTCCACGCCCCCGCCAAACCATATCATATATCAAAAATCGATCACCTTACTCAGGGCGATCTCGGATGTAGAGTTGGATGAAGTTCCTCCCACGCTCGGGGTGATTTGGCTCAGAGGTGACCTGATGCGGGGCCAGCAGTCTGAGTCATTAGTCATCAATTAGCCCCCTTCAGTCTCTCCTAAAGCAGACTTCAAAGCCAGCAATGCACTCCACTTCAAAGTGATGAGCTAATAGTCCTCTATGCTCTTTGTAATACTACATGCCATATTATAAGATGGTGTAATGATTTTTTATAGGATTTGTTATTGAATAATGTTGTTTGTGAGTAGTGCTGTTGTTTTTTTTTTAAATATTAACATTAGTAGGGCTCCTTTTTTAATGTCTGATGACCAATATGTGTGCCATTTTTAATGGCTGATACTCGCATCTAGGAAGCAGGGTGGACAATGGCTGATATAATGCTGATGTATATAACACAATTTAATAGGGCTAGGTGAAGATTTTCATTTGAATGATCTCATTTTATTCTTAAATCCCAAGATCTTTCACTCTGTGGCAACTGCGAGGAAATCACTTGCAAATGCATCCAAATTTTGCGCTATGCGACTAAAACTGTCTGTGATTTCACTCTTCATGATTGAGTAGTATATTGCCGATTATCTCAGCATTGAGATACTTTCATTGCATACACAATATATATACTCACTTAGCACTTTATTAGGAACACCTGCACACATACTTATTCATGCAATTATCAAATCAGGCAATCATGTGGCAGCAGTGCAATGCATAAAATCAGGCAAATATGCATCAGGAGCTTAAAATAATTTTCACATCAACCATCAGAATGGGGGAAAAAAAATGATCCCAGTGATTTCAACTGTGGCATGATTGTTGGTGCTAGACAGGCTGGTTTGAGTATTTCTGTTACTGCTGATCTCCTGGGATTTTCATGCACAACAGTCTCTAGAAGTTACTCTGAATGGTGCCAAAAACAAAACAAACAAAAAAATCCAGTGAGTGGCAGTCCTGCGGACGGAAACGCCTTTTTGATGAGAGAGGTCAAAAGAGAACAGCCAGACTGGTTTGAGCTGACAGAAAGGCTTCAGTAACTCAGAAAACCACTCCGTACAGTTGTAGTGAGCAGAATAGTTTCTCAGAATGCACAACACGTTGTTGTGGTGGATGGGCTACAACAGCAGAAGACCACGTCTGACACACTGAAAAAAGAACCAGAGAGACCATAGAAAAAACATTATAAAATATATTTTTTAAATGAATATTTTCATAATGTACCTAGTTAGAAGCCCCCCTGTGTGTTAAACAGCATTAACTGAGAGAGATTTATTTTTTTCACATATAAATTGGACATTTTAACTGAAATACACCCATATTAAGAATTGAATTGAAATCTGAATCAAATAGAGTTTATGAATCTGAATCTAATCTAATTGGGTAATCTGTATGTATATATACCCAATACCCAGCCCTACATTTTAAAAATAAGATGAATAGATTAGCTACACAACAAACCAAGAAAACTCTACTGTTCCTTAAACAGAGACATTATGAAAGTGGATCTAAGTCTTTGAAAATACTGGCGTGGAAATGGAAAAAGAAAACAGCAGAAAAACAATTAAAAGAATTAGGGACCCAAGAACAAATGTGATAAAAAATAAGTGAAATTCGGGAAGCTTTCGAAGTGTTTTATAAAATTCTATACTTTCAGGGGGAAGCATAACCCAAATTGACACCTACCCGAATTCCCTAGAGCTACCCACTTTAAACAAAGAACAAATAGTAGGATGACTGCAGACATAACTGAAGGAGAACTAAAAACGTCAATTAGTTTGCTTAACTTAAGCAAGTCACCTGGGTGAGATGGTTATACGGCAGAGTGGTATAAGGAATTTAAAAATGAGCCAACTCCTGTCATACTCCTCAAACTGAATACGGTTTTAAAAAAGCGCAACCGCCACCCAGCAGGAAGGGCTATAATCTCAGCTATACTGAAAGAAAGCAAGGACAAAATGGAATGTGGGTCATTTAGACCAATATCTGTTTTCAGTGTAGATTAGAAATTATTTACCTCTATCATGGCCAAACGATTAGAAGAGTTCCTACCCACGCTGATGCATAATGATCAGACAGGTTTTATACAACGACGACAAACATTAGATAATATATGATGGACACTACACATCATGGATCACATACTAAAACAAAAAATCGAAGATAAGTGTGGACACTGAAAAGGCATTTGTTTTGTTTAACTGGATTTTTCTTTACAGAGTTTTGCACAGATTTGGTTTACATGTCACAGTTTTTAAAACTATACAGGCACTATGTGACAATACAACTGCCAATAAAATCAATGGATATTTATCAAATAGAATTACTCTATAAAGATGCTAGAGACATGGTTGTGCATGGTCACCGCTACTCTCCACATTATATCTGGAGCCACTAGCTCAATACATTAGAGAAATTGAGGATATCAGCGGAATTGATATTAAAGGGACGTATCATTAACTGGCCTGTTAATTTCTTTCTCTATTCTCAGTTAAAGGATTGAATCTATTAAAATGAATATATTGCCCAGACTGTTATATCTATTTCAGACCCTACCAATAGAGATTAACCAAAATAAATTAAATGAATGGGACAAGATGTTTTCAAGATATATGTGGCAGGGTAAAAGACCTAGGGTTCATCCTAAAACCTTACAATTAGCCAAAGCAAATGAGGGTTGGGGCCTACCTTCTCCTAGACATTATTATTTTGCAGCACAGATGAGAGCTATATGCTGGTGCAGCCCATCATATGAGGCTCAATGGAAAAACATTGAAGAGAAAATACCCTCCATCCACATACAGGCAATCTTGGTAGATAACAACCTTCAAAATCATATAAATACTATTGATAACCCATGGGTGAAATGGACTCTTGAAGTATGGATAACTACACTAAAAGAATATAAACTAGAGGGAGATATTATACTTATTAAATGGTGTTCATATGACTCAAATTTTACAGTGAATAAATTGGATACTAGATTTAATGATTGGACAGATAAAGGAATAACAGTTCTATCCAATATAATAAAAGAAGTCACACTGTTTTGAAATGCTTAAAGAGAAAACACTCACGAGAACAAACAAGACTTTTATCAATATCTGCAGATGTGACATTAGTTTAATATGAAGGCAAAAGTGCCAAGAACATATATGAACAGAGGTAAGAACATATATAATAGAACTGTTTAGAAAACCATATAACTCAGAAATTGGTAGTAGAATAATTTCATGCATATATAAAGGTCTCTTAAATCTTAAAAAAACCCATTCAACCTCTTGCATTAAAATAAAATGGGAAAAAGGAGGGATGATTATATTTGTGGAAGAATGGATAGCAAAATGGAAGTATCAACAGTTAACAGAAATGGAGGGAGTTTTGTTGGAAAATCTGATAAGGCATTTTATTACACCCTCTCAGAAATCCCATTATGATAGTAAACTTCCTGTTTGCTGGAGAAACTGTGGAAATCAAAATGTAAACCACTACCATATCCTCTGAGATTGTCCTGTTATCAAAGACTATTGGAGAGGTATACACAATGCCCTACTAGACATATTTAACTGTGTAATACCCCAGAAAGTAAGACCATATATCTTGGATGTATATACCTCAAGAATGGGTGAAAAGAGATAAATATTTAACGAATATACTGCTGGTGGCTAGCAAAAAGACTCTTACCAGGAAATGGTTGTCACAGGAGAGCCCAACTCTAAATACATGGATGGAAATTGCAATGGATATTTACAAAATGGAGAAGGTAAGAGCATTTGTCAATCATAAACTGGAACAATTTGCTTCACACCGGGAGGAATGGGTTAACTACGTAACACCCCATAGGCCTGATTTTATTGTCACGTGTCAATGATTATGATTTAAAGAAAAGATCACTCCCTACTTGTATATAGTTATTTTTTCCCCGCTTTATGTTAGGGGTGCTGAAATTAATCGTTTCTACGATGCATCGCGATGCGGACGTGGGCGATTCTACATCGATGCGGTAATGGACCATAATCAGTTATAGCCTACTGACGTTTCTCTGACGTCATTCGTCACATATGCACTTGTCACGTTTGCGTAAAATGGAAGAGGGAGGCAAAACAACAAAAGTTGTCGAGTAATAAAAAATGCACCTACTTTTATAAAGCCGACATCTGGGCATATTCCGGTTTTTATGAACTAACTGGTTAAGCACGAACTGGACAAGAAACATGCTTTGTGTAAAGCCTGTCACACATGAATAAAACATTTAGGGAATAACACTAACTTAAGAAACCATGTTAGCCGTTTTCACCCTGAAATGCTATCGCCTGCCAGTGCCAAGGCGGACCCAGCTCAGCCAAAAATAGATCAAACGATATCAACTTTGCGGCCCTGCATCGTTATATCGAATCATTGACATGATATTCATAATCGAATTGAATTGTGAGAGCAGTGAAGATTCACACCCCTACTTTTTGTTCTTTCCTAATATATGTGCATATTTTTGATCAGTACTACTTTGAGATGTGCGGTAAATATGAATATATGGTATATACATAGTGTCTGAAATACATCTAATGTAAATGTCTCTTGATGCTGTATGTCATTTAAAATAAAAATATGAAAGATATTTGAATAAAAATGTGCATTGACAAGGCTGTTGGAATATAACACTATGCAGAATGCTCAATTGGCCAATCCGGCACAGTTATCAGCCAAAATGCTGGTTATATCAAAATGCCCAAATATTAGCAAATATATCTGCCTGTCAGTCCGGTATCGTTTTTACTGCCTCGTACCAGCATAACGGTCTCTGTGCAAAACCAACAACCTGTTATGACATTTACTTTTCAAATTGTTCAGATCAAACAGCAGTGGTCAGGGACCTTGACAAATAAATCCTTATTGTCTCACCACAACTGGGTGGGCTAGTTACCGAACTGTCCTTTATTTTAAAAGTGCCAGTTCTCTATGAAATGGCCACTTAATAACCCTCTGAACACTGATTTAATAGACCTACATTAAGGTCAAATCTAAAAGTCAACCCATAAAGTGTTATTCCAAACGAGATCAGAAGTTTCTGTTTTGAATCTGTCACCAACCATGTACACACTAATCTATACACACACAGCCTCTTTGACACGCTGATTGTAGAGCAGTGACGGCTTACGCACCCTGTAACTACTTCAAGCAAGCACTTGCTGATTATGTGAGTTAGTTTGTTCATGGAATAAAAACAGCTGATAACACTAAAGTGACACATGATGTACAGTAGAAACAAGAAGAACTAAAATGGCACTTGTGTGTTTTCATCAGATATTCTCATGGTACGTTGGAGATATGGTGTTTAAAACAATCAGACTGGAATAAAAATGTTTTGTGGATCAGTTCCCTGATGCTCGGGTGTGACGTGGGGGTGGGGGTGGGGGGGTGTCAGCTAATGGAAATGTTAGGGCAGGTGTTTTCACAGTTTCTCTGGTTAATAATATCTGCTTGTGGTCAAATTGATTGGAGCAGGTCAGCGTGTTCCCTCCATTAAACTACTTCCAGGTGCTAAAACTCAATTGTATGATGGACCGACCCTTTATATTTTCCTTTTTCTCTGAGGTAGCTTGTTCAAATAATAGATCTGCAGTTTCTGTGAAAGGTTAAGACAACATCTAGGGCTTTTAAGGGCGTTTTCACGCCTAGTTCGTTCCAGCACTCCAAGAGATCTCAGAACGGTATAACGTGTATATGTGAACAACTTAAATAATCTCAGACCCCCCTGAAAGGACCCAAAAGTTAACCGTAAGAACCTCAAGAGGTGGTCTGAGTACGGTTCGTTTGTGGGTTATTTTGTGGTTCGATTTGATTTGTGCGATGTGAAAATGAAGAGGTACCATTCTGATTTGCATTTCTTTGACATAAGTACCTTGAGGTTGCATTACATAATGTCTGCGATTTATTTGATTGGTTTGTGTACTTCATATTCCAGTCACATTGTACTGTCCAAATAAGGGAAGCAAATATAGAAATACAATGATTACCATGACCATGCCTTTTACACCAAGTGAGGGAGCCTTTAACAGCAGGTGTGGGGTAAAAGGCTCCCTCACCACCTTTTTTTTTTTTTTTAACTGAATTTTAATCGGGGACCTGGTTATCTGACACTGACTACCTCCTCTGGAGTCACGAGTTCAAATCCTGAGTATGTTGAGTGACTCCAGCCTGGTCTCCTAAGCAACCAGATTGGCCTGGTTGCTAGGGAGGGTAGAGTCACATGAGGTAACCTCATCGTGGTCATGATTGGTAGTTCTCGCTCTCAATGGGGCATTTAGTAAGTTGTGCGTTGATCGCGGAGAGTAGCATGAGCCTCCACATGCGGAGTCTCCACTGTGTCATGCACAACGAGCCACGGAATAAGATGTGCGGATTGGCGGTCTCCGAAGCAGAGGCAACTGAGACTTGTCCTCCGGTACACGGATTGAGTAACCGTGCCACCATGAGGAGTGGGAATTGGGCATTCAAATTGGGAGAAAAAGGGATACAAAATAAATAAATAAAAAATAATAATTTTAATCAAAACAACATTCTGTTATTATTTATTTTCTCACAAATTATGTTGCTCCTTCAATATTCAATTAATTTTTACCTTTATGTTTTGTGATCAGAAAAATGCTACATTTCCTTAAGGGGTGACTTTTGCTCCATTGTACCCTACTTTATAAAGCCTTAAAGAAATAATATTGCCCTATTTTATTAAATCATTCCAAATTAAATATTAATAAATTACTTTTTAATATGTATTTGTATTAAGCATACATCCACACAATTTATCATAATAATCACAATTATAGGTTTAAGTTTTTGCTAGCCAATGTTCATAATCTTTTCAGCCATGGGGTCTGAGTCCTTAAAGAGCTGTGGTGTGAACAACAAGGGTTCTGAGATCACATAAACACTAAAAGGACCATAAACGAAACTGGGTCCTCTTTTAACACTTTTATGAACACCAAAAGCACTGAGGTCATTTGCAGCTGGTTCCCCTTCTGGTTCAGTTTAACTGAACTGAGTTGGGTTCCGACTAAATCATCCTAAATCATCTTAATGGATTAAACAGCCATGAGTTCTACTGTTGATTTTTTTTTTTTTTTTTTTTTTTTTTTTTTTTTTATGATATAACTTAGTGTTTTAGTGATCTCCGATCACAATCATTCAAGATTTTTTTCTGATCACATTTCTTCTGCGAAGCTCATGGTTCACCACTATCCTTCAAGGTTTTAATAATGCGTTGGACAGTTCTTAACCCCAATTCCAAAATTTGGAAGTTATTTTTAACTCTACATTGCGTCTACAAAATACGGCGGTCCTGCGCAAGACTCTAATAAAAAATTAAATTCGACACAATGGTCAAAAATGTCTGTCCAGCATGGGTTAACATAAATAAACGGCAATGATGTGCACAAAAAAAAACAGCCATTAACTCGCCCTAGACTTGGAAAAACTGACCCGAACATGGCCCAAAACCCGACAGTTTGTCAGGTACTGTCTTACTCAGACCAGGTTGATGAACTCTATTGCACATATAGAATAAACAAATGGTGATTTTGCCAGTCCCCAGTAAATACTCCCCAACATATGGTAAAATAACTCCCAACCCTAATTTGGAACTGCAGATTCCAGCCAGATCTTGCCATTTTTGCATGCAGTATCAGATAAACAGTAAATTATACAATGAATAGACGTGCCATCTGAGGTCACACCCATGATTGATGGCACAATATGTCAGTGTCCTCGCAATGACCTGTCTGCAGTGCTGAGTTGGACTTTTACCTTTTGCCTGTGACTGACTACTTTGCATGAACTTTGCACTACAGATAGACAACATGAGCAAAGACAAATACACAAATCCACTTGTGTATTCATAGTGGAGGACTGTTATTTTCTTTCTTGCTCTGCCCTCTCAGCATGAGCAAAAGCACTACATCTGCACAGCAGGATGAAGGTCTGTGTTTACATGTGTTCTTTTGCATTTACGTGTGTTCTTTTGCATTTACGTGTGTGTTTGTTTGCTGTCCTTTACATCATGCAGCTAGAACAAGCACTTCCAGTCTTTTCTGAAAGTCAAAGTGTCATATCGGGGGAATGCATGAAGAGCGGATCTGTAAAAGGCTTTGCTGAGTTGCAGTTTTTCCATGCACAAACACACCACTTCCAGAACTTCCACCAATGCGGTTTTATCAGTTGCTATGCACACACATTGAGCTCAGTGTGCTCCTTTACCCAGCTAAATAAATGTCAGCAGTTGTTTGCATTCGCATACTAGATATGCATATCGACATATGGGCCAAAAACTGAAAATCATGCAAGTACTGTGCACAGCTGTAAATAAAACCCAAAACTACAGATTTTCTGCATTGTTTTATTTGGTGAACATGAAATCAAAATCGACCCTATTAACCTCACTTATCTGTGCCCTTCATTCTAAAGAAAAAAATGTTTTTGTCTTTGTAATTTTTCAGCAAGATTTTTATGTTTCTTGTTCCACCTCATCTGACATCACCTTGTTCGCACCCATAGATTAGAGCAGTTTGGGCAAGGAAAATAATAAAGCAATATCACACAAGCAAGAGAGCTGTATGTCCAGCTGTCAGCATAGCTTTGATCCGTCTGTAGGCACAAGTCCAAGGGTAATCACAGCCGGGCTGATATCTATCAATACAAGTAAATGAATAAGTAGAGAATAAATTAAGAACTGTCCCCAAAAAACACTCTTGTGTGCCACAGGATCTGCCATTGCCAGTTCCAAAGATGTGCCCAAGCCTCCATTACTAATTAAAAAAGCACACTTTAGAAATCGTACTGAGAGCTAGAGAGAGAGACTGAGCATGTGATTACCTTGAAGTGATGAACAGTAAGGCTGAAGCTGTTATTTTAACTCTGTTCCTCAGCAGTAGTGTGATAGTAATCCACTCCAGTCATTGAGCGATGCTTCCAAACGTGCTATATGAATAATCCTATGAGTATTTCAGTCACGTTCAAGTGTTTTGTTTTCTTGCGGAACTCATATTTGGTACCCGAGCGTGTTTGATTTCTCCATCTGTAATGACTCTCAGCTGTGATTGGCAGCAATGCTGAAGCTGTTAGTTTAACTCAATTTCTCAGCTATAGTGTATTAGTTATGCAACTAATCATGGAGTGAGCGACAATTCCGGACGACTTGAAAGAAATTTGCGCAGTGACTGATGACACACAGATTGTCAACGTCAGCTCATAGCAAACACAAGACGAACATCTTTAATGTCACAGGTATTAATGGAAATTCACTCATCTGTACTGCTCTTACACCTTTGGAATGCCACAAACACAAGTGGATTGATACAAACAGTAAAGTGTCCCAGTGCTAATGGTGTGAGCTATAAGCACCCTTGGAACGCCTCTCGTCTAATCAGATTTGAGGACCGGAACTAACTGTTGAATAATGTTAACCAATATCCTATTCGCTATTTAGGCATTGCATTGGGGTATTGTTGTAGGTAATAAAGCCCTTTAAAATCTTCCCAAAAGTAAGTGAAGTAAAACTATGAAAAGTAATTTATTGTTGAATCATACAATAATGGATATGGCAATAACGATTTGTCCTTCAACCTCTGTACCCTGTCAAAAAACATCCTCAAAAGTGCATGATAGTTATGTTTCAGAAAGAAAATTCTCCTAGAAACTCTCCATAATCCACTAATAACTCGCAGTCAGGTGTGAAACTCAAATCAAGTCCCGGCCAACATTTTCTTCTTTGTTTAATATTTAGGATCACTCCGAAATGCATTTGGAACATTACGGGTATATAATGAGTCGCAAATGCCATTTCATGTTAACTTTAAAAGTTTTGGTCATTCCAAGATTAAGGCCTTGTGATTTGGGGAGCATTGCATCTCAGAGAATGTCATGTTATATGCTTGTAACGTTGGAGTTTATATTATATTGCTCATAATTCTCATACAGGTCCTGCTCAGGTTCCAATGATGTCCCCAAATGGTTCAGTGCCTCAAATCTATGTGCCTCCTGGATACGTTCAACAGGTGAGTCCTCGCGTCATTATTTTGCACTGGTTTTTAATAGGATGAGTTAAAATATTTTGGTTTATATTGCCACAAAGAAGATACAATTTTAAATGTAATTGACATCTCTCTATAATTCTTTCCAAAGCTAGTAAGCTGCCTTCATAACAGTATTTCTAGGCATCATAGGCACAATCCCGACATGAAGTTACTGTTCGGTTCCAAACAATAGTCAGCAAAATTATACTGCCTTGAAGGGGTTTACACAAGGAACGCATTCAAAAATAGCTAGACCGAGCACAGCGGAATGGAACAGAATGCAGGAGGCTTAAGATGCGTTTTTTTTAACTTGACAACTTCATCTTAATTTAATGTTCATTGAGCACAGACAGCAACATCACATATACACAGATCAGCCACAACATTAAAACCACCTGCCTAATAATGTGTAGGTCCCCCTCGTGCCACCAAAACAGTGCCAACCCAGATCTCAGAAAACCATTCTGAGATGATATTCTTCTCACCACCATTGTACAGAGTGGTTATCTGAGTTAGAGTAGACTTTGTCAGTTCAAACCAGTCTGGCCATTCTCTGTTGACCTCTCTCATAAACAATGCGGGTTGGCGCTGTTTTGGTGGTATGCGGGGAACCTACACAATATTAGGCAGGTGGTTTTAATGTTGTGGCCGATCGGTGTACATACATGGATAAAGCAATCCCAAAAGGCATTACAACAGTGAGCTGTTTGAGCTTCGTCAAAATGATCAACTGAGTCAAGGGTAACATTTATTTATAAATAACTTCAAATTTCTTTTCATTTAAGCAATCATCTGTAAATGTGCCTTCTGTTCAATTCTGTTGTGTTCCGGTTACCTCTAAGACAACAATGAGCTGTGTGAACCCCCCCACCTATTAGTATTATAATAAGGCGGCTTGCTAAGGTGTGGATCTCTCTCTCTCTCTCTCTCTCTCTCTCTCTCTCTCTCTCTAGATCATTGAGGAGAACGGAGTGAGGCGGGTTTTGGTGTTACCTCAGACAGAGTTTCATCCGGGGGGCCATTCCCCGCTTCACCACCCGCCGCCTCCACCACCCCACGCCCACCTGCAGGCCTTCATCCCCCACCCGCACATCATGCACCATCCTGCTCACCTGTACTCAGGCATGGCTGGAGGAACCGGAGACATGAATGCGCAGTACATCTCGCAGTACCACCCAGCACACACTACCATCTACTCAGAGCAGGGTCAGTACACACATGCATTCACATGTGGGGGGTTTCTTCTTCGTAGAATTTTCCCTTTGACTCAAATAATTTATATACATTCACAAAAAATATCTGTAAAGCACTGTTTACTTAGAGCAAACTTCACCTTCTGGAATTGTGTCATACTGGTTTTCACAGACATGGTAAACCTGGAAATATCAGAAATGTTTTAAAACAGCAAAATTAATCTTAAAAATTCATAGAAAAGTCAATGATGTTTCTATAGAGAATATAACATTTTTGGGTAGGTAATACTATATGGTATAGAGTATTTGTAAATCATCAGTTAATTAATCATTTATAAATTATTGTTCCTATATGACTAATACTTTAATAAGCTAAGGCCACGTCCACATTAATACGTTTTCGTTTTGAAACGAATTCCACAGCATGAATATAATGGCAATGTTAGTTATCTATGTGTAATACACGTCACATATTAATTGAGGAAACTGAGTAGATGGTTGGTGGGCAATATGTTAATGTTACCACAATAATAGACCGGTGTACAACTCGGTCTCATTTAAACGGTCCCGCAGATCAGAGCTGTGATAGTTGTGTATGAGCTCATGATGGGTAAAGTGCTTGCACATATCATCATTTTATCTAGTTATACACAGCTCTTAAATATTTTATTGGTGAGAAATGTCTTTTTGTGAGTGCAATCTGTATACCTTAAATGGACATTCAGTCAAGGATATTCAGTGGTCAAAAGGTGTAAAACATTTTTCAACCACCTAGAAAAGAAGTCCCACTTCAAAGGGATAGTTTAGTCAACTTTACAGCTTTGTTGTATAATAAATAATAATTAAAGTTGAAGTGTATAATTTCTGCACCACTAGCTTCACCAAATGGAATTGCAACCAAGTTACAAGCTGTCTTTATCTTTTTACATGCAGTAATTACCTGTGTAATTAATTACAAATGTTGTGTCTCTGTGCATCTCTCCAATTTCCACAGATACTCATCAACCACATGGACGTGCAGCGTTTGCTCACAGGGATGAAAGGGCTAGCAAAACCTACGAGCGCCTGCAGAAGAAGCTGAAGGAGAGACAAGGGGTGGGTGGAGGAGGAGGAGGAGGAGGTGGAGGTCTGCCCCTCTCCAAAGACAGCCCCCCTCCCTCTCCACAGAAGACTCGGGGGACAACGCCCACGGGAGGGGATCTCCAGAACGGTCTTGGGGGTAAGGGCGTGGAGGAGCTGACACAGCCCACCACTACTGTCGCCAGCCCGGGCAAAAGCCCACCAGGGAGAGGGAAGGAGGCGGAGTCTGGAGGTAGGCAGGGAGGTAGAAGAGGTTTCTGAAACCATTATAATAAATCAAATGTGCTTCTATGAGCTATTTAACAACCACTTTAAACTGATTTGGTTCACCCAATCAGGTTTCAAAACCAAAACTGTCTGTTTTATATATCAAACTTTAACCATTATCTCCTAGTATATGTAATTGAGATAAACTTGCTTAAAATGACCAGGGAATTAAATATTTACTATTTATCACTCCCTCAGTTTGTAAAAGGCCAGTATTACTTATGTGTACAATCTTTGATCGCTGCTTAAACTATAATCTGTTAGGAAAAAAGCTATCAGCATTAGTAGACATCAGCATCCCAGTATGTCTCTTCTTAATGGGTAGAAATATTCTAGCAGCCAATCGGGAGCAGTAATAGGTCTCCGGGGACTGGCCCCACTCTCTGGCTACGTCGTAAACAGGCCGAGCAGCTTGTCTCTGTCCTCATTAGCTCTGTCAGCTTTAGGCTGCTGTAGATAACATTAGCTGTAATTACCCCCGCACTGACTCAGTGCTATCAGTTATCAGTGCTAACCAACTCTAGCCTGGAGAAACTTAGCTGCAGCTACTGTATGCCAGTCTAAACTTAGCTGGCATCTCTATTAATCCATTAATGGAAATTAAATGCCTCTTATATGTGATTAAAGAGACAAGCTTAAACCAGTGTGATGCATCTTCTTGAATCTATCGAAAAGGGGGTTGTCTTAATTAATTTTTTCTCTCTTTTTTATTGCAAAGAACTGGATGAAGAGGCTAAGGCTCTTCAGGAACGATTAAACTCCATCTGCAAGCCAGTGGTAAGGGGATTTGTGTTTTGATTTGCCTGTTCGTTCTTAATTTTTTACATATGGTATATTTTGGCACGGCAGTATACACGATTTCAATCCACGTAAGCGCTAATCCATTTTCATTCGAAATGCTCAGTATTCGGTGGAGGAAAACATAAATGTAGCAAAATCAATGAATTTTCAAATAAAAACATTTTGGTCATACCTTTTTTTGGCCATACCTTTTTTTGGCCTTAGGCCACACCCTCCCTTACAAAAAATGTAGAGTTCTGGCAAACTAGCCGCAAACTTTCCACAAATTTGTCACTCGTTATTTTCACATGCAAATGAGCTTGTGATTCACCGCAATAAAAAAACAATCAAACAACATTTACGATTACAGGTGTTTACTGGTAGTGGTGAACCTGCAGCAAACTGTTGGCAACAATGGACAAATTGACGCAAGTTTGCCACAAAGCACATTTACATGTGAGAGTAATCAGTGGCGAATTTGCATCAAATTTCGAAAGTTCTGGTAAACAAATTTGCAACTCATTATTTTCACATGCAAATGAGCAGTGCGGCAAACTCTATGTTGTCTCCAAAGGTTTGCTGCAGGCAACACTATCGTTGAAGAGCTGCAAACTTCTTGCAAATATTTGCGTCGTAACACAAGGTCATTTGCATGTGAAAATAATGACTGGAAAACTGAAAAATCTAGCTGCATGCGGACACTGTGCGCGGATGTCCGCGGACACTCCCGATGACGGAAATTACGTCACCCGGGACTGTGCACGGACCGTCGTGGAACACAGCAGGCGAAGCATACTTTAGTCTTGCTGCATTTAAATTCCTGTACAACATCAGTTGCTCACGGGATGGCTTGTTGCATTTAGTGTCAACAGAGTAACCTGCATCATAGTAGCGATTTCCATATTAAGGGCGGGCAAGTGAAATACCAATATACTGGTAGAAATGCCACCCAGGTTATGCTAAATTCTTCTGTGTAGTACAGAATGTGCATTCTAATCAGAGTTTGCAGTACAAATAATAATTATCCATCACTCAGATGGATCTATTTTTAACCGTCATTAGTTTCCTTTGTGTTATTTTACATTAAAAAGTTTCCTGGGAATTATTCAATAACACCTTTTAATAATTGTGCAATTATACCTACCATGCAGTTCCCAGAAAGATTTCCAGTATTTAATGGAAGACTAAATCCAAAATGAATGCGTGATGAATGGTTTGTTTTTTTTAGAGAAGACTGGGTAGCTCACCAAGTAAAGACGCTGAATACCACACTGGAGTTGCAAGTTCAAATCCAGGGCATGCTGAGTGACTCCAACCAGGTCTCCTAAGCAACCAAATTGGCCCGGTTGCTAGGGTGGGTAGTTACGTTGGCTTAACCACCTCGCGGTTGCTATAATATGTGGTTCTCGCTCTCGGTGGGGCGCGTGGTGAGTTGTGCATGGATGCAGTGGAGAATAGCATGAAGCTTCCACACGTGCTATAGTCTCCGCAGTAACGCGCTCAACAAGCCACATGATAAGATGCGCAGATTGACGATCTCAACGCGGAGGCAACTGAGATTCGTCCTCCATAACCCAGATTGAGGCGAGTCACTACGCCACCACGAGGACTTGGAACGCATTGTGAATTGGGCATTCCAAATTGGGGAGAAAATGGGAGAAAGCAATTTTGTTGCATTGTAATTTAAAAAATTACAAATGAAAGGTTTTCAAATGCATAAAATGTCTGCTATCACTTCGGACACTAACTTGCATAAAGGAATTGTTATTTTTTTCAGACGTTATATTGTTATCAACCAAAAATCAATTTCAACTTATCGCCCACCCTAAAACTGTATAAAATACAAATATCAAACAGAAATATGTAACAACCTAGCTTTTTTTTTAACATGGTTGTTTTTGCATGCAGTCACAACTGTCAAGTGGGAGAGGTCAGAGCACCCCCCCACCACCCACTTACCCCCAGTCCAATGATCCTATGAATATAGATATGCCTTACTACCTTACTTTCTAGTTTGTTAGGCTATATATTATTTTACATTTTACGCTCTACATACTGAGAGCACTTTCTAAAGGTCTGTTTTGGGCCCATGCTGCACCGACAGTTTTTCTAATGACTCATTTCCACAGCCTCAAAACTCTACATCCTCATATGATTGCAGTCCCTACAAGATGACAGAAATGGCTCTGTCTAATGGGTCATTAATGCAGAGTATGATTTGATTCATAGGAAATCTAAATGGCTCTCGTATCTCTGGCATTATGCTGGGATCTAGCTTTAGTGGCGTTTTCCTGCTGATTTTAACTGTATATAGAACTTCACCCATTTCACTATAATAACAATTATTGACCATTTTTAGGTGACGTTTGTAATTTGAATGTTAAAATCATAGATTAAAAACAAAATGTTTTTCATTTTGGTTCTTTCTGAGCAAAAATAGTTTTTAGCATAGATAATAGCATAGGCTATTTAATTTTATATTCCTAAAGTATATTGACTTTGCAGATCAATAAACCACGTTATGTATTTTCTCATATTTTGCCTTGTCCTATATAATGACAATAATATACAGTAATAAGTCCGGTATATCAGCCAGATTTGTGGAGATCAGTAGCATCAAAAATCGGATTATTTCAACTGAACCGAAAATAACAGAACTATGCAACGGTTGAGAAAAGAATCGTGCCCCTTGAGGAACAGATCATTCTTTTCAAGTCTGTTTTGGCCTACTAATGCGCACTAACTTGAGCTATTCTTGGCAGAAAACCCGAAAGGTGCATAGTCATGCATCCATAACTAAAGGAGACACTTGTTTCTCAACTGGAATGAAGTTAAAAATATTCCTTCTTGCATAACAGGAGTTCTCTTTTGTTCTGCGGGGGGGGCTGCATGTCATTAAAATAAACTCAAGCAACTCTTGACATGAAACAAGAAGACTTGTGTAGTTCCCACATGAAGATGCACATGTAGTTATATATACAACCAATTAGCCCCTGGGATCAATTAACCTCGGCTGAAGTCAGTTGAACAAAAAAATGCATTCAGCTAAATCAGACATCTTCCATTTGTCGGGTTAATCAAGTTGAATTGATTGCACATCTCATTACATTCATTTTCACTCATTTAAACTTATTTTTGTCTGCGTATACGGTCTCTTTGGGAATTATTATTTTAGTGGAAATCAATGTCACATTGTGTCCTGGTGCTCCACGTTAACATGAAATTTGTCAATCCATGTGCAAACTTACATATTTTTCAAGATCGGCTAGTCGGTGGGTTGTCAAAATGACTCGTTGCATGACTCGTCTGTCTCAATGGAGCCATGTAAAATTTAAATAGTTTAGGGTCATGTCCACTAGACCCCAATCAGATGTGTTTCTTCAAATGATATTCATTTTTGGGTGAACTCTTTAAGGGGCTTTTTAAAAGGTGGATTTTTAACTCAACGAATAGTGAAAAAAAAAAATGCACTGCTCAAGGTGATGCTGATAAAGTGGTGAGATGCAATGAACGTGTAGAATGGCATGTATGCTTAGACCAACAATAAATAAAGTTCTAACCAAATGTGTTGTTGAAAGTAGTGTATGTGTTTATTTCAGTGTGCTTTGTAACCGAAGCATCTCTAAATTAATCTCCTTTAAAGTACCAAAAAAGTAATAAAGCTATAAATATATAAAATTCCGAGGTGGAAGTACACCCTGGCAGATTTTGATTGAATTCGATGCATTGTCCAATAGGAAGTTAATTGGTTTGGCAGTGACCTTCGTGTGGGCGGTGCTTCATATACAGCTACACTGAATATTCACAATAGACAAGGATATAATTGTCTTAGCTGCAAGTTTCTTTTTAACTTCAGTCTCACAGAGTATAAAGCGCAGCATTAAATGATTTGGTCGCGCCACAAACTTCTGTGTTATGGTAATGTTGACACTAAATGCTAAACTTTTGCATGTACAAAAATTTGGTTTGGAATACATAATAGGTTATGATGTCAATTAGATAGTTGATTAGTTTAAAGGCAGAGTCACATTTACCTTTGCATGAAAAAATTCCATGGGAAAAGACGGCGTGGACAGACATTGAGTGCGTGTGAAACAAGCAAAAAAATTATTGTCAAGTGAATCAGCTGACTAAAACAGTGACCATTTACATGCACTTAAGAAAATGGTTTATTTCAGGGTTTTTACAGAAAGCAGCATTCCAAAACGTCATGTAAACGAGCACAATGTTTTCCTTGCATCGTTTAAGGGATTAAGTGAAAAGGGTTTAACACATGGGGCTTCTCCCTGAGAATGTGGCTTATGTGGTCGTATAAACACATAAGCGGCGACCTTATAGTTTTTTAGAGTGCATGTACATTAACAGGCCGAATAGCAAACGTCATTGGATGGAGCCCAACAATAAGCAACACAGTAGAAAGAATTAAACTTTTCTGGGAGTACAGTGGGGAAAAAACACAATAAACTATACTTATTTATACACACCAATTTAAAATATCAATTGTCTTCACTTTCGCAGATATGCGCTTGTATATTTGGGGAATCCCAGGGTTTTACATAAGAGGGAAACCCCACTATTGCAGTGCAATTTAGATTTTTTGCAATAGGAAATTGAGTAAACAAACACAGCAACAACTCTGGAATATCTGAAAAATAAAGTGAAGCAACAGAGCATAAAATAGCTATGTCTTCCTCGAATGCCATGTTCGTATTTACACAAGCGTCACAGGGAAATTCCGCTGCTTACTGACTGACTCGCATGTATACAGGAGCAAGGAGTACGCCACTTATATAGTGCATGAAAATGGGAACGTCACTTTCTCTAAATAAGCTGCTTTCTGGTGTCCATGTAAACAAAGTCAGTTACTCAGCATAGCACCCCAGTGCATAATTGATGTGTTTGCCTTTCTAACATATCTAAAAAATATATCAAGAAATCTTTCTTCTCGAGTTACCAACTATGCCCAATAAACACAATGAGGCTTTGACCAGAAATGTTCTCTACGGAAGGTTGCAAATGCGGGCATGAATGCTTTATCAATGTAAGGCAAGTTTGCAGTTGCGTTGTACATTACCGTGCATTCTTGTGTTACTGTGGCAGATGTAGTAGGTAGCTTTAACTGTCCATTCGTATTATTCCAAAATTACGTGTTGCATTCTCACAGTTTCCACAAGGGACACTATAGCCAATATAAAGTAAACCTTCTTTGGTTTTGTAATTTTTTTGATCGTAGAAGAGGATCGTTTACGCTAATGCCTTCTATAGCGCCTCTTGAGGCAACGATGAGAATGCAAAATGTGTGTGCGTAGTGTTATGAATTGTGTTTGGACACGATGAATAAATAATGGCTTTTCATTATGATTGAACTATCAGTCATATCACTAACACATCATTGGGCTTTATGCTAAATGGTTCTGTTTTGTCCCAATTTATCCTCAGGTGACAGATATCCAGGCCAGAGGGGCCAGTTTGAGTTGGTTGGCCCCATTACAGACAGAAAGTGACGAGGAGCCCAAAGAGGGAGAGGAAATCCCTTTGGAGCCCAGCTTCACGTACGAGGTCTCTGTCTCATACAACGGCAAGGACGGGAAGTACAAGACCACCTACAGGTGAGAGTGTGCTCAGTATCAGGCTGTGGAAGGGGTTTGGGCAGGAAGTGGAGAAGGTGCGAGTGCACTTGAGGAAATCATTGTTGTTCTTATGTGGTTTGTTGTGGGTTTGCGGAAATCAATGGTAGGTTAAGGTCAGCTCTGGTTCACCTGTGGCTGCTATCATAATGACATTTGCAGCTCTTCTTGTTTTAAATGTTTACAATATGTTATGATTTTTTTTTTTTACCATTTATTTGTTTCTGTCTTTTTGCTTTTTGAAATCAGTGGAGTGGATCTAAGTGCAACTTTACAAGACTTAAGACCAGCAACAGATTACCATGTCAGGTTTGTGTCCATTTTGGCTTTTAAATACAAGATAATGATGAGACTTTCCTCTATTGAATCTAGAGTGTGATGTATATGACACGACCATTCCCGAACAAATGACTTATAAGCCATTTTTTTAAGTGAATCAAAAACGTACAGCACAACCAGGGTTGTCCGATTTCTAAACGAATTTCTCTTATTAACAGTTTTTTAGTGAAATAAAACATACAACATGAACATAGTAGGCCGATCCCCAAACAAATGACTCTTTTGTGCTGGTTCTTTTTAGTGAATAATAAACATACAGTACAGAACGACCAGGGTAGACTGATTCCCGATGAAATTTATTTAATTAGCCGGCCATTTTTAGTGATTTAAAAACATACAGCACATCTGGGGTAGTCCGATTCCTGAACGAATAAATCTTTTGAACTGTTTTTTTCAGTGAATCAAAAACATTCAACATGAACATGGTAGGCTGATTCCCAAACAAATTACTCTTTTGTGCTGTTTTTTTTTTTTTTTTAGTGAATAATAAAAAGACAGCACGTCTTTGGTTGTCTAATTTCTGAACAAATGTCTCTTATGAACTAGTTATTTTTAGAGAGTAAAAAACATATGCATCAATCAGAGCAGTTACTAAACTCACTGAACTGGAAATCATTAATTTTGTCTTATCTGGAAATAAATCAAGAATTGTTACTGTTTTGTGTTATGTGTTTTCAAGAATCATGACTTAAATCAGAATAATTACTGACTGGTTGTTTATATGACAAAATGTAGTTAATAATACATAAAAAGAAAATTAATTAATATGTAAAATTGAAAGATATGGTTATTTATAACTTTGTGTCACATAAAAAAGACTGTAAACACGTTTCCAATAATTGTATTAAGCATTATTGTATATTATTATTATTATTATTATTATTATTATTATTATTATTATATAATTTTATCTGAAATTATCTCATCATTTACAAATGAACTGCTAGAGGCATTTAATGCAATTAAGAATTGTATTTGTTATTTTAATTTTTTATATATATATATATATATATATATATATATATATATATATATATATATATATATCTTCAAAGTACTAAATGAATTAAGGAACTGTAACTGTTATGATGAATCTGAATCGTTCAATCCCCATCCCTACTTGTGCACTGTATTCCAAGTCTTCTGAAGCCATACGATAGCCTTGCATGACGAACAGACTAAAATTTAAGTTGTTATTCACTGAAATTCTTCCCCTTCACTATAGCTCACGTTCACTTTAGATATGGCGTGCCAGGTTTAAACGCTACGATAACTCATGTAATCAGTGATATTATATATCATTGACGTCAAACCTGCTGCAAATTTTTCTTAATGATTAAATGTCACAGAAATCGTTTTTTTGGTAAACCGTTCCTTTAAATTGATGTTTGGTACTTGTATAGGGTATTGAGATCTAATTTAAGTGTGTGTGTGTGTTCAGGGTCCATGTCATGTGTAACTGTTTACAAGGCGTTCCTTCAGAGCCTGTGAGCTTCACCACTCTGAGCTGCGAGCCAGACATCCCCAGCCCACCACGCAAAGCCAGCGGCACCAAGAGCAGCCTCGTCCTGCAGTGGAAGGTACGGACACACACACACACACACACACACACACACACACACACACACACACACACATATTTGCTGGCTTATTAAAACAGTGTTAAATACTCTGTGATTATATTTTCAATTAAATATTTTTTTCTTAGGCACCTTGTGACAATGGTTCCAAAATCCAAAACTATATTCTTCAGTGGGATGAGGTAATTTATTCATTTATTTATTTTTTTTAATCGAGTTTTCTTTATTGCTCTTTGGATTCCGTTTATATTTCTTGTGTAAATCTCAAAGCCTTTTTGATCATTTTGGGGTCACACATCACCCCAAAATAAAAAAGAAAGAAAGAAATTAGATTTTTCATAAAGAAAATTAAGCTAATTTTAGAACCATTCCAAAAAAATTCCACTGGGACATAATTTACCCCCAATTCTCATTACTGTAGTGTGATCTCATGCTCATGATTGTAAGTATAGTACAAGTTTATTATGTTGTATTTGTTGTACTGCCTTTTTAATTTATACTGACTTAAAAAATCAATGTGATTTTATTGTGATTGTCATTTCTGTATCATTAAAATAATGCAAAATATTTTAGACTTGTACTGTATATATTGCATAAAGAATAGTGTCTCTGATGTGTGAACAGGGAAAAGGTACCAGTGCGTTTGAACGATGCTACTACGGCCCTCAGAAGCAGTACAGACTCACCAAACTCTTGCCAGCTTCCAGATATTCCTTCCGACTGGCAGCCAAAAATGACATGGGGGTCAGGTGTGTATCCATCGGAATATCTTTTAATGTCTGATTCTATCCCTAAGGAGGTGTTCGTCCTGAGAGAAAGGAAACATGATGGTGTAGATCAGTGTTTCCCAACCTTTTTAGTGTTACATAGACCCACACAAAAAACAATGCTTTTAAAATTCAGTAGATGAAGGAAAATGTTCGGTTAATGCAACCCCTGATTTGATCTCTCACTCTGTAGTGAGTTCAGTGAGGCCGTTCCCATCATGACATCATGCAGTGTGCCCGCTGCCCCACAGAACCCTGAGCTGGTTCAGCCCGGGGTCACGTGGCTCTGTCTACGGTGGCACAGGCCGGCCGGCTCGCCCAAAGAGGACGAGATCAACTATGTGCTGGAGATGGAGGAGGAGGGCTCAGTGAGTGTGCGCACTAACATTCACACTTTCACAGATAAAACAGTACAGTTGTTTGACACTAAAACACAAACCCTTAATACGTTTGTGAAGACTTAAAAGGCCTTAAACAACCTTAAACTTAAAGGATCACATGCTCAAATGCAATTATTCATTACGGAGTTACAGTTATTTATTTTTTTACATTATTACAGTTTGGTATGACTTATATATTAGACTTATGACTAAGAAATTGAAAATGCATAAGTACATTTTAGTAATGCCGCCTCATGTGAACATGCAGTGATCATAAGTATGTGTGATGTGTTTCGTACAGGGTTATGGGTTCCAGGCCAGTTATGATGGTGACGAGCTCTCACACACTGTCAGAAACCTCCACAGGAGCACTACATACAGGTTCAGGGTGAGTACACAAACAGAGACTGTCAGATGTTTACTGTATGTGTGTCTCACTAAGTGCGTCTCAGTTGGATGGTGTTACACTGAGATTGTGTGTGTGTGTGTGTCTGTCTTTCGGTCTTTCTTTTTGTGCTTCTGTTATTCTTTCTTTCTTTCTTTCTTTCTTTCTTTCTTTATGTCTGTGTCTGTCTGTGTTTCTGTATTTCTGTCTTTGCATCTTTCTGTCTGTCTGTCTGTCTGTTTTTCTTTTTTCTGTTTGTCTGTCTTTCCATCTTTCTTTTTGTTTCTTTCAGTTTTTTTCTGTCTATCTCTTTCTGTTTGTCTTTGCCTTTCTGTCTGTCTTTCTTTTTCCTTCTTTTTTCATTCTGTCTGTCAGTCTTTGTTTTTATCTGTCTGTCTACCAGTCTGTCTTTGTCTTTCTTTTTGTGTTTCTTTCTGTATTTCTTCCTTCATATCTGTGTAATTTCTTTTTGTCTTCCTGTCTGTTTTTCTGTCTCTCTGTCTGTCTTTTTTATTTCTGTCTGCCTGTCTATCAGTCTGTCTTTTGTCTTTCTTTTTGTGTTTCTTTCTGTTTTTTTCTCTTTCTTTCTTTCTTTCTTTCTTTCTTTCTTTCTTATGTCTGTTTTTCTTTCTTTCTTTTTCTTTCTTTCTTTCTTTCTTTCTTTGTTATGTCTGTGTGTCTGTCTGTCTTTTTATTTCTGTCTGTCTCTTTGAGTTTCTATATGTATGTCTTTCTGTCTGTCTGTTTGTCTTTCTATGTGTCTGTCTTTCTGTCTGTCTGCCTTTCTTTTTGTGATTCTGTCTTTCTGTTTGTCTGTCTTCCCATCTCTGATTTTGTCTGTCTTTCTTTCTCTCTTTTCATATGTTTTATGTCTGTCTTTATTGTGTGTTTTTGTCTTTTTGTGTTTTCTTTCTTTCATTCCGTCTTTTTGTCTTTTCCGTCTGTCTTTCCTTCTTTCTGTCTGTCTGCCTGCCTGCCTTTCTGGCTTTCTTTTTGTGTTTCCGTATGCCTTTTATTTATTTCTGTCTGTCTGTTGTTTTCTTTTTTCTACACATTATTTTCACGCTCTGACTCCTGTGATTTCTGTGAGTGATGATTGAGACTCACCTGTTGCCGTTGGCTTTGAGAGGAAGCAGATGCGATCAGTCTCTTCTTTGCTGTTGTTTGGGCTGATAATAATCACGTATCCAAAAATCAAAAGTGTTTTAATGCGATCAGAACGGCTGCATGTATCCTGATTACATACCGAGAGCACTCGCATCCTCGATTACAGCCAATTACTGTGACAGATGAGTCAGTCTGAAATCACATCACTACAATCAAACACTTCCTCATCCTGTACTTTTGTCAGGGAAAAAATAAGTTTCAATGAAAAATACATTTTGTTGTGGTTACTGGGTGTTAAAAGGCCCCCGAGATTTATAAATCCCTCCACCTACAGTGTTTGGGTGAATCTCAAGAAACATGTCCATATTTTATTTAAGAATATGCATTTTTTTAAAGACCAAAAAATTGATTGGACCAATTGCATTTTGTATTATAAATGATGAAAAATAACTCATTAACACTTGGTGATATTCTCCCATTTATTCAGCTTCAGTATAAATTCAGTGCTTCATTTGTGCAATTTTTTTTCTTTTCACTACAGGTTATTGCCTATAATGCGGAGGGGAAAAGTAACCCCAGCCCTGTGTCTGAGTTCACCACAGCCCCTGACAGACCGACCTGCCCCTGCAGACTCTCAGTGAAGGGCAAACCTCATCCGACCAGCTTCCGCTTGACCTGGGGTCAGTTCAGCATTTTATTAACACACTAATGACTATTGCTCTCTTATTGGTCCTTGGCTATTACAACCTACATATATTTCTTTCAGTTTAGTCCTCACGCAGTTTTTGCTCCATTCCAAAACCTACGCAATATTTACTAGAAATTCACAATGAATATTTGGGTTATCCATTGACAATGCTGTTGGTCGTCTTTTGGAACTGATTCAAGGGAGAGCTAACGCTGCTGTTTCATATGGTTATTGACCGAGGATGTCTTTTTACCCTTTTAGATCCTCCCAAAGATAACGGCGGTTCAGACGTGACAAAGTACGTGGTGGAGCTGTCGGATGATTTAAGTGGTACGTTCAACCAGGTTCTGTGGTCTGCACATGCTCATTTTCATCATAATGTTATTATGCCTAATTGCTGATTTATGTTTTTTCTTTCAGGTTCCTCTTGGAATCAGGTGTACAGTGGATTGGCTATGGAATGTTTGTGTGATGGTCTGATCCCAGGATGTTCATACCAGGCCAGAGTCCACTGCATCAGTGCTGGAGGAGAGAGCCCGGTATGACACACGCGTTTCCTACTGAGCTTTTTGACTTGTATGGGTTCCATCTGGGGGTTTTAAATGCTGGTTTTCATGGAGTAAAATAAGGTCTGTGTTTACAATTAATGAAAGACTTTCTTGGAAAATGTACAATTCATTTTATCCAATACAATTGCCCACGTTTCTCGAGTTCCTGAACATTTAATTTAGGGTTAGGGTTAAGTTTAGCGCCATGACGATACAAATCAACCCTTCGCTTCAGGGTCAATTTTAAGTTCATGTTGACACTTGAAAAAAGTATTTTATCACAGAAATTCTACACTTCAGCTTTATAGTTGACAAGCTCCCTTTTCTCCTTTTGTCAACTTCATCCACTTTCCCGTCAATCGTCTCGCTTCCACACAGATTGCTTGCTTTCCCGCCGTCTTCATCTCCTCGCCATCAGAATCTCAGTGAACGTTTTATCAATGGAAATCTTTTGGCATGCAGCTGGTAATTTCTTGCTTCCGTCTCCCGATCCCTGCTGTAATGGCATTGTTGGTGCTTCGCAGATGCGTTTCTGCATGCGGGAGCTGCCAGCACGCAGCTATGACTCATTGTTTTTCGCAACCGTTAATGTGAGAGAATGCTCACATGGCTGTGATCTGCTGTCACCCCTTTAGAGACACACACATTTCTCATTGAAGAGGCGCACATATCCACATGCTGAACCTGGAACAGGCCTGTACAATTTAAGTGTAGCAGGATTTTTGGTTGGTTCTTACAGAATTGGTCAAGAACATGTCTGGGTCATATTTCACCATGAAATTAAAACACGTTTTAAAATGAAGCCTATTTTTAGAACCGTACTGTAAATATTTTTGCATTGTGACACATTTATAATTATGATAAAGACATCTAATTTCCTTAATGTCACAAAAATAATATGATATATTGCATCTAATCTAGATACTATATAATGTATCTTTGTGCTGAATTTATTTGTTGATTAAATTTGATGTATACATGTACAATGAAGAGAAAAAGAGAACCCTTTGGAATTACCTGCATTTATATACAGGCGTATGCAAAAGTTTAGGCACCCCTGACAATTTCCATGATTTTCATTTATAAGTAATTGGGTGTTTGGACCAGCAATTTCATTTTGATCTATCAAATAACTGAAGGACACAGTAATATTTCAGTAGTGAAATGAGGTTTATTGGATGAACAGAAAATGTGCAATATGCATCAAAACAAAATTAGACAGGTGCATAAATTTGGGCACCCTTGTCATTTTGTTGATTTGAATACCTGTAACTACCTAGCACTGATTAATTGGAACACACAATTGGTTTGGTGAGCCCATTAAGCCTTGAACTTCATAGACAGGTGCATCCAATCACGAGAAAAGGTATTTATTGTGGGCAATTCCAAGTTGTTGTTCTCTGTCACTCTCCTCTGAAGAGTGGCAACATGGGGGCCTCAAACGACTCTCAAATTACCTGAAAACAAAGATTGTTCAACATCATGGTTTAGGGGAATGCTACAAAAAGCTATCGCACAGATTTAAGCTGTCAGTGTCCACTGTGAGGAACATAGTGAGGAAATGGAAGACCACAGGCAAAGAGAGGCAAAGGCGAAGGATGGTGAAAACGGTCAAAAACAGCCACAGACCACCTCCAAAGACTTACAACATCATCATGCTGCAGATGATGTCATTGTGCATCGTTCAACAATTCAGCGCACTTTGCACAAGGAGAAGCTGTACGGGAGAGTGATGCGGAAGAAGCCTTTTCTGCAAACATGCCACAAAGAGTCGCTTGAGGTATGCAAACGCACATTTGGACAAGCCAGCTTCATTTTGGAAGAAGGTGCTGTGGACTGATGAAACAAAGATGAAGTTATTTGGTCATAACAAGGGGCATTATGCATGGCGGCAAAAGAACACAGCGTTCCAAGACAAACGCTGACTACCCACAGTAAAATTTGGTGGAGGTTCCATCATGCTGTGGGGCTGTGTGGCCAGTGCCGGTACTGGGAATCTTGTTAAAGTTGAGGGTCGCATGGATTCCACGCCATATCAGCAGATACTTTAGAATAATGTAGAGGAATCTTTCACAAAGTTGATGTTACACCGGGGCTGGATATTTCAACAAGACAATGACCCAAAACACTGCTCAAAATCTACTCTGGCATTTATACAGAGGAACAAGTACAATGTTCTGGAATGGCCATCCCATTCCCCAGACCTGAATATCATTGAAAATATGTGGGGTGAGTTGAAGCGGGCTGTCCATGCTCGGCAACCATCAAACCTAACTGAACTGGAGATGTTTTGCAAGGAGCAATGGTCCAAAATACCTTCATCCACAATCCAGACACTCATTACAGGCTATAGGAAGCGTCTTGGGTGATGCTGCAAGAAAATGACCCCAAACATCGAAGTAAATACACTACTGAATCTGCTCTGTAAGGAAGAATGTTCCGTAATTCTATCTGAACGTTGTACAGGTCTAATCCACAGCTACCTTTTACCAGGTTATTGCTGCCAAAGGAGGATCCACCAGTTATTAAATACAAGGTTCACTTACTTTTTCCTCAGCACTGTGAATGTTTAATGGGATGTGTTCAATAAATGCATTATAATTGTTTGCGTGTCATTTGTCTACACTTGTGACTTTGAAGAGATCACATTTTATGACCAATTAATGTAGAAAACAGCTAATTCCAAAGGGGTTCACATATTTTTTCTTGCCACTGTTTTGTCTCTAGACCGCATAATTTTCTTTTACTGTGTTACAGTAACAAGAAAGAGATTTTTTTGCATTACTGTAATGGCATTTTGGGGGAAATCCTAATGGTTATAATATAAAATATCATGCAAAATAGAATTGATAAATTCTTTCTTTTGATTCTGGAATGAAATATTTTTTTGCACATTTCTTAGTGAGTTCTTTTCATTCTATGTTTAAGTGGGGTTTTTGTAAAAGGAACTGAATGTGAACTGAGTGCCAAATTTCCTATTTCCTGTTTGTGGTTTTTAGATGACAGAAGCCCTGCAGGTCCAGACCCCACCTGTTCCTCCTGGTCCCTGTCTGCCACCCAGGGTGGTGGGTAAACCCAAAGCGAGAGAGGTGCAGTTACGCTGGGGTACGTTTTGTCTCTGTTTATGCATCTTGTGCATGTAGATGTTTTGAGTATTCCATTTTTTCTGCAACGCTATTCAGCATCAGCGCTGTTTATTTGCAAAAAATAAACAAGTTGACAACATGTCTTTCTGTTGAACTGTCTTTGCTATCTGTACAAAAAAACAAACATTCAGCATTAATCGGTCAAAATGACTCCGACAACTATTCATCTCATCATTTACTCACTCTCATGCCATTCCAGTTGTGTATGACTTCTATCTTTTGCAGGACACAAAGATTTTTTAAATAATATCTCAGCTCTGTTGGTCCATACAATGCAAGTGAATGCTGATAAAAACTTTGAAACTCTAAAAAGCACATAAAGGCAGCTTAAAGGTAATCCACATGACTCCTGTGGTTAAACCCATGTCTTTAGAAGAGATATGGTAAGGGTAGGTGAGAAACAGATTATTATTAAGTAAGTGAAAGTGAAAGTTGAGATTTTGAAGACCACTGGAGAGACATGGATTACTTTTATGCTGCCTTTATGTGATTTTTTTGGATCTTTAAAGTTCTGGCCACTTGCATTGTATGGACCAACAGAGCTGAGATCTTCTAAAAATCTCAGTTTGTGTTCAGCAGAAGAAAAGTAAGTCATACACATGTGGGATGGCATGAGGGTGAGTAAATAATGAGAGAATTTTCATTTTTGGGTGAACTATCCCTTTAAATCAATTACTGTAATGGTGAAGCAACAGTTTAAATAAATATTGCTGAGCAAATGTCAGTCTAATTATAGCATCTTACCTGAATAATAACATATCCGGTTTTATGGAACACACTTTTGAAGGGAACTATATTGCTCCTTTGAGTACTGAGGTTTGTTGTGGTAACAGTAACACATGAACGAAAGTCAAGCATGTTCAGCTCAACCGCGTGTTTGTAATGCATTGTCCAATCGCTCACGTCTATGTATGCAAACTTGCATATTTTTCTGGCCTTACAGAGCACGAAAGATGGATCTGAACTGTTTCTCTTTTTGCATCTGTTAGCGCCCCCTCTGGTGGACGGAGGTAGTGTGGTGTCTTCGTACAGCATGGAAATGTTTGCTCCCCAGGCGGAGGAGGGCAGGGAGGTGTACCAGGGCTCAGAGCTGGACTGCACGTTGGGTAGTTTACTACCTGGCAGGACCTACGGCTTCCGGCTCAGAGCCGCCAACAAAGCTGGGGTGAGCGTATGGCTAAAAATCTGACATGGCATTTTCACAGACGTTATTTGCTTGTATTGTTTCTAATCACCACTTTTAAGGCTGTTTCTTAAGGCGCGGTCACATTTTCCTTTGCACTGCGAAGTTGCAATACAGTTATCTCAACGGGAATCCGTGTGAATTTTGCAAAATGGACTTCTGGTGGCAAAGAATTTCCCCTAGCGGATTTCACGTGGAGTTCAAGTTTGGTGAACTTGCCGCATTGACCAATGGGAAGTTGGTTGGTTTGGCAGTGACCTCTGTGTGGGTGTTGCTTCTCGCACAGCTGCACGATAGCTCATGTTCACAGTGGATAAGGATATCATTTTAGTGGCATGTTTCTTTTTAACTTAACTCTTCCAGAGTTTAAAGTGCAGCATTAAAAAGAGGCTGCTTGGCAATTTAGGTTTTTGCTGGTTTCATACTTGCTCATTTTCCGCCCACACCGCCTTTGCCTGCAGAATTTCGCCATGCAAAGGTAAATGTGACCGTGCCTTTATTAAATGCACCATATATATAGTTGACATTAGCTACCAAGTTGTTTTACATTTCGATGTGTGTTATAAACAGTTCGGGCCTTTTTCGGAGCGCTCAGATGTCACAACAGGTCCAGGGGCCCCTGAGGCGTGTCGGCCCCCTCATGTCAACTGTAAATCACCAACATGTGCTGTGATCAGCTGGGAGGTGAGAATTATTCTATTGTATCAAGCAAACTCTTGTATAATATATTTGCTCTTTAGTAGCTTTGAGTCTGATTCATTTCTGTGAATCAGTTCAATGGGACCAAATCAAAACCCTTTTCAACTTCGTATAAGTCATCACTAATTATTTCCAGAAGTCCCCTTGCACCTTGATTTGTTTTGTTTTTTTGTAGTAGTAAAAAATTATGTTCCGTTAAATTCTGCTGTGTATCATGCTTTTATATATAATATTATATTTCTATTACATGTATGTAATTATGTCAGACAAATTTCCCCCTGGATTTTCTGAGGCATTATTATTATTATTATTATTATTATTATTATTATTATTTTATTTTATTATTTGACATTTATGAGGGCATTTTTCTTAACATATTATACTGTGTCATCCTTTTATTAAAAAACTTTTTTTTTCTTTTTTATTATTTTTCATAAATTCTCAATCCAAACAATCAGACTGGGAATATATTTCCTCCTACCCATAAAATTAAATCAAATCATATTATGTTATATTGTGTATGACTGGAATATTAAAGGTATAGTTCATCCAAAAATAAAAATGTTCTCATGCCATCCCAAATGTGTACGACTTTTTCTTCTGCAGAACACAGATGAAGATTTTTAGAAGAATATTTCAGCTCTGTAGGTCTAAATTGATATTTTTAATATTTGTGAAAATAAATGTAAAAAATACAATTCAAATCAGCTCTGTAGGTCCACACAATGCAAGTGAATGGTGGCCAGAACTTTAAAGGCACATAAAGCAGCATAAAAGTAATCAATAAGACCCCAGTGGTTTAATCCATGTCTTCAGAAGTGATATGATGTGTGTTGGTGAGAAACTGATCGATATTTAAGTCCTTTTTTTTTACTATAAATTCTCCTCCCTGCCCAGTAAGTGACGACATGCATGAAGAATGTGAATTGCCAGAAACAAAAAGAATAACGTGGAAGTGAAAGTGGAGATTCAGAGTAAAAAAGGACTTAAATATGAATCAGTTTCTCACCCACACTTATCATATCACTTCTGAAGACATAGATTACACCACTGGAATTTTATGGATTATTTTATGCTGCTTTTATGTGCTTTTTGGAGCTTCAAAGTTCTGGCTACCATTCACTTGCATTGTGTGGACCTACAGAGCTGCTGGGGTTCAGCAGAAGAATGTCATACACATGACATAATGAGAGAATTTAAATTTTTAGGTGAACTATCCCTTTAAGTATATTAGAATATTAAGAACTACAGACATTATTTTGCCCACATATTTAGAATTTCAGAGGCGTTTTTGTCACTTTTGTTTGCATTACTGCCCAGAGCCTCCCTCAGTTTCTGTCCCTGGGCGATTTAAAAAATGTAAAATGTTAGTAAATGTATGTGTTCCAGTTGAAACCCTAATTGAGATCTGCATTGTGAATATGCTGGAATAATACAGCTATTTTCTTTGTATCTGATGTATGTAGTGCAATCATATTATAGGTGAGTAGTTTAGTTTTAGGTATCAGCAAATATGGTATTTTTACCGTGGTTAAGGGGTCTGATGATTATTAATAAATAAATAAAGTAAAAATATAAAAATATGTTTATAAAATAATAATAATATTAATAAACAGTTCTTCTAAGAACTGATGTTCATTAGCCTAACTGTATAGTTGATAGCAACTTGGCACATTAATATAGAATTCAACTATTCAAAATTACATTTGTGAGGTCACAGGGGTGTGTCTTTTCTGTTTTGTAGTTTGTTTGTTTTAATAGCTTTGCTTTGTGTCACATTCACACAGGTTCCTCACTGTAACGGTGCAGCAGTGTCAGAGTATCGTCTGGAGTGGGGGGCAGCAGAGGGCAGTATGCAGATCTGTTATTCCGGTGCTGCTCTGTCCCATGAGCTGAGGGGTCTGCTGCCTGCCACCAGCTACTTCTGCCGGGTACAGGTGAGAAAACACACTGTTTGAGCTGACAACATCACAGTAACAGAATGTTTAGTGTGTGAAATAAACCAGGAAGTTGAGGTCTGATTTCTGATTATGTTGTAACTTCCTGTATAATTCAGTCTAATGATTGGATGAGTGCTGTCTAGATTACGCTGTCGGCGCTACCTAGTGGTTATGATAAAAAAGTGCAGGTTTATCTTTATTTTCAATCACATCTTGAGGACTGTTAAATTCGTATTTAGTTCAAATTCTTCAGATATGAAATGATAAATTATAAAATGATGTTTAGTCTTGATGTGTACGCTGGATAACTTGTCTAATAACAATGTCCAAAAGTGTATATACATGCATCACAGGAGATTAATGTAATTTTTCTGTGATGATTTCATGAGTCATTTCCACCACGTTTTAAATTCTATATTGTGTTTTATAGAGTTCAGTAATTGAAATGGTATATCATTTGAAATACAATTGCTGACTCTTTTGTCATGCTTAACCTAATTTCATTACTGATATTTTATATATCCTAAATACACACACAAATATTTTTTTTAATTACAGCTTGACTGGAAATGATGGCCCAAAAAGAAACATTCTGTTCACAAGTGATATTTACCTTAAATTTTCTTTGTTTTCATCAAATATCACTTATATCTCATATTTCATCTCAAACATGCTCTTCACTGACACTTTTGTTGACTTGGTTAACAAGTACACTAACTTTTGAAAAAACTTAAAAATTAAATAAATTAAAAAATGTAATAGAAATAATTTTCCACACAGATATAGAAATTGTTTATTTTATTTTTTTGTTTAGATTATCATAGATTTAAAAATGTAATCATTTGTATTTTTATAATAGATTTTTCTCATTTACTATTGAAAATCTGTGTCTGGGACAAGCTGAAACAGTCAGATCTGTACATAAAATGCATTTGGAAAGAACCAAATATAAGTGATGTTAAATGGCCTGTTAAAAAGTTTCCAATGCAGTTTTATTAAGACCCCCAAGCAAAAATAATACAGAAGTTGAAAATCAACCCCTGGGCCATGAAAGAAACACCCATATATTCATGTAGGTGTAGCTCTCTGCTAAAGTGTGTGTCTGTGTGTGCATATTGCTGCAGGCATTAAATGTTGCCGGTGTGGGGCCGTTCAGCGACGCTGTGCTCTGTCAGACGCCCTGCTCTGTGCCCGCTGCAGTCAGCAGCGTCCATGCTCTTCGTGAGTCGGAGATGAGAGTGGAGAGTCGGGTCACTGAGAGGGTCGAGGATGAGGAGGAGGAAGAGGAGGAGGATGAAGAGGACTCGCCTCTCCTCTACTCTCCATCCACCTGCCTGGGGCTGCGCTGGGAGGCGCCATGCGATCACGGAGCGGAGATCATGTCATACCTGATCGACCTGGGAGAGAGACAGCCCATCCTCACTGGACCCGTAACCAAATATATCATCCAGAACCTGCAACCCGACACCACTTACAGGTACACGCATCAATCACAGCAATAGCTGGAGCTGATGTGCCCTCTATAAAGGAATCATTCATTTTCTGGTAACAGTCATCTGGTTGTAGTTTATGCATCATTTTGAGCTATATTTCTGTAAATTCTGTCAAAGGTTTAAGGCATTGTTCACAAAAAAAAAGTGAGTTAGCATATATGCACACATATACCATTAAGTGTCCATGTGTGTTTGCAGAATAAGGATCCAGGCTCTGAACAGTCTGGGCGCAGGTCCCTTTAGTCACACCTTTAAACTGAAGACCAAGCCACTGCCACCCCTCCCTCCACGCCTGGAGTGCACTGCCTCCAGTCACCAGACCCTCAGGCTCAAGTGGGGCGATGGCCAGGGCAAGGCCCAATCCACCGATTCCCTACAGTATCATCTCCAGATGGAGGATAAAATTGGGAGGTTAGCAGCTTCTTTCTTTCTTTCCTTTCTTTCTCACTTTTGTTATTAACAATTTTTATTGATTCCATTCAAAAGACAAACACAACATAAAATAAGGAATCAATTATATACATTAAACCCCTCTCCCCAAACATCTCTAGATGCAGACTTGATGTTTTTTAGAATCCTTGCCCACACTCCCTCCTCCAATACCAACTTTAAATCTTTCTCCATTAATCTCTTGAGGGAAGTTGAAGCTACGTACCCCAGACTCTGAATTAGCAGGGAGTAATACACTGATGGCTCATGACCTTTTCCAAAAGCAGTAATCACCATTCCCAGAGTTTAGGGAGGTGTGTGCTACTCCCAAAAATAGTACAGAGGAGGTGGCATAGCTGTATATACCTACAAAACTGAGATCTGGGAATCCTAAATGTTTAACATTTTCAAAGGATCTCAACACTCCTCTCTCATATAGGTCACCGAGCATATTAACCTCCCTCAAAATCCTCTCTGACCAGCAGAAAGGGGACTTATTAATACATAATTTTGGGTTCAGCCATATGCTCAAGGCAACATTAAAATAAACAAAATCTTGGGTAGGCCTAGCCCACCTATGTCAATCGGCCTATGCAGTTTACTGAAAATCTGAGACGCTTACCATTCCTAAATTTGCACTTCACTATACTATCAAATTGCTTGAAATAAGAGGGGGACATCTACAGGGAGAGACTGTAGTAGATAGTTGAATTTTGGAATACAATTAATTTTAATTACATTAACCTTCCAAGTCATAGATAAATGTAATGAAGCCCACCTGCCCACATCTCTTGAAAACCTTTTTTTATTAAAGATTCTTCCTAATTTATCTTTAATCTGTTTGAGACGTTTGAATAGTAGAAGTTTACTTATCAGTGTAATGACTCCCCTGCTCTTACTTGAGCCAGCACTAAAGAAAACATGTCCACCCCATATCTTCCCCAATTTTTCAGCTTCCTGTGGGGAAAGATGTGTTTCTTGAAGAATCACTATATCATATTTCTTACATTTAAGAAGAGAAATAACCTTCATTCTTTTTATGGGGTGCTCCAACCAATTCACATTCCACGTGGAGAGAGACAATCCACTCATATTAACATTTCACATTTTCACATATTATGAAAAAATAGATTGTGTGTCAAAAATAAAATGATAAAGACCACATTCCACATTAGTGCAACAATCAAACCCCAAACCTCCCCCCGAACCAAACAAACAGGAAAAAAAAGTGTGCATAAACCCCACGCACGACAGCGCCAACCGGCGTCCATCCTTCTAAATTCAAACAGTCCATGTACTCCTATGAGAGCCCAGTGACAATTTTGCCGTCGAATTGCTCAAGTCCGGTGTTTCTATACAAATTTTGTAAAACAGAATTACACAATAGAAGATAATCTATAAAAAAAAACTCCAGCCAATAGGCGGAATAAACACAAAGTTCATTGACATAACTGTCCCGAAGGCATGTTCCTCCACAAAACAAACTCTAGCCGCTAGCAGAACCAGCGCGCGCGCACACACACACACACACACACACACACACACACACACACAAAAGGCCATTCAGTTTCCTCAGACAGTCAAATGAATGTTCAGTAAACTGGCCCATTCAACTGCTACATGAGTGCAATTAATGACCCAATCTCTCCAATGTCCTGCAAGAAATACTCCACAAAACAAACTCCAACCAATAGGAGGCATGAGCACAAAGAACGTGCAAATTCATTCACAACACTGTCCCGAAGGAGTGCTGCTACACAAAACAAACTCCAGGCGCTAGGTGGAACCAGCACAAAAATAAGCAAAAAAAATGCTTGGCTTCCTCGGACGATCAAGTGGATGTTCAGTGAGAACCACAAAATAACTCAGTCCTTTGTCTTTATGAAGGACATTGCTTGCTGGGGACATGTAAATACTTTACGGCCATCCTTAGCATCTATTCTCAATTTGCCCGGAACATTAGTGCAAAAGAGAACTTCTGTTGATGTAAGATTTTTTTTGCATTCCTTGAATCAATCACATTTCTCTTTTGCCGAATTTGCAAAGTCTGGGAGCAATAAAATGCTGTGGTTCTTCCAAGAATGCCTTCCTTTACTCCTCGCCTTGCGTAACACAAGATCTTTATCGGAATGATCTCAGAAATTTGGCCAGAATTGATCGGGACCTGTCTCCTTCAGCGGATCGCCGAGCCAGAAACCTGTGAGCTCACTTGATTTCCAGCTTACGGCCTGTTATGTCAAGCAGACTCGGAAAGAGCCCATGCAGGAATTTCACCATATCCCAACCTTCCTTTAATATACAGGATTGTGGTGCAGAATGTTGAGCGCTTTAAAGATTTAATTGTAGGCGAGTCTACATAGCATAAAGTATCAAAAAAGAAAATGAACTAAATGTCTTGCCGTGTTTTACTATTGCCGTTTCCAGCTAGTAAGGGAGGAAAAACTCCAATTAACATGGAAGACATCACTTGATACTTTATAGTATGTTAATGTATTAACTTTAACTACTAAGTAGAATAATTTATCTAAAACGTTTAATTGTGCAAGTTGACAGACACACATTAGTCATTTGTGTCAAATTTTTTTTAGCATGAAAAACCATGGAAACCCAAATACAGAGAATAATCTTGTGTCTGTTATGAAGAAAGAAAATGCCCATTTCAGTCTTGTTGTTATAGGATTGTAATAGTGTGTACTCTATAAAGAGTTCAGCTCAGTTTACAATATGTTATCTCTGTCTTTCTCTCTTTCTGAAGGTTTATATCCTTGTATAAAGGACCTTGTCACACTCACAAAGTGCAGAGGCTAAATGAGTCTACCTCGTACACATTTCGCATCCAGGCCTTTAACGAGGCGGGCGAGGGGCCCTTCTCCACCGTTTACACCTTCACCACCCCACGCTCCCCACCTGCACCCCTCAAAGGTACCACATTAACCTATATCAATCGGAAACATACTGGAATATTATAATTTTAGACAAAATTTGGAAGAATGGCAAGCATACACCAGTTCTATTGTAGCTGTTTTGCTGACGTGCAAGACCAAATTATTACAGATGCTGTCGCGAAAGATTATATTGTATTTGTTTTGTTGATATTGTAAGTCTTACTCTTTATAGGGGATACAATTTATGCAAATAAAATATAAGCAATTTCACAGCACTTATTTGCATATGACAGCCTTTGTTACAGTTGATCTATCAGCCTTGCACTCAGATGGAAATCAACTATTATAAATTAAAATGGCATTAGCGAAAGCAGCCACAACTTCCTAGTTTGATACTAAAGCTTTTTGCCTCTGATTTCTTCTTAGTTTTTTCAGTTTGTTCTGTGATTATGTGTTCATCTGTGTGTATATGTGCGTGTGTGTTCAGCTCCTCGTGTGGAGCGTGTGGATGAGTCATGTGATGTGAACTGGGAGACACTGCCACCCATGAAGGGAGATCCAGTCATCTACTGTTTGCAATGCATGCAGGGAAATTCTGATTTCAAACAGGTATGTACATCACACTGTATCATTTGCATGTAAAAACTAGGACTGTCAATCGATTAACATTTTTGATCAATAGAATCAATATTTACTGAGAAATTCCCCCCAAAATTATTATTTGGTATACAATAATTATAAATATTATATATATATAAGTATTATAATTCAGAAATTCAAATACATATCAATAACATATCCATGTATTGTGGCAGCAGACAAGTAAAGCATTTGCACAATACAAAAAGTGGCTTTAAAAGTCAAAATGATGTTTTATGTCCATATCATTGAACAGAACCCGGTTATTGGCCTAATTCCGTCTGCGCTTTTTGGCATTTTTGGTCTATGTACTTATGAGTCAGATGGACACTTTTGGAGCATCTTAGTTTTTTTGCGTCGTGTCTCACTAGTTTTCAGAATTTCTAGTCATAAGTGCTGTGTTTTTAGGACGTTGTTTCAAGTTAAATGTAGTATGAAACTTTGTAAACACATCTCAAGATCCAGGCATTCGGTTGTGCTCGGTCCAGTCTGTGGACTGTGCTGTCTGCTCTTGCTGGTTTGACGAGGTGTACAGCGTGACTTGCACTGACTGCCCCCTTCTGCTTAAATTGCTCCAATGGTATAAACATTCCTTTTTACAGAAATTGCATACAGGTCTGGGTCAAAATAAATTGTTTTAATTAATAATTTTTTTTAACATGTTATTTTTCATATTATTAATCACACTAAATTAATGACTTTAGTCAACCACAATTCTGTAGAACTACATTTTAACCTTTGCTGGCTTCTGTGTCATGCAGAACTGGCTGCCAAAATGCTAGGGTGTTGCTATGTGGTTTCTAGGGTGTTTTGGTCTGTTCTTTACTGGCGTAAGTCAAAAGAGCCTACCCCCAAGTCTAAATTATATTCTGTTCCCTAGATATGTTTCAGGTCCCTCCAAAGTAAAGCCCCCAATTTACTTCCGGAGAAGTTCATCTTCGTTCTTTGTTCAGGGGTAAAAAGTTCTAAACAGTCGAGCAAAAGTAGACTGGTCACACTGCTGTTGGAGGCATTTAGAAGTGCATTGAAATATGAGGACGCTTCATGTAAAATCTTAACTAATATGACAGTAAAATGTGTTATCAATAACTTTATGCTTTTGGCAGATGCTTTTATCCAAAGCAACTTACAGTGTACTTATTACAGGGTTTTCCCGGGAACAACCTGGAGTTAAGTGCCTTGCTCAAGGACACAATGGTGGTGGCTGTGGGGGAGCGAACCAGCAACCTTCTGATTACAAGTAATGGGCTTTAGCCCACTACGCCACCACCAATTCATGATGTTAATGCGCTAACACTACATAAATTACAATGTTATTGTAATTTATGATGACATTGATACTACTGCAGAGATGGGTGTACTATATAAAAGAGTAATAATGGGCAAAATACAGAAAGAATGATGATATGATGAGTGAATGACTTCTGCAGATGGGACATGAGTGAATGTGCACAAATGACTTCATACCCGTTCGTTCTTCAATTCGTATGAAGTATATCTGGGCCTTAAAGCTCAAATTATACTTGGTTCAGACGCGTGACGCAAATCACGTCATCAGCAGAGTGCTTGCGCACTGAACGCATGTATGCTGATTTTTTTTTTTTTTTTTTTTGAACTGTGCATCTTCGAACGCGCAGACTGCGCATGCGCCTGGAACTATTTACGCAAATTACTGGATCATAAGATGGGAATACTCACATTTGTGCCGTTGCTGTCATGAAGAATGCGAGTAGAAGATATAATCACCAGTAAATAACAGGAGACGAAGGTATGAACAACAACAGTAGATATGCACGTCAAGAGTGTGTGTGTGAGGAGGTCAGGAGATACCTGCATTTGTATAACTTGAGTCTGAAAGAATATGAAGACATCTTTATGGGTCTAAACTCCTTAAGAGAAATTGTCCGGCATCTCGGCAGTCGTAGCGCGCAAGCACCAAATGGAGTTTACTATCACAGGCTTGCGTACGACTACGCAGACGCTGACCATTCACACCAAAATCAAAGTATATTTTGAGCATAAGTCTATTTTTATCATTGACTAGGTAAAAATCATCAGTCTGATCTCTTAGAAAAGTAATAGCAAAGCTCTCTTCAACAAGCCGCATTGTTTGAGGTACCAATCATTTCTTTGGCACAAATTGTGTGGGAAGAATTACATACCAAATTAGCCAGCATCACTAAAGCCGGTCACACACCGGACGAGAAGCACCACACCAGGTCACAGGTAGGACAAGGCACACGTATTGCCTTGTGAATCTAGTCACTATACACACAAGTTCTGAATGTTTTTGTACTACTTCAAGAATTAACAAAGTGATGTTGATGAGTTTGCAGGTTAGTGTATGAAACCGGTGCAACTGCGCAAACTGAACGATTAGAAATGGCAACGTTTTTTAAGCAATTTCTTGAATAGGATTCATTGAAGCTGTCAAACCACAAAAAGACTTGTAACTGAAAATATATTGTGTAGGCTCCATGAAAGATACATATACACAATTTATCAGAAAACAATGGGAATGGCGCTCCATGGCGCTGCATAGTTTTGAGTACCTACGGAATCATAGCTTGGCACATGGTGTCTGTCTGCTGCGGTGTGAATTCATTCATAGCAAACAATTTTTTTGAATTTTAGAACGCACCATGTCACCTGCTAGATATGTCTGATGTGCGACTCCCTTAATTCTGTGGAAAACTGCTCACCAAACACTTTTTTTAGATTATTTGTTAAATATATAGATTGAAATGTTCCTATTGAATAAGGGGCCAAATTGTCTCAAATTTGTGTCCCCATTTATGTGCGAACACACGTGTACTGAGGTCATGACACTGAAAGATGGCAGGTGTTGGGTCCAGCTGTATGAATGAATACTATTACAGCATAATGCTGATCAAATGGGAATTAGTGTATGGCTTAGTGACAGTTATTACACTTAATGTGAGAGCCAAATCAAATTTTGCAACTGATATATGTCTTGTTGTTGTTCATGCTCTTTAAGCTGTCATCACATGTTTTGATAATGGCTTTGATAATGACTGTTTAGCAAGACCACCATAATGTTAAGAAGGACAAAACATAGTATAGAAAAACATGAGAATAGTTTGTAGAAAGTTGTTTTTTGAATTGAGGAATACTTCACTACTAAATAAATTATTTCATAATTAATGACCCGCATGTCATTCCAAACCTGTATGACTTCCTTTCTAATGCGGAACACACAAGGAGAATGTTTAATGTATTTAGCATTAAACAATGCATGTTCTCCACTGTGAATGAGCTTCTCTCAGAGCGCACATGAATTTTGATCCCCCCAAAAAGACAGTTATCATAATTTACTCACCTTCATTTCGTTCCAAACTCTTTCTTTATTGACAATGCAAAGATGTTAAGAAGAATATCCCCAAAATCTCTTCTCCATTACAGTGAAAGTAAAAAGAAACTGTTGCTGTCAAGCTCCAAAAAGGACATAAAAACACCATAATGACTCTTGGTCTATATTTCAAGTCTTCTGAAGCCATACGATAACTTTATCTGAGGAACCGACTGTATTTTAAACTGTTTTTCACTCTGCTGTAGCTCTGAATTTTCATTCACGCTGCATTCAATTAAAAAATGTAAATGCGTTGCATTTGGTCACTGAATGACCAAATGAGAATGAGAACCGATGATGTTTGACATTGATTTCAAACCTGGTGAAACACATCTTGAGGCACCATGTTTGAATGCTCACAAGCATGAATACAATTTGAAAGCTACGGCGATGGCGACGGCAGCTTCAAATTTTTTTCTTTTTCAGAAAAGTATTTTATCTTCCTTTTTTTGTGAATCACCATCCATTTCCGTTGTATGAAAAGAGCAACTTGGACTTTCAGCTAAATATCTCCTTTTCTGTTTAACAAAAGACAAAGTTACTCCATACACACAGGAACAACATACAGTTCAGCACATGATGACAAACTTTTAATTTATAACTTTAATGTGGGCCCTAAGGTGCCAGTTGAAGGTTCAGGTAAAGAGTAGTAGTAGTGTTGAAGTCCTAATAGTGATTGTCACTAAAAATATTATCACACCCTCTAATGTCAGACTCGACTCAACAGAAAAGTTTGATTTTACTTCAAAGCACACTGCTGTCAGTGGTGTGACTAGAAATGAGTGAAATGACTGTGTAATGGAAAGGTAAATCAGTCTCTCTCCTGCTGAGACTCTGTGGGAGATTGTAGGCATGTCGGAGGCTTCTGTGTTTGTGTTGATGCGGCCCAAATGCACGTCCAAGTGTGAGTGTCTTTATATTCATATGTCCATATTATGTCTCTGCCTACACATCTGCGTTCTTAATATCTATTTGAATAGATTTGTAACCATTTTTCTTACCAGAATTAATGCAATGGCAAATTTTGTGATTTATATAAAAACATTTTTTTATTAAATTACTAGGGATGGACCGACGTATCGGCTGCTGATATTTATCGGCCAATTCTTTACCAAAATTCTAACCGTAAGCATGAGCATGAAAATGCTAATATGAAAAAACGATGGTTGATTTATAATTAGTAACACACAATGTAAAAATTCTGTGAATTCAAATGCACAATTCAGAAATAATAATAGCCATAATTTGACATTTAATATTTCATTTTTATTCTTTCTTGTAAACGTACATAACAGTTGTGAAAGCGGCACTTACCTATAGGCTACATTATGAGGGAAAGTATCCAAAACGCTTTGAAACCAGCAGACTTTGATGTCTGAGACATCAGTATGATATCCATTAAGGCTGCATGATTGATTGAATTAATGGGGTCATTCACCCGAAAATTAGAATTCTCTTATCATTTACTCACCCTCATGTCATCCCAGATGTGTATGTCTTTCTTTCTTCTGCAGAACACAAATTACGATTTTTAAAAGAATATCGTGGCTCTGTAGGTCCTCACAATGCAAATGAATGGGTGCCAAAAATTTGACGCTCCAAAAAGCACATAAAGGCAGCATAAAAGTAATCCATATGACTCCAGTGGTTAAGTCCATATTTTACGGAGTGGTATGATAGGTTTGGGTGAGAAACAGATTAATATTTAAGTCCATTTTTGCTTGAAATTCTTCTCCCTGCCCAATAGGGGGCATAAAAGATTGTGAATCACCAAAAAAACAAGAAGAAGAATGTGAAAGTTAAAGTGGAAATTGACTGAATATGAAAAATGTACTTGAATATTGATGTTTCTCACCTACACCAATCAAATTGCTTCTGAAGACATGGATGTAACCACTGGAGTCATATGGATCACTTTTATGCTGACTTAAGTGATTTTTGGAGCTTAACAATTTTCTCACCCATTCTCTTGCTATTCCCATTCACTATGGACCAAAATAGCCGAGATATTTTTCTGTTCTGCTAAAACAAAGGAGGTCATACACATCCGGGATGGCATAAGGATGAGTAAATGCTGAGAGAAATTACATTATGGGGTGAATTATTCCTTTAAAACTCAAATGGCAGAAAAATAAAAAGGAAACATTTGTAAAAAAAAAATAAATAAATAAAAAAAAAAATAAAAGGCTGCGTTTTAAAATATTTTATGCTTCAGCGTTTCAGTCAGGCTTCAGTCCGTGCTGTGTGAGCAAGCAGCGCCCTCTAGCGGTCCGGGACAGCATTTTCCATTATACCACTATAATACAGAATTTAAAAGGAGGTTTTGTTCCTTTTGGTTTGAACATTTATTTTTCCATGATGTTTGACATTTCTGTGGAATTGCCCAACATATGCATGGTATGAATTTGTAATGTCCTATCATACATTGTAAAACAACAAAACTGTTCCAAATGTGCATTTTTAACATCACGTTGTCTTATGAACAACCTTTTGGCAAATAAGGTAATATAATTCTCAAGAACTTGTGCAGTTTACAACCTGAAATTGAATTATTGTTGAACTCTACTTAAAACAGTGTCATCGGTGATTAAAGGGTCAGAAATTAAATGGGGCTTGGGGCAACCAAAAGTGACTGATATACCCCAGAAATTCTAAATGTCCCTCTAATTAATTTTTCTTATGTTGTTAATATTCTATTCTATGGCTAGTTATACACATTATAACACAAAATATTATTTGATGTTGAGTTAATTTTATGGGCAAATGAGATTGAGAAGGTACGTAAATGAATTTATTAAACGGATGTTTTTAAGTTTAATGCAATTTTACAAACGCAATATGTGACCGCTGCGTTCTCTCTCTTTTTGTCTCAAATCTACTCAGATCTACAAGGGCTCGGCCACCTCCTTCCAGCTCCCCAGCTTGAGCTTGTCCACGGAGTACCGTTTCCGCGTCTGCGCCATCCGCCAGTGCCAGGACGCTCCCGAAATCTTCGGCCCCTACAGCTCCACCGTCATCCTGCTCCCACCTCGCATCGACACACCTGGGGCCTCCAGTGCCACCGGGTCCAAAGCCACCGAAGCCCAGAAGCCAAAACGCAGCCTGACGGACGAACAATTTTCTTTCCTTATCATCGCCCTGTTGGCCGTGACCTCAATCCTCATCGCGGTCGCCATCCAGTACTTTGTCATCGAATGAGCCGTAGCGCTCTGAGGCTGCATTATATTGTCCAAACAAACCAAACATTGTTTTTTTTTTTTTATTTGTGTTTTTGTTTCTTTTTTGTATTGGCAAGGAGCCACATTGAGGGAAAGATTGCGATAAAGTTATAAAATTACTTCACGTTCTCTATCGTTCTATCTTTCTCGCTCTTCGCTGTCCCTTCTTTCTCTCTACGCATGCTGTCGGAAAAAAACACCGTTCCCTTGCGTCGGAGTTGGAGGGCGATTTATTGAAGGATCAGCAGTGAAGCTTTAACGCTCATCGCATACTAACTGTACCACTTTCATTTATTTGTGTAGCTGTAATCTTTATGTTATTTATACGTATAATTTTTGTTGTATACTGTCTAGTGTGTTTCGATCAGTGTTCCAAAGCTAGCTCGGTGACCGCTCACCAGCTTGCTATCTTGGGCCTGGGACTGAGGGCCAGTGACCACGCTATAAGAGAAGGGGGCACTCCGGGGGTCTCTGGCGATCTCTGGGAGATAAAGTCTACGAAATAAGGAAGGCGAGGCGAGACAGATACCGCTGAAATTAGCGAATGTTGGATTAGCACTTTCCTCAGAACTTTTTTGATGTTCAGAATGTGTAAAGGATGCAAAAATAACGAGAAATGTTAGTATATTTTTGTACAGTATGACAAGAGGATGTGTTCATTGAGATTCTGGTTTAGTATGGGGGAGTAAGACTATGAATACCAAACTAACTCAGCTTAATAGATATTTTTACTATCATGTACGTATACTGTAGCTTGTTTTTACAATCAAGCAGCTGCTTAGCTCCAAAATATTGTCGTTCAGCACAAACAATGTATGCTTCTCGGACACCTTTCCTTCAGTCGTTACCTTTGCACCTTAGTGAGAAGAGAAAAAAAAATACTTATTGAATGCGTCTTGATCTTGTGATGCGTTTTATGGAATATGTTATCCAGTTGTGCAAAGCCCTTCATGTGTTTTGGCTGTTTTAAAATTGTAGTACCACAAAATTTGTTCTTGAAATGGTATATTCAAACAAAAATCATTATTTTCTGAAGTCAAATAGTATTTTCTTAATTTCTCCGATTTCTTTTTTTTTTTTTTGGTTTTGTTTTTGTTGTTTTTTAGTTTAAGAAACCAAATTATCGCATTGTGTTAGCCTTTATTTTTAGTCTTTTTGGTGTAATCGCTAGAGTATTGAATATAGGACTAAATATTCATTTTCAGATACTTTTTCTCATTCGAATCACACAACGTTTATTTTTTTTATATGAAAAAGAAAACCTTTAAGTTAATTCTGTCAGGCAGAGAAATTAAGAAAAGCGCAAGAACTGAAAATGCAAACAGCAGTAATGAAATCTGTTAATCCTTCATGTACTTCCTGTGAATTTAAATTTTTGCCTTTTTCTCTGTGTTAAAGTCTCGTGACTGATTGTCAGTTTGACAATCCGGTCGTAGGGTTTCATGTTGTGGTTGGTTATGGGCAAATGAGTGCTGTCACAAGGTACCTTGCAAGTACCTTTGATTGAAAATGAATTACATGATTTGGTCTAATAGGTATTCTGCAAATGTCTTCTGTTTGTCATTGAAGGAAAAAATCTCAAATTCCTATTTTTGATAGTGATAAAATGTAATTGCAAAGTGTGCCATTTTAACGTCTCCCCACCATAGTAGGCGTTTGGTGCATGGGAGAAAGAAAATCTACAAAAATCAATAAAATATGCACAAAAAAAATGACAATTTTTACGTAATTTTAATGTTTGCAGTTACCTCATACACCGTACATTCCAAAACAAAAATTTGTTATAGTATACATACAACCAGACATATCACTTTAAAAATATTCGTTATCAGATAGGAAATGTATAATCATATATATGTATCTAAAGTGTGTCTGTATAGTCATGATATCTACAGACGGATCCATGCACAATAAAAGATTTATAATTCTTAACTATCTTGAAAGTGTTTTCCTGCATGTTGCCATATGCACACAAGTCTTATGAACCATATCATTGCGTTAAAATGTTTTGATGAGGAGGGGGGGGTATCTTTTTTTTTGAGAGCACCTCTCACTTTTGGAGTATCTCGTTGAACAATGAAGATACTTGGGAAAAGTGGTGCATTTTCATTGCAGGGAACATTTGTCACCTCCAAGCTTTCTATGTAACTCATAAAGGGCAAAGGAAACTACTCTTAAGGTAATTGGATTCAATGAGTGCTTACAAAAGATTGCACCAGATGGATTGTGTATCAGATTAAATTATTCTTTAGCACCTGTGTCAAACGTTTAAGTGTATTACGAAGACATTATCATTTAAATTTATTTTCATGATTTAAGTCAGCACTCATGGCAAACCAGAAGAAAGCTCCGGCAACAGTGTATAAGTAGAGATGTTATGATGCCAATATCTTAGGAGACTCTTAAAACAATCCTAATTACTTATTGTATGTTCATTAGAAATAGAAAGATCATTATATTCAGTTGGGTTTTGGTCATATTAGATATATAGAGTTATTTACTAGAGTTTCAAGGTTAAGCCAAATGCAACTGCAAATATAATCAGATTTTTAATTTTCTGGAGATTGTAAGTTGGTGCTTGCATGTGCAAAACTTGCCGGGTAGGGCTTTAAGATATTCTGGTTGGTTGCTAGGTGGTTACTTAACCCTCCCCCCATATCTCTGATATTCTGGATCCCTAGATATGGTCTGAGTCCATACCTTCAGTAAAGGTCTATGGGATGTATTCACCTGTATTACTACTTTACAGTCAAATATCGTCTGGTCATTTAGAAAAGTACTGGCTCATCTCTCCTCAGCTAGCCACACAATTTTAGGCATCATTCATTCCCATTCAGAAACATAGCTGGATTTCAATACTTGGGAATTAGGGGTTTGTCCCCAACATACACACAGTTAGTCCCATCCTAAACTCACACGATGCGAGTTCGAACTTCTAACAAGAATTTTGTAGACAACCAATAAACTATCACATGAATCAAGAGCTCTGTGTTCATTCAAATCCTGACATCAATTGCCCCGCCTTTTGCCTCTGTTTCTATCATGTCTCCACCTCTTGTGATCTCATTATTTATTTAAGAATGGGACTAAGTGATGTTTTGCATGCACACAGTCCAAGGTAGAGGAGAGGTGATGATCACAGAGTGTCTTGGAGTCAGTGAAACAGATTCTACCTCAACAAGCCTCATCTTTCCTTCAAATGCACAGCCTCTTCGATCCTTGTGGACCTTGATGGAAGGTTTCGGCCTCTTATTATAAATGGATTGTCAGCTTCGGAGTCACCTCAATTAAATTTTTCTGGCTAAAACTCGTGTAGACATCTTGTAGTAGTGCGCCTTTGTCTTTCGTACCCCAGTTCCAATCTCTCAGACCTTTCCTACCACAAGGCACCTGTAGACGTCCATCAATATGGAAGAGTTTATGGAGGACCAACATTGTGGAGACTCGCTCTTCCCAAACTCCACCCTCATTCCAGTCACCATCATCTGCCTCCTGCTCTTCGTTGTTGGAGTGACCGGCAACACGATGACCATACTCATCATACAGCGCTTCAAGGACATGAAGACCACCACAAACCTCTATCTCTCCAGCATGGCCATCTCAGACCTGGTCATCTTCCTCAGCCTCCCCTTTGACCTCTACCGCCTCTGGAAGTACGTGCCTTGGGTCTTCGGGGAGCTGGTGTGCCGTCTTTCACACTACATCAATGAAGGTTGCACCAATGCTACTGTCCTCCACATCACGGTGCTGAGCATGGAGCGTTACCTGGCCATCTGCTTCCCTTTCAAAGCCAAGGCTGCCATCACCAAGCGGAGGGTCAAGTATGTCATCCTGGCGCTGTGGGGCTTCGCCCTGCTCTCCGCCGCACCAATTTTATTTCTGATGGGTGTGGAATATGAGAACGAGACGATGCCCGATCTGGACACGCGACAGTGCAAGCACACTCGCTACGCCATTGACTCTGGGCTGCTCCACACCACTATCTGGGTGTCGACAGCCTACTTCTTCTGCCCCATGTTCTGTCTGCTCTTCCTCTATGGGTCCATCGGGCGTAAGTTGTGGAAGAGCCGTAATGAGCTTCACGGGCCCAATGCGGCAGCCAGGGAGAGGGTTCACCGACAGACCATCAAGATTCTAGGTGAGTGGGTCTGAAGGGGGGGTTACTTTCTCATGTGTGGTCTGTTCTTTAAGGAGAGTTATGCTATCACATTTCTAAGCAATGCGGGGCTCGGGCTTATACAGGCGAGCAGAGCCCCTGGAGAAGAGCAAGAGCATCTGGCCATGGCTTCTTCAGAAAGGGGGTCCCCTTGATGGTTTGTGCCAGAGGTTTCTGGGTGGGTAAAATCAAGATAAATCCTCAACACTATCGGTTAACCCTGTAGGTCTAAATCCTGATAACCTTTGCATGTTTTAAAGGAAAACAAAATGTGAGCTGATATGTTTTTGTGTTTAAAATGTATTTTATTGTCTTGTTTTTGATCAAGCCATTGGGTAATTTGTCCACGAGCATCATACGGAGATGATGTGATTGGATGTTTGCATCATTAAACGAACAGCTTGTTTGCAGTATGAGTAGCAGAACTGCGGCCAACTTACTCACTCCGGTCCATTTATCGACTGCGGTCCATTCTGATGAATAATTCCAATCTCACCACATTGTTTAATGTAAAAGTCCACTCATATCTGGGCCAGGGACCGCTGTCACGTCTAAGTGTAATTTTGGATTCTCTGCTGTTAACTGGAATTAAAAATCAGAATTGCGCTATGCAAATTGCGTTAAGCACCGATTTTGTGGGTGTGTTTGTGTCATTGCCTGATCTGCATAATTTCAGCGCAAGCCGCTCTTTTACTGACTGTGATTCATTCATAGTGAATTCACCCCTCAGAGCTAAAATCTTATTGTTATATACTACTATGGAATAAACTAAATTAGTTTATTTCCATACTGATGTACTTGGTACATTTTACAGATACACCCCTAAAGCAGCAGACCACTGGATGCTCTAGCTGATGCTGTATTGAGTAGACATGTACTCTCATGTACACTAATGCTTTGATCAGGAGCTGGTTCGGCGTAGCCGTCCCTGAAGAGGTATTATGATTAAAAGATCTGCAAGGGGAAGAATTTGTATTAGAATGAGGTTGACTTGAAAATGCTTTTTTTTTTATCATGGACAACAGATAGATCTCACTATGTCAATCTTCTGTACGTTCTCTCTATCTTCTAGCTGTCGTTGTGTTGGTATTTGCCATCTGTTGGCTGCCCTACCACATCGGTCGGTTCCTCTTCACACATGTGGATGACTACCACTCTGCCCGCCTCAGTCAGGACTTCAATGTGGCCTCAATGGTGCTGTTTTACGTCAGTGCCTCGGTTAACCCCGTCCTCTACAACCTCATGTCCAACAAGTATCGCTCCGCCGTCAAACGCCTCTTCCTGTTGCGCCGCAGGCTCTACCACAGGCCTGATCAGAGGCACCTCTCATCGCGTGATGACATCACCGCATGTACGGAGACTTTCACCGGGGTGAAAGAAACCATGATGACAGAGGAGGGCTTACAGTAACATTCATTACTCCAGTGTTACATTGGCTACGTTCACACAGAAACAGAATATGGTTGAAGAAGAACTCTGCATAAAATGGTATTCTTTTTTCCATAAGTAAATTTAAAAATAAAAACTTAATTGGATGGAACCAGAGAGTTTTTGGATGAAGCAGCTGGAGCTACCATTAATCTCTACAATTGTATTTTCTTAAATTAACTTTATATGACTAATATTAATAAATGCTGATATTAAATCATTTAATATGACTAATATTAATAAATGCTGTAAAAAAAAAAGTTCATTATTAGTTCATGATAACTAATGCATTTACCAATGTTAACAAAATATAACCTTATTGTAAAGTGTTACCCATTAATATAAATGTTACAATTTAAAAGTAAATGCACATTGTTCTAACGGTGGTCATCCATCTCCCAACTTCCCTTACATATTACAAGTTTGAGAAGTAGATTGGGTGAATAGGACAATTTGCGTGAATAGGACAATTTGCGTGAATAGGACAATTTGCGTGAATAGGACAATTTGAAAGTAACAAATGTGTTCGTAAATACTGTTGTCTATCCCAAACAGTGACTGTGTGAATGTAGCCTTTGAGTACCAACTGAAGAGGAGTGTGGGAACCTAAGTGAAGGAAAGAAACTGTCAGTTGTGTGGGCTTGTTAGATAATTAGTGTTATTAAATGTAAAAAGGATGAGAATGTTACTGACTCAGACTGTAAGTGTGGCACAGAAAAGCCTGTGACAGTTTGTGACTGCTGGGGAATATGACTCATAAATGAATCGTTTACTGGTTTGAAATGGAGGTACAGGTATTACCTCCATTATTACACACATTAAGGATGCATTACTGCTTCATTAATAAGAATAAAGAACCATATACCTTCACATAGATTCCACATACTGTGTTTAAAAGTGATTTTTTTTTTATTTAATGTTCCCAGGTTCAATATAATATCCTATCCTTCTGTTGTGTCCTTTTCATTTCCTTTGTACATATTTTAATTCAATAAAATGATACTATTTAACAAGCAAAATTATTATTATTATTATTAAGTTAAAAGGGCACTCAGTAATTGTCACTCCTAAAGACATGAATTGTAATTGTAATTATATATATATATATATATATATATATATATAGGAAATCATGAGCACTCACATTAAAATGAAGACTCCAGTCATATCAGTAACCTTATAAAAGCTGTTTTATTCTACATGGTGAGGGTCCGCACATGGGGGCTGCCATGTTAGAATCACATGACCAGCTGAATACTACTGGCTTAATCTCAATAATGGTCCTGTTATTTGACACTTTCCCTAAAGTAATCATGGCTGACTGTGAATACTACATTTCTGCAATGGCATCTGAAACTGAAAACTATTGATTAAAATGATGCTGCATCCATTCCAATCATCCACATGCAACATTCGTGGATTGGTCAATCAAAAACAACCATAGCAAACATACTGTACAAATGCATCTCCCTTTCAAGTTCTCGGCGCCCCCTAGTGTGAGAACCAATGTATTAAAGTATCCTCTCTTGAGCACCACCCACTCTTTAACATAGAATTTACATGTTGATTTTGAAAATAAAATTTTAATGAAACAAATAAAAATAAAACTGAAGTTTGCATTTTAGTTTGAATTCTGTCATTGCATTAACATTTAGAAAATGCTGAATTTACATTTACCTTTCATTTTAATGTTGTCAGTCTTCTAATAAATCTAATAATCAATTGCATTTTAGTTTGACAGGGAAGATGCATTGTCACTCTGAAAATGAGAATGAAAATGTTATATTTTGTAATCCAATATATATAATATACTGCATATTTTCAATATTATTGTGTCCATATTTTATAAGACAATTAGGCACATTTTCACCAATGTAATTCAAAATTGCATCTAAATTTAGCATTACTACATCATGATAGAATTATACAAGCTCCAAAGTAAATGGATTATGATTTAGAGAACTGGGAGAAATGTGCTTAATTGTTATATACATCATATCAAAATAAAAATTTCAGAAAGTTTTTGATCTTGTTTTTTTATTTTTTATTATTAAACACTGTTTTAAAAGGTGTTATAAGAATAAAGCGTAACTGAGCATATTCGAGTGAGCTGCAGTGTTCCTCACCTGATGGCGATTCCATTCATAGAAGGCCGACAATCAAACCTTTATTTTATTTAATTTTTTTTTTTAATTTTTTGGGAAAGAAAAATAGATTAACAATTGTATAATTGTGACTGTGTGTGTGTATATATATATATATATATATATATATATATATAACTAAAGAAGAAACATGAAAAAAATCCTAATATTTGTCCTGGTTCACGGCACATACAAAAATGTCATAATATCTTAAAAAATATTTATTATTCACGAGCACTCTTAAAGACTTAACTACTCCACTTCAACTAAGAACTCGTGAGCCTGGTGGGTCACTTTTAAGATACCTCTGCTCGTGCAACTAAAATTTTGCTATAAGGATAAACAAAATTAACAATACAACTAACGCTTTATTCTCGAGTTCTAAATAACAGATACTATCCTTAATGCAAATTTTATTTTTATTTTTTTTCAATTGTAGAAAATCAATAATCACTCAACTCACAGTCTCACACCAAAACTTCGAAGACATTCTACAAGAGAAAAATAAATGGCTAAGGCTTTCACTATCATTATTACAAAAAGTACACATGTCGCTTACATCACACTATCTCGCCAGGTGTGCGTTAACAATCGAATCTTTTTAATGAGTCATAGTAATCTAACCATTATGACGACATAATTAGGACCTTTATATAAAGCGAGCGTTCGCAGGCGCGCTTTACTTCAGTGAGAATCCGAGCTGCAGCGAAGACGATCACTTGAGCAACGACTCGACGTCCAGACGGACGGAAGGACAGACAGACAGACAACTCACTCAGCGCATCACGAGTACCGAGTACCGACTTCGCTCCTGCGCTGGAGTCAGTGGAGCTCAAGGCCTATTGTCAGTTGTGATGCTCAACTGATGTTGGGTGACTCTACAATGACTCCTGATGGAGGGAACACTGACCCAACAAGGGCTTCAGATCGTGGGGCTTCTTCTACAGCCACCACGAAAGAGAACATCCCAACAGGCGACTTTGAATATTTTTATACGTGCACTATACATGTACTAGAAGACTTTAGCCATGTATGGTACACATTATGCGTTAACAGTGAAACAATATTTGTATTTTATTTATTTTGTATATTTTATTAACTTAAAATGGCTCTAATGAAAACAAACTAAGATTTTGACGAAAAATAGAGGAAAATAGGGCAACTCTGTACCACAACAGAAAATACTAACCCTAACTACCTACCTAACCTAACCCTAAGATGAAGTGTATAATTTATGCGCTGACAAACAGAGTTGCAAAAATAAACATTGTTTTCAAAACAGCTGTCTAAACAAACCCCCGTCTTGCACTTTTTTCTTCTCATAAAGTTAATTACAAATGAAAAACTCAAACGAGAAGCTCTTGCTAAATTCTCCTTTATACTCGCCCTTATGAACATTTACCACAGTTCTTGCATAATATCCAGAGTTTAACATTGGTACTAGTAAGATTATGTTAAAAATCATGCTCCTCATTACATGTACAGCATTAGATGTACAGCGGCAAGAAAAAATATGTGAACCCTTTGGAATTACCCTTTTATATGTATACATTTGCCTTAAAATCTGGTTTGATCTTCATCTGTTACAATAATGAATAAACATCTGTTTTAAGTAATAATACATAAATTATCGTATTGTTCTTGTATGTACTTAACACATCATTCGCTACTTAGAATCAGGAGTATGCAAGCCTGGCATCCAGTTAATGAAACGAGATTGGAGGTGTGGGTTAAAGCTACTTTGACTTATAAATGCACTCAAACCCATTACCAGCTGGTAATGGGAGACAGCTGGTTGGTAGCGGTGCAATGTGTAAATCTCACTCCCCTGGCCTCAAGAGTCTCACTTGTGACAGTCGCTAGGGGCTGTAGTATTTAGACTCCTTTTTAGCGTGCCTGCCTCCCATGCCGGAGACACCAATTAGAATCCCGCTTGGAGTGGGTCGAGCAGGAATGGTTACAGTGGTGCCGTGACCCAGATGACAGTGAGCTTTATGGGGGTGAGTGTAATGGGTGTCAGTTGGTAGGTAGCTGTGCAGTGTGTATACTTCAGTCCCCTAGCCTCAAAAGATGCACTAGTGACAGACATTAAAGGCTGTAGCATTTAGCCTCCTTTATTAGAGCAACCACCTCCCATGCTCAATTCCCGCTCTGAGCATGTTGAGAAGGACTAGTTTAATTGACACTCCACAAAGCTACTTGGAAAATGTTTTGAGGACTAATGAAACTAAGGCTGAATTGTTTGGGAAGAACACGCAGCCCTACGTATGGCGTAAAAAGGGCATCATTTTCCAACATGAGAACATCATCCCAACGGTAGGGGAGCATCATGATTTGGGGCTCATTTGCTGCTTCGGGACCGCTTGCCATTATCAAGTGTAATTATGGTTTCTGTTGAATGATAACAGCTTATGCTGGATTCGTCAGTTTACTGGCAAACTTAGAACAGCATAGACAAGAACATGATCACATTACATTTCACTAACCTAGCATCCTTACCAAGGATACATGTAGGGCCAGAATGCAAATAGTAAATCACAAAGAACATTAAACCAATGTTCTACTGTACAGCCCCTTTCTTTGGTTGTATCTCTTGTTATGTAAATAAACAACCATTGCATCATTGGGTAATGATCATTACTGATGTCACATATTAACATATCAGTTATGAACAGATATATCTTGATCTTTTAACTTTTACATTTTAGTGATAACATGAAATTCAGAAATGATCAATTAGAACAAATTGATAATCCCTTCCAGAATAGATATAGATATACTTTGAAGTGATTGGGAGCATAGTTTGTGTTTGTCTCTGTCTCTGTCTCGACATGAGCCTTTCTGCTAGTGATCCAAGGATACATCACAAGGAATGCTTCTCTAATTAAGCAAGTTGATGAATACGTCATCTCCATCTCTTTTTGAGTTCTTCATCAATTCTTTTGCACTGTGAATCGCTTCTTCCGCTAGTCCATTGGATTGCTGATATTCATAGGCATTTCAAGTTTTTGAATTGTTGACTGGAAAACTGAGTTCCATTGTCTGATATCACTTTGTGTGAGCTTCCATGCACTGAGAAGTGTCTTTTTAGCCAAGTGATCATGGTGGTTGATGTCAGGTTGCGAAGAAGATCTGTCTAAAACAAACCTGAGTAGGAGTCTTCAAAGATCAGATGATGTTGACCATTCCACTCAAACAGGTCCGTCGCAATGGTTGACCAGAGCAGTTCTGGAGTAGTGTGTGCTTTTTCAATGGTTCTTTCTGTTGGTGTTGTTTTGTGCTGTTGAAGACAGAGCATGAAGTGCTCCCTTTTAATATCCTTGTTTATTGAGGGCCAAAACACTACGCCTCTCACTCTGCATTTTGTCGATTCAATTCCAGGATGTCCCCTCTGGAGAATTGCAATATATTCTTTTTGCAACGACTTGGCGATCACAGCTTTTGAGCCTTCATCACGATCCCATCTCCCCTTATGAGTTCATCTCTGTATGAGAAGTACTGATGAAGTTAAGCTGGAAGATTTGATTTTCAGTCTTGCCAGCCATTGTGTATTATTCTGCATAGATGTTGGAGAGATACATTCAATGATGTATGTTCTCTCCATTTATCAAGCCTTGACGATGAGATGTGTTCTTCTGACATTACCAGCTTCTTCACTGCAATGCACGTCCATGCTCTTCCTGGGGGCACATAACGGAGTGTAAGCCAGGTACGTATGTTTTCCTTTCTTTTAGGTTATCACAAAGTCATTCTTCTGGAGCCTCAACATCATTCGCTGTAGCCATGCTGGTGCCTTTTGTATGGGCTTGTTGTGTATCGAGAACATTGGATGATGGTCCGTTTCAAAGTTGATCTGTTCCCATTGATGTAAACATTGAAATTTGCACAGACAAACACAACTGCAAGAAGCTATTTCTCAATTTAAGCATATTGAGTTTTTTTATGTGTCAAGGTCCATGAGCCTTATGCTATAGGATAATTTTCTTGGAGACACGCCCCACCAAGTCCAAATTGAGAAGCATTGAATGTCAATGTCACAGGCTTGTGGATATTAAAATATCTCAATGTTGGTGAACTGGTTTTGCGATCCAGCGAGCACCATTCAGTTTCATTGTTGGTCAGTTCTCGAAAGGGTGCTGAAAGGTTGCTGAAGTTTGGGATACATTTTACAATGTTGTTAAAAAGGGTAAGAATTAAGAATACAATATGCCTTGATCTTTTGACATGTTGAGTTCATTGTACTATGAAAACATACTGTAAGTTTAAGCCAAGCTGCAAAATGATTTTGATTTTACCTACTTTGTGACATCATACAGATGAACACATCAGCACATGACTGCCTCTACAGCATAATATCCACACCTACTTTTACATCATCGCACCATTGGCCCAATGGTGCTCAGTCAGAAAGGTGAAGAGGATAGGACAAGACAGATAGGGCTGCTATTCATCTGCACCAAAGAGAACTTGCACAGGACACCATGTTTTGCCCATCTTAACTTTTTTAAAATGTTTTTCTACATGAACATGCAATAAATGTACTGCTTTGAAAGTTATCAAGCCATAATGTCAAGTTAGAATTTTTAAAAGGAGACACCATTCTGCATCCTGGAAGAGTTTAAGAGAGGAAGAAGAAAGGCATATGTGCATTCTTCCAAAGAACATGGTGGGCTGTGAGGCACACCATCCTCTGTTGCTGTCGTGGTAACAAAGTTGAGCCTCTTCAGGTTCCACGACAGCCTGGCAAAGAGCCAACCAGATTTAAGTCAGTGAACGATCTAGCTGATTCCCAGTTTGGTCCAGCTGGGCACAATTCAACATCGCTCCACGATCCAGCTGATCCTCAAACAGACCCACCCATCCTTGAATCGTTGGCTCTCCAGAATCCAGCAGATCCCATGCCAGATTCTCAGTCTGCTCCATCTGGGCACAATTCAATGTTGCTCCAGGATCCAGCTTATCATCAAACAGGCCTATTCAGCCATGAGTCGTTGATTCTCCAGAATCCAAGTGATTCTCAGTCTGGTCCATCTGGGCTCGAGCCGACGGCAGTACAGAATCCAGCTCACCCACAAACAGATCTATATAATCTATCCAGTTCCAAGCAGACCTCTGACGCCACTCAGACCGGTCCTATAACAACTGATGGTATGTCTACTATGTGTCATAATCTGTTGTTTTTTTCTATTCCTGTTCTTCCCCAGATTGTTTCACACTTGAGCCTAGTCACCCTAGTAAGTCTGTGTATTTATATGCCTGTCGTTGGTCCTGCCTTGTCAGGTATTCAACATGTAATGTCTTTCTGATTCTTTTTCTCTAGATCTAAGTTTTTCTTGTCTATTTTTTCCTGATTCCCTATTTAAAGAACTATTTTGGATTACCTAAAGAATCTAAAGAAATGTAAAATGCAGTTCAATGCTGAGACCACATTGAAAACATGAGATTTGAAATTGAGATGAAAATAAGGGACCCGGTTGTATGATTTAGAAAAATATTAAACAGAAATGTTGACAAATGATATAAAGTAAAGAAATATTGCAAGAAGATTCTGCCCTATTTCTGCATCACTAATAAAATGTAAGCAGATATGTGGACATACCAAAATACTAAGACATACTCAAACGTATGACTGTAAATATTTTACCCTAATTATTATGCTGATAATATTTTTTGGAAATAAAATGTTTTAAAATTTACATTATAAAAATTAGAAAGTAAAAGCATGTTCAGTAGTGGTCTCAGACCTGTAGACCCCACTGTATCTCAATACACATACAACAGTGTCTGGAAATAAGAGTACCCATACTTAGACTAACCCTTTTTTAACACATTTCTCTAGCCTGAGTATGACAAGAGTCAGTTTATAGAAATTACTCTAAATCTGTTGGTGCAAAATCCTCAGAAGTGCCCCCACATTGTGCAGATGTTGGACTGGGTGACGCATCCTGAGGAGCACATCCTAATTCTGGAACTTCCCCATCCTTGTGAAGAGTTGTCCACATTCATCAGGCATACAGGAGGTCCTCTAGATGAAAACTTGGCATGTGGCTTATTCCACCAAGCAGTGCTCGCACTTAAACACTGCGCTGACAGGGGCATTGTGACATCGCAGAAGAGAACTTTGTGATCAACACAGAGACTCATAATTAATGGACTTTGTCTGCAGAGAATACATACAAAAAAGTGGTAAGTTTTTAATACTTTATTTTTTACAGGACTATAGCAATAAGCCCTAATTTGATTGCAAAGATCATATATGATCATTTCACAAAATTGTAGAGAACCCCAGGTGATTGATGCCCCTATTACACACCACTGCAAAATTATGACTTTTGCTAAATAAAATGTTTGCTCAACCCTGAAAATCTCTTGCTTTCATGAAAAGGAGAAGCTGACCAGTTCAACATGGAACACAAAGAAACAGTTATGTATCTCTGTATTCTGCTGAGTGGAATGGTCAACAGATATCAGCAGAAATTATCTAGGGGTGAGAGTGCACAAATACAATTTAACTTTTAAACACGCATACAAAGCTTTGGCACAATCTTGAGTTCTCGACAAATGCAACTTCCTAAAATTATAAAAAAAATATACATTATATGGCTAACACCGGGGTTTGCTCCATATTGTTTAAATATTATTACATTGTTTTACATTACTATATAATACATATTTAAAGAGTTATTTTTATACATGATAACATTAGTGTGTCAGGATTAACCAGCTCTCTGGTGAAAACTTGTGCAGGATGTCATACATGAGTGCCTGATGAAAGATCCAGCCATGAGACCGACTTTAGAGCAGCTTTTAGAGCATGAATGGTTTAAGGAGGGATGAAGAGAATATTGCTCAGGAGTCAAACTTGTTGCATTATATTTGAGACAAGACATAGAGTAGGAAACTGCAGACCAAGAAATGTTCTCATACATTTTCAGTTCTGAATTAGAAATCCAAATGACAAAATGCTAGAAACATCCTGCATTTTCTTCATATGTATTCATGTAGCAGAGGATCCAAATCAACTCTCTGAAAAACAGAGGCCAGAAAAAGAGGCCAGCGGCTGTATGGGCAAACTTGTGCAAAGAAAAAAAGGAGGCACAAAAAAGGACCAAAAACAAAAAAGAAATGTCTTTATCGGTCTCTCATGTTGTGTCGATGTAGTGACACTAGGGGTCGCTCTAGGGAGCCCCAAACACCTCTGATCTTTGAGAAAAGGCCTATGGGAATTGGCGAGTGGAATTTGCATAAAAGGAGCTGGCTCGCAACTACTCAGTCAGATTTTTTCTTCAAAGCTGTGTGGTTGATTCGCAGAGAGCTGAATTCCACTGCCGGTCCATTCACCTCACTAAAAAGCATATGCTTTTGGATATACAGTGCATTTCAGCGGTTTTCTCTCCCTCAGCACGATTGATGCAGAGTACGCCCCTAGGCACTTCGACAGCTAAAAGAGTATATATTCTTGCAAATAAAAGAATATATTTCCTCTCAAAGGGTGTGCACTGATGGTTTGCGTCTTTTTAAAGATGCCTTTCCTGGTGTGTGTAATTCCTCTCTGCTTCCGATGGCCACGATCGCTGCCTCACGTGCCTGGGCCGTAATCACATTGAGGCTGCGTTCGTGTATGGTTTATGTTCTCATTGCGAGAATATGACCATGGCAATGTTGTGGTCACGGCTTGCTTTCTTCTGGGGGAAAGGTAGCTCAACTCAGTCCCAGCTTAATGTCTCCTTTGGAGCTCGCGAGCAGGTTGAGGTTTCGATAGCAGCATCGGAGAGTGCGTTGGTGATGTCAGACACCGAGGACTGGAGATTCCTCAGGTGGATGAGACGGTTGCGGTGCACCTGTGCCCGTAAAACGGCACCACCTGATGGAATCGCCCAGCATTCCCCTCCAGGGCCTGTAGGACTACGTCGTCTCTTGTGACCAAACTCTACAGTGCTACTGGACAGGCCTCCTCCGCCCTGCATGCCATGGCCCTCCAGCAAGTACACCTGGCCAAGGCACTTAAAGAGCTGCACGAGGGTAGTCCTGATCCCGATGTGATGCAGGAGCTGCGCTTGGCGACCGACCTCACCCTCCGGGCGACAAAGGTGCTGCGGGCACTCGTGCAGGAGATGTCCACCTTTGTGGTCCAGGAGCGCCACCTATGGCTGAATCTGGTCGAGATGAGGGACGCCGAAAAGGTTTGTTTCCTGAATGTGCCAATTTCCCAGAGCAGCCTATTTGGTGACACCATCGAGGACTTCGGCCAAGCAGTTCTCGGTGGTGAAGAAGCAGATAGAGACGATACAGCACATATTGCTCCGGCGCGGCAAAAGATCCCGTACACTGTCTGCTCGCCGAGGGCATCCCCCTGCAGTGACAAAAGCCCAGACGGCTCGGCCAAGTCCTTGGCCCTGGCGTAGAGACCCCTGCAGGAAACTGATGCCCCCCGCCTCATGGTCCGGCGCTAAGACTCCAAGGAAGGCTCCTAAGCACCCCTGAGACAAATGGCCCAGGGAGGAAGACATCCGCCGGAACTCTGGAGCTGGTGTCCAGACCACTCCATACCCCAATGGAGGGCAGGGAGGAGAATCTTATGTTCACACAGCACTGGCTGTGTGACCCAAGGAGTGAGGAAATGGCTCTTTCTTTTGAAAATGTACCCCTCCTACCCCATCGCTGACCTGTCCTATGCCGGGTACACAGAGCAAGGTAAGTGCTTCGAGGTTCCCCTCAGCGCAGCCATGAGCTCGGGATGAAGCAAGGCTCCTCGATGTGGCGTCTCCTCAATATGACAACAGTGGCATACATCAACCATAAAGGCGGTTTACGCTCCAGTCATATGTCACAACTCCCCCGCCGTCTCCTCCTCTGGAGTCAGCAGCACCTCAAGTCGCTGCAAGACACATCTCGGGCGACCTCAACACTACAGCGGACACACTGTCACGACAGGTTACTCACAAGGGAGAGTGGAGACTCCACCCTCGAGTGGAGAGTCGATTCAGGCAGGCACAGGTAGACCTGTTTGCCTCCCCAGAATCCTCCCACTGCCCGATTTGGTACACTGACTGAGCTGGCCCCCTGGACTGCGCAAATATGCGTTTCCCCTTTCCCCAAAGGCCCCTCTGCCTCAGTCACCATGTTTGTAAAAACTCCTCCCCCGTTGGGTAGGACCTACCATGGGACTTCTTCACATGACATACTTCCGAGAAAGAGTCGGCAAGACCATGTGATGTATTTCCACTCAAAATACCACTCTCGGGACAGGGGTATGGGCCCTGGGTATGGGCCCTTTGGGAGTGACCCCCCCCCCCCCCCCCCCAACGTGGATACTGGTGGTCCCAGTCGGTTGACAAATTTTCACTCTTTTTGGGGAGAAAAAGAAGAAAAACAGGGGGAAAATGCATGACTGGGCTAGCCTGCACCTATTCTTTTTTTGGGCAGTCGACTAGTCCCCGAAGGGACATCTGACGCTCATAATAGCGTGGGGGGAGGTTACGTGTGCCCTAGTGCACTGGCTACAAGGCACACAGTAGTCTGCCCATCTCGTACCACGTAACACAGTTCAGCTAGTTGTGCCGTTTTTGTAGGGGACCCCTAGTGTCAGTTCATCGACACAACATTGTGTGAGTGAAAGATAGGGAACATCCTGGTTACTTCTGTAACCTCCATTCCCTGATGGAGGGAACGAGATGTTGTGTCCCTCCTGCCACAACGCTGGATACCAGTGGAAATGGCAGGGACCTTCTCTCTCGTCTCCTCAGAACAAAACCTGAATGAGCGGTTTGCACGCAAGCTCCTTTTATACCCGTATGTGCAAATACCACTCGCCAATTTCCATTGACCTTTTATCAATGATCAGAGGTGTCTCAGGCTCCCAAGAGTTACCCATAGTTTCACTTCATCGACACAATGTCTTGTTCCTTCCATCAGGGAAAGGAGGTTACGGAAGTAACCAGGACATTAACGGTCATCAACTGAGTACTTTGTCTTCACTTGAAGGACTGCCCACCAAAATGTCTATAAAACTACAATGCAAGTCTCACTTAGTTGGACTTGATGACTGCAGTGCCACACAGCATGTTCTCAATAAAGAGTTCTGCTGAAGACGTAGCCAAGTCTCCTGGTCTTCACTTCTGAATTTCCTACAGATGCAATGGCAAATTTACATTTGTTTGCTGGATTAAATTTCTGGATCATTTGTGAAGTGATTAGGATACATACTGGAGTCACTTTAATGTAGTCAATATTTGTGAATTTCGAGTATCTCAATATTTGTGTTTTGAATTCAAATCTTCTGTTCATGCAGCTAATGTTTTCCTTAATTGTTTATGGAGCCAGTAACAAAGCTGCTCAATTGTTTCTAAATTCAAATGAATGCATCATATAATTATCATAATTACCTTTTGCATGGACTATATTAAAGTCCAAAGGGCATTTTGGAACAAACTTGAATATATTCTAGAAGGCCAATCATCATTACAAAACCAATAATCATAAAAAAACATTTGCATAACACATCCTTGCATCCTTAAGAAAGCTATAAGCAGAGGGTATTCATCATTGACACAAAATAACTGCAATATTGCAAAATAGGACTGGAAATGTCATAACATTAAAATATTCAACATTCTCAAAACTTCTTAAAAATTTGCAGATCTGGGGGCCTGGGTAGCTCAGCAAGTATTGACGCTGACTTCCACCCCTGGAGTCTGGAGTTCGAATCCAGGGTGTGCTGAGTGACTCCAGCCAGGCCTTCTAAGCAACCAAACTGGCAGAGTTGCTAGGGAGGGTAGAGTCACATGGGGTAACATCCTCAGTCACGATTAGTGGTTCTCGCTCTAAATGGGGTGCATGGGAAGTTGTGCATGGATTGCGGAGAGTAGCATGAGCCTCTACATGCTGGGAGTCTCCGCAGTGTCATGCACATCGAGCCACATGAAAAGATGTGTGGATTGACTGTCTCAGAAGTGGAGGCTAACCACAAGGACCTATTAAGTATTGGGAATTGGGTATTCCAAATTAGGAGAAAAGGGGATACATTTTTTTTTTACATGTACAGATCTGCAGTAATCTAAAACAAGAAAATTTGAACTGGTTTTATTCATCAAAATGTTATTTAATCTGACTAAACCTGAAAAATTTGGTTAGGAAAGTAATTTTTATGTATTAGGTCCGGTAGAAATGGATCCAGCACTTTTTCAAGTGTTAGATTACTTGAAATAATGCTAAAAATGTACAAATGTTTATGTAACAGAAAAATAAGCAATGTTCAAAGTAGAGAATGCTTCAAAAACACACAAACACACTCCTATTATTGCTGTCTGTCATGTTTATTTGGATAAGAGGAAGTTTTATGTGATAAAAATATTGTTTTTGAAATGACATTTATATCACATATCTTTGTGTTTATGTGTGTTTCCAAAAAGACTCCATTCCATCTTTAAAACAAAGACTTAAACGTTTAAGAGATTTCTTGTATCTGGTTTTGTGTTTAACCTCCAGACAGTGCACCGTTTAAAACACACATTCACTGATCTGTTTAAAAGTCAGGCCTGTCCTTCTTCAGTTTAGAGTAGTCCATGTTGACCGTGAAGAGCTGTGAGAGGTAAAAAAAAAAAAATAGGTTTAATCAGTTAGTCAGCCATTATATACCAATTATATGATCTTCATCTGTATTAGACTATATTATTGCTATATTTGGCTTATATTAGGCTATATTGACTAAATGGATTAAAAACTGGACAGAGTCAAAATTGGTAAATTGAAAAGCTCTTTGTAAATGTTGCTTTCACCTTGTACTGGTCATTTGGCCCGAGTTTATTCCAAGGCTCTGGGTTGTTCTTTCGATCCCATCTGTGATAGATTTCACAATCAGTACAATAATACTAAAAAAGCACACATACAACTCTGAGATGTCTGTTTTAGATCTTTTCATCTGGAAAGCATCACAATCTAATTGACATCTGTTTAACATCTTAAAAAGATCAGATTTACAAACATTCTACATCATAAACATCTCAAAGACATCTGATAAATGTCTTTCTGAAATACGTCTTATAGGCATACTGCAGATGAGCAAACAATGTAAAAACACAGATGTAATCACACACAGGGTATACTGTACACTAAAGGTGTCATAGAATTTAAAGTCTGTGACCTGTTTGATGAGGCATTGATTGAAATTAAATAGATACTCACGAGCAGTCAGGGTTCTTCAGAGCAAGGCGGCATAGGTAAAGTACAGACATGCCTGCACCGCCACCAATGAACACAAATAGAGGGATCAACTTCAAAGAGGAAGAGAAAATTATAATTGTAACTTTCAAATCTGAAACTGTAAAACAGCATGACTGGCTAACAATAAGTCTGGGTACCCTATAACATGACTATGATGCCCATTCTACTTTATAAGACAGGTGCCATTTGTGTCCCTCATATACACTGATGAGCCAAAACCTTATGACCACCAGCCTAATATGCTGTTGGTCCTTTGCGTGCCGCCAAAACAATGCTGGCAGGGACTCTACAAGACCCCTGAAGGTGTCCCGTTGTATCTGACACCAAGAAATTAGCAGCAGACAAGAAATAGAAAGTTGTGAGGTGGAGCCACCGTGGATGGGACTTGTTGGCCCAGCACATCCTATAGATTGAGATCTAGGGAATTTGGAAGCCAGGGCAACACCTTGAACTCTTTGTCATGTTCCTCAAACCATTCCCAAACAATGTGTGCAATATCCTACTGAAAGAGGCCACTGCCATCAGGGAATACCATTGCCATGAAGAGGTGTACCTGGTCTGCAACGATGTTTACATAGGTAGCACATATCAAATTGACATCCACATGAATGGCCGGACCCAGGGTTTCCCAGCAAAACATTGCCTAGGGCATCACACTCCCTCCACCGTCTTGTCATCTTCCCACAGTGCATCCTGGTGCAGTCACTTCCCTAGATACACGGCATCCACGTGATATAAAAGAAAATGGGTCTCATCGGACCAGGGGACCTTCTTCCACTGCTCCAAGGTACAGTTCCGACTCTCGCGTGCACATTGTAGGCGCTTTTGATTGTGGACAGGGGTTATGGGCACTTTGTCCTGTCTGCGGCTACACAGCCCCATACGCAGCAGGGTGCGATGCAACCACCCCGTAAACATCATCAACATTTTCTGTGACTTGTGCCACAGTAGACCTGTCCATTCGAACCAGAAGGGACAGCCTTCATTGTCCTCTTCATTGAGCCTTGGACATCCAAAAACCTGTCACCAGATTGCGGTTTGTCCCTCCTTGGACCACTTTAGGTAGGTACTCACCACTGCTGATTGGGAGCACCCCATAAGCCTTCCCATTTCAGAGATACTCTGACCCAGTCATCTGGCCATTACAATTTGGCCCTTGTCAAATCGCTCAAGTATTTACTCCTGCCCATTTCTCCTGCATTCAACACATTGACTATGAGAACTGATTGTTCGCTTACCATCTAATCTACCCAGACCTTGACATGAAGCCTTGTTAGGAGATGATCAATGTTATTCGGTTCACCTGTGAGTCGTCATAATGTTTTGGCTCATCGGTGTAGAGTACATATGTGTAAAATGTCTTCAACAATGAATAGCTTAATGCCAGTCACCATGTGTTAATAGACATTTTTATGTCAACACAAGCCAGTAACTTTATTTTATGTTTTATAAATTAAAATTGTATGTTTCCCTATGTTTCCAACTTCTCCGTGCTGTATTGGCAAACATGAACATTTTGATGAAAACAAAATATATGGATATTAATGCTTGCAGTTTGTAATTATTTTTAAGACGTATGATGAATTTGATAAATAAAAAAATAAAAAAACATAAATTAAATTTTTTTACAAATATATTATATTTCATTGTATTTATTTTAAAGATTATTCACTTCAATAGGATGGGATTTTATTACGAAATTGAAATCCGTAAATCTTAAAATAATTTTTTTTGTCTATATTTACTTTTCATTTGACATAATCTATTTATAAATGACATCTATGTACTAAAATATATTACTTTAGCCAAAATGGCCCAACTAAATGTATTAACCCTGAAACTCATTATTTATGTGGTAGGCCATTTAAAATCATACATAAAAATGATTTTAAAATCACCTCATCAAACAGGTAAAATAGGCACCCTTTTCATAGAATGAACCCATGAATGCTGTCTTTGCAGGCAGCACACTGTGTTTTGAGACGTTGACACTGCATGCATCCTCTAAAGGAATTAAAAGAGAGGTTTTATATTGATTTCACTCAATTGTGTAAAAAGTAAAGTTAATTACTTGGAAAGATACCATCTGCTGCAACTTTAAGTTACAATATTAGCTAGCCTACAACCAAATAGAAACATTGTCAATTACAGGCTGGTTATTTCAAATAGCTACGTGAGAGAAAGGACAAATTCCGTTCCGTATATTATATCCCAATGTTTTATACTAAAAAGTCTAGGTAAAAAGTAAATCGGCTAAATGACTGAGAGTCACACAGATTTCACCTCTCTGTCCTCAATGTCCTTGAAATAGCTGTTGATGTTCATAATTCATAGAACAGTGCACTCACAGGAAAGATGAAGCGATCTTCAGAGTACGTGCTCAAGCACTGTTAATATATGGTGAATTTTCACTATAGAAACTGAAGGAACAAATATTCTCACCCTGTCACAAACATATCAGAATGTCAATGGCTGTGGAATGCCACACGAAATCCATGATTAGTCATTCCGCAATGCGGCGATACAATTGAATATTTACCGTTAAAATCAAACACAATATTCAAATGACAACATATGCTTCGAGACCGCGAAAGTGACATATGCTGCGCTTGAAAAAAAAATGCTGACAAATAATTTGAGATCTGAAACGAACCTGTACACGAGCATAAATAACAGACCTGAGATACTTACAGCTGGGTGGTTTTTCAGTTGTTTTAGTACGGTGCTAAGCATGTTAAAGTCCTAAAATATCTCTATACAGCAGGATTCAAGTCTGTTCGTATTGTAATAGCACACTGTGTTGTATGTTTGAGCCGAGTGTGAAAGGATGCAACTGGAAGGATGAATGCAGCTACTCCGCGCCGAGCAACAGAGGGTGCCCTCGGGTAACGCAACCATTCGCTCTCCTTCACACATGGATCTCATCATTTAAAACACAAACCATAATTTAAGTTATTACAAAATCAACATAAGTAAAAGACGAGCTACTCAAAAATCACCACGTGACAAATAACAATTGAGTGATTTTTAAAAACATTCTACCAGACAAAGAATGTATTTAAATGTTAATACATTTCACTGTGCCTTATTAAGCTAAATTTAATGTTTTTTTCATATATGTTGGGAGCTATTTTGACTTTTAAGGTGCACTTTTTATTTCCTCTTTAAAAAGTTTAACTCTTAAATACATGAATTATATTTTTGTAATATATATATATATATATATATATATATATATATATATATATATATATATATATATATATATATAGGAAATCATGACCACTCACATTAAATTGAAGTCTCCAGTCATATCAGTATATAAAAGCTGTTTTATTCTACATGGAGAGGGTCCACACATGGGGGCTGCCATGTTAGAATCACATGACCAGCTGAATACTACTGGCTTAATCTCAATAATGGTCCTGTTATTTGACACTTTCCCTAAAGTAATCATGGCTGACTGTGAATACTACATTTCTGCAATGACATCTGAAACTGAAAACTATTGATTAAAATGATGCTGCATCCAAGTCACTATGTGTCAGTATAAGTTCAAGATCACACAAAGACAAAAGTTACTGAGTGCACCTAACTCAATTGTGAAAATATCCATAGTGACTTGTAAGCCAACGTTTTGGAAATCTGCTTCCTGCACCATAACCTTGAACGAAGTGATTTTCATAGATTCTTTACTTGTCTCTCAAAAATACATTTTTCTGTGCGTGCCACGAGTGAGCGAGGGAAGAAGCGCACAGCCTGAGATGAAATACATTTTTTTATGCATCTGCTCCAGATAACTTATAAAAAAAAAAAACTATTATTAATTATATTTAAAATGTAACAAAAACATGACAGCAATTTAAGCCCATCTTTTGTAAAAATATAAAGCCAAACATAAATGTGTAAAAATGTTGAACAGTTTAATGGAGAAAAATATTGACCGACTAGTTATTCCAGTGTCGACTAGCAGCATCAGAACCATTTATTCGACTAGTCTCACACATCCATAATCCATACGACTCCAGTGGTTAAATCCATGTCTTCAGAGGAAATATGATAGGTGTGGGTGAGAAACAGATCAATATTTAACTCCTTTTATACTATAAATGTCCACTTTTAAACAGCCCTCCTAAAAGTTCTTCTTTTTTGTTTTTGGAGAATTTGTATTCTTTGTGTGTATTGGGCAGGGTGGAGAATTTATAGGAAAACTGACTTAAATATTGATCTGTTTCTCACCCACACCTATCATATCGCTTCTGAAAACATGGATTTTACCACTGGAGTTGTATGGGTCACTTTTTGCTGCCTTGTGCATTTTTGAGCTTCAATGTTGTGGACCATGTTGACTTGCTAAGTATGGACCTACAGAGCTGAGATATTCTTCTTAAATCTTCGTTTGTGTTGAGCAGAAGAAAGTCATTCTAATTTGTTATGGCATGAGGTTGAGTATATGATGAGAGAATTTTTGGGTAAACTATCCCTTTAAGTGGGTGATTATAACTAACCCTGTCAAGAAAATGTCTAGATTTTTTCATTCATTCCCCCCAGTTGTCATTACCGCAAAGTGAAAAAAGATGGGCTATATTATTTAAATTAGTAGTACTATCTTGGTACTGCCTTTAATTTTTCGCTCATTAAAATATATAAATAGTTGAACAATACAGAAATACAGTTAAAAACGACTCCAGTATATGAATGAAAATCATAATTGAGTACAATGGATGTAATAGAAGTAAAATGTCAGGACATGCTATGATAATAAGAATTGTGTTGGAAAATGTGCTTACCTGTCCTGAAAATAATATCACAGTGCAAAAATCTTAATGGTCCTAATTTTAGGCTTCATTTACTTAAAGCTAAATGTAATTTCATGAATATGACATGGACATTTTCTGGACTGGGTTTGTGATAATCCCCTATGTGTCCAAACACTCTTTGGTGCCATGTATTAATTTTGTGTCTCTGTAAACTAATGCTGTGCTGTTGTTTCAGTTGTGTCATTGTTATCCTGAACCCCCCCAAAAAACAAGCAGACTCACATATTTAATGCATCCAGGTATCTGAAGCTGGTATTATCTTGTTTACTTTCATGTCATAATGTCCTACATAGTAACAAGTCCAAAACATGTGTTTGTTTCCAGGAAAACCTTCAGTGCTTTGGCTTTCTATCAGAATGGAAAATATTTGGTCACTGGTGAGATAAATTCTCTGAGATGTTTTGTAAGGACTAGTAGAATGAAGTCAGTTTACAATGCCCTTCTCTGTGGTGCTTGTATGGGGCAAGAGGCAGTCTATTAGTGATTAATATACTGAAGCGTGTGTGAACAGTTTATTGTGTATATGATGTGGTAGAGGAGGGATTTGTTAGGGCTGTTCATCTGTCCTGAGTGTTCCGACACATTCCAGCTCCCCTGGTTTACATGGCGAGGCCTAGTGTCTGTCCCAACTTGTTAAACCAACAGAGAATCGTTGTAGCGACGGCAGATCACAAATGGGTTGCAGTGCATGTTTGCTTTTTATAGGCTGACTAATAATTGTGCATATTGCAGAGGTGGAGTTGGTGGAATGTTCTGGGTTAAGAACAAGTTAGCCATACAATGGGAAAAATAACCCTTTGTTAGGTCTATATTTCACTGTATTTTAGTGCTATAATGGACTTTTATAGGAAATGTTATTGTTTATTCACCTTTCATGAGGTGTGCACCATTTCTAAAACAACATTTTTAACCAGCCTTATTTTATGGTTGCAAAAAATAAAATGACTATTTATTTACACTGTACAATATAATAATTTTCCAGAAAATAATACAATAATAATTTTCCAGAAAAACAAGCACATGTCTGAGAAATACATCATAATTATTTTGTTTCGGAATTCTTCATACTTTTAAAGTCCCGCTCTATGCAACAAATCTTTCTTCTCTTTTGTTTTTTTCTTTTTTTTCAGCGAATTTTGGTTGATCAAAAAACTGTATCTGAGATTTTATTCATTTTATGTAGTGGGCCTACCATCTGTGTACCAATAATCGAGATTCATAAGACCAGGCTATGTTTTTCCAGTCTTTAACTGTCCAGTTTTGTTGATTCTGTGCCCACTGCAGCTTCAGCTTTCTGTTTTTGGCTGACAGAAGTGGAACCCGGCATGGTCTTCTGCTGTTGTAGCCCATCTGCCTCAAGGTTCAACAAGTTGTGCATTATTAGGATTTTGGTTGAACAAATGTATCTGAGATTTTATTAATTTTAGACTCTTTGTTTTTGCCAGCTATAGTAAAGAAATAATTTTTGGTATAATGACAGTGCTTCCCATGTAAATTATAAGAGCCAAATTTTTGAGGCCACTGCGTTACAGTGCTGTTTCACGTCTGTAATGTTTCAGAGGTTTAGTTTATCTCACTCAAGCAATATTTAGTTAAATAAGTTGTACTGTCTGTACAAAGCTTACTTATGTCAGTGTTAAAGCTGAAGTATGTAATTTCTGTGACACTAGAGCCACTGAACGTAATTGCAAACATAAGCAATGTTTTTAAAACAGCTTTCTAAATATGCCACTCACATGGTGTTATTCAAACAGTCTGATAGTGCTACCCCACATTGTTGAGTAACGTTGTTAAGGCGCAGTCACGCATACTGTCACACGCAAACCAACTGTGTACCAGAAATCGAGATTTATCTGACCAGGCTATGTTTTTCCAGTCTTTACCTGTCCTGCTTGGGTGAGTCTGTGCCCACTGCAGCCTCAGCTTTCTGTTCTTGGCTGACAGAGTTGGAACCCAACATGGCCTTCTGCTGTTGTAGCCCATCTGCCTCAAGGTTCGACGTGTTGTGCATTCTGAGATGCTATTCTGCGTACTGCAATTGTACAGAGGGGTTATCTGAGTAACCATAGCATTTCTGTCAGCTCAAACCAGTCTGGTCATTCACAGTTGACATCTCACATCAACAAGGCGTTTCCGACCTGCAGAACCGCCGCTCACTGGATGTGTTTAGTTTTTGGCACCATTCTGAGTAAACTCTAGAGACTGATGTGTGTGAAAATCCCAGAAGAAAAGCAGTTATTGAAATACTCAAACCAGCCCATCTGGCACCAAAAACCATGCCACAGTCGAAATCACTTTTTTCACCATTCTGATGGTTAATGTTAGCAGAAGAGCATCTCAAACCTTGACCCAAATGCAAGTGTTTATTTCTTGATGATCTTCGAATCTCTGAAATTGCATTAGCGTCGGGTAAGGGAAAATATTCAGTGAGATTTGGTCTGTTCATCACACAAAACTATTGCATTGCTTTAGAAAACTTTGCACATGTCTTATAGAATATTATTTTTCTGAGCTATTTTAACATGTTGGATATTGTCACTGTGAACTGTTGATGAGTCATTCTGCTTAAAGGGATAGTTCACCCAAAAATGAAAACAGCCTACTTTTGTGTTTCAAAGAATAAGTAAGTCAGTCATATGGGTTTGAAACAACGAGGGAGAAAAATTGTGACAGAATTTTTGGGTCAACTATACAACTATCTATATTACTGCAGCTGCATTTAGCTGAGCGTTAGTTAGCATTTAAACTTGTGAATCGCACATGTTTTCCACCATTCTGACACAGTGTTATTAATTGGTGGCTGCTTGGAAAATGGTTTGCAGTAAATACTGTTCCGTTAGCAATTCCAGTTGGCCTTTCGCAGTTGTTTATCGTTTTCCTGCTTAATTTATTAAGATGTTCACACTCTATCCTCTCGATTTACAGAGCGGGCACATGCCTTGTGTTCAGGTGTGGGACGTGGCAGAGCGGACACAGGTGACAGAGGTCCAGTGCCATAAGTATGGGGTGGCATGTGTAGCTTTCTCCCTCAACGGAAGCTATATAGTGTCTGTGGGATACCAACATGATCGGACTGTCATCGTCTGGGAGTGGAAGGTGGGTACTAAAGGACAGTCACCTGCTCGACTGCCTATGATGGTTGTTTCTAGTCCATGACTAACCATGTTTTATGATTTATGGTTGTTTCTTCATCTATGTGCACTGTTGGCCTTATGGATGTCTAGAAAATTTCCTAAAACACACTTTTACACAGTCCCACCACAGTGTCATTTCAAGCACATTTCCAATTCTTGTTTAATAGTATTATGTGGTGGAAATTACTTGTTTTTTTGTGGAATAATGTGGCCTCGTTTGTCTATAAAATACCCCTTTGTCTTCCCAAGGCAAATTTTATAGTTAACATTTTATGTATCCTAAATACAAGTAAATAATATTTTCACACTTTTTTTTTTTTATAGTAAATTAGCAAACTTACAGCTTGATTTAAAATGGTGGCAATAAAAATAGTTAGCTCATAAGTGATATTTACATAGAGGTGTACATTTTTTTTCTTCAAACATCACTTGTCTTAAGATTTAATCTCATACATACACTTCACTGAACCTTTGTAAAAAAGTATATACACTGGTGGCCAAAAGTTTGGAATAATGTACAGATTTTGCTCTTATGGAAAGAAATTGGTACTTTTATTACCAAAGTGGCATTCAACTGATCACAATATAATGCCAGGACATTAATAACATGAAAATTACTATTACAATTTGCAAAAAAAAAACATAATGTTCAGAACTTATTAAACTACTTCAAAGAGTTATCATTAGCTCAGCAAGTAAAGCCACTGACTTCCACACCTGGAGTCGTAAGTCTGAATCCAGGGCGTGCTGAGTGACTCCAGTCAGGCTTCCTAAGCAACCAAGTGGCCCGCTAGGGTGGGTAGAGTCATGTTGGGTTAATCTCCTCATGGTTGCTATAATGTGGCTCTCACTCTCGGTGAGGTGTGTGGTGAGTTGTGTGTGGATGCCGTGGAAAAATCATGGCAAGTGATTTTCTAGTACAAAATTAGCAATTAAGCATTTTCTAGCAAATACAGCATAATGGTGCTGTTTTTACATCAGTAATGTCCTGACTATACTTTGTGATCAGTTGAATGCCACTTTTGTGGATTAAAGTACCAATTTACTTCCGAATCAGAAAAATCTCTACATTATTCCAAACTTTTGCCCGCCTGTGTGTATATATATATATATATATATATATATATATATATATATATATATATATATATATGCATGCTGTATATTCTTCATACTCGTGTTGTGGTTGGCCTACAATGTCACCCAGACCTGAATTAAACTTAACTCTTGTTTTCCATTAGTTAGCCTTCAATATAAGGTTAACACTTTCTTTCTTTTGTTTGTTTCTCTTCCTAAAGACCTCTGAGGGCTTGAAATTCTCACGATCCCATCATATAGTAGAGAAGACGACCTGGATGCCACACGCATGCACACTGCCATTGCATGCCAGGACCGAAACATTAGGTAAGGCTTTGCGTCAGATGTACCGTACATATTTATGTTTCTTTTCTAAAGTTGAAGTGCCTAACTTTGGGAGTATTCAACATTTCTTAATATCTTTTAGATTCTGGTTCAAAACAAATGCTCCTTTTGGAATCTTCATATTTAAGGCCCTATATGGTTAAAAACTAAAGATATGGGGCTCTCAATGTGACTTTATCCGAGAATTGTTACATTTGACACATTTTCAATGATTGAAAACCATACCAGTCTGCATGTGTACATTCACCAACAATTAAAAATAAAATAATGCTAAAAACCTTCTACCTTTTTAAACTTATTAATCAATTAACAGCCCTAGTAACTGGGCAATTATGAAGTATGACAAGAGTATTATTCTTCATAATAGAAGTCGACCGATAGTGGATTATGCTGATACCTATAACTAAGATGGTGGAAAGGGCCAATAATTGATTACTCGGCCGATTATTATAATTGTTTTATCGATTTCTAGAATGTTAATGTCTGGGCCCTATTTTAAGAGAGTTAGTGCCGAGCACAGCACTATGCATTAAGCCATATGCGCAAAGCCAGTGTGCATGGCCATGAAAACAGATTTGCTTCTTAAATATCTTGGCGCAATCTCCTATTTGCAGGAGATTAGCAGATTGTGCTTTGCATCACTTCATTAACATACAATATACTCACAGTTTGTGCGTATACACCCACCTAAAGCACAAACATTCCCACCCATGCCATTTACGCTTTGCGCTTGCTAGAAAATTGCATATAGAACGTGCACTATCAAGAAATTCAGATAAGATGGTGCGCATGGCCGGTGCGAGTCCTTAGTCTTTTATTACTATGATGGGCAAAGACAAAGGCAGCTTGCTGTGCAACTAAAATCCCAAGAATGACCAGAAAAATATTCATATTTGGTGTGTAACACAGGACTTTTAACTATAAACAAGCCCAAAATACACCAGGGACTCTTATTTCGGAATGACGGAGACTTTGCTCCTTTGCAATGTTCTGGTCGCAATGCTCTTAGTTCAGTGATTGTTTTTATTTTACCCCTACAGGCTGCTGTTATAAAGTAGAGCCAAGCCATTCTAACTGTAGAATCCTCAAGCGGTGACCACAGGAGAACAAGGAGGAATAAAAACAACTATCGGCATAGATTTATGCAGATAACCAATTGTTCCAAAATGTAACTATCGGGACAGATTAATCTGTAAAACCAATATATCGGTCTACCTCTACTTCATAGTATTATGTACCTGAACACTGTTAAAGACTGATTTGCATTTTCAGAGTGAACAATGTGAGAAGTGGCAAGATGAAGAAATGTTTCTACGGCTCCCTCAATGATGACGGTACACTGCTCAAGGTGTGTGTAAGCGTGTGTGTGTGATGTTTGGAGGATGTACATTCTTGACTAGCAGATATGCAGTCAAAAGGCTTTCCTGTTCTCACGTTTGTGTTGTTGTCTGTCTTCCCTCAGGTCCAGTTGGATCCTCTGGTATATTTCTGGCCACCAGTTGTTCAGACAAAAATATCTGTATCTTCGACTATGAGTCAGGAGAATGTGTGGCCACCATATTTGGACATTCAGGTAAAATTATTTATCTTATATACTGTTAAAAGTTTAACTTTAACTTTTTTCTCCCCATTAGAAATAGTTTCAGGTGTGAAGTTCAGCCAGGACTGCAGGCATCTAATCACTGTATCTGGTGACAGGTACATCTGTTTGTTAAATATTTTGGACATGCATACTACATGGAAAAGATAATCATTTATTTTCTACTACTGTGAAAATTTGAGGCGACGAGTCACATTAAACTTCATAAAAATTTGGTAAATAAAAAAGGGAATATAGGCAAAAAGAGGTAGATAGAATTACATTCTTTTAATAAGAAATTTTAATTGCAGAGGTTACACATGGTTTCTTAAAATGTTGTTTGTATGTGTTCAGCTGTGTGTTTGTGTGGCAGCTAGACTCTCAGATGACCAACTCCATGAGAAGAGGCTGGCTGAAAGGAAGCAGAGAGCGGGTCTGAGGGTTCAAAGGGCTCCCAGCAAACCGCAAGCTGTAAGGTACTGTAGTTTACACACTTGTAAAATCTGTTCTGAGGTGTTGATGCAGACCTGGATTCAGTGAGTGGGTTCATTGTAAAGGCAGTCACAGTACACCTACACACAAGATCTTACACTGCAACCGAACGCTGCAAACATTCGATGGAAGGAAAATGTAGAGAGAAAAACACAAGGTTCTTCATGCAGTCAAATGTTGAGAAAATGTACACTTTTTCTGCACCACACTCTGACAAAGCCATCCGTTGAGCATATAGATTGTCTATATATAGATTGCAGGTCTAGTTGTGCTTTCAGAAAATTCAATTTGCTATATTCCCACATGATTTAAAACGGACATGGCTCTTTTCCCAATTTTAATTTCTCTTTACGTTGTCTTTCTTGTATTTATTTATTTTTATATATATATTGTTCTTACTTAATTTTATCATCATTCTCCACCATGCTTCCCCGGCTTTGCCCTCCGCTCCAGTTTTAAAACCGCTGCTCTAGTGTGTAAGTGCCCCTACGGCCTATTCATAAAAAATTAGTGACAAATTTGCTAGATGAACTGCCGACAAAAGGTCTATTCAATCCGAGGCTGAAGAAAATAAAATGAAAAACAATTTCAACCTTGTACAATAGGCAACACTATTCTACATTGTGATTTTTGTGCAAGTGAGATGATTAAAGAGCGCTGCTGCATGTGTCATGTGTCATCTGTCTTAATTTTTATGCATGCATTTTGCTACGAGTATATTCCAAACATACTTCCGAACCCAACAGCTCTTTATTTTATTTTTATGCCTGGATAATATAAATAGAGTAATATAAATACACCTGGGATAATGTACATTAAGAAAAACAGGTAAGTATGATGCACAACAAAAAATTATAATATAAAAGAAGACACAGCTTTATGGTCTTTTCTTTATTTATTGTTTTTTTTTTGGATTGAATTCAGAGTTTCTTGTGCATGGTGAGAAAAAGAGCACCATTACAGGAATACTTTATTTTATCCTTGCAATAAACACAGCACTGATGTTTGGAAATTAATTTGTCTACACTTGTAGTAAATTATTACATTTAAAGAGTCATATTGTCATATTGTCATATTGTCATTTTGTTGTATACTACTAGCTTTGTCCAAATTAATTGCTGAACCTCGCTGTTATTTTTAATGCCAGGAAAATATAACTGGCACAGTAATATGCATATTAAATAATGTTCAGTAAGACAAAACACCAGGACATTATATACATTATAAATATTATATTAAATGAGGTATCAGCATATTGCATAAATATTCTAAAAAATAATGTTTACAGCTTCTATATTGAATAGACAGTTTTTGTGCGTGAGAGGAGTAAAAGAGCACAGCACATGTGTTTGCCTGTTGATTAGTGCCACCAATGTGCACGACTGTGCCACAGCAGTGAGTCTGGGGGAAATATGACAAAAAGCTCTTATCTCATTGATCAGTCAGTTTTCATTGCAGTCTGAAGAAAAGAAAATTGGACTGCTCTCTGTAAAAAGAACCTTTGAATTGTCAATAGATGGTTTATGGGACTCGGCGTGAATAGTGCCATGCCCGCCCTTACAAAAATCGTGATTTCATGTCAAATTTGCCAATGATAATTTTCACATGCAAATGAGCTTTGCGGTAAATTTACGGCAAATTGTCCATTGTTTCCAAAAGTTTGCCGGAGGTTCACCACTAACAATGAAGAGCTGCAAACCTGTGGCAAACATTTGCTGTGAATCACAAGCTTATTTGCATATGAAAATAACAAGCGGCAAACTTGTGGCAAATTTAGGTTTTTGTAAGGGGGGGAATAATGTGTGAAATGTCTTGAGTCTATAAGTGTTTAGCATGTATGTGCATTCATGAAGGTTGGTTTTATACTTGTGGCCTGCATCTGTGTTCAGGAGAGAGACGTACATTGCTGTGCCCTGTAGTGTGCTGCCTCACTTGGAGGAGTGGAGTGGAGAACATCCTGAAACCTGTCGACAATACTGAAGATGTTGGAGAGGACAGCAGAACTCCAGACAGACCCGACTCTACTGATGGTGTGTGGATAGACAATGTGTACTGCATGTTTTTGAGCAGTTAGGGGTGTAACAGTTTATTGTGGCACGATGCATCACGGTTCAAAAATGTGACTATGCGCATCGTGGAGATGGTTTTTAAAAAAAGCCACAGGTGTTGTACAACGAGTTCAGCTGAAAGTGAAACCAGGAGCGGTAGCCTATCGTGAATCGTGAGATGAGTGAACCTTTTACACCACTATGATAAGTCTTAAATCGACCAAATACTCAACCTCATGTCATTTCAAACTCAAATTACTTTATTTATTCCCTGGAGCACAAAAGTTGATTTTAGGCAGAATGACAGCCTCAGTCACTAGAGTGCAACAGTGCCCACCCACTTTTTCAGCCATCTTGGTTCCGAAAGTTTTTTCCCATTTTGATTTCATAACTTCCTTCATAAAAACACTTCTAAGCCATAAAAAAAGGAGGAAAGTGAATGGTGGCTGATGACAACATAGTGCCTAACATCGCAGTTCCCGTAGCTGAGTACAAGGATAGCAATCTTTGGATGGAAAATTTAAACTGGGCCATATTGTCCTTTTTAAACATTTTTGGTCAAACGATATGGAAAATATATTTAAAAGTGCACTCGTTTTTTATGTTTGTTGTCTTACAATGACAACTAGTGGTGTGGATGCTGCATCATTCAAAATAAATCGTTTGCAGTTACAGCCTGCCTACATCGGACACATGTAGCAAAAGCATATCCTTCTTTAATCAATGAGGCTGTCTACACTACAAGCGTTCATTGCAGTGTGTTGTATAGAGCTGAAGTAAACGGATACCCCATTCTTCTGCTGATGTGCTGCAGAGCTACTCCAGACATTTTATTACTCGAGTTCAGAGCTGATTAGTCTGTAGTGTCTGCGCTTGGCATCTTCATCTCATGTGAGTGCACATAGTTTTATACATAGGTTTTACATTTTTGTATTAATTTCTTTAGGAGTAAAACATTTTTAATGGCAAAAAAAAAAAGTACTGAGTGCATCTTTAAGTTGGCTAAACAAAAGATCAATATATAGAATACACCTTGACTTGTTATGCATTGAATTATGTTTTAGCCTCTCTGGATGCTGTGGTGCTCCAAACCAATGACATAATGCCTATGTGGGTCCGCAGACTGGTATGTGTCTTTAGTAAATATCGTCATAGAGTTGACCATATGTGTTCCTGCCAAACCTTCCACATATGATGGATGGATCTCCTCGATGTTACAGGGTGGAGGAGGTGCAAATGATGATGGTGGGGGCTTAAGTGGCAGAGCTCATTACCAGCCGCAGGGACGTTGGGTGGTGCAGTCAGACCCACTAGCCATCTGTACTGTCCTGGAGATGAAGAGCATGCAGCTGCCCCTGTCTCACACCCACTGCAGAGCCATGGGCGAGGAAGAGGTTGAAGAAGGCTCTTGCTTCCACCCACATATTTTGGACAGTCTCTGGATGAAGACATTGATGATGACCTGGAGGAGATTTGGGGTGTAAGTTTTACGTAAATGCACATAGGCCTACATACCATAATACTGTCCTAATCTGAAAGTCTTTGTCTGCGTGCTGTAGGTCTCCAGAGATGGGTTCAAGGAGCAGATTTTCTGCAGTTGCCAGAGGGAGAGGAACTTCGGTCCAGAACTCCGCTCACCAGAGAAGACTGGCTACATTTTGTACCCAGCAAACAGCACTGCCCTGTCCACTGGAGAAGGGTAAACCTCTTAGAACAACTAAGTGAGGTGTTTCTGAAAATGTTATGCCCAATTTACGAAGGCTTCGTATTCCCCAGATTTGTTAATACAACTTGTGTATGTAAGTGCATTCCAAACATTTGGAAATAGAGTGCACGTACACATTCATTCACAATTATCATAATCCACGCTCATGAAAAATCCATATAAGGAAGGCTTCAGACTCACATCTAAAAAAAAAGTGAGGGACTTACAGTCATTTGCTGTCATCAGAGGTTCTTTTGTTAATTAGGTCAATAAGAGGTCAATAAAATGGTTAGACATGAAGCTTTAGTGTAAAAAAAAAAAAATTTCAGTTAATGCCGACAGATCACATGAGGATGTTCACCACCTCTGGTTCAGTTGAGTGCATCGCCAGCATCATTTGAGAAACTTCTTGAATAAATCTAAGACTGAACAGTGATACTTCTCTTACAACAGTAACAATCGCCAAAGCAATTGATGGAATGCCTGAAGAAGCTCTAATATATTACAGATTTAATACAACATGCAGTTGTTTTTTTCTACGTTGTTTTGTTTATGCACCCGCCCATGATATGTTCAATTGAGGTTTTACCACTGATCATGTCAACTGAATGCAATTTAATGATGCCTATGCTTAATTATGAAATCTAAATAAAAGAGCATATATATATATATATATATATATATATATATAAAAAAAAAATCCAGCCAGTCACGTTAGAGGGGAAATCAAACGCAAACCTATATCATGGGAAAAACAGGTTGTACCAAGAGATTGGAGCTGATCAGGTGGAGTCTTTATACCAAAAGAAAGATTCTACAAGCATCAGTCAGTTTCATCCTATTTCCCTGTTAAACGTACAGTAGATGGCAAGATTTTCTTCAGCATTATTGCTCAGAGATTGTCAACTTACCTATTAAAGAACTGCTTCATTGACACTTCAATACAAAAAGCAGTCATTCCAGGTTTTCCAGTATGCTTAGAACACATCAATGTAACCTGGCAAATTCAATCAGCTAAAAAGGAGAGGAAGGAGCTCCATGTGACATTCCTGGATTTGGCTAACACATATGGTTTAGTGCCACATGAGCTTCTTTGGGCAGCATTTAATTTTTTCAGTGTACTGATGACAATAACAAATTTAGTGAAGGCCTATTTTGGAGACTTGCAATTTATTTTTTCAATAATTCAATAATTTCAGAATTCAGCACTACATGGCAATGACTAGAGGTTGGAATAATGTCAGGATGCACCATTTCTCCACTGGGTTTTACCATGGCAATGGAAGTAATCATTAGGGCATCAAAATTGGTAGTAGGAGGAGAGCACTTGGCCTCTGGAATGTGACTACTACCAATTCGAACATACATGGATGACATGACAATCATGACTACAACAGTAGCCTGCATTAATCGGTTATTGTGCAAATGAACCAATAACATTGAATGGGCACGAATGGAATTCAAGCCCACTAAATCAAGGAGCATCTCTATAATTAAAAGTAAAGAGTAGATAAAACATTCTTAATTAATGGTGAGGCAATACCAACAGGGTCTGAGAAGCCATTGAAGAGTCTTGGGAGGTAGTATGATGGGTATCTAAAAGACTTTGTGTGGGAGAAGTTAAACAACAAGCAGTGGAAGGGTTGAAGAGCATAGACAGAAGCGCTCTACCAGGCAAACTAAAACTTGGTTGCTTTCAGTTTGGCCTACTGCCTAGATTGCTGTGGCCAATGACTGTGTACGAGGTTTCTTTGATCAGTTCCACGCTGCCTCAGCAGAGTAGGACTTTATGGTAAAGGAATACAGCAGCTACCAGTCTCCGCTCTAACCGAGGAGTTTAAGTGTGCCAAGGTCAGACTGGAAATTACATTAGACGATTCACGTGGCAAATGCGTAAGGGAGGCATCACCTGTGTTGAAAACTGGAAGAAAGTGGGTGGCAAAGAAAGCTGTGGAAGATACAAAGGCTGCCCATCAAATTGGTGATATCATGGGGCAAGTTCAGCTTGGAAGAAGGGGTCTTGGTCACAGTTCAGCTCCTCCTACATGGCACAAGGCAGCCCTAGCTCAAAGGAGGAAGCTGGTAGTCAATGAGGTGCAAAAGCAGGAGACAGTGAGGTGTATAAAGGCCATTTCCCAGACAAGCAGGGAGAATGGATGAGATGGAAGAGTGTGGAACAACACAAGATTGGCTAGCAAGACCTATGGTGTTAAAACCAATCATTGTCTTGTGGTCCGGATCAGCAAACCTTGTTCACCTGGTAGAGTTAACAGTGCCATGGGAGGATGCTGTAGATGAGGTGTGTAAGAAGAAGAATCTATGGTATGCTCTACTAGCCACAGAAGCGGAACAGCGAGGATGGGAAGTGTCGAGGATTTGTGGCACACTCTACAACCCGGTTTCTCAGAGATATCAGATTCAGTGGCCAAGAGTTGCATCGCACAACAAAGTCCTTATCTGAAGCAGCAGAGAGGAGCAGCAACTGGCTGTGGATGAGATGGAAAGATTCTGGCTGGGGATCTAAACCACAAGCTGGGCTGAGTTGAGTGGGGGGATGCCAAAATCACTGTCGACCCCAGTTGAGGTGTCATGGGCTAGTCGATGAATCACTGAGGATGGAAGGTGCCCACTGGAAGAACCCAGAGATGTACCATACTTAGCTCAAACCAGACAGTTGTCATGCTGATATGCCAGCATCGCAGCCGTTGTGTATGCTGATGCGACAGGGAGGCAAAATAAGCTGATCCCTGGAGCTAGCATTACACTTCAGCCATAACCACCAGACAGAAGGATATCTACATCATCATATGGAAGCGCAAATGGATGGAGACACATAAGGATCATTAGTTTACTGTAAATCTACGTCTTAGTTGCTGCTAATCTTGGCAAGAGCCGAGTTCAAATCAGCATGAATTTCTTCTCTCATGTAATGGAAATCATAAATCAGAACTTCTGCTGGAAGTGAGCAGAGTAGTTTTACACAAAAATTATTTACACATATTCTTTCTGCTCGTGTTTCATGAATGAGGCCCATTTGCGTACTTACTGTATATGCACAGGAAAAGTTCTCATGAAAAATTTCTGCCAGGGAAAATCTAGTGCTATAGTTTTGATACATAGTATTTGTTGCAGGGCGGAGGGCGGGGCGGGGCTGGGTCGTGACGATACACACCCGGTCCCGTATCAGGCTAATCAAGCCTCAGAGAGGGATAAAGGCCAATGGCAGATGGTGGTGCGAGGAGAGAGAGAGATCATTTACGGACATGTCCGTCATGTGTGTGTTTGTCCTTTGTTTTAAGTTTATAATTAAAATATTATTTATATTGTCAAGCCGGTTCTCGCCTCCACCTTTCCATTGAAATCCTTTACAGTATTGTAATGTGACTAATCACTGGCATTCAAATAAGTTTCCAGATAGGATGCAGGTGGGGTTATCCTTAATTTATTACACTTTAAAGATTTTTGGCAAGTTAGGAAGCTTCTGTAATACTCTTTTCCTATCTGTAGTTAAGATTGATGTTTTGAGGCATATAGCCTTGAAACAACATGAATAATGATATAGAGAATTTTCATTTGGGGTGAAATATTGCTTTAAGGGCTTTAACAAATGTCATTATGCATAGGATATGAGTATTATCCTTCAACATGTCATAGGGCTTTTAGTATATGACTGCAACTACTGACATGGTGTTGAAATTGGGAAATCATTGTTACTCATTATTTCATATTAGAATAATCTAATCTTCTTTGTTGTAGAAAAGTTCAACACTGACCTCAGCAGTCTGCAGCCCAGTACAGAGAGTAACTTCCTCAATCCACATCTCAGTATCTCCACACGCTTCCTCTCGTGCTTTCAGAGCCGCTGAGTCACTGATGAGTCAACGTCAGTTTCTGTCCCATACAGGCTGATAGAAAAATATTTTGATAGATTTCTGTTTGCCTGACATCTCTTAAGCTCCCTCTTTGCCTTTTTGAAATCTAAAGAAAAGGAGAACTTGCTGTGCAATTAAGTACTGAATTAAGATGTAGTGTAGACTAAATTGTGACTACATTTGTATCTGCTGTTTCAGCACTACAGGGACTGGTAGCAATGTTTACCAGCCTGCAGCCTGCCTGCCCAGTATACCAGATGAGTCCAGTGATAGCAGTCAAATGCTGGACAGCACGATGGTATGATGCATACAAAGAATACAGTGGCAAGAAAAAGTATGTGAATCCATTGAAATTAGCTGGTGTTCTACATTAATAGGTCAGAAAATGTGATCTCATTTTCATTGATGACAAATATAAACAAACACAATGCACTTAAGCTACACACAAACAATTATAATCGTTATGTCTTTATTGAACACATCCCCTTAAACATTCACAGTGCTGTGGAAAAAGCAAGCAAAATCTTGGATTTAATAACTGATCGATCCTCTTTCGTCAGCAATTACCTCAATCAAGCATTTCTGGTAGCTGCGACTTAGACCTGCACAACATTCAGAAGGAATTTTGGACCATTTTTCTTACAGAAATGTCTTCTGAGATCTCTGTTTTGTGAGGCATGGTCCACATCTGCCCATGGTTCTAGTGAATAGCAATCTCAAAATGTTTGAGTGCTTTTTATAATTCAAAGTAGCTCAAACCCACACCTCCAATCTCATTTCATTAATTGGATGCCAGGTTTGCAAACTCTTGAGTCTAATTAGCTTTTGTTGACATCATTAACCTAGGGGTTCACATACGTTTTCCAACCTACACTGTGAATGCTTGAATGATGATTAAATATGTACAAGAGCAATGCAATCATTTGTGTTATTAGTTAAAACAGATTGTGTTTGTTCATTATTGTAACTTCGAGTTAAGACAGACAATTTAAGACAAATTTATACATTTATAAATGAACATAATTCCAAAGTATTCACATAAATTTTTTGGCATATTACAAAAAGATGTTTTATTTATTTATTTTCAGTTTCGATAGAATGCTTTTACTTGTTTACTCAACTACAAATCCCATTTGACCAAAGTCCAGCTCTGTCATCTACTATTAACTAGGTTAGGATACCTCTTTAGCTGTCTTAAATAATTTAGGAGCTGTGACATGCATAACACTCATTCTTAATTCTAAGTTTAAGAGCCAAATGGCATCATTCTTATAATTTTGACATACTTTAGAGTAAAATTTTACTCTTAACACTTTTTTTTTTTACTTTGAACTATACATACAGCCCTAGATACATTTAAAGAATCAAATAAGGTACATTTTATTTTATTGTTGACTAAGACTTAGATTGTTTCTCCTATCTTCTTGCTTTTCAGGATAAATCCAAGCTTCTTCCAAATAACAGCAGCACAAATGGGAACATTAAGGAGAAGAGCGAGAAGAGTGGTACATGCAGTTATTTATTTTGTCCCACAACCATTTTTTTATTAATTTTTTTAAAGGCCCACAGATAATTTTCTCATCTTTTCTAGCTGGAAGATGGACAATATTGTTCTGTTTTTATTTAACTTGTACTTACTACAGCTGTATAATGCTAAACTTGACAATAATGTAGTCATAACGACAGCAAACATTTTTTTCAAACATTTTTTATTTAGTGATTTTCAGCTAGTAGTAGACTGCTAGTATTGCTGAAATCTCGTCCTCCAGTTAACAAGAAACGTTCCTCATTGCCTGGTCAGAAATCTTGCTACAGCTTAACTGTGTTATGCTGGAAAAACGCTTTGGGAGGTCTGTGAGAGTTTGTTGGCTGGGTTTTACTATCTGGGTCCCACAGCCACCAAGTCAAAGTGATTTCACATTTTCACTTGGATTCTCTGTTCTCATACCTGTTTAACTGTCTGTTTTACTCTGTAAACCTAGCAGTTTCTAGAGGATTGTTCAGAGTTCAGTACAAGCCCTGTAAACAGCATGTGTGGCATAATGTCAATTACCACCAGAAATCATTTAGATTTTATTTTAAAGGAATATTCTGGGTTCAATGCAATTTAAGCTCAATCGCAAGCATGATGTTGATTACCACAAAAATGTATTTCAGATTATCCCCCCTTTTTGTTTAAACAAATAAAAAAAAACTGTAAAAGTTACAGTGAGACACAATGGAAGTGAATGTGGCCAATCCTGTAAATGTTAAAATACTGTTTCAGAGGTATAGCCACAAGATGAAATTCAAAGTTTTCACTTAAATATTACAAAAACATTATTTCCGTTAAGGGTTCAAGGCATCAGTGATCACCAGTTTTTAAAATTAACATTGTCTTTTAAGTCCACAAGATATTGCAATGTATAAATATAACCCAAACAGCACTGTGCTTTATGGTTTACTGTAAAGAAGCTACCCAAGTTTCAAAGTATCAGCAGTACTACAGTGTTTTTCATTCATTACAGTTGTATGTACAGTAGTAATATTCCCAGATAGTAGTGGTATTCGGCCTCACGATGGTAACCGCATGTAACTGTATACTTGGTATGTCCGTGTTGATGATTGCTCCGCGCACAGTATGTGTGACGCAAATTGTGTCATCAGCACAGCCGCATAACTGCGTGACAGCGTGGCATGACTGTGCGCTGCATAGACTTTCTTTACTCATGCATGTTGTTCTCGTCTGCGTGCATCATCTGCGCATGTGCTGGCCATTGACTGTTTTAGAATAGTATCACAAAGCAGCTGGAGTGCGCATGTTTCGAACATGTTTGTATTCTCTTGCGGTCAGATAGGTATATTCACAAAGGCAACATGGTCGGCCGGGCAAAAACGCGCAAAAACGAAGTATACCTGGGCCTATAGAGTGCAAGTTTAAAGCACTGATTTTGCATTTCAATGTGCATTTACAAATTTTAATATGACAACCTAGATTTCATCCTCAAAGAAGTCGTTGACCATGTTTGCATACAGTTTTCCGATTCTATATTCTGGTTATGCCTTTATTCTGAAAGGTTTACATAATTCACAGCTTTTAAAATATTCCTGTATGCCTTTTATCAGTATATTTCTTTATTCTGGTTAAGACTTTATTATACTCATCAGCTGTTGGAATATTTCCATTTTCTTGTTAACCTTTATTCCAAAAGAGGTTTACATACTCAACTGCTATTGGAATATTCACATATATCCATATCCTGGTTAAGCCTTTTATTCCGAAAGTGGTTTACATACTCCAAAGCTATTGGAATATTCCCATATTTCCAAATTCTGACTAAGACTTTATTCCAAAACAGGTTTACATACTCAACTGCTATTGGAATATTCACATATATCCATATCCTGGTTAAGCCTTTTATTCCGAAAGTGGTTTACATACTCCAAAGCTATTGGAATATTCCCATATTTCCAAATTCTGACTAAGACTTTATTCCAAAACAGGTTTACATACTCAACTGCTATTGGAATATTCCCATATTTTCATATTGTGGTTAAGCCTTTATTCCGAAATAGCTTACTCAACAGCTTTTGGAATATTCCTATAAGCATGTAATCAGCACATTTGCATAAAAGAGACAAATGTTCTTTTCAGGCTATTCTCTTCTCTAAACACTGGAGGGGTTTGCTTGTAATTTTGTACAATAAATTAATCAACACATTAATTCTCACTCAAGTTCTACATAAACAACAGGCTAAAAAAACTACATAAAATTATGCTTTCCCCATATTTTTCTATGAAATGTTTTAATGTTTTGTTAGTAAACTCATTCTTGCTCAATGTTCCATCTGTTTGAGTGTTCTTAATGGCCTGTTTCATGTAGCACCCAGAATTGCTTGGACATGCACCAATGTAAATAGATATTCCATATAAGGTGCTTACATACCCCGATTAATACAGGCATATACACATTTTTCCTGACCAAACACTGGGTGGTACCATTATGATTCTGATTGGATTGGATTGGCCATTGGACTGTGTTCTGTTTCCGGTCTCCATAAGTAGGAATGAAAAAACTACCGAAGCGAGTGATCTACATGGAGAACAACCACTATTTTAAGAGCTAGTTTGAGTAAAAGTGAGTTCAGGCTCAAGTTGTGCAGTTGTTGGTTTTCATAACTCTAAGTAGTTAATTATATCAACATTACTTACCACGGGCAATAGCTTCATGTGATCTACCCACTCCTTAAACTTTAACGGGTAACACTGACAAAAGATGGTTATTGTGACTCTTTAAAGTATTGGAACTATGAAGCCTTGTTTTTTAATTTGGCAGTTGAATATGCTAAAAATATGCTGATGCGAGTGAAAACACAAAAATTCCATTATGAAACACTTCCATGTTCAGGAAAAAAGTGGATCCCTTATTCAGATTTCTACTAAACTGAATATTGTCTTAATCAGAGTTTAGCAATTGGGTTAACCAGATTACATGACCCATTCATTTACAATTAAAATATTTCCATATTAGTCTTTATTGATGGTCTTTATTATTCGTTATTCTTTATTATTTCTTGTGTGTCTCATCCAGATTTGTCTGCAGAGATGTTCAGCATCCAGATAATCAATAAAGCAACTAGCTTTTATAGCAAAGTGATTTTCCTCTATACCTCTTTCAGCATTTTAACCTTTCTTTTAGACAACTTATAAGAAGACACTGGTCTTGTCTACCTTGCATACTGTATATTAACCAGTTATAGCTGTCTTTACACTGCACAGTGGATATATGTGGTCATTTACAGCTAAAGAAATAGATAAAAATCTGATAATTAGTCACTATGATGTTGGTGTGCTATATTTATATTAGGAAATACTTGCTGCTTTAAGCATTAAGACACATTTAATGGAAACTAACTCACTCCTCTCTGTAGCTGTGCTCAATCCCGGAGTTGTCTGAGCAGGAGGAGCAGATGAAGAGCTTTTTGCAGGAGATGTTTGTGGGCATACAGAGTGAATTAACCATCGTCTGCCCTCAGGCTTGCCCATACACCAAGAGCTCCCTCCCTGTGCCAGAGGACTCGCCTGGCTGAGGGATGACCGGACAGTGGCACTGCTAGAAAAATACTCAGAGATGCTCTTGCTGTGGATGACAGAAAAGGGTGCACAGGTTGCACATGAGTAACCGCCCCTTGGATCGTGTTTGGTTTTGAACAGTCCTAATTGTCACAATTGAATCGGCCAAATGAGCCTTTTAAGGCATAGAAGCACCTTTAAACCTTGTCTTACATTTGGTTTTAAGTTTTTAAACCAAAATAAACATGCAAATGCATATTTGGATTAATGACATTTCTAAAAAATTTTTTTAAGTGGTCCGTCAGTTTTTAATATTGCCACTTTCTCTTTTTATACGATAAGCTTTTTTATTTTTCTGTATGTTTGTACACTACATTTCAATACCTTAATGTATTTTTGACATACACTTTGACATTTGTTCTTTTCTTTTAGATTTTTAAATCTGTTTCAAGGCAAACTATTCATGACATCCCCACCCCCCAATAATATTTCTTGTACAGTTTGGAAACAGTATTACTTTTGAAATATGAATCCATACAATAATGTGTAATGAGGTTTGTGTTCAAAGTTCTTCAGCTTTTGTAGTTTTACATAATTTTGCAGCGTCACAGTCATGCAGAGTGGATATGATGTGTGTTGCATTATGTTGATTGTTCCTCAAAATAGCAATGATTCAAAATTTTCGCAAGTGTCAGGCTGTGACACAATTTGCCTGCCGCTAGAATGCTATTCATGCTTTAATGTGTCATGCTGATGTGCAGTCTTTTTTCCCCTCCACTGAAAATTTTATTATTTTTAGGAAAACTTAAAATATGTTTTAATCGTCAGTTTGCATTGTTTTTTTAATTTTAACATATTTTTTTTTTTTGTTAATTGTTTTGAAATACAAAAGCAGGTTTACAACATTGATTTATGCACCCAGGGAAATTGCACATCCACAGGAAAGGTAGCAGAGTCACTCTAGGGAACTGGTGCCATTTTCCATTTATAAAGGTTATTTTTAACCCTCAGAGGCCCAAGATTTGCTATTTTTATTATTATTATTATTATTATTAATAATAATAATAAAAAAGACCTAGCACATGTGGAAACTTCACACTATTCTCCACGGCATCCACGCACAAGTCACCACACGCCCCACCGAGAGCGAGAACCACAGAATTGCTATTTTGTTTTGGGGTGATGTTGCAACACTTGACATTTGGGTTGCAAAATTTCACCTCATTTTTTAGACAGAAAGTGGAAGTTCTGTATTTTTACCCATATTTTAAGGAATAGTTCACCCAAGAATGAACATTCTTTAATTTACTCACCCACATGCTGTCCCAGATATGTGTCATCTTTTGTTGAACACAAACCAAGATGTTTAGGAAAATATATCAGCTCTGTAGGTCCTTACAAAGTGAATGGTGGCCAGAACTTTGATCAAAAAAGCACATAAATGCAGCATAAATGTAATCCACATGACTCCAGTGGTTAAATCCATATCTTCAGATGTGATATGATAGGTGTGGGTGAGAAACATACATATTTAAAAAATTATAATAATCATTTTTTACTATAAATCAAAGTTCTGGTCACCATTTACTTGTATATGATATTCTTCTAAAAATGTTTGTGTTCTGCAAGAAACGTCAGTCGCACACATCTGGATTTGCATGAGGGTGAGTGCATGATGAGAGTATTTTCATTTTTGGATTAACTATCCCTTTAATGAATATATTATATTACTTAATTACTCAATATAATATATTATTTAATTACTTAAAACAAACATTGCAATTCTGGGTCTCTGAGGGTAAGTCTATGTAATACTTTAAACATTTAGACAATGTTTTTAAGTGCTAATAAATTGTATTGTGCAATCTCAATGATATTCTGTCTAACGTATGATGGGAGAAATGTGACGAGGTGGAAGCTAAAATGCCCGATGATTTCACTGTCACAAAGGTTATGGCGTCCTACAATTAGCATTCAACTGTCCACAATATTAGTTTGCTAGATATAATAGAACCAATTCAATACTTTTTTTCCCCTGTCCATTTTATGTAATAGGTTGGATATATTGTGCCTGACAGATTTTGTGAAGCAATAAAATGCTAAAAATGTAAACCTGCCGACTTTTGGAATCCTCTGAAAACTCAAATGTCACTTCGTCATCATTATGTCATTTCAAATGACAGTTCACTATTATTTTAAGGAATACACGTGCTGTAACAAGGGGAATCAAAATTCACAGACAGATAAACTATACTGTTCTAATTAGTAACAGTTTCCTGCGATGATTAACTAAACCTCTCACACATAAGTACGTGTAACATGTTACATGGACGCTGGAATTTGTAACCCAATATGTTTCCTAACTTAAACGACTAACATGACATTATTTTAATGTTTATTTTTTATTGTAGCCCCCACATATAAAAGCATTCGAGATTCACTGTCAGTCCGGTGGTAAACACTACGTCTGTCATGCACATATTAAACCTCATTGTATAAGCAGCCTGTGCTAGGACTGTAATAGGGACCGTTCACACCGAATCGTTTTTGCGTTTAAAAAGCTAGACGCACGCCACAAACGCAGGTGTCTCGAGACGAGTCTGTAACAGTTGACATTCTATATAACCTGACACGGCGTCTTAAAAACGCAGCGTCCTCCGCGAGACGCTAAAAAAACGCCAAACGCGGCGCAACGGACAAAGACTTCCGTCTAGCGCATGTTTACACAGAACAACTACTGAAAAACAGCACAGACGGACGCAAAAACGCGTTCGGTGTGAACGGCCCACAGACTTTGACTGCATTGGGTGGCAAGTGATACTAGCAAATAACTTTTTTCTAAAGCACACGAGGTGTCCGCCAGTAGGAGACGCTTGACGGCTCAGATGGCTAAATCGCCCTACACAGCGTTCAAATCATTTTAGACGTTTTGTTTGTCTTTTGTATTTGTACATGATAGGGATATCAATTTAAATATAGGCTACTATTTTAAATGGTTGTTACGTGGCATACAAATAGAAATATTCCCCACTTTATAGAAAGAAATCTCTATAAAAAATTATTTAAAAAAGATCCGTATTGAGTAATCAAAATCAACTATGATTGGTCTTTTCTGACTAGCGCGTAGAAAAGTAACAGCTACTCCGTGAGAATGCGTTTTCTTCATCGGCGATTTGCACAATTATTTCAAAATCAATAATGCTAATAAGAAACTATGATAGGTACTTTAACCCTTATTCATCAATTTAAAAAAAGAAAATTTAAATTTCTTAGAGGACAAAAATGTCCACGTCAAAAAACTGCCATAATATTCATATTATTTTCCACTTTCAATTAGTTCATTTTTTAACCAACATCAGTCTTGATCATTACTTCCAAATATTCATTAATTTTCAGGATTTTAACCTTTTAAATTTTGTTTACATAATGCCACTGTTGTTTTTTACACACACATTTACACAAATGTCTCATAATGTATTCATAATAATGTATTCAAGTGGCCTGCAGTGCTCTATAATACAGCAAACAGAAATTATTAGGATAATTAGGAAAAAAGCATGTGTTTGCTCCAATAGGCTAAACATGAGAAAAATGGTGCATGAAGCCAGGGCTCCGGAATGAAAGCATAATATCATAGAATTCATGATTTACACTTTAATAGCACTGGGATCAAATATTGCATATTTAATGGGTTTCAATAGGGACATTTTTGTCCTGAAGGTCATGAGTGGAACTATTTTGTGTACACAGTGTATTGTATTATAGGAACTGAGTTTGAAATCTCAAAATTCCCCACACCATTGGCCAAATTTATGCCATTAGCATTAACCCAGCCAATTTTTTTTTTATAACCAATTAAAAAGACAAAAATGTACCAATGGTCGCACAAGGGTTGTATTAAAACATTAGTAATTAATAAGAGAAGTTGTATTATTTAGGATCCAATCAAGGACAACATCCGGGCCGACCCATTCCACGCCCATTTTAAGTTTCGCTTTTCATTCTATTGGCCATTCCACTTATTAAATTTCAGTGTTTGACACGAGTTAACAGATTTTTCACGATTACTCATCATCAACGCAGGCGTGTCTTTCCATGTGTTTACAGCCACTGTGACGCGTCGCGTCTCAGCACGCACAGCTGCGCGACAACTCACTCTCTGCCGGTTTCCTGTGCACTTCACGAGAATGGAAAACAAACGTAACACTTCCAGTTGACGGCTGGACATCTATGAAATATGTCTAAGAAAGTGGATTATTGTTATTGCGTTATTACTTTATATGATCATGGAGTGCGCAAGAAACTCTGAGGTGAAACAGAGCGAAACATGGAAGCGTCACATTATCAGACAGCTGAAATCTCGCAACATGTCACAGACGAGTGTCTTCCAGGATATTATAGAGTCATGTAAGCTTTATTAATGCTGTTACTGTCATTTCACTTGTTATAGGTCATGCATTGCTCAAGATATTTAAGGAAGAGACTGAATAGAAGTTTACTGGATGTATTGGCACCCATTTTTCCATTATAGTTGTATTTTTAAATACAAAACGTTTAGAAATACAAAATATCACCATATTAGATTGTATTGCCATTAAGTGTTTTCATTCTTTTTATAATTTTAGAAATATAAACATTCTAATATATTCATAATTTATACCTTTGAGAATGTAATAAGTATTATAATATTTTCAAAATGACTTAAAACAAAAAGCAAAAAAGTAATGCTAATTTGCATAACCTGAGAAATATTCAAATCGTGTTGAGATAAACAGTTTAGAGTTGTGCATTTGAAACTGATCACCCAATCTTTAAATCTTGACACTTGGGTGCAAATGTAAAATCTCATTAACAAACACACTTTGGGTGCATGCATGCAAACATTAGCTGGCTTCTTTTTAAGAAGTTTCACTTATTGTTCTTCCTAGATCACAGTCTGCTTGAGAAGTCTAAGCAAAGAGCCCTCATTACCAAAGGTATTCTGGGATCAGGAACAAGGTAACCTTTACACTGAGTCACAGTATATCTGGGTGTTAAAAACAATAAACTTTGTTATAAATTGTAATAAATGGTGAATTACTGCACAACTGTCTTGTAAAGGTTAATCATTTTACACTGTATGACAATGACAAATCTCAGAGAAGCACAGTTTTTCTGAGACACCAGAATACTTTAATGTCTCATTTCTGTTACTGGGTAAATGACGTGACGCTCATTATTTTTTTTTTCTAGATTTATTAAAGCGTCCAAAATTACTTAAAAAAATAGAATTGAATACACTAATTCTATGATGAACATGTTTTCAATTTCTGTGTTCAGTTATTTTGATATTTTTTCTGGAGCTTTAAATAAAAAAATGTCATGTGGTGTAATTGTAAAAAAGAAAAAAAAAGGAAATTAAAGGTCTCATTAAAAGACATTTTAGAGTCATTAACTAGTATTTTATTTTTGGTTGAAAATGCTATAATTGTTTTTCTTTCTTTTGTGCTATTGAAATTTTTTTATTATTGTACTGAAAAGCCAAGTCAAATAACATGCTTACACGTACAATAAGTAGAACATTTCATTTAATTAATCATAGCTCTTCCATTTATTTGATCAAACAAACCAAAATTATACACACACACACACACACACACACACACAAATATATATATATAGTCAGGACATTAATAACATGAAAATTACAATTACAATTTCACAAAAAAATATCAGAACTTCTTAAACTACTTCAAAGAGTTCTCATCAAAAAATCCTCCGTGCAGCAATGACAGCTTTGCAGATCCTTGTTATTCTAGCTGTCAGTTTGTCCAGATACTCAGGGGACATTTCACCCCACACTTCCTGTAACACTTGCCATAGATGTGACTGTCTTGTCGGGCACTTCTCACGCACCTTACAGTCTAGCTGATCCCACAAAAGTTCAATGTGGTTAAGATCATAACACTCTTTTCCAAGTACATCAGTGACTCTGATGTACACCTCTTGTTTAGTTGTACTTCTGGGCCTTCCACATCTCTTTCTGTCATTGTTAGAGCCAGTTGTCCTTTATCTTTGAAGACTGTAGTGTACACCTTATTTTGAAATCTTTTTTGCAATTTCAATTTGCAATTTCAAGCATTGTATAGCCTTCATTCCTCAAAATAATGATTGACTGATGAGTTTCTTGAGAAACCTGTTTCTTTTTTGCCATTTTATTATCTATTATTGACCTTAAGACTTGCCAGCCTATTGCAGACTGTGGCAACTCAAAAACAAACACAAAGACAATGTTAAGCTTCATTTAATGAACCAAATAGCTTTCAACTGTGTTTGATTTAATAGAAAATGATTTGCTAGAACCAAATTAGCAATTTAGTATGATTACTCAAGGATGAGGTGTTGTAGTGATGGCTGCTGGAATTTGATGCCTGTCTAGATTTGATAAAAAAATGTGGTAGTGTCATCAAATATTGATGGTGCTGTTTTTTACATCAGTAATGTCCTGATTATACTTTGTGATCAGTTGAATGCCACTTTGGTGAATTAAAGTACCAATTTCCTACCGAAACTGCAAAATCTGTACATCATTCCAAACTTTTGGCCACCAGTGTATAGAAATATAAACCACACACATACATAAGACAATATAAAGATCTTTAAAAAATTAATTTTAAAAAGATTTATCAATCTTTATCACAACCTTGTTTGTCAGAAACCCAACTATCAAAAATATGTATATAATATACTATAATAGTTTTTGGACATGGCACCATGGTAGTACAGTAAGTACCTTGATGTAGAATATAAATACCATGAATATGTTAATCATTTTGCAGTTATCCAGTCATTATTGCAAAATAAACCCTGACCAGGACTCTGATGCAAATCGTTATTATTAAATGGCTACTTGCCAAATAAAATAAAGTTCCAGTTCAACGTTTCTGCCTCATTATGAAAAATTAAAATATGCCCATCTTCATTTGACCAGTAGTTGACCCCAAAGAAATTTGTCATGGCTGTCTTGAGGTTGGTCTCAGCAATGGTGGGCGAAGTTAGTGTAGATAGCCTCTCCCAACAAGATGGGTTATTTGCACTTAGTGTAAATAGACACTCCGATAAATAAATGCACATCAAATTTGAAATATTGAAATGTATTTAACAACGTGAGAGGAAAGAGTGAGAGACTAGCACAGCGTAGGAGAACTGGTGGCCAGGGAGAACGGTCTAAAATGCAGTTTAGCGGTCATTATACACAAATATTTGACTGCAAAATGCTGCGATTGACCAATCACAATCAAGTATTCCAGAGAGCTGTGTAATAAATCAAAGAATCATGGTATTACCATCTGATTACCGTACCAGTGATACCATTACTGTTAGCATAGAGTACTCATATGGTACTCAGTACTATTTTACCTTTCCATTTACCATCATCGGGATCTCTAAATGCTCTCTAAGTATTCTTATTTTGTGCCTGCAGGTCTTCCGGGGTGCCCCCCACTGAGGATTCTTTGACCTCTTTGAAGACAACAACTGGCGAGGTAAATGAGGGCGTACCCAACCAGTCAAATGTTTGGACATGCCTAGTCATTCTTTATTTTTATTATTTTCCACATGTTCCACTAATAGTACAGTCAGCAATACTATGAAACAACACAAATGGAAATATGGGAATTATGTAGAGACTAGCCACCCTTTGCCCTTAGATTACAAAATCTGAACTCTCTGGGCATTCTCTCTACCAACTGCATAAGGTCCTGGTATGCATTTTAAACAGTAGTTCCTATGTATACTATACACTTTTTGACTGCTTTTCCTTCAATATCCGTGGCAATTAAAAAGTTCTTCATTAAATTCTTAAGCATTATGTCACAATTTTCGCTTGTCTACAAAATTCATTTAAATAATTTAAGCATAAGATTTTAGTTCAAAAAGGTTTTTAGCATAAGAACAACAAAGTCTCAGGACAACTTATAACAATTTGTATGTAAGATATCGTACATCTTGGCTCGTACAAGAAGGTACGACTTTTATTCCCATAGAGACCAACCAATCAACAAACAGATGCAATACAGGCATAACATCATTTATTGTTTAATTTTTATTTTCTTTAAGGAATTAAATGTCTCGTACTATCCTAATTATTGCATTAAGAGTTAAACTTAGGAAACATCATAAGAATATTTGTTCAAACCCCCAGTGCTTCTCTTTCCTTTATGGTACACAACAGTGATTTTCCTAATTAAATCTTGGTTTGGTTTATGGGTTAGACTTTATCCTCCCGAGACCTGAGTGTGAGTTCTGTGTGAATTTTCCATTTCCCTTTTTGATTTGTAACTAGCAGCACCTAATAAACATGCCAAAAAATTACAAATGGCAACATGTGTGGACAGCGGGACGAAGTTGTGAAATTTTAATAATACCAAGTTATAGAAAGTCATTAAAAAAAAATCAAATGTTTATTATGTTTCCTTATAATGAGTGTTGTTATTCATGTTTTTGAGACGTTACAGGCATTACATCAGAAATGTGCATAATTAATTCACATTCAAAGTAATGGCCAGCATCATCCAATCACTGCCAACCATGTTAAAATAAAATTATACATTATAAATTCTGAATCTATGTATTGATTACCATTGTCCAATGCCTGCAAAGCTAGTTGAATGGTCCAAACTGCATCTGCAGCCTGAAACTAAACTTTGGTCTTTTAGGAGTGAATGCACTTAGCTGCATAGAGAGCTATAGGATGCTCCCTTGATCCCTTGCTCCCTATTTAGTGAATGACTTAACCTCCAGTCTGTCCGTGCTGTCTGTCTGCACTGGTCTCAGAACAGTTCAATACCCACCTTATTTTCATCCTAACTCCATATAAAGACTCTGAAAGCAAAATTTTTCAGCTTTTGGATGAACCCATTGATTCTCAATGTGAAAATGCACAGTAGAAAAAGAATTTCTAAAGTACACATTAGTGTACATTGTGTTTCATGAAAAATCGCTTAACTTTTAAAAATGGCATATCGGATGAAACTAGAGACTCAAATCTTTTGACTCACACAGGTTTCAATGTAAAAACATAATAAGGTTTCTTATCTGATGTAGTTTTGTTGACGTTTCTCCCAAAGACAAACTCTGCTGTGATTGGCGCCTTGTCGCTTTGTCACATGATTCCGTTTGTCAAAATTTGACAGCATAGAGTATCCTGAACTGAGATCAGATGGTTTAAATGAATTTAAATTATGCATTGCATATAGCGATACTACAGTGTACATGCATTATGGGGTCACACAAGGTTAAAATTAGTTTTAGGTTTGGATTAAAGGTTAGGAAACATTGTAATAACATTATTTGTTGGTTCGTTCATTGTTCTCTATGGGAGGGAAAGTCCTGCGTTTTTGTACGAACATATGATTTCTTACAATTTCACAATATTTCGTACTATTGTTATAACTTGTCATGAGACTGGGTTGGATAAGAAGCATTCATTTAGTCAAGTGTTTCCAGACTTTGGACTGATAGTGTATGTGGGAAACACCTGTACAGAATCAAACCATCCCATAAAAAAATCAGACAAGCACTTCAGTTTGATTATTGGATTACAAATGCATGTTTATGAAACAGACTGAATTTTATGTCACAAGTTGTGACCTGTTTAACTAAACGTGTTTACAACCTGCCTTTTGTTTTCTGTAGTTTACTCCAACCAGCAATCCTACTGTAGTGGCAAAGTGCCACCTGAACTTCTGTCCTCCAACCTTAAAAAAATGCTCTGATTTTATTCAATAGAATATATTTAGTCTGTAGTGAATGTAAAATGCAGTTAGGACACATATTGGGGAAATAAATGGACTGCTTTGCACTGGATATTATCATGGGGTAGCATCAGGCATAACCAGTTCTAGCACTCCCTAGTCTTGCATTGAAACTGTCTCAGGATCAATTGGAGAGCTTTAGTAAAAACATGTGAAAAAACCTGCTGCATATTTGTATTCTATCAACACACAAGCGCTCTTCCCCCATTAACTAGCAAACCTAATACATCCTGTAGGCAAAGTACAAGTTAATAGGTTAAACAAGTGGACAACATTTCATTTATAGCACTTTTCCTTTAAAATGGATGTTTTGTCTGTCTGATTTCTTTCTTGCAGCTTGCATATCAAGTGGTGGAACTGCAGCAGAGAATCCAGTTAAAGGAAGCTGCACTTAATGAACAACATACCAAGTAAACCTCCTTATTTTCGTATGGCACAAAAACTCTGTCAAAATACTTGAGTAAACTCAAAATCAATCCCCCCCACCCACTGAAATGACAATTTTGTCATAATTTACTCACCCCCATTTTATTCACTTGGAGAGTTTTTAGTAAATATCACCTTTTAAATTTGGCCTGTTTCAATCCGCTAAAATAAGCTGTTATAAGTGTAGGCTATACTGAGAGTTTGCACTGCAAATAATCATTATCAGTCATTTGATTATACCTGTGGCCCTCAGATGCTGATATTCTAAACAACAGCATTTTTACTTTTGTGTGATGCTTTAACGGCATTAAATATACACAAATGAGCCAAAACATTATGACCACTCGCAGGTGATGCGAATATCATTAATCATCTCCTAACAAGGGAACATTCAAGGTCTGGGTAGATTAGATGGTAAGCGAACAGTCAGTTCTCGGAGTCAACATGTTGAATGCAGGAGTAAAGACAAAATTAGTGACTTTGACAAGGGACAAATTGTTATAGCCAGACGACTGGGTCAGAGATCTCTGAAATGGGAAGGCTTGTGGGGTGCCTACTGACAGTGGTCTGTGGAGTAACAAACCACAAACTGGCGACAGGGTGTTGGGCGCCCAAGTTTCATCGATGCATGAGGGCAACGGAGGCTATCCCATCTGATTCATTACTTTATATATTCAAAAATGCTATTTACTCAGAATTTTGTCTACGAGTGCAAACCCCCCCCCACCCACACCCACACCCACCAAACCAACAGAAGATACATATCCACATATATCCTGACTGTCAATTTTCTGAACATCCAAAATGTTGGAAAAGTGGATGTTGTTGTAGATCTTGTTGAGAATGTTTTTTTTTTTTTTTATTAGGCTGTATGAGGTTCAAAAGTGCCTTAGTGTTGTGGCATCAGAGCACAGTGTGCTTCAGGAACGCGTGGCGGAGGTGCAGGATGGGAACCGGCTGCTGAAACAGAAATATGACACGCTGCTGGAGGAGCACCAGCGCATGGAAAAGACGTACCGGCAGGAGAAGCTCCACAGCTCCGAGATCTTGGAGAGCATGATTCTACCCAAACAACAGGCCGCTGTCCGCATGAACCATCGGAATGAGAGGAGAGTGAGGTTAGAGTGCTGATGGGATACATATCGAAGGCTTACACACAAGGGCTATGTGCAGAATAGCATACTAGCATATAGTATGTACAGTTTTGAGTAGCATACTCATTTCTGCAGCATATAGTATGTACAGTTGTGCTCATAAGTTAACAAAATAAGGGATCATAAAATGTAATTTTTTTTATTTAATACTGCCTTGAAGAAGCTAAATTATGGATAATTAAGTATATTCTACAATACAAAAAACATGCAATTACACAAATTAACCTAAACCTAACCATCAGTGGAGTAAATCTGGCTGACCATTGTTTATGTGAATACATTTACTTTCTGGTTTATATAGGACCAGAACCAGAGTCTCTGAGGCTGCTTACACAACATGCTTTTAGTAGCGCCATAGGAAAAAGTAAACACATTTCAGTTGATGCAAAATATATGATGGGGGATGGTGGTCGTCAGAAATTCAGCAGAATGGGTCAATTTCAGGGTACATAAACATTCAGAAGCATTTCAATTTCCCATGTGATGGGGATGTCCCGATAACGGTACTGACCTCATGTACCGATACCAAAAAACAATTCCATCTGACATGCAAATGTCATTCCATAAATATTCAGCGCAATTAAAATCACGTTATGCCCTTGTGTGTTTATTAAACAGCAAAGGCGATTTAATAAGATAAATGTGTATAGTTTGCATGAGCTGTGCACTTCAAATGTTAGCGCTTGTGAATGTGTGGAGCCGGTTTTGTGCTGACATAAAGACACTAAGTGCCTGTACCTTGACTCAAAAATGGAAAACAACATCACGAGCATCGTCAGCTCTGTTTGTAGCAGATGACAGCAGGCAGAGTGCTAATTCAATTTGTAGTGCGAGGCACATACAGACTACATATTTATTTAATGAAATAGCAGCTTTTTGCAGTTGAATAATCACTGAGTCACATAGGGACCAGCTATCCAGATTGAAACGCCACCGTCATAGCAACAGAGAAAGTCTTCAAAATAAAAGCTCTTCCAAAATTAAAGCTCTACCAAAATAAATGCCCAATTTAAATGGAAAAAAAGTACGACAGAAAACATTAGATCACTACTGTATAGTTATGTAATATTCACTGGAATACTTCTACAAATACTAATAAATCAATAGTAATTGTACTATATTTAAGCAATATCTCTCATCAGTGATGCTCTGTTATGCAGCATGGATTTAAAAATGCATTTAATGAGGTCATGTGTTAACAATATAGCATACTACGGTATGATATGTTTATCCTTATCACATATCGCATAGTTTGTACAGTTTCCCATTACAATTTAAAATAATAATATGCAGTATACAGGAGGGGTTTAAATCAGAAGTTTCATCATGATACAATCTTATATCGATTCTCTTTGACAGCGATCCGATGTTTGCCAGTACCTCCAAGTCTTCCATTATGCAATTTCGATGTCTGAGATCAATATGAAATTATTTTATCTGCCTATTTTACACAATCAGTTACATTTCTTTTAACTCTCAAATGCATCCAAAATATAAAATGAAAATTTGATTGAGCTCTCTGAAAGTGCAAATCCAGTATCCACATTGGGACATCCACAGCAAAATAAGGTAATTTAGTAGTTGAAAAAAAAAATTCAGAAAAATAAATTATATGTACATGTCACTATTTTGGAGTTGTGGTTCAATTTGTGTGGGAAAAAGGTCAAGGCACTACACCTACCTCTACCCCTAATCCTAACCCTCAAGCGTGGTTAATTTTCGAAAGGGTTTTTTTCCTTTTCTTTTGCAAAAGGAGTGATACAGGGTGGGCAGAGGAGTGGAACAAAAGGCGGAATCGAACTCTGGTCGCTCGCACGCAAAAACACATCCACATCACCTTTACTGTACACCCCACACCACTGCATTGATACAGTTGTGGCAGTTCATCATAAAAGTCTGTGTTTCCACCAGACTATTGTGGTGCAAATAGCTACACAGTGTGGCAGGTGCTATTTACAGTACATACAGATGAGTAAGAAACTTCACTCCAATGTACAATCACCAACCACTTTATTAGGTATACCTGCATATTTATGCAATTATCTAATCAGCCAATTGTGTGGCAGCAGTGCAGTTCATAAAATCAATCCACATATAAGACCACGTTAGGTTCCACTTCTGTCAGCCAAGAACAGAAAGCTGAAGCTGCAGTGGGCACAGAATCACCAAAACTGGACAATTAAAGACTGAAAAAACATAGCCTGGTCTGATGAATATCGAGTTCTACTGAGGTATATAGATGGTAGGCCCAATGCAGTTCTTGGCTGACAAATGTTGAAACCAACGTGGTCCTCTGCTGTTGTAGCCCATTCGCCTCAAGATTCGACATATTGTGCATTCTGAGATGCTATTCTGCTCACTACAATTGTACAGAGTGGTTATCTGAGTTACCGTAGCCTTTCTGTTTGCTCGAACCAGTCTGGCCATTCCCCGTTAACCTTTCTCATCAAGGCATTTCCAGCTGCATAACTGCCGCTCACTGGATGTTTTTTGTTTTTGGCACCATCCTATTTACACTCTAGAGACGGTTGTGCGAGAAAATCCCAGGAGATCAACAGTTACAGAAATACTCAAATCAACCTGTCTGGCACTAAAAATAATGCCACAGTTGAAATCACTGAATTCAAATTTTTTCCCATTCTAAAGGTTGATGTGAACATTATCTGAAGCTCCTGACCTATATCTGCATGATTTTATGCATTGCACTTCTTACACACAATTGGCTGATTAGATAATCGCCTGAATAAGTAGGTGTACAGTGCCTAATAAAGTGAGTGTGTATATGGTAAAACATTGGAGCTGAGAGTACTACACATTAATTGGTACTTGAAAGCATGATCAAAATATTTTATGAATAAACACCAAGGGGTAGGTATGTGTAGAACTTTAGTAAAGGTTTTCAATTCTGCAGAAATCTGTGTAAGTTTCTGTGGAATTTGGCAAGCAAACATTCTGGGCAGGCCTTGTAATACTACATATTGTTATGTTTGTGGGTGATTTTAGCCTAATGATTAAAAACCTAGCAGCTAACATCAAGATTGGATGTTTTGACCCATCTTATAAATTAGAGCAGGTCTTTAACTGGGGGTCCGTGGCAATATTGCAGGGGTCGCCAATTGTTGTTCAATCTCAAACTAATTTTTAACTAAAACTAAGGGTTAACTACAGTTATTTGCAACCAAAGCTAAAGTTAAGAAGCTAAAGTTCAGCAATAAGTTCCATTGTCCTTTCCACATCAAAATGGTATTAAGGAAAATTATAATGTAATGTACATTTCTCTGTACATCAGTAATGATTATTGCATCATAACACAGAAAATACAGTATTATTGTACTTCATGACATTATACAGGCCAGGCTGAAAATGTAAAACCTAAGTTAGTACAATATGTCAAAGGAGGTCATTGCTCTGTTTCTTTATGCTCCATGTCCTTGGCCTGAAAAAGGTTGAAGACCCCTGTCCTAGAAAGTTACTCAAATTGTATGAATAACTAAATAACAAATAGCTAATAAGTAAACAAGTAGTATGAAGTTAACATGTAACATCTGTCAGCAAGAAAGTATGTGATATAACAACATGATGTCAAACAACAGAAGATGCCATATTTGTTCAAAATAAGTATCACAAAAGATTTTAATATATGATTAATTAATTGGTATTTTGTTATCCAACAAAGACAACATTTCTAATCTTGACTGCAGTGGTATTTTTGGCAAATAATGACAATTTAAGGTTTAGTAAAAATAATTCACACTCATACCCATTTTCATATATCCTGGGTGCAAATTCTGCCCATTCCATACTCACCACATCCTCGCTGATCACATTTCCTCTTGTTTCCTAGAGCCAGAGAGGCCAATCTTCATAAAGAACTTCAGATAGCTGCCAGTAAGGATGTGATGATTGATGAGTAAGTAACCTCCATAAATGTGACTGTTGACATTGTTATAATGCACTGTATCATAATGGGCTTTGAACTCCAGAAGTTTATGGGAAATGACCAGAAATCTTTCAAGTACTAATTGAAGTCAAGTGGGAGACTATAATCATATTATGAAGACAACATGAACAAAACGATTAAGTCAACATGTACATGACTTTCAAAAGGTGCATTAGAAAATGAATGTGAAGTAGAATATACAATCTTTTTTATTGCTATGCTCCGTTTATCCAGAGATTCTGGAAATGTGTCAACTCCCAATCCATCTTCACCAAAATGTGAAACTTCAGAGGGGCTTGAGCGATGTCATGGACCACTTTTCAGGTAACAGGAGGCCTTTAAGAATTATTACTACAGTAATCATCATCATTTTATGCAGTTTGTGGATATGTTCTTCAAAGTGATTCACTTTGAAATAGGCATAACTGTATATAAATGTGAAATCCCTTACAAAAAAATATAGAGTCCTGGCAAACTAGCACTTGAGCTTTTGATTCACTGCAAATCATTGTCAGATGTTTTCCAGAAGTTTGCAGCCCTTTACTGGTGAATCTGTAGCAAACCTTTGGCAACAATGGACAATTTGCCGCAATTTTTCCGCAATGCTCATTTGCACGTGAAAATGATTTGTGGTGAATTTGCAGCAAGTTTGCTAAATTTGTTTTTTTTTTATGGAAAATATTGGTTGCAGTGCTCAAAGACCTATGATACAATGTGTTTAAATATGGCTTTAAAAGAGTATTTCAGGTAATATAAACATATTCTCTGTGAATTTGTGGCACTCCTTTAAATACTATAGACAATTTCTACTTGTGTACAGTAATGCGCTTACAATGGAAGTCTATGGGGCGTCTCCAGGAGACCTATTATGCCCCTTTTTACAAGATATAATATAATTCTCAGGTGTCCCCAGAATGTGTCTGTGAATTTTCAGCTCAAAATACCCCACAGATCATGTATGTTATAAATGCCTCTTTTTGGGTGGAATCAAAAACACGCTGTTTTCGTGTGCATCTCTTTAAATGCAAATGAGCTGCCCACTTTCTGGAAGAGGGTTGTGCCTTTACAGCTTGTGCTTCGGATACTACAGCAACAACAAATCAGAAACAATATGACTGACAGCGTAAATACCAGAGTTGTCATATATATATGTATGTATATATATATATATATATATATATATATATATATATATATATATATATATATATATACATATACATATATATATATATATATATATATATATATATATATATATACATACATATATATATATATATATATATATATATATATATACACACTCACCTAAAGGATTATTAGGAACACCTGTTCAATTTCTCATTAATGCAATTATCTAATCAACCAATCACATGGCAGTTGCTTCAATGCATTTAGGGGTGTGGTCCTGGTCAAGACAATCTCCTGAACTCCAAACTGAATGTCAGAATGGGAAAGAAAGGTGATTTAAGCAATTTTGAGCGTGGCATGGTTGTTGGTGCCAGACGGGCCAGTCTGAGTATTTCACAATCTGCTCAGTTACTGGGATTTTCACGCACAACCATTTCTAGGGTTTACAAAGAATGGTGTGAAAAGGGAAAAACATCCAGTATGTGGCAGTCCTGTGGGTGAAAAATGCCTTGTTGATGCTAGAGGTCAGAGGAGAATGGGCCGACTGATTCAAGCTGATAGAAGAGCAACTTTGACTGAAATAACCACTCGTTACATCCGAGGTATGCAGCAAAGCATTTGTGAAGCCACAACACGCACAACCTTGAGGCGGATGGGCTACAACAGCAGAAGACCCCACCGGGTACCACTCATCTCCACTACAAATAGGAAAAAGAGGCTACAATTTGCAAGAGCTCACCAAAATTGGACAGTTGAAGACTGGAAAAATGTTGCCTGGTCTGATGAGTCTCGATTTCTGTTGAGACATTCAGATGGTAGAGTCAGAATTAGGCGTAAACAGAATGAGAACATGGATCCATCATGCCTTGTTACCACTGTGCAGGCTGGTGGTGGTGGTGTAATGGTGTGGGGGATGTTTTCTTGGCACACTTTAGGCCCCTTAGTGCCAATTGGGCATCGTTTAAATGCCACGGCCTACCTGAGCATTGTTTCTGACCATGTCCATCCCTTTATGGCCACCGTGTACCCATCCTCTGATGGCTACTTCCAGCAGGATAATGCACCATGTCACAAAGCTCGAATCATTTCAAATTGGTTTCTTGAACATGACAATGAGTTCACTGTACTAAAATGGCCCCCACAGTCACCAGATCTCAACCCAATAGAGCATCTTTGGGATGTGGTGGAACGGGAGCTTCGTGCCCTGGATGTGCATCCTACAAATCTCCATCAACTGCAAGATGCTATCCTATCAATATGGGCCAACATTTCTAAAGAATGCTTTCAGCACCTTGTTGAATCAATGCCACGTAGAATTAAGGCAGTTCTGAAGGCGAAAGGGGGTCAAACACAGTATTAGTATGGTGTTCCTAATAATCCTTTAGGTGAGTGTACATACCTTGGCTTTTCTCTGTCAGTGTTTTAAATCCGTTTTTGAAGTGTCTGTCTCTCTGCATCGCCTAGACAAGTTGCACAACAAATTCCACGCGGAGTCAGTCATTGTTTTTTATGTAACCTCTAGAGGGCGCCATTATACTGTAGAACCAAGAAGTCCAGACTGTAGAACCCTCCAGCCCCGGCCAGTTATTTTTTATTTATTTTTTTTTCAGATAGCTGATAATTATAAAAAGGCCACTATCAGCCCAGATTCTGATATATCGGTTGACCTCTATTTTAAATGTTTGCAGTGCTTTCTGCTTTTCTAGTGTGCTTTTGTTTTAAGTGTATTCTCTGTAAACGCATTTGTTGTTGAGGTACGATTCTATAATTTTTTGTGGTAATCAGGAGTGTGACATATATGCTGTCCGTAGAGTTTAAGTTGTATTTAACCTCAGGACATTCCTTTAAAGCCATACTAATACTAAAATATGATCATAGATGTGGGAGTTATAACTGATGATATATCATTTTATAGAATCTTTAAATATGTATTTTTAGCCCATGATGTTTTTTTGTTGTTGTTTTTTGTTTTTGAGTATTTTGACTTTTATAATTTCAGTGTTATTCTTTAAAATGTTAAAAGATAATTGCATAATTGTAACCTGGTCTCATATAAACACCTTGCAATGCCTATATTTGCATGAAAGGATTTTTATGTGGTTTGTTGTACGTATCGCAGTAGTTTCTTGTTGAAATAAACACTAGAGGCGCTATAACAAAAATGAGCTTTATTCAGTTTCACACACATCACAAGTAAAATGGATGATTATTAGTATTAGTATTTTCACCCTGTTCCTCACACAATACAATCTTATGACATCTAAACACTTTTACTGTGATGTTGATTTAAAACTTGACAAAGGATTATCCTTTAAAACCTGTTTGTTAGAACATTTAACTTGCTTTTAGCGCCACTCAGTGGACATTTCATCTTGGAACTGCGAACCATGATATGTGTAATAAACCATGTAATTTCATTATGGAAATATGGCACCATCATCGCTTTATTTTCATGTGATCAGGCTAGATAATTGTGTTACTTCAAAATGTGATAATTGTTCTGATAGTTGGTGGTGTTGTCTTCAATCTCAGGTCCGCTTCAGCTACATCCCCCCGTATCATCAGCTCCCTCAGAGGTCTTTTTGAGTAAGTTTTAACAGAAAGCACTTATGTGTTGATGTTAATCACTGTGTTGCATAAAAAGCCAGCTATTTCCAGTCCTTTAATCTGACTGGACAGATGGTATTCCAAGAGTGCTGATATTTAGTATAACATCACTGAGCAATTCACTGACCACGTTTATATGCACTTAAGAAAACAGTTTATCCCAGGGTATTTGCAGAAAGCGGCATTCTGAAAAATCATGTAAACAAGAACGCAGATATTCTTACACCATTTAAGGGATTAAGAGAAAGCTGTTTAACACATCTAGGTTTCTCCCTTAGAATGTGGCTTAACATGACCATGTAAACATATAAGCAGTGTTCTGATGGGTGTTTGAAGAGTTTTGACATTGAATAACAAATGTCATTGAATGAAGCCCAACAACAAGTCAATACAATAGAAAGAATTCAACATTTCTCGTAGTACAGTGGGAAAAGTACATGCACTATAAACTATAACCATTTATACACACCAATGTAAAATATCGACTGTCCCTCACGTTTTCATATATGCACTAGTACATTGGGGGAATCCCAGAGTTTTACGTAAGAGGGAAACTCCTTTATTGCAGCGCAGTTCCGCTGCAGGTAGTGATAGAAAGTTAAGGAAACATACACAGCAACAACTATTAGTTGTTACTATTTGGAGTATCTGGAAATAAAGTGAAGCAGCGGAGAAAAAATAAGCAAAGTCCTCCTCGGTTGCCTTGTTTGTTAAGTACAAAAGCAGCACAAAGAAATGATGTTGCGGTGGAGAAAGCTGCTTACTGATCCAGCCACATGTATACAGGAGTAAATAGTACAATGCTTATACGGAGCATGTAAACTGGAACACTGCTTTCTCTCAATAAGCCGCTTTCTGGTGTCCATGTAAACGTAGTCACTTTTTGTATCACTCATTCCAGACAGTTCCCGTATGTAACACACAACCGCTGATCCTGCTTTGGCTTCATTTGTAACAATTTTCATTGACAAAAATAGATAAAATATGGGGTTTTCACACTTGAAATTAATTAAGTAATAGGGAAGAAAAAAGTTTCAATATTTATGAGTAAATAACTATATAGAAATAACATCTAAATAGTAATCTGATTATGTACTTGATACCCAAACACTGCAACTTTTCTGTATTTGTCATCCTTAAGTAATACTGACCGTTTGTCTATTGTATGTGTGTGCATGATTGTGTCCAGGAGGAAGATTAGAGGAAAATCAGTTTGCAGTTCAGAGGAAGATCTCTATATACCATTAGGGGTTTGTCTGGCTGCAAGGGTCCCAATGAAGGCCATTTTTGCACTGGTACGTTGCAATTTTGCTATATCATATGCAGTTTCCTCACAACAAACCATGTCTCGCCATTCATTCCTTTGGACCATGGGGAAAAAAAGCTTAAATGATAGCAAAAGTTAAAATATGACCTCTTTAAAAGCACATTCCCATATAGTGAGAATCACACTGGCACCAACTGAAATGAACTGGGCCTCACGGAAGACCCATGTGGTGATTTTTGATCACACGTCAACTAAGGTGTGTATGTGTTTGTTAATATCAGACGGCCCCTACCTCCATCCTCAGGATACCAGCTGAGGAGCTTCACCTTAACAGTAAAAGAAGGATTCAAATGGACCATTCAATAAATTAGAAATATGTAAATTAGAGGGAGCTAGTCATCTGAAGCTCTTCTGTATCATCAACACAAGGAACACAATGTTGTAATAAAATGAGTTTTATTTACAAAAAGATAAGCAAGAATATCTAACAAAAGCTACAAAATGGTACTAATATGCTGAAAGAATAAATAAACAAATAGGTAAAAAATGTGCATAGGATGGAAAGATGTAAGTGGTTGAATTGGATTTAGCAATGGTAAAGTATGACTATTATCTTATGAAAGATAAATTGCTGTTTCTCTGTTAATTAATAAGGTGAAAAACGTATTCCTATTTAAACAAATAACTCCAAGATTATTTGAAAGGCATTTGATACACATGTTAGGGAATCTAAAGACCATTAGAAAAACATGAACTGATAGTATACACTAATGGCAAGGTCTCTGGAAAGAGGTTTATGAGGTAACGATATTTACGTTCTTCTTGATCGATTGATGAGTTCGTCGTGATAGCGACTTCTTCCACTGGGGCTCAGGGCCACGTTACATTGAGGAAGGAGCTGGATTCTCTTTTAACAGCCTTGGACACGAAGGAGCTAAGGAATGCTGATCTCCTGGAAGCACAGAGAGGCTTCTTGCAATCTGGAACACGCAGATATACAGCCCTTTTTTCAGAGCAGTTTTCTTCATCTGGATCACGCATATGCACAAAACTTGAAGAGAAGGTTTTCTAGTCAGAGCTAATCTTGTAGTGAGACTTGGTATTTGGTTGATCTTCTTCTGTCTCTCGAATGGAGACTTGGAACATTGGAGGATCTGTTATCCTCTCTCTCATGGAGTGAGACTTAGCATGTTGGATGGTTTTTATTCTGTTAACGACCCTCTAGACTGGTGCTCAGACCATTGATCATTACTCTGTTATTGTCTCTCTCTCTCATAGAGTGAGACTAGACCTAAGGTGTGGTGTTCCAGAGGATAGTTTTTACCTTCCTAATGAGAAGAAGATTTCAGTTTTGGCACCTTCCTGTTTCAGGATTATGATTGGTTGCTGACATCGGAGCAGGCTCACACAGTGTGGTTCACCATCCCTCTTCTGTGAGGAACATTTGTATATTTAAAAGTACATGGTTAGAACAATGTCATTAAAGTCTCATCTCTGCATTGTTCCTTTTCCAAACCTCTTCAAAAATACTCTTGCCATTTATCTGAAGATGTAGAGACCAAATATGATATGAAAAGATTCCCACCACAGTTCAGTTTGTGTAAACTATTGTGCTAGTTGAACAACTGCAATTTACTTAAACAGTTCTGTAAACATACACGAAGGGGATTTGTTGCAGTTGGTGTCAATGTTAGGAATAAAAAAGTTTGTGTGTAAAATTTGTCTTTATGGCTTCTTAGTTTCAGCTTTTTCCACATGGTAAGTTAATGCTGCTTTGAGGGGTCTTGAAGAATTTCAAGACCTCACGTCCTTCTCACCTCTGGTCTTAGGAAATGGGGTTTAAGAGGTTGCTAAGAAGCCACTCATTTACCACTGAGAAGTATTTTCCAACGTGTTGGAAGATCTTTCCTGCCTTGTGAGGGGTGTCTGGCAGCTTATCTGATGGCCATGCTTGACATTTGTTTGTGTTGGTCCTGCCACAATCCAATAATACAATCAAAATAGAGCAGATTTTCTTTGCCTTGAAAGTTAGTGAGGGGCTCTGCCATAAACTGTCTCATGGAATGTCATCTGGTTTGATTATTCACCACACCCATTAGTGGTGACTGGTGCTCTGGTGGCTGTCATGGAACAAAGCGTCTGTGTGTCACTGTCAGACAGCGTCATTCTGTGGCACACTCCAGCTCTGTCAAAGCTCCGTTTTCATTTGAATTGCTGACAACAGGAACCAGCTCTAGTGGTGGTGTGTAGAGGAGTTGCAGTTTCCTTAAAAGGAGATATGTTACAATGCTCATTTGCATTTTCTGTTGATTGTGTGTTTATTGTGTGTTTATTGCCACATCGACTAAATTGTTGAAAATTATTTTATTTCTTCTAAGTTGCATGGTGTTTAGCTAGATATTTCTAGTCACAATAGTTTTTTCAATATTTGTTTGCAGTATTATTGCAACACCTTTTCTCTTAAAGCTTTAATTTCCCTTTGACTACATACGGCCTGTCTGTATTGTTTTCACACTTTAATAAATGTTCTTCCCCTTCTTTAGTTTCACATTAGTGCACTATATGAAAATAACATTGGGCACAACAATAATTATTTATGCAGTGGTAAAAAATATGCCACAAAGTTCCTCAAAAATTTAAATAGGTGGTTATATGTGCACTCAGTTATGCTTGCACAATCTCACTTTATCACAAACAGTGTTAGTTTTTACAATGTCATAGTTTTAGCCTTCAAGAAAATGTATTTAAATTTAGCCAATATTTCATTCTGTCTTTTTTAATTTTAGTCGATTTTAGACCTGAATGCAGTTTAATTGTTCATGTGGGAAATGGCCTGAGGGTAAAACTGTTCTTGTGCCTGGTTATCTTGGTGCCGAGTGCTCTGTAGTGCCGGCCAGAGGACAACAGTTCAAAAAGGGAGTGGGCAGGCTGTGTGGGGTCCAGATATATATATATATATATATATATATATATATATATATATATATATATATATAAATAAATAAATAGATTATTGCAGCAGATGAGTTGGTTTGTTTTCTGGATAAGCTGCACTTTGCCTATACAGCTGAAGTTTTGCTTACTGCCCCCTGGAGAAAACAGGTGGTACTTCAAGCTTGAATTGCTCATGAATCTTCCTTATTATGGTCCGAGGACATGAGTAATTGCGTAATTATTTTTACGCGTTATTTTTCTTTAATAACACTGAATTAACGCATTAAGCCTATATATATATATATATATATATATATACATGATTTGAGTGAGCTAATTAACATATTAGTTAAGAAGTTAAATTACAGGTGTTCTGTGTTCAGCTCTTAATCAATTCTTTCTACATTTTTCTTTTTCTAAAAAGTTTTTCTGAATTGAATCCGAAGAGATCAAAGACTTAGTGAAAGGTGAAATGATAAAAAAAATGAATAGACATATTTCCAGACCATTGCAGTCTTATTCATCAATGAATGTCTCTGAGCCAGTTTGTTTTAAAGAGACTCACTTATAAGTTCAAATGACTTGCTAATCAGTGCACAATCAGAAATATGTTAGAAACACATTACCATTTAACACTTATTCTGACCTTCTGTGTGTGTGGTTTCTCAGGATGCGCATGAGCTCGGCATCAACGCTGTGAGGTTCAGTACCAGGTCAAACATGCTGGCCACAGGGGGAACTGATAGAGTCATCAAACTGTGGGAGATTGAAGCAGGTACATCACTGAACTGATTTGGGAAAGTGTCCCATCTTTAGCTTTAGACAGGATAGAAAATACTACAAAACTAGGTTGTCATAGATAACAAAGAGCCACATCAAGTAATTTAACATACTTGTCGTACCTTTATATGTGACCACCTGTAACCACCACCAGATGTCAGCACTCCCAAAAACATAACACTAGTTTTTTAAAGGTGATGTCATTCAAAAAAAGAATTACTATATTATTATAATAAAAACAGTTACAAAATTATATATATATATATATATATATATATATATATATATATATATATATATATATATATATATATATATATATATATACACTCACTGAGGACTTTATTAGGAACACTATGGTCCTAATAAAGTGCCAGACGTGGTTTTCTACTGTTGTAGCCCTCAAGATTCAACATTTTGTACATTCACATGATTTGTGCTGATTTGAACTGAACATGAAAAGCGCTACAGAGAATGTCTTGTTTTGCTCTGAACACTGTCATTGCACATGTTAATGACACTTCATCCGAATTGTCCCACAAAACAGAAGCGCAACACTGCACCAGGGAAACACTGATGCTTCCCTCCTGCGAGTCATGTGAATCCTGCTTTTCACAGGTCCCGTCTGAGTTTAGAGATAATAAGGGATGTCCTTTCTCCATCACTTGATCATAGAAATGGAATCAAAGTTGTGTGTGTTTGAGGTGTGTGCGTCAGTGTAGTGACCCCAGACACATCACAAAATTTCCACCCTATTTCAAGCAGTGTTCAGGATTCAAATGCGTGTTGAAGAAAAATGTAAGTGTTAAATATTTGGAATTAATCGCATGCGTTAACACATTAATTTTGCATCTCAAATGTGCATATTTCGTTAATATTCATCTCAAATATGTCTCATACTGTACAGTATATAAACTCTGCCCAGTCACAAAACATTTTACTGCTGCCCACTTCAAATCACATGAAAAAGATGTTAATACCAGGTGTAAACTGGGTAATATTTGGGGTGGGTTATACACTGTAAAAAAGCTTAAGCAAGTAACCACCAATCAACCACCCAGAACACCCTAGCAACATGCTTACAACCACTCAGAACTCATTAACATCCACATAGAAACACTGTTGCAACCACGCTCACAACATCCTAGAAAATGTACAATTCTAATTAGTTCCACAATTATGTTCAGCGCTAATGGTGCAGAAATGACACAACTTTAAGACAGACAGTGGTCTCATTTGATGTGTTCTAATATGTTTAATGAACACACTGCAAGAGTTAGCGAATAGTCATGAACATACTGCAACATACCTCATTGTAACATACTGCAGTGTTTTTGTCCTCACAGGAACTCTTCAGAACAGAGGGACACTAGATGGAAGTAATGAGGGCATCACAAGCATCGAGTTCGACCGTACGGTAAATAGATATCATACACAAAACTTTGTCTTTTATGCTTGTTGTATTTCTGCACAACAACCTACATCTTAAACAATGCTGAAATAGTGTTGCATCGTGAGAATTTAAGTTAAGTCATTGTCATAGTTTTCAGGGCAAACATGCCTCATTCACTAAAACCATCACTATTTGCTTTGCACAATAATGTGCAACAGTCTATTTCCGGACGTGACTTTTAATGATAACTTATGAACCTTTAAAGACAGACATATCTTGAGCTCCAAGGTTGTTAATCGATGTTATATGCTTCTGTTGAAGCCATTAGTCTCCATTACATACCTTCATTTAAAAAACAATTGTGTTTAATAGTGCTGTTTCTGGTGAAGAACTACACTACCTATGATGCTGAAGGGAAACGATCCACCAATCAGAAAATCACTGCCAATAAACCACAGCAAAAGAGCTTTTTAGCGACCGCCCACTCCCATGATGCTCTTTGAATGACTCAGTCGAGTCGTCTTCCTACACTCAAAAACTACTTATGTATTTGTATATATCTGGATATTTTGCAATAATCTTAAATTATATTGTTTCTATATTTATAATGAACAACTTCAAATCAATAGTTTTATACTGTACATTTCTATTTTTAATTTGTAATTCCTCATTGGATTTAAGATGATCTTCTAAAGTTTCCAGATTACTTCATTGAGTCAGTTTTATTTAGCACATACCAATGAGCTGTCATCTCTTAAAGGACCCTCTGCTTTCGAAGGGTCTTTATTAGTAATAAAAAGAGATTGTTCCTCTAAGGCTGTTGTTGTTTTTGTCATGGTCACTCCTCTAATTCATTGTGGGATGTGTCATTGTGCTTTTCCATCAGGGCACTCGGATTTTAGCTGCGTCATATGACAAGTCAGCTCTATTTTGGAGGCTAGAGGACAGCGTTCCCAAGGTAATGGAGCTTTACTCTCACCCACCCTAACCTCCCAATGTGCTGGCTTGTCACTTTGAATTACAGTAGAGCATCATCTGATGAGACAGACTAGAGTGAGCCATGTGAAAGATGTTTGCTGCTGTGCCTCCTTACATTTCAAGGTGTTGTTCTACATGTCAGTGAAGCATGGGAGAGTTTTATGGGACAGAATTAGTGAATTAGTGTCTTTTTAAGATAAAAAGGCCAAATATGTGATATTTCTACTTTGCAATACATTGTAATGTCCCCATCACGTATTGGATACATTGGATTCAGAATTGACAATTCTCAGAAAGTTTTAGCTTGTCAATGTGGGTGTGACATGTGGCCGACTAGATCTGCTACGAAGCTTCTGCTGCTGCTCTCGCAGTGCACTGCATCTTTGCAAACTGAGCAAATTTAAATGTTAGGCAAAGACAGAGCATGCAAATTGCTTGACTGCCCGATTATATGTCAAAGGACCTATCAGCTTATATCAAGTGAACCGATTGGCTTGACATATCACATGTGAACGAAACTGAGGCACAATTAGAAAAACACAAAACATGCTGCATCAAGCATGTATGATATGGTGTTGCAGAATTAGACATAAATCCCCCAACAAATTAGGCAAGCTGCACAAAAGCATAACACAAAACATAAAACACAACCCCCCCAAACAAGCAGATCTACCACCATGGCTTGTGTACTGCTGCAGCTCCAAAGAGCCATGTGCGTCAAGTGTATGCTAGCTAGGTGTGCCATGGACACTGACCGAATGCCATAACGGCAATTAACTAAATCTCCAAGTGTGCCTTGGAACTACTTGGGTGAAAGTACAAACAGTACAGATGCAATAAAAACTCAAAGTGTGTCTCCCGAAGACACACACACATATATGTGAAACGGGTAATCCTCTTTGTGTACTTTGTTGGTTTTATTTTATTACTGTGAAGGGAATTGTAAAATCATCTGAGTAGCATACTAGCAGCTAGTTATTTACAATGCTGGCTGTGGACTCCTCTCCTCTTTCAGTGCATTGTGCATCATAGGTTTAGGGCTGAAACGTTTAGTCGACATTATCAACAACTTTGACAATAACAAATCATAGACAAAAATGTTTTTGTCGAATAGTCGTCTGATTTCATTTAACACAACATGAGATCTTTTGAAATGCTAATGATGACACAGAAGGGCAGCACTTCAGCTCGCACTTGATTGAGTAAAGGAAGAAAGAACAGGTCACTGTCCAGACGCACTCCAAACTTTCCAAACATAAAGAAGCAGTGTCGTTGTGAAATAAAGCTTTTTGGTTTGTTTTCCATTATAAATATCTAAGACTCCTTATGTACATTTACTTTAGCAGCTATACTACAGCAGAAAAATGTGTTATTGGAGAATTTTGAATATAATATTTAATACATTTTAATATTTAAATATGAAATATTAAAATATCGCCTTGCGATGGACTGGTGACCTGTCCAGGGTGTACCCTGCCTTTCGCCCAATGTTAGCTGGGATAGGCTCCAGCCCCCCGCGACCCTGTACACAGGATAAGCGGTTGACGATGGATGGATGGATGGATGGATGGATGGATATTAAAATATCTAAAAATCCTTAAAACAAGATACATTTACCTGAGAAGCAACATATAAGATATTTAGACTTGCTTTTAGAGCATTTATGTTGAATATGAGTATATTTTTTATTCACTGCACTGGCAGAAGTATGAACAAGTGAAAAAATACACTTATCAAAATACACTACTGTATATTTAAGATACAGTCTCTTTAAGCAAGTCTAAATTAAAGTCTAAACTAGAAGGTCGCTAGTTCGATCCCCACAGCCACCACCATTGTGTCTTAGAGCAAGGCACTTAACTCCAGGTTGCTCTGGGGGGATTGTCCCTGTAATAAGTGCACTGTAAGTCACTTTGGATAAAAGCGTCTGCCAAATGCAAAAATGTAAATGTAAATGTAAATATCTTATATGTTGCTTCTCAAGGAAATATATCTTGTTTTAAGGATTTTTAGATAACGTTAAATGGAAAACAAGACAAAAACACTTGATAACAATAGTATTTTTTGCAGTGAAATTTTTAATTAATTAAACAATAAAAAATCAAGTAGTTTTACACTTTAAATCAATGATAGTCATTTAGAGGTATTTTTAAAAGATTATGTTTTTTCCTCTTTATTTTTAGTAAGCACGTTTAATACAACCTTTTAAGTCGGGGCACAAGCTGAATAGTCAGTTAAGAGCTAATGATTAACGTTAGTTAATCGATTATAAAAATAATTGTTAGTTGCAGTCCTACATAGGTTTTTGTCCAATCAAAGGCTGCAGCACATCCCACAGTCTCCAACAGTCCCTATGCCTCTAAAGGACCTACTCCAGATTAGGAGCTAAAAATCCCCCAAAAACAGCTCTGAGGAACAGTTCCTTAGGTGCGAAAGCGACGAATAGTACTAGTCCCTGGGGAAAGTACCTAAAATGGGCTTTAGTACTGCCAGTGAGAAAGAGCCTCATGTAAGCCTATTGGCTTGACAAATCACACGTGAGCGAGTTAATTGGCGAACAGATAACAAGTTCAAAGATATCTAAGATAATCTATCATGGGGTGAATTTTAAAGCTTGCCAGTACTTTGGTTTGAGTAGATGTTGCCATTTATGCCAATATGTCCAACTTCTGAAATTAAAGACTGGGAATTTATAAAAAAAAATGGCAGTGTTTTATCTTTTAGTTAGTCCATGTAATTTAGTGTCAGAATTAACTCTTAGAATATAGGTTTTCTCTTTGAAGAATTACAGTCTTTCTCATGACTGATGGCTGTGATGCTATGAAAGAATATTCAAATAATAAATCACTAGGCAATTAACAATGTTTTAATTCCCTAAGCTTGACCAGAGCATATTTGTTAAAGTCTGCCCCTTCTATATAAATACTTTATTAAATTAAAAGTAATTTCAAAAGACACAAAAGAGTTCAAAAGGTAATGCATTACAGGAATGATGCTTATGTTATATATAAACTGTTTGAAAATGTAAATGCATTTCAGAAATGTTGGCGACCATATAAAGATTAATAGTAAAACACAACTGGGAAAGACATGAGAATAAAAGTATTTTACAGTTGTAAGACACTTCTATCCATGTGTCATCTTTTATTATGTCAGCTTTTGTTGACTACTGTGACCTGCCAAGACCTTTATAAAATTGTCATAAACACATTCAAGTCTACTATCTTAATAAAACAGCAGGAAACAGTGTATACTTCTAGGACACACTCATATTTCCCTAGTATCAAGATAAAATAAATAAAAAAATAAAGTTTTGGGATCATTAATTTTTTTTTGCATTGTGACATTATTTTCATGACAGTAAAGCACATTTTCCCTTCAAATTCTCATTCTCATTACCATAATATATCCGGATATCTTTATATAATTTTTTATATATGATTTAATTTCTTATTTACTTTTTTTTTAATGTTTTTTTTTTACTTTGGGCTGAAATATGACCCAGACATGGTCTTGACAGGTTTTATGAGATTCACCTTTTATCCCTCTCTTAAATATGTTTATTTTCTTTGTAGGTTACATTGACTGGCCATTCTCGTAAAGTGACAGCAGCCAGGTTTAAGTACAGTCAGAGACAGGTGGTCACGGGCAGTGCAGACCGGACTGTAAAGATATGGGACCTTCATCGAGCAGCATGTGCGTACAAAAACCAATTGCATGCATTTTTTTAACAATTAGGATGTGTCTGTATAGAAGTACACTATACACTATACATTAGCACATATGTGGTGTCATTTTGTTCATTTCCTTTACATATTATTGGTCATGAGTAGGAATAGGAATTATAAGGAATGTAACCCTTTTAGTTCAGGTTCAGATTCCTTTTAAAAATTCCGGCTCTTTAGAATTAACTGCGAATTATAATTAAAATGCGCGCGTGTGTGTGTGTGTGTAATTTGAGGTGTTATTTCACCACAAAATAAAATATAAATATATATAGTTGAAGTCAAAAGTTTACATACACTTAGGTTTTAAGTCATTAAAAGTATTTTTTTCAACCATTGTTTACAGTCAGATTGTTTCACTTTTAACTGACTATATCACAATTCCAGTGGGTCAGAAGTTTACAAATACTAAGTTAACTGTGCCTTTAAGCAGCATGGAAAAGCCTTTAGACAATTAGCTTCTGATAGGAGGTGTACTGAATTGGAGTTGTACCTGTAGATGTATTTTAAGGCCTACCTTCAAACTCTTCATGCCTCTTTGCTTGACATCTTGGGAAAATTGAAAGAAATCAACCAAGACCTCAGAAAAATCTTTTTGGACCACCATTCTGGTTCATCCTTGAGAGCAATTTCCAAGGTACCATGTTCATCTGTACAAACAATAGAACGGAAGTATAAACACCCTGGGACCACACAGCCATCATATTGCTCAGGAATGAGATGCATTCTGTCTACTAGAGATGAACGTAATTTGGTGCGAAAAGTGCAAATCAATCCCAGAACAACAGCAAAGGACCTTGTGAAGATGCTCGAGGCAACAGGTAGACAAGTATCTATATCCACAGTAAGGCAAGACCTATATCGACATAACTTGAAAGACTGCTGAGCAAGGAAGAAGCCAATGCTCCAAAATCAGCGTAAAAAAGCCAGACTACAGTTTGCAAGTGCACATAGATAATACTTTTTGGAGAAATGTCCTCTGGCTTGATGAAACAAAAATGGAACTGTTTGGCCATAATAATCATCGTTATATTTGGAGGAAAATGGGTGAGGCTTGCAAGCTGAAGAACACCATCCCAACCGTGAAGCATGGGAGTGGCACCATCATGTTGTGGGGATGTTTTGCAGTTTTGTAGTCAAGACCACCTAAACCAAGACTAAGTCAAGACCAAGACCAGAGTATATTGAGATTGTGACAATACCAAGACTTTGAGGGGTTGAGACCAAGTCGAGGCAGGGCGATACTGAGTCAAGACCAGGCCAGGCCAGTGCACGTCCTACACTGCATGACACACTTAAGATAAAATGTGGAAAATGCAAACCATAGACACTCCTCAAATTGATCTGAAAGATCCACATTCCCATAAAAACACCCACAGAAAATTATCATACAGCCACAGTTTCTTCTCCTGTCTCCCACATACACTTTCTTGGAGTGCGTGTGAAGGGGCAGGGAGGGGTGACAGCTGTTAGCAGTAACACAAATTTCAAATTAGAAATTAGTCAATTTATTGCTTGAATTTGAAGCAGGAAGTTTTACATCCAATCACAGGAATGATGTTAACAAATAAATCAGACAATGCACAGGCAATTTAATGATATCTTGACTGGTCTTGAAATAGAATTCAGAGTCCTCTTTGTCTGAGACCTAGACAAGACAGAGTAAAAATGTGGTCGATTCCGAGATGAGACCAAGACTGATCTCGAGTACTACGACACTGGTCACTGGTGTTTTGCTGCAGGAGGGACTTGTGGACTTCACAAAATAGATGGCATCATGAGGAAGAATTATGTGGATATATTGAAGCAACAGCTCAACCAGGAAGTTAAAGCTCGGTCTCAAATGGGTCTTCAAATAGACAATGGACAATTCTACAAAATAGACAATGACCCCAAGCATACCTACAAAGTTGTGGCAAAATGGCTTAAGGACAAGGTATTGGAGTGGCCATCACAAAGTCCTGACCTCAATCAGAAAATGTGTGGGCAGAACTGAAAAAGCGTGAGCGAGCAAGGAGGCCAACAAACCTGACTCAGTTACACCAGTTCGGTATGGAGGAATGGGCCAAAATTTGTGGAAGGCTACCCAAAATGTTTGACCCAAGTTAAACAATTTAAATGCAATGATACCAAATACTAACAAAGTGTTTGTGAACTTCTGACCCTCTGTTTATAAAACTTCTGACTTCAGCTATATGTATATTAGTGCTGTCAGTTGATTAGAATTTTTAATCATAATTAATCGCATCATTTTTTTGTAGTCAATCGCGATTAATCGCAAATTTGTAAAATGCTGACATTTGACACCATATATAATTATATTCCTGTCAAAATGTATTAATTTCCATTTTAGGAAAGAAAACAAAACAATATGTAACAATATAATGTTTTATACTGTGGAAAGCTTTGTTTGTCAAATGTTAATAAAGATAGAAATGCACTAAAATAGCACCAATTCAAGTAACACTAAAGACTGAAAGAATTAGTCCCCACATAGGTTGCATATTCATTGCAATGACAACAAAGCTCTTAAACTCTCATCCTTCACAATATCTGCCAGTAGACTATGGCTATCTGCTTTCCGACAGCAATCGTGAAGCTGTGTTCAAGATTCGTGTCAGAGCATCAACGCCAGCGTCAAACGCAGCTTTGAACTCTATGCTTGCAGACAAGATGTCTTATTCTGCCTTTTGGTGATAGTTAAGTCTTGGCGTGCATCAGTGGTAATTAAAATCACCACTACCACAGCCTTACATAGGCTGAAAAATGCTTGATTTATATCACAAGTCACAATCAAATTGCGCTCATCACTGGCATGGAAGCACTGTTGTGTGTTGCTGAGTTCAGAATTGCATACTACCCATACTCCTCGAGTAGTATGGTAGTATGCAATTCCGAAATCAGCGTGTGTGTTGTGAAGTGTGCGTCAGTGTAATGACTCCGGGTAGACACATTATAAAGGTTCCGCCCTCCTAACATGTTTTTATGGTGGTTTCTGATGTGTTAAATGTAAAATTAACCATTTAAACTTTTTTAATTATTCCCATGCATTATCTTGCTAACTTTGACTAGATAGATAGATAGATAGATAGATAGATGGTATTTTGTGGTGAAATACCACTTATTACAACATAACTTAAAATGTGTAATTAATGAGTTAATGACATGTAATAAATGGTTCAGTAAGTGAGTCAGTTTGAGCTTAATAACCAGTTTGTTGGGGTTACATTTTTCATACGGTATGTTTTGTGCTATATATTAAGTAGCATCGCTGCTTAATAACAGTAGAAACTCTGTCAGAGTATTTTATTATTTTTATAGGAAGAATGCTCATTCAAAAACCATTAATAGAACTGAAAGTTTTCAAAACATGGAACTTGTCCTAAAAAACTTGTCCTAAACCCTAATCATTAGATCTTTTTCCATGTTAGATGCCAGCCACCATTGACTGCTACTACTGTATCTGTACTATCTAATTAATTCTCTCTCTACTTCATCCAGGCATACAAACCATCAAGGTTTTGTCTTACTGCAGTGATGTGGTGTGCTCTGAGTACCTAATAATCAGTGGCCATTATGACAGAAAAATACGGTTTTGGGACAGCAGGTAAGAACAGGGTAATTAAATTAAACCTTAATTAAATATATAAGTGATAATTATAACTGCCTACACCTCTTTGTGACAACATAAAACATTATCTTAATAGACGCTTGGCCCTTTTTCAGAAAAAAAATCTTAAAAAAGATTTTGAGAATAAAATATAATGTTTTGAGAGAAATCTATTAGTAGGCGTTTTACCAAAGTAAAGTCAAAAGGTTTTGAGAATAAAGTCTTAGCATTACGAGATTAAATTAGTAATATTTTGAGATTATTGTGTTTGTTTGGAGTTTGGGTTGCCAACTATCCTGTATTAGCCGGGTATCTTAGCCCATATCACATGCCCAGTCGAATATCCAATGTATATCTAACATAAAAATATATAACACATGACTTTACAAAAAGCATAAACAAAGCTAATAAGTTACTTTTATTAGGAGTAAAACAATAATCGAGAGAATATCAAAAATAATACCTGTCAGACTACGCTATAAACAATATTGTCAAATTTCAAGAAAATGTAATATCATGAAAATTTTACATCATACTATAAAAGTCTTAATTGCTATAGCGCTATTCACTTCAAATGTCCAATCCTATGGGTTCCAGGACTGACTTGAGTGTAATTGCCCTAATTAAATCTGAATAATGAACCCAGCTGGCAGTGATTGAATTGGCAGTTCTCAGTGCCCATCACCACATTTCCAGCTAGCATGACTGCCTAAAAGAGTGTAGCCTCAGGTGTGTGTGGTATCATTGTTGGAGAGAGACAGCTTGTTAACACTTTGGTGGTAACGCGTGAGGTTGGTCCACACACTTATTCGTACAGGCAGAGCATCTTATATAATAAGTTGACAGTTTACGCTCAAAGGTGTTCATGCTGCTTTGCAAGGAATTTGCTTTCCAGATGCGATATTATCTTAAGGCTAAATGCTGTGATGCTTTGAATTGAAGTGTGAAAGTCACAAAACCTGTCAAGAACATGTCTGGGTCATATTCATGCACATTTGCCAACCAATTTTTATTATCATAAGGCCAAAAATTATCCTTCTCATTACAGTAATGCAAAAAAAATTAAATTATATAAATTAAATTGCTAAGTATGTATACATCTTGGTAGCATTTGTTCTACTTCATTTATGCTGATTTAAATGTAAAACAAATCTTTGGATTACAATAGTGGTTTTTATGTAATACAGTAAAAAATGTTTTTTTATGAGAATCTAATGTGAATCACCATTGAGAATAATGAGAGCTACAAACCAAAAACAAACATTATTTTCTGACAAAAAAACTTTCAAAAAGACATCACTGTGTGTGGCACTGTATGCAATGAACAGTAATGCTAGGTTACACAAATAAATTGTTCATTGTTAGTTCATGTTTGTTCATAGTTAATTAACTAATGTTAACATAAGCAACTTTTGATTTTAAACATGTATTACTATTTGTTGATATTAACATTAACCAAGGTTAATACATGTTCTAAAAGGATTGTTTATTGTTAGTTTAAGTTAACTAATGTTGTTAACCAAAGTTCAAGTATGGTATCATTTGCTGTAAAATAATTTACCATATTTTAGCCATGATATTTGTAGTAAAACCATAGTAATAATATAGGAAAAGGGTTAAAACTTTTGTAATAAAAATCATGATAACTCTGCCAAAAACATGGTTACTATTGTTTTATTATGTATTTACCATGGCTAGTTTGTTGCGCAAGTACCATTGTTTTTAAAACTGTGGCTTCTAACAAAAAAAAAACAACAAAAAAAAACATGCCACTGCCCAAAATTAAGGGTTTACAATTGTAGAAACTGTAGTAACCATGACTCTAGTAACAATGCTTTTTAGCAGAATGATTATACATTTTATTACCACAGTTTGGGATTTCCTTTATTATTACTATGGTTTTACTACAAATACTATGTTTCAAATATGATTACTTTAGTAAAACTATGGTAAATTTGTGTTTACTAAGGTTTTACTACAAATACCATGGTTAAAATATGATTACTTTAATAAAACTATGGTAAATTTGTGTTTACTATGGTTTTACGATAAATAACATAGTTGAACTATTAGTACTTTACTGTAGTAAAACCATGGTTTTTAAAAGGTAAAAATCATGGTTACTGTCATAACCTCCATTCCCTGAGGGAGGGAACGAGACGTTGTGTCGAATGAAGTGACACAAGGGGTCTTCCTTGGGAGCCTCGCATACCTCTGAACTTGAGAAAAGGCCAATGTGAAATTGGCAGACAGAATTTGCATGCCCTGCCCCCGTACATACGGGTATAAAGGGAAGTGGGCGTGCGTCTGTCAGTCAGGTTTTTGCACTGAGGAGCCGAGAATAAGGCACGGCCGTTTACAGTGGTAGGTCTAGTGCTGTGGCAGGAGGGACACAATGTCTTGTTCCCTCTCTCAGGGAACGGAGGTTACTACAGTATCCATGATGTTCGCCTTCTGTCACTCACTCGACGCTGTGTCGAATGAAGTGACACAAGGGGTCCCATTAAAAAACACCATGCGCTAGTCCGTGTTACGCGGACTGTCGAGACAGGTGCAAGCAGGCTGCTGCATGCTAGAGGCAACTGTATCGGCTGCACGTAACCCTCCCCAACACCCCCAAAGAGATGTCATATACAGACCTTAGGTTACCAGCACCCCTGAGGGGGGAACAGGTGCTACATGACTAGCATGGGAGCAAGCCCGGCAGCTGTGGCATTTTCTCTCTCTATGTCTCTTGCATAGGGTGTGGGGCTATCTTAGCACATTGAAATGCGTTGTGGAAGGTGGTCTTCACAGCCTGCCCAGGCTAGGGAGAGGTAACATGTGGCAAATACACCACGAGGGTTGTGAAGCCGTACGTGGGAGCAGCGCGGTGGTAGGTTCTGCCAAATGAGGGGGGAGCTCTACAAGCACGGCAACGTGGAGGTTCCAGAGGTCTGGGCATGGGTGCCAGAGGGTGCCCCGTCCCTGAGAAAGAAGGGGAATTTTTCAGGGAGGTGCTGTCGCAAGGAGCGTAAGATCAGAGAACTAGGTCTGGGTGAGCCAGTAAGGAGCCACCAAGGTGACTTGTTCCTTGTCCTCCCTGATCTTGCAGAGCTCCAGTGCAAGGAGGCTCACTGGGGGAAATGCGTACTTGCGCAGCCCCCGGGGCCAGCTGTGTGCCAGCGAGTCTGTCCTGAGAGGAGCTTCTGACAGGTAGTACCAGAGCAGGCAGTGGGAGTTGTCCTGGAGGCAAAGAGATCTATCTGTGCTGTGCTGAATCGGCCCCAAATTAGCTGGACCACCTGGGGGTGGATCCTCCACTTTCCGCTGGGCAAAACCTGTTGCGACAGCGCGTCTGCCATCATTTTGCAGTTGCCAGGGATGTGAGTGGTGCACAGTGACCTGAGTCGCGGCTGACTCCAAAGGAGGAGATAGCGGGCGAGTTGTGACATATGACGAGAGCAGGTATACTGCCGCGAATCAATCTAGCTGCCACCTTTTTTTGGGTACGATGAAGAAAGGGCTGTAGAAACCCTTCTTCATCTCGACTGGTGGGTCGGGCTCTATTGTGTCCTTGGGAAGCAGATTCGTGATATCTGCCCATAAAGCGCTGGCTTTTTCACCGCGTATGAAGGTGTATCGAATACCGGTAAAACGAGGCATGAGCCAGGTGAACTGAATCGTAGACAAGTCGGATGGTCCTGGCAAACCAGCGTGATGGGTTGGGCAGTAAAACCCACGCGTCCAAAACTCCACGCGAGGGGCACTATCGGGACGATCGCTTTTGATGTAGCGGGTGGGGCTTCACGGCGACGGGGAGCAGGTAATAGCATGTTGGGAGGCAGAAGAGTGTCCCGAGGATTGAGTGCTGAGAAAAGACTCAAAGCACTTACCATGCTCCGCGCACCCGGCAGGGGGCGGGTTAGTGACTGATGAAGACGACCTGAAAGGTGTCTTCGGAACTCGTCAGCGCTGGCCTGCCAGGGAGGCGAGGAAGCTGTGTCCGGGGAGCCGGACAGTAGAGTTTTGGGGCCGGGGTGCCGTGAGAACGACGCACACCAGCTGGATGATCTAGGGAGTGAGGAAATTGCTCTTTTATTGAGAATATGGTTACGGCAAATGAAAGTAATGAAAATAAGTATTCTCCTCCCGGCACTCCACCGGGGGATGGAGTGGTCATGGTACCAGCTCTGGAGCGAACGTCTGACTGCCTGGGTCGCCCATCTCAGGAGCGCTTCGGAGCTTTCCTGGTCCTGGAGAAGGGGGACGTATGCCACCTGCGAGGTGCTTGATGCTGGGGATGAGAGCTGGGCCCGGGTTGAGGCGGCGCTGCCTGCTGTTTGGTCGCAGGGGGACGCAGTTGGTAAGCAGGCGGGGCACACTGGCTTGGCATGATGTGGTATATTGCCTCCGTCTGCTTCTTCACCGCCGTGAACTGCTGGGCAAAGTCATCAACGGTGTCGCCGAAGAGGCGCATCTCGACCATGTTCAGCCAGAGGTGACGCTCCTGGACCACTAGGGTGGCCATCGCATGCCCATGTGCCTGCGCTGTGACCTTCGTGACTCAGAGAGCGAGGTTGGTGGCAGAGTGAAGTTCCTGCAACACATCAGGGTCGGGACTACCCAGGTGCAGATCATTGAGTGCCTTGGCTTGGTGGACCTGCAGAAGATCCACAGCATGCAGGACGGAGGCGGCCTGTCCGATGGTGCTGTAGGCATTCGAGGTCAATGATGACGTCATCCTACAGGCTCTGGAGGGGAGTACTGGACGTTCTCGGGACACAGGTGGATCACAACTGCTCTGTCCACCTGGGGGCCTCCGTGTACCCATGGGCCACCCCGCCATCCAGGGTAGTGAGAGCGGAGTGGTCAGTTCCAGGCAGTAAAATGTGCCCTCCACAACCGCGTCAGCTCGTCATGCACTTCCGGGAAGAATGTACCGGGGGGGTGTGTGGCTGGGAGTGGCACCCGGAGCCAAGGTACCAGTCGTCAAAATGTGAAGGTTGTGGGGAGGATGGAGGGTTTCAGTCCAAGCCCATGCTCACGGCAGCCCGGGTAGGCATGTTGGCTATCTGTGCATCAGCCTCCGACTGGGTGGGCTGGCCCAAAGGCGGACGCTGGACGCTCTCTGATGCGGCGGCATCCAGTCATCATGCAATTCCAGGGGCTCCAGGAAGAATGCCGGCTGGCTATGAGGCGAGCCGCACTTCATCCCCAAATCGCCACCATCGCCAGACAGGTCATCCTCAATCCCGTGGAAACAAGGAGCAACATGGGGGGGGGGGGGGGAACTGAAGTGGCATTTACCTTGAGAAAGGAGAGTCACGACCGCAACACTGCCATGGTCATTTTCTCGCATTGAGTACATGAATCATCCACGAACACTGCCTCAGTGTGATCGCTGCCCAGGCACACTATTAAAAAAAAAATTCCCTCCCTGTACTCTGTGGGGGCTGCTTAACTAACACTAACGCAAAATTAACTAACATGCTACTTCTACAATAATTAACATAATAATTTAACACACAGTTTTTGCTCTCTTACCAATAAACTTGACCATTTACCTTGTTTTAAGGACGTTTAGATATTTCTACTGGAAAACAAACAAAAATCCTGAATAAGAAAATTATTTTTGCTGTGTGTTATAGCCGATGCCTCTGTTGGGAACATTACTGTTAAGACAAACATGTTTCATAACTGCGTTACTCCTAAAAACAAATTACATCTCTGTTTTATGGGAAGTAACGCATTAGTTAATTATGTATTACTTTTTCTCAGATCAGTTGCCTAAGGGTTTTTCTTTTCCAGAATGGTAGCTTAGTTAGTGTTTTTGTGTTTTAAGTATTTTTATTATTAAATGGTATTTTCGTGTTGATAACACTTTTTACAATAAAGTTCAATTTGTTATCATCCCTTTCAAGTCGGTAATGCTAACGCTATAAGACGATCTCTGAAGCCCTTTAAAATCACACAAATTTATTGGCATATGGTAGATACTTTCTTCGTCATATGATATTGATATACGTGATATTGCACACCTTCACAGTTAGTGGATTATTCTCTACCTCCCTGTTGTGCTCAAACGGTCTGACGTATCTTCGCCTTTGATATTGCACATCTTCAGCAAGTGGATTATTTTCTACTTCTCAGTTTTGCTCTGACAAACAGCATATACTTTATCACTTACTCATTTGAAATGCTTTTGCTTGTTATTGTATTGTGTGTTTTATTGTCTGTAAAGAACATGAAAGAGACGTTTGCTTAAAAACGTATTTTTAAAGATGCCGTTTCACAAATGTTCTCCATATGATCTTTATATTCCTCTGTCTGATAGTCACAATCATTGCTTAATATGCCTGGGCCAAGCTGGCAAGGCTGATTGCATTCACTGCGAGTGCATGAAACTCGAGACACTTTGCTTTCGGCTCTCCTTCCTTCTGAAGGACAATGCCGATCCCCCTCCCTCCATCATATTCCTTCTGCGGCTCCTGAGGAACTGCATGAAGGAGGCACATGAAGAAGTTTCTTGCTTGAGCCTCAAAAGAAATAAAAGAAAAAAGGATGAATGCGTTTTATCAGAAAAGTGTTGCCACTACAGACCAACATCCAACACAAGCTGGGGAGCCCTGTGCGATGGTTGTCCAGGCTTCGGGACCTGGACAGGTGCACAAGTGTGTTAAATTGGAGATACTTGCAGTCTTCTTAGCTCTCCAAGCTTTTCAGTTAGTCACGCAGGGCTTTCACATGATCTGGATAGACAACTCTGCAGTTGTGGTGTAAATAAACCACCAGGGGAGTGTGGTCTTGCCCAGTTTTGAGGCTGGTGTGCAAGCTTCTCCTCTGGTGTGAGAGATAAGAGATCTCAGAACAGTCTGAGTGTGAAGTCTCCAGGTTTTTGGAGGTATTTGAGGAAGCACAAGTGGACATGTTTGCCTCCCCAGAGACACGGCAGGCACGAGGCATGACCTGGAATCCTCGGCCAGAGCTGTGGAAACTTGTTCATGTTTGTGCGGACTGTACTTCACTTCTTACAGGAACATTTGAATGGAGGACTTCATCCACACTCAAAGTGTATGTTGCTGCTATAGCATTGTGCCACAACCTTTTGGGTGATTTATCTCTGGGCAACACTCCCTGGTCATCAAGTTTTTGTGAGGAGCGAGATTGCTGTGCCCCTCTCACCCACTACTGTCCCGGTCTGGGTTTTAACGCTCGTCCTAAATACAGGCTCCCTGTTTGAGTTATCTGACACAGTAAGTATGCATGTACTCTCTCTAAAGACTGTACTGTTAATAGCTTTATCTTCAGTCAAATTTTGTGGGGACCTTCAGGTCAATGACACTTGCTTAGAGTTTAGACCAGGATTATCAAAAGCCATTCTCAAGCCTTGGAAAGGTTATGCATACAATGTTTTGGCCACTGTTACCTTACAAGCTTTCTCTCCTCTGTTCATATAGGATAAGGTGTATAAACAGTCTGCTTTGGAGGCTGTTTAAAAGGTTTGGCCATCTCCAAACAAAGACTTTCTCACAGGGTTTTATTGACGTTATTGTGCTCACTTATGATTCGCAAGGCGTGAAATGTCCCCCATGCGTGTTAAGGCTCAATATACCAGGGGCATGACCTCCTCATGGGCTTGGACTAAGGGTGTAACCTTGGAGCAAATCTGTCTGGCTGCAGGCTGGGCTTCAAATTATAAAACTTGAAGGAAGGAGGAGACATCAAAGTTATAAAATCTGTAAAAGGTTTTATAACTTTGATGTCTCCTCCCTCTCTTCCCTGGTCATTACTGTGAAGGAGGGTTGATTTCTCCATGTTAACTTCCTTGATAGCTAGTGCATTGTATTCTGACTATTGGTCTCATGACAATGTCATTCTTGGCTCTTTCCAGTGTGAAGAATAATGCTTAATGTCCTGCTACCCTGTTGGCTAGTAGCGTTATGTCAATTTGTCGATCGTGGACCGCTCTGACCTTTTTAACCACAATGATGTGTATGGGTACAGTTGCACAGTGCTTCACTAACCAGTTTTGCTAGTATCACTGTTGTATTCTCTACTGTAAATGGTCGAATTGTAACTGTCATTTCCATCCTATTGGTCATTATGAAGGGGAGACACTTTCAATGCATTTAACTACCCTACTGGCTAGTAGGCATTGCTTGTGCATGCTGATCAGTAGCAAGGCGTGATGGTATATGATTCCCATAGTGTCAACAACTGACACAGCATAGAAGTGACTGACTTGAAATGGAATGTTATGATTACATCTGTAACACTGGATACCTGAAAGGTGGGAACGAGATTCTGCATACACTTGCCACTACTGATTTCTCGCTGTGAAGTGTTCAAGAGCGCCCTCTTTCCTTCAGTCAAAAACCCTGTTGAAATGAGTCCGTGCTCCAGTTTATATGCTCGCTGTGATATGCTTCAGGGGCGAAGAATCAAGGGCCATCTGCAAATTCATTGGCGTGACTAGAGATCGTCACGCCTTGAAGAAGATTCCCATAGCATCAGCAACTGGAGCAGCATCTCGTTCCCTTACCGTTAGTGTAGTAAAACAATGTTCATTTTAGTAGGGAATGAATAAAGCTATTGCTAGGGAACCCCTAGGGAATTATCTTGTCCTCTAAAGGACTCCATATGATAGTCTTTGTTACTTTGTTTTGTTTTGTTTTCCCAGATATTTTTGTTGGATATAAGCATCTGCTAAATGACTAAAAATTTAAATCTTGAACAAAGGTAAACAGAGCTTATTAAAACCAAACAGTTTTCTTTGATTAATTACAGTGATACCGTAACCACAGTTTTCATCATTCGTTTACTATATATTAATGGTGTTACATTATTCTTATGCCATACAGGAGCTGGTCAGTTTTTTCTTAGATAAAGTTGCTTTGGAAATCACCTCTTAATGGCTGAAGCAGCTCTGTAATAATATGGTGAATTTGTTGTGTAACCCACGTTATTCAGCATCTCTCTGGGTTTCAATTGCTCTGATTGAATAACAGAAGTGAAATAATAGCACCAAGGATGTTGGTCCAGCAAAGTTTTGCCATTCGTAGGCTACAAAGCATGAAGGCCTGCGTGATTCTCCTTTCAGCACAAAATGGACAATATAGATGACGGCATGGAGATATAAAAAAGAGCCATTATTTACACCACAGCTCAGTCCTTGACATCTCTCATTCACTTCCAGCAACCACTGCTTTCAGCTGCCACCGAGTCGACGGCTCGCTTGTCTCCTAGCAACCGTCAGCCCACATAATTGTCTCTCTTCTCATCTTGTTGTAATGGGATTTGTGCTATATTATGACATTTGTGTGTTTCACCATGCATTGCTTTGACCATTTTTTATTCTTTTCACGAAGAAGAGTTAGTATGTTCCAGTGGCAATTTCGAAGATGTACATGTTCACCAAACATCCCTTGTATAATATGCATACGCAATATGTGGGCTTTACGAGGTTCTGTGTCTCATTAAGAGGCTATACACACTCAAGCCCTCTCGTTTCTGTGATTTGAAATTCAAACGATTGTCTTGTGGACCATTTAGAAAGACAAGGCTTTTGTGGTTTACTCAGTGTTATGACACATGTCATACATATTGAATGCCTAGAGATTGCAAATATTTCCCTATTGTCCTTGTCCATATAATAACTTATTAGTATATAAAAGGCAGACTATGACCTTAAGGCTGCAGTTCTGCAGTTGACTCCCCTGTCTTCACAAGTACATCACTCATTGTGTAATGAGACAATCCATCATGACATCAATCTGCTTAAAGACTCGTCAGAGAGATGCTGTTGTCAGATTTCAGGCTTTCAGGGAAAGTTAATTTTGATTGGATCTGTCCTAATATACAGTACAAAAATAATTTGAGTCCAGATGGTAATTTTGAATGATATTGATAACTATCAGAAGCAGCTCCATGACAAGATTTTGTTTTTAAAATCTGTTCTCTGCATTAAAGGAATGGTTCACCTAAAAATGTAAATTCTGTTTATTTACCCACATGTCATTCTAAACCTATATGTTGCAGTTAAGCAATAAGGTATGAGAGGCCATGCTATATTGTGAATAGTATCACGGCTGAATGACGTTGTTAGGCACGATGCAAAGTCACCACATAATAAAAATAGTATTGACACAAATGTTCATTAATCATTAAATGCTATCCTTCTGCCAGAATATATAGTTCCTGGCAATAAACTGAATGTTGCTAGGCAACAAGAGTAACTGTCAGCTGTGGGTGCTGTGGAGTGATACAAATAGAAGTTCAGTGAAGAGGTCAGAGCTGTACATTATCTTGAATAAAACAGCTGTTGACCAATCCGCATCCAGGACCGGAACTATATGTTTTTAATGTTTCACTGTAATTTTCTCTTCTGTAGCTATTAATGATATTGGCAAAGGGGTTAAAACAATAGTTCACCCAAAATTAAAATTCAATCAGCATTTACTCACACTCCTGTTGTCCCAAACCTGTATTACTTACTTTCATACATCAAAAACAAGTTTTAGTCAAAATGACAGCCTAAGTCAACAGTCACCATTAACTTTCATTGAATGAGATCATAGAAAAAAAGATCATAGTTGGGAAAGTTACTTTAAAACTGCACCAAGCTATTCATAACTTAAAGTAGTTAAACTAGTCAAACTGCTCCTTTAAAAAATTGTTAGCTACACTTTAAGCTACTTACAAAAACTACACTGAAGCTTTAAAGAAGAAAACATTTTTAGATGCAGATACAGTATATAACAATCAGACTATTATTTCACTCTGCATTCTGATTGCAAAATTGCAGATTGCTGTAATATCACCTAATATTTATATATTTAATTAGGGTGGCATTCCCATATGAAAGTTTACCATAGTTTAACCATGTTATTTTTTTTGCAAAATCATAGTAACCACCAAATTAGCCATGGTTACTACAGTCATTATTACTACAATATTACTCTAGTAAAACCATGGTTTCACCAAAAAACATGGTTCATTTTAATAAGGGTTAAACAAATAGGGAAACAACATTTAATTGTCAATAAATTTACATTTTATATACATTAATAATCTAGAAAATGTCTAGGTTACGGATGTAACCTTCATTCCCTAATGGACACTAGGGGTCTCTCTTGAGTGCCGAATATGCCTCTGATCTATGAAAAAAGGCCAATGAGAAGTTGGCAGCCAGTATTTGCATACCCCGCCCCTGGACATACGGGTATAAAAGCAGGGAAATACGCTGAGTTCATTCAGGATTTAAATCACTCCAAGCGCTGAGCCGTGTACGTGTACTGCTGACACAGGAGCGGGCAGGTATTCTACATGCAAAGGCGACCAGCTGTGTCAGACTGCACATACCCTTCCCCAATGCCCCACAAAAGTCATTGGAATCCTTCTGGTTACCCTAGGCAGGGGAACAAGGCGACGCTTGCCAACCTGGGAATGGGCCAAGCCTGGCTGGGCCTCTTTTCTCTCTATGTTTCTCCGCATAGAGCAAGAATGGCCGGGGCCCTTACATGCATCGAGGGTAGGGGGTCTTACCCAGTTTCCTATTCTTTCAGGGGGAAAAGACCATGCAGAGGCCACACCTGCCTGAAAGGGGAGGTAAAGGTGGTGAATACATCACATGGGTTTTTAGGTGGCAACTGCCTAAGGGACATGCGGGTCCACTCGTAAGGGGACCGTACCATGGAAAATACACACAGGGGGAGTCCACGTAGGAGTCCTGTCCTGCGGAGCACCTATTCCAGTACAGGGTAGATTAAGTACCCACGGTGGATTGGGTCGACGAGTTCTTCCGCTGAACTGAGGACCCAAAGTGTGAGGGTTAATCGTCCAGGGGTCCGAATGAGTGGGATCTCCTGGGAGAGAAAGCGCACAGTTTTACCTTAGCCGAGGGAAAGGGCGCTAGGCGCAAGGAGATTGTAAAATCTCACGAAGGTATTAGGTGTTGCCCAACCCGCAGCTCTACATATGTCTGTTAGGGAGGTACCCCTGGCCAGTGCCCATGAGGACGCAACACTCCTTGTCGAGTGTGCTCGGACCCGTAAGGGGGGGGGTGGCACGGCCTGGGAGTGACAGGCCAATGAAATGGCATCCACTACCCAGTGGGAAAGCCTCTGTTTGGAGACAGCGTTTCCTTTCCGCTGTCCGCCAAAGCAGACAAAGAGCTGCTCAGAACATCTAAAGCTCTGCATGTGGTCCAAGTAGGTACGCAAAGCATGTACCGGACACAGCAACGAAGGGGCTGTGTCTGCCTCCTCCCGGGGCAGCGCTTGCAGGTTCACTACCTGGTCTCTAAAGGGTGTGGTAGGAAGCTTGGGCACGTAGCCCGGTTGTGGTCTTAGGATCACAAACGTGTCTGCCGGTCCGAACTCCAGGCAAGTGTCGCTAACAGAGAACGCTTGCAGGTCCCCGACCCTCTTGATGGAGGTAAGCGCGATCAGCAGGGCCGTCTTTAGAGAAAGGGCCCTGAGTCCAGCTGATTCTAGTGGCTCAAAGGGAGGTCTCTGAAGGCCCGAGAGGACCACTGAGAGGTCCCATGAGGGGAACAGGCTTGGCCAGGAGGGATTTAACCTCCGGGTGCCTCTTAGGAACCTGATAATTAACGCTTACCCAAAGACTTGCCGTCTACTGTGTCGTTGTGGGCCGCGATGTCAGCGACATACACCTTTAGGGTGGAAGGGGACAGCCTCCTCTCCAGTCTCTCCTGCAGAAATAAGAGCACTGACCTAACTGTGCACATCTGTGGGTCTTCAGCCCAGGAAGAACACCAATTTGCGAACAGGCGCCACTTCTGGGCATAAAGATGCCTGGTAGAAGGGGCTCTGGTTTGTCTGATTGTGTCTACGACGGCAGGTGGTAGATCAGCTAGATCTTCCGCATCTCGTCCAGGGGCCAGACGTGGAGGTTCCAAAGATCTGGGTGCGGATGCCAGAGCGTGCCCCATCCCTGAGAAAGAAGGTCTTTCCTCAGGGGAATTTGCCAGGGAGAGGCTGTCGCGAGGAGTACGAGGTCCGAGAACCAAGCCCGGGTGGGCCAATAGGGAGCCACTAAAGTGACTTGTTCCTTGTCCTCCCTGACCTTGCACAGCACCTGTGCAAGAAGGCTCACTGGGGGAAATGCGTACTTGTGCAGTCTCGCAGGCCAGCTGTGTGCCAATGCATCTGCCCCGAGGGGAGCCTCTGTTCAGGCGTACCAGAGCTGGCAGTGGGAGGTCTCTCGGCAGGCAAACAGGTCTTCCTGAGCCTTGCCGAACCTTTCCCAAATCAGCTGGATCGACTGGGGGTGAAACCTCCACTTTCCACTGGGCAAGCGTTGTCGTGACAGTGCGTCCGCTACCACATTGAGGTTGCCGGGGATGTGAGTGGCACGCAGCAACGTGAGTCTCCAAAGAAGGAGACGACGGGCGAGTCGTGACACGTGGCGGGAGCGTACGCCACCTTGGCGATTTATGTACGCTACAACAGTGGTGCTGTCTGACCTGACTAGGACATGTTTGTCCCAAACTAACCGAGGAACTTCCGCAGGGCAAAGAAAACAGTCAGCAACTCTAGGCAGTTGATGTGCCAGCGCAGCGGGGCCCCTTTCCAACGGCCCATGGCTGCGTGCCTGTTGCACACGGCGCCCCAACCCAATCTGGAGGCGTCGGTCGTGACCAGGACGCGGCTGTACACCTGCTGTAAGGGTACTCCTGCCCGTAAAAAGCAGAGGTCTGTCCAGGGTTTGAATGTTTGTCGGCAGGCGGGGGTGATCATCACACGGTGCGTGCCGCGGCACCATGCTCGTCTCGGGACTCGGGTCTGAAGCCAGTGCTGAAGTGGTCTCATATGCATCAACCCCAGTGGCGCGGCTGCCGCGGAGGATGCCATATGCCCCAGGAGCCTCTGGAAAAGTTTTAAAGGGACTGATGTGCCTGGCCTGAGAGTGGCGAGACATCTCAGCACTGACTGCACATGCTCATTGGTGAGACGTGCTGACATTGAGACCGAGTCTAACTCCATGCCGAAAAAAAGGGATGCTCTGCACCGGGAAGAGCTTGCTCTTTTCCCAGTTGCCCTGTTTGCAGATGCCGGCTTCTCGGAGTGGGGCAAGAGCTGCCTCTGCGACTTTCGTGAAGATGCGAGGGGACAGAGACATGCCGAACAGGAGTTTGAGCAGAACCCAGTTGAAAACTCGCAGGTCCAAGATCGGTCATAAGCCGCCGCCTTTCTTGGGTACAACGAAGGGCTGTAGAAACCCATCTTTTCGGTTGGAGGGATAGGCTCTATTGCATCTTTGAGTAAAAGAGTAGCGATTTCCGCGGCACTTGGCATGTTCGCCATATACTGCGGTAAAGCGGATGCCCGCGAAGGGGGGCGGGGGCCTGGCAAACTGAATTGCGAGTCGAATGGTCCGGGCCAGCCAGCGTGACAGGTTGGGAAGTGAAAACCATGCTGACATAAGCTCATCATGCACCTCCAGGAAAAACGGGAACGGGAGGGCAAGGCTATGAGCGGCGCCCGGACCCCAGGAACCAGTCATCTAGTCATGGCTGTGGGGAGGACGGAGGGTTTCAGTCCAAGCCCATGATGGCAGCGGCCCGGGAAAGCATGTCGGTCATCTAAGCATCAGCCTCAGCCTGGGCGTCTCTGATGCAGCGGCGAGCTCATCCACTTCGAGCTCCAGAGGATTTGCAGGCTGGCTGTGAGGCGAGCCGCTGTTGCCTCGAGCATGGACGGGAGTCAACGAGCATGCTGGGGGACGGGTGGTCCAAGGGGGTGTACCCGGCAGAGCTGCACCTGCTGCTATCCCTAGATTGCCTCCATCGCCAGCCGCATCGTCCTCAATCCCATGGGAAGAAGGAATAATGCGGGGGGGCATCGGAGTGGCATGCTTTCTATTGAAAGCGAGCCGCGACCGCAAGTTGCCATGTTCATGCCCTCACAATGAGAGCATGAGCCATCCACAAACGAAGTGCCCAGGGGTAAACTGCACTGCCGTGCAGAGAAGGAGAAAGCCGCTGTAGTGCGCCTTAGATCCAACAGAAAGCAGAGCGTCAGAGGAAGAAAGCAGGAACGGGTGTGTGACTCGCAGCAGACTGCATGTACTACCATCAGCTCTGAAGAAAATTTCTGAATGAACTCAGCGTATTTCCCCACTTTTATACCCGTATGTCTGGGGGCGGGGTATGCAAATACTGGCTGCCAACTTCTCATTGTCCTTTTTTCATAGATCAGAGGCATATTCGGCACTCGAGAGACCCCTAGTGTCGCCTCTTCAACACAACTTCGAAGTGAGCGACAGACGGGGAACATATTATTCTATATAACTAAATTGAATAGTGAAAAAAGCAGCTGCATAGGCCTCTTTGAATTTAAGATCACGAAAATAAAAGTGAATCAATGAATTATTTATGTGAACTAGTTCATGTACATTAATCGCCTGAATGAACCACTCACTAAAATGAGTTCCCAAGGCTAAATTTAAGGGAATCATTTATTTTAACCAGTTTATTTACATGAACTGTCTGAAAGAACCGATTCACTTAAATTATTTGGAGCTCTCCATTGCTGCATTTGCAATACAATGGGACAAGTAGCATTTGTGATGCTACAGAGCTACTCATTGAAAAATGTAGCTTGTTACTGGAAAAGCTAAACTTTTGGAAAAATGGCTGAACTAATGTCACGCTACAAAAATGTAAAGTAAGTTGTGTCACTTCTTTTAGTTAATTACTCCCCAACACATAAATGATGCATTGAAATTTAATGGTGCTTGTGACTAACATACTTGGTAAAATTTCCTTTTGTGTTCCACGAAATAATAAAGTCATATGGGTTTGGACCAAGATGAGGGTGAGTACATTTTTGAGTGGATTATCCCTTAAAGCAATATCAAATAATTTTTATACCAGCTTTACTTTTTAATAAGGAATTAAACAAAAATATGCTTTAAAAATTATATTTAGTAAGTGAATCCATGACTGTATTCCACAGGTCAGCGACGTGCACACAAGAAGTGCCTCTACAGGGCAGGGTGACATCTTTGGACCTCTGCCCCAATCACAGGCAGCTGCTCAGCTGCTCCAGGGATGATGTCCTGCAGCTGGTGGACCTGAGAAAGAGCAACGATAGGGTGGCCTTCAGGTAGAAATCCTCAAACTCACACCTGAGACAGGGTTAGCAACAGGTGGCAGTGTCTATTCTACAGCATATCACAGACACAACTGTAAAAGCTCATTATAGGATACATTCACATTTCTGTAGTTACTGGCTGAAATCATGCTATTTCATCTAGGGGAGACCAGGGAATGTTGTCACTTTCAGAAGTTGCACAAGGTCTTAATCTACTGTATGTACAAAAACATTTAAAGCAGAGACTATTTAGCCCAAAAGTCTTGCCTTACAGGTAAAAGAGCCAATTATCTTATAGCTACAGACATCACCTGTTAGTTAACTCGAAAATATGCATGTGCATTAGCTGGACCAGCCGTAACATAGTTAAAGAAGCACAATATAGGATGGATGGATGGATGGATGGATGGATGGATGGATGGATTGATTGTTGTGAGATGTTACCCCACTCTTTCACCAAGGCACTTGCAAGTTCCTGGACATTTCTGGGGTGAATGGTCCTAGCCCTCACCCTCCGATCCAACAGGTCCCAGACTTGCTCAATGGGATTGAGATCCGGGCTCTTCGCTGGCCATGGCAGAACACTGACATTCCCATTTTGCAGGAAATCAGGCACAGAAAGAGCAGTATGGCTTTGCCATTGCCTGCAATGACAACAAGCTCAGTACGATGATGCTGTGACACATCATCCCAGACCATGACGGACCCTCCACCTCCAAAGCGATCCCGTTCCTGAGAACAGGCCTTGGTGTAATGCTCATTCCTTCAATGATAAACACGAGTCTGACCATGACCCCTGGTTAGACAAAACTGCAACTAGTCAGTGAAGAACACTTTTTGTCAGTACTGTCTGGTCCAGCGAAGGTGGGTTTATGCCCATAGGCGACGTTGTTGTCTGGTAAGGACCTGCCTTACAACATGCCTACAAGCCCTCAGTCAGCCTATTGTGGACAGTTTGAGCACTGATGGAGGGATTGTGCATTCCTGGTGTAACGTAGGCAGTTGTGGTTGCCATACTGTACCTGTCCCGCATGTGTGATATTTGGATGTACTGATTCTGTGCAGGTGATTTTACACATGGTCTGCAACTGCGAGTACGATCAGCTGTCTTCCTCACCATATGGACATTACAATTTATTGCCCTGGCCACATCTGCAGTCCTCATGCCTCCATGCAGCATGTATAAGGCATGTTCACGCAGATGAGCGGGGACCATGGGCATCTTTCTTTTGGTGTTTTTCAGAGTCAGTAGAAAGGCGTCTTAAGTGTCTTAAGTTTTTATAACTGTGACCTTAATTGCCTACCGTCTGTAAGTTGTTAGCGTCTTAACGACCATTCCACAGATGCATGTTCATTAATTGTTTATGGTTCATTGAACAAGCATGGAAAACATTGTTTAAACCCTTTACAATAAAGATCTGTAAAGTTATTTGGATTTTAACAAAATTATCTTTAAAATACAGTGTCCTTAAAAAGGGACATTTCTTTTTTTGTTGAGTTTGTGAAATGAGATTGACACCGCAGATATAAAGATCTTGCACAAGTTTTACTTCAAATAAACTAAAAAATAAGGAAACAGGAAATCATAGATGGATAGATATGAAGGATTGCACAACTGTGGCTGCCATAACGACAACAGAATGTTTTATTTCAGCATTTCTCTCTGTTTTAAAGCAAGTAAAGCTATAATTACTAGAAAGCTACTTATACAGACAGAACATGACCAGAAGCTCTGAAAAAAGTATGTGTATATAAATACTTTTTAGTTTTGTTGTTTATTCTGAAAAACACTTGTATTGTTTCAGGGCAGAGGGCTTCAAATGTGGAAGTGACAGCACCAAGGCCATCTTCAGGTGAGTGAAATAAAACAGGATTCTTCGACCTGTTACCAACCATCCATCAGTATCAAATTTGCTCACTGCTGTCTGTGTAGTAATAGGACATCTTAATGCTACCTCTTATTTGTGATGCTTATAGTCCCTGAAACATACTGCTGTACTCTTGAACGCTCCTGGTATCTAAAGCATCCCTTTCGTGTCTCGTAGTCTTTACTTTTTTCTCTCAGTCTTTGAAGAGGTCATGTGGACTTACACGGAGATGGAAAATCCAATCCTGCAACCGTAATGAACGGGGAAAGGCTATGACCCCCTGGGTAAAGGCAGTTGGCGTGATGGATTTTGTTGGTTATGCTTGCTTTCCAGAGCTTCAGCAAATGTCACGTCTTGTTTGGGGTTTTCTATCAAATGCTCACACTGGGCGAGACACAATAAAGTCGTTATCAGAATGTTTGGTCTTTTTTCCAATAAAAATATCCAAATATCCTTAAAATATAACTTGAGAAGCAAAATATGAAAATTAAGACTTATTTTCAGAGAATGTATATTGAATTTATTTCTTATTAGTATATTGAGTATATTTTTTATTTATTTCTTACCCAATTGGTAATTATTATTATATTTTTTTAAGCTTAAATATAACTAAATGTAATGTGGTTTATGCTTGCAACAAGAAAAACTAAATTTGTCAATTGATTAAAGAAAGGTCAACTTTATTCAGAGCAAGAAAGTATGTAAAAAAAGACAGAGGTAAAAGACAGAGGTAATTTTCTTTTATGAGGCTTATTTGAATTACGTATTAGTATCAAAAGCGATGGCACAATGGAAAACTATTGACTACGTATAAAATACTATATTTTTGTATAAATGTTTTGCTAAATATTAAAAAATATACTGTAAAGAAGTTCACGCTCATGGGCAAGGAAGAGGCGAGATACCGGCTTGACCTACAAATAAAGGTTTAATGTAAAACTCAAAAGACAAACACATAAGACGACGGACATGTCCGTAAACGATTTCTCTCTCCTGCACCATCCTCTGTGATCGGCCTTTATCCCTCTCGGAGGCTTGATTAGCCTAATACGGGACGGGGTGTGTAGGATCATGACCTGCTGGAACCATATTGTATTTGTACTGATTTTCTTCATTTTCTTCTTAATTTTTTTTCTGCCCTAAAAGTGTCTGGGCATCAGAGACCGTAAATCATGGAGACACCAAACTTGGCATGATGGTCCCAAATCCCACCCACTACTCAGGCGCATAAACTCACACCCATCTGACCCGAGGCGTCGCTATAATAAATACTTTTATGTTTGGGCTCATATCTCTGCAACCATAAGGGCTAGAATCTAAATCAATAAAGTCAAGCCCTAAAAAGTTATTTTAATTTAAACTATACACCATTTTGAATTTTTTGACAAACCTAAACCTTTTTTTAACTCCTCCTAGACCGTTAGTCCAATTGGCACGAAATTTGTTTTACATCATCTACAGACCCCCCTGACAAAAATTATCAAAAGAATTTTGATACGTTAAATAATTTTGAAGATACAATTCCTTTGGTTTAATTTAAATAGTAATTGATCAAAATCTACTCAATGCAAACTCCAAATGTAACCAAACTCGGTATACATAGTCAACAGGACATTTAGAAGGTGTCAGAAAAGTTTTGTAAATTCTGCTCCTAGGGGGCACTACAACTAAAAAAATTACTTTGTAGCCTTTTGTGCGACAATGTTCAAATTAAATGCATCTGCTTTGGTTTAAATGCTAACATTTTCTTAAAAAAATCTAATGAATACATCAGTGACCCCAAATCATATGATTGCTTGAATTTCCGTATCCGCAAAAATTTTTTTTTACAATTTCAATTTATTCGAAAAACCTACTTTTTCAAAGTCCTCCTAGGGCATTTGCCTGATTCTCATGAAACTTGGTATATTTCATCTACAGACCCTCCTGACAAAAATTTGTCAAAAGAATTCTGAAGCGTCAAATTGTTCAGAAGATATAAGCAAATATGTTTTGGCTGTGACTTATGACTAATTAGCCTGTATCTTGTGAGCGCAATTTTCAAACTTAACAAAAAACACTCTGAGGTAACATGCCAGTTTCACATGTCACAAAAATGGCCACCAGCAGCCAATCAAATTATAGCAGCTAATAACTTGCATTGTGAATGGCCGATCATTAAAAAATGTATTGTGAAAAAGTGGCACTGTAATGAGCTTTGCATTTTATCTAATAACTTCTTATCAATAAGGGCTTGATAAAAAATTCCTTGAGTCAAGATGAACAAAACATTCACTGGGGGCTAAAAGTTTGGTATAATGTACAGATTTAGCAAGTTTGAAATAATGTACAGATTTTGCTCTTATGGAAAGAAATTGGTACTTTTATTCACCAAAGTGGTATTCAGCTGATCACAGTGTATAGTCAGGATATTGATAACGTGAAAAATTACTATTAAAATTGGAAAAAAATGTTCAGAACATCTTAAACTACTTCAAAGAGTTCTCATCAAAGTATCCTCCGCGTGCAGCAATGACAGCTTTGCAGATCCTTGGCATGCTAGCTGACAGTTTTCCAGATACTCAGGAGACATTTCACCCCACGCCTCCTTCAGCTCTTGCCATAGATATGGCTGGCATGTCGGGCACTTCTCATGCACCTTGCAGTCTAGGTGATCACACAAAAGCTCAGTCCATAACACTCTTTTCCAATTATCCATTGTCCAATGTCTATTTATTTACACACTCTAACCTTTTCTTTTTGTTTTTCTGTTTCAAAAGTGGCTTTTTCTTTGTGATTCTTCCCATAAGGCCTGCACCTCTGAGTCTTCTCTTTACTGTTGTACATGAAACTGGTGTTGAGCAGGTAGAATTGAATGAAGCTGTCAGCTGAGGACATGTGAGGCATCTATTTCTCAAACTAGAGACTCTGATATACTTATCCTCTTGTTTAGTGTTATATCTGGGCCTTCCGCATCTCTTTCTGTCCTTGTTAGAGCCAGTTGTCTTGAACTTGCAGGACATCCTCCCAGTAATGCATTACAATAATCTAATCTTGAGGTCATGAACACATTAATTCGTTTTTCGGCATCAGAAATAGAGAGCATGTATTAACAGCATTATTTCTGAGGTGGAAGAATGCTGTTCAACAAACATTGGAAATTTGATTTGCAAAAGGCAGATTTGTATCAAACATAACTCCTAAATTCTTCACTATAGAAGACAATTTAACAGTACATCCATCGAGAGACAAATTCTATTTTAGCTGCATATTTTTTTAGAAGTTTTAGGCCCAATAATTTATACCTCTGTTTTGCCGCAATTGAGTAGAAGGACATAATTTTTGGCCATCCAGAAATTTCCTTCTATTCAATTACAGTAATCTTGTAATGTACTATATTATAATGTAATATGGTAGAAATACCAACAGCTATCCAACACTAAAGATCCAAGACTAAAAATCCTTGAAAATACTCTTTGACTTAGCTTTTTGCTCTTGTAATGTGCTGTTTTCCAGCAATAGTTTAATGTAATATACATACGTATGTGCAGTAAAAATAGCAACAGCTATTCAACAAATGAAGAGCCCAAAGAAATATTTTTAAGTTTTTCCTCAAGTTTTTCCTGATTTAATTGTCCAACAATCCAAAATCTCATTTATGGATGGTAAATCATGGATGTATTACAGAAGTTTTCCACTAAATGGAGCTCCAAGACAAAAAATCCTTGAAAATCCTTTTTGACTTTTTGCTCTTGTAATGTGCAATCTTGTAATGTAATATCTGTGCAGTACAAATGCAATTTGCTTAACAAAATCGGAGCTCATGGTAGCTCTGTCTTGAAAGGTCTATGCATTTTAGTTATAAATATGGGAAAATGAATAGGATGTTTTCTTTTGGAACCATACACATAAATTCACATAAACTTTTTTGTTTACTATAATTTTGTATTTTTTTTTATTTTGTTTCGAAGCCCCTTAAAGAACAAGGAGATCATTTATTGAAGTAATCATAGTTAAAATATTGTGTCTGTAATATAACCATAGTACGTCTCGGGTTATTTAAATGTAACACGTTCCCTGATAAAAGCAGAACGAGATGCTGCGCTGATATAGCGCTTTGGGAACATCTTTAGGAGTGACCAGCTGTGAATATGTGTGCAACACGTCAATGAATTTGAGTAGAATTTATAGCCTCTGCTGGTGACATCATTGGATGCACCTGTAGCAGGGCTATAAATAGATGTGCCACAGGTGCATCGTCAGGTATTTTGTCTGAAGAGCAGTCCTGGTTCATCCTCAGTGCGGCAATGAAGCACAGCATCTTGTTCCGCTTTTATCAGGCAACAGGGTTTACATTTAAGTAACCCGAGACGTTCCCTATCAAAAAGCTGCACTTTGATGCTGCGCTGATTTAGCGCTTTGGGAACGAGAACACCCACGCCGCCACACTGTGGGTGTCTGGACCCCTTACGGTTGTGTAGTTGTGCTCACAAGAGCGCGAGAGGTCTCAGACATGAGCTTGTGATGTTGACTCAAGGACGTGAGAGCCTGGAGTGGCATGAACATCCAAACTATAGAATCTTATGAATTTATGTGGAGAGGACCATCCCGCCACATTACAAACATGTTTCAGAGGGACACCTCTGGCCAAAGCTTTAGAGGAGGCGACCCTTCTGGTAGAGTGAGCCCTGATACCTACTGGATTAGCCTGGTATGCCTGTAACACTGCCATAGTGTGCAGGGCAGCACAAGCTTGACCTGCTGCCTGATAAGACTTCCCCTCAAGCGTGGAGGTGGTCCTGCATGGCTTTGTGGGGAGAATGGGTCTCTTTAGTGATGATGCCGAGCCAGGCGAGCGATAACCCGCAAGTGTCTCTTCTACCAGCGGCATCACTGAATACCCCCATGCCTTGGCACCCATGATAGTCCAATATGTTGACGTCGAGGGCACGAAGACACGGGAAGTATAAGGTTTCCTCCATGAACGAGAAAGCTCGTCATGGAGGTCATCAAAGAAAGGAAGTGACTGGTATAGCGTTCCCTTCATTTTTTTTTTGGCCACCAGACAGAAATCTGTCTTCTAATTTGGAGCTTTTTGGGGTCTCTTGTTCGCATGGCAGTCTAACTGTAGTCTGGCCACAGCCCGAGTAACCACCTCAAGTAATTCCTCAGCCGCTTTATTATTGTGTGCGGAATATTCAGAGGTTCAGCGTACCCCTTGTGAACTGAAGAGGCGCCAAAGCGCGCTTCAGGCTTACGAGAAGAATCAGCTGGATCTGGGTGAGAGAGCAAGCGATAGGGATGGACCCGTCTCTCGCTCCTCAGCTAGAGCTATGCAAGAACCCCACGATGAGTGGGAACTGGCTCTTGGAAGTAAGCGAGACGAGTGCGAAGCATTTTGACTGTAAACAGATCGCAATGCTCGCACCCGCCCCGCCCCAACGCAAGAGCAGCATTCTCTTCCCCCAAACACACAAAACAAAACTCAGCCATAGAGTGTATACATGGGAACACACACCGCTTGCTTTGTTTATCAGTCATTCTTTTTTTTTTTAAAGAAAATAGAAAGAAAGGTTTCTGCACACTGCCTAACAATTCTAACTCCTAACAGAGGAAAGTAGAAAGTTCTGACAGTCAAGAAGCAAAACACACACAGAACGATCTGAAGAGAAAAGATCTGACGATGCACTTGTGGCGCATCTATTTATAGCCCTGCTACAGGTGCATCCAATGATGTCACCAGCAGAGGCTATAAATTCAAGTCAATTTCATTGACATGTTGCACATATATTCACAGCTGGTCACTCCTAAAGACGCTAAATCAGCGCAGCATGTGTAGCTTTTTGATAGGGAACACTGAAGTGGTGGTCATGAATAGCTCCCATATCAAATTTGAGGTTTTAACCGTATGGCCTTAAATCATGGGGTTGGTTTTTGTGGATTCTGTGGATCATGAGGATTTCAACTATACCAATTTTCCCCATATCAGCTATATTGTCTCTCTCTGCCATATTTAATTTGATAAAGAAAATTATATATCTTTTAAACACATTGTCGGATTTGAAAGAAAATTGGTATGCATCATCAACATCATGTCCTGTTGATAAAGCACTGGTTTATAGTTTCAAGTGTCCTGGGTTCGAATCCCACTTGGACCAGTGTTAGGGTTTATGTTTTATTGTGATCTTTGTATTGTTTACTGTCACATTAGAATTATCACAGATAATTTCTGTTTGCAGGTATAGTTCTTGTGATATCTTTTGAAAGGATGGAGAAGTTTGGAGACAGCATAATCTGTAGTTCAAAAGACCATGGTCTGTTTAGCATGGTTATCATGCTACATGCTATGATAGCTTAGCATGCTAATCGGTTAGCAGTGTTTCCCCTGGGGGGGGGGGGGGGGGGGGGGGTGTTGGAAGAACATTTCCAGAGCCTCTTGATATGGGAAGTCAGAAACGTCTGGCCCATTTATTGAGATCCGCATGCATGCTGCAAGATGGTCTTGGATTGTCTTGACCTGAAAATGCATTAACTGTTAAATGTGATAGCTTAACATATAGCTAAAAGCAGCAAATCCTATTGTGAAAAGTTTGTATTACCCTGTTCATGGTTGAGAAGTACCTTTCACAGTTTACACTACTGACTGGGACCGTCAGAGCAATAGAAGCCAGCAGGCTGTTAGTCTGAGCAGACAGTCAGAATAAATATGTGTGTGATTGAGCATTAATGCCTATATTATTTAATTTTTTCGTTCTTTGAATTAGTTAATTATATTAATTTAAATCTTTTGATTGTTCATATCTTAATTTTTTTAAATATTTGTATTAATAGAGCCGGCTCTTCTGATATGCGAGCCGGCTTCCAACGTTCACCTACAAGAGTCGGCTCTTAGATCGTTCGCGAACGACCCATCACTAGTGACTGGACTTTTGCTGCTTGTCAGGGAAAGGGCGTGCAGCACTTGGGCTCTTTTCTGTACTTGGACTCGGAGCAGTAGCGCTACTCCGGGTGCTACTTACAGGAGAGCGAGTGTTGCCATCTTCACCACCCTGGGAGCGTTTAAAAAACACAGATATTTTTGTCTTCTTTTCAGGTGACTCACGCAACATATTTCCGACGCACGCTTTCTGTCCGCTGGTGGGAGTGTGTGATGGGGTGTCAACTCCAAAGAGTCGATTCCTCGACTCTGAATAGCCCAAGACTCAGGGTCGACTCCATCACAGGAGTTGACTCTTGGTGTCGACTCTTGTTACTGTGTCCGAAATCACTCACTTGTGAGAGTCTAATCCCTATAAAAATTATATTTTTGCAGTAAAGTTGAGTAGATTGTATATTTTTTACATTTTGAGTGTATTACTATTTGTTATATGTTGAATTAATGTGACGTCATATCACGACCGTAGTCTCAAAGTCTAGTGTATCCGCGGCATTACACCATGCCAGAGAGCTGTCGTAGAAACTTTGTATTTATCCTACACATAGCTTGTAGCTTATCTCTTTAGAAATAGATAACAGTCATAGTGACTCTAGTTTGTAATTACGCATACCTCCGTACCAGAAAACCTGGAATCGAACACCCCTATGCTCACCTGTGTGCGCGAGAACGTGTCTGTGTGTGTGTGCAGGCGTGTGTGTGTGCGCAGAGGAGCGGAACTCTGCCGTGCGCGATACAGAGAGCTGAGGAGAATAGTAAATGTGCGACCATGTAGAGACAGAAATGACATGCCGTCGTGTAAATAAGATAAATAACTTAAGGGCTATTTAGTTTGTTTAATAAAAGAACAAGGTATAGATAGACCTGTTCTATTGGAAAAGTAACCTTAAATTACTTCTGTTGTGATCTGGCGCTATATAGAAAATATAATTAACTTTACCTTCAAGGGGGGGCGGAGGGTGCCGTTGGGGGGCGGGGCGCCCCCCTAATATAATGGCAGGGGAAACACTGGTTAGCATTCTAACTGTTGGGTTTTCTGGCTATTTGATCACAATGCTAACCATAGACAACATAGCTGATCAGCTTGCATGCTAATAAGTTAGCATTCTAACTAGTTCATTGGTTAAGCTATTTGATCACAATGCTATCGATAGGCAACATTAGCTTATCATGCCAATCAGCAAGCATGCTAATCAGTTTGCATTTGTCATATCAGCCATATAGTCTCTCTTTTTTTTTTTAATTGATAAATCTTTAAAAAAAAATTTGTATGCATCATCGACTTCATGTCCTGAGGATATCTGAGAAGTTTGGAGACATTGCCACCTATAGTTCAAAAGATAGCCTACACTTGTGTGCTGACTTTAACCTAGTGTGTTAAAGCACTGGTTTATAGTTCAAAAGGTCATTGGTTCAAATTCTCACCTCTACAAATCATTCTGTAAAAAGTTCTGTAGTTCTGGTGATCGGCTTAATGAATGGTTGCTGGGCTGTCCCACGATCAAATTCTGAATTTGATCTCTGTTGAAAAGTTACATGAATACAAAGTTGATCATATTGACTTTTGTGCTTGACTAAAAAAAGATTTCTTAGCATAGTATGTTCCTTTTGGTGGCTGTTAGTCCAAAGTAGAGCAGTGGTTAGAGCAATGAAATGTCAAACGTAACGTTTCTGGTTTAATCCCCACCTTAGCAAGTAATGCATTAGAACCACGTAGTTCTGGAGATTTTTGTATTGTGCTTACTGAAAGGAAGCAGGGATTTTTCCCAATCAAATGTTGATTTGCATCTTTGTTGAAAAGTTACATGAATATAAAGTTAGTCATGGTAATGTATAGTAAACTATACTGTAAATAGCGCATTTGTAATTAAATCATAGTAACCACAAGATGAATCATGGGTACTACCATCATGGTTACTACAATATTTCTACAGTAAAACCATGGTCAATTGTATCTAAACCATGGTTTCCACCAAGAAAACATGGTTACTACAATTATAGTTATCAAAATATTGCTATAGTTAAACCATGGTTTCCACCAGAAACCTTGGTTACTACAGTCTACAAGATTACTACTGTAAAACCATGATTTCTGCCCCAAAAAAACATGGTTACTAAAGTCATGGTTACTTAATAGTACTATAATAAAACATGGTTTCCACAAAAAAAATAAAAATAAATGTTTACTACAATACCACTATAGTAAAACAATGGATAATTAATGTGAGGGAACGCAAAACAATTGTGAACCCAAACTGTTGTGGTTTTACTTACTGAAATATTTATTTCTTAAAATAAATGTCCTCTAAGGGGCTCTGTAAGATTGCATTGCCAAAATAGACTAGTTTCGTATGCTTTGACAGAAAAGGTATATGCAAGTGGGAAAGATTCTGTATTAAAGAAGCATGGTAATAGGGGCTTTCAGTTACAGCCTAAAAATGGTGTGCTTTATTTGAGATGTATTTTCATAGTTCACAAATCATAGAGCATGCGCACCCCTTTATATATAACACATTGTGAACTTACATAGCTTACTCCTTGCATTATCTCTGCGTTGTTGAACAGTAAATGCAACATGCCCTATTTGATTTGAGATGAGAATGAGAATTACAGATTAATCTTTTAGCGCCTCCAGTATCTACAGACTCCCTGCATGGCCATATACAGTTTCCATGGAGACAGAAAAGTCCAGAATGCACTGTGGCTTTGGTGTCTTTTTCACGGCTGGATCTGGCATGAGTACTTGAAAGGGAGAGAGAGCCACGAGCAGTAACCAAATGGTCGCTTCATCATTTCCCCTAATGCCAGTCTTATAACTCAACATCTTCCCCATTTGCCAACACCCACCTTAGCCATGCAAGCTAGCACCAACACTTGATCTGTTAGACTGGATGTTAGAAACAATCCACTGCCAATTAGAAACAATGGACATCACTCAGTCAAATGGCTCACACACTTGAACATTGTTCACTATACTGTTCACTATCACTACACTATACCTTACAGAGCTATTTCTACCTGATCTGACCCTTAAAAATGAGTTGATGGTGTAACCTAGTGTAGTCAGATTGTTTCAGTAATATTAAACAATATCTTGATGATGTTTCGACATGTATATAGACAATTGAAGTAAAATTATTAAATAGAAATATAGAAAATGTATTTAGATGTTACCACAATGCACATACTTTTTAGTATTGAAGAAGATATATTCATAATCAACATTTCTCTCAACTCTTGTCATCTTCGATCCTTTTTCTTACTGAGTTCAGTTCAGTGCATTCAGGGATTGCCTTATCAGTGAATAATACTGCCTTAAAATGTCAGGTATCTTAGTGGGCAGCATAATTCACGTCTTCATATCTAGAAGAGGCCTATATGGTTCTTTAAAATGTTGTCTAGGTAGGCAGGTTTCAGATCAGGCCTTGTGGATCTTGTATTGGTCTCTAAAATTTCAGGGAATTTGCCAGAGAGGATTGGTTCAAAAAGACACACATTTGAGTATATAGTCATCAGTTTGAATGTGTTCTTTTTATTCCAGTCCGGATGGAAGTTATCTGGCAGCTGGCTCTGCAGACGGTGCCTTGTACATATGGAGTGTGAACAAAGGAAACCTGGAAAAACGTCTTCCTGACATGCACAGGTAACTCCTCAACATAATAGTTTGTTATTTCTCTGTGCAAATATTGGCTTCTTGCCTTAATGGCTATTGTTGAGAATAAAACTGATAAAATAGCATTATTCTTATTACCTTGCTAAATATTTGCCTGTTGATTTAACAGTTGTTTTGGTACATTTGATATTCACTATTTTATAATATATAGATAACCATCATGGTAAAAGATGGTTGCTGCATTTTTCCAGTAACAATATCTTACTGATGGATGCTGCACTTCAAAACATTTCCTTTAATACACCATTACTCATATTATTATTATTATTATTATTATTATTATTATTATCTTTGTTTATAGAGAAATATAACAAAATGTAATAAGGTTTATGCTGAACCTCCTGAGACCCGATTGTGACTGCTGTGAGCATTTTTCATTTCCCTTTTTGATGTGTAACTAGTGGCACCTAATAAACATGTAAAAAAATAATATATATATATATTTCTAGAGCTATTTGATTTTCTAAAAATTGACTGCAACATATGTGAACAGCGCAAGTAAGTTGTGAAATTTTAAATAATACCAAGCTATAGAAAGTAAAATTTTATTTAATCAAATTGTTTATTATGTTTCCAGTAGTTTTGGTTATTCAAGTTTTTGATTCTGATTACATCAGAAATTAGCATAATTAATTCTGATTTAAGTAATGGCCATCATCATCCAATCACTGCCAACCATGTTAAATTAAAATTATACATTCTAAATTCTGAATTTATTTAATGATTATCATTGTCCAATGCCTGCCAAACATGTTGAGTTGTCCAAACATCATCTGCAGCCTGAAACTGAACTTTTGATAAGAAGTTTAGATTGAATGGACTTAATGGATGCTCCCTTGCTCCTTATTTAGTGAATGACTTAACCTCCTGGGTGCTGTCTGTCTGCACTGGTCACTGGATGATCCCATTGATTTTCAAAATGATAATGCATATTAAATACAGAATTTCTAAGGGGAAATGTGCTAAAGTGCACATAAGTGTACATTGTGTTTAGCAGCGTCGTGTTTCGTGATAAAATGCTAATTTTAAAAATGAATACACTAATCTTTTGATTCAAACAGGTTTCAATGTAAAAACGTAACTAGGTTTTTTACCAGATGCAGTTTTGTTGGTGTTTCTCCCCAAAGACAAACTCCGCTGTGATCGGCACCATGCTGTTTTGTCACGTGACTTGAAAGTTTAACCCTTTACTGACAGCACAGTAGAGTCACCTGAACTGAGATCAGTCGTTTTTAATTAATTTAAATTATGCGTTGCATATAGGGAAGCCAAAATGTCCCCACATGTGGATGTGAGGTTTCACAAGGTTAAAACAAGAAGAGGTATTTGCCAATGGGGTAAGAAAAATAAACTTAAATAAAAAAGATTTTCTTACCCCATTGGCAAATATCACTCTATTTTTCAAACCTCACTATATTTTTATCATTATCATTTACATTAATCACTACATTATAAACATTTTTATGAATAATAGTGCATTATACTAACAAAAACGTTTCAAAAAGTTCCATAGTTCTACTACCTTGACCTTTGACATAGTATTATGGCAATACCATGTTTTTGTAAATTGTTTTGGACATGTACCATTGTAATACCATGGGTATTCTTTTTTACCTTGAAGTAAAATAGTACATGAATATGGTAATTATATTCATGGTATATATCAAGGTTTCATGGTATTACCATCTGATATCATCACTGTACAATGATACCAAAGTACTTATTTGCATTTAACTATTGAGGACTTTGCCTCTGAAGTGTAAATTACGTGATTTAAAGGAATATTCTGCCATCAATACAAGTTAAGCTCAGTATACAGCATTTGTGGCATAATATTGATTACCACGAAAATGTATTTGCCAAAAATGTGGGTTCAAGTAAGGCACTTACACTGGAAGTGAATGGGTCTAATCCGTTAATGTTAAAATACTTACTGTTTCAAAAGAATAGCCACAAGACATAAACAATATGCATGTTAATATTATTTAAGTGTGTTAAAATCACTTACTAACATTTTCTGTGTAAAGTAATGGCCAATTTTACTACTTCATTTCCATGACAATGTTATGTCAACAAATCCTAAAACTACTGTCAAAATTATGATTTAAACAACTTTACAGCTCAAATTATAAATTTCTAACAGAGGAATTAATGTAAGTGTTTTTTTATTTTTATTATAAGCTTAACATTTCTGCCTTTATGCCCTCTAAAAATTGGCATCATTCACCTCCATTGTAAGTATCTCACTGTAACCTTGATTTTTGCTTTTATTTAAAGAATAACTTATTATTAATAAGTTTTTATTTAACTTATTAACAATAATTTTTTGTGGTCAACAACATTATGTCCCAAATGCTGTCGATTGAGCTCAACTTGTACTGAACCTGGAATATTCCTTTAACTCAAAAATTACATTCTTCTTACAGTTCTCCAATAAGTGCAGTGGCTTGGTCATTGTCGGGCGAATATGTTGCAAGTGTGGACAACAGCCGTCGAGCTGTGCTCTGGAGTGACATCTGAGACCGAAGATGAACAACAGAATTTATCAACTGAAATCACTCTTGGATATTCACTCAGGGATGTCATCAAAACAGCCTCATTGGGTGGGAAATCTCACACTCTGCACTCCCTCATCAACAAGACTATTATAGTGTGTGACAGTCTGTTGCTAAGAAGCCTCGTTGTTCATAAGCACAAACAGATGTGCTAATGTTACATAGGTCTGGCAACAGTGGCGTGGAGCTCTGGGTTTTGTTATGAAACCTTGTTACAGATGCATTTCTGATGCAGATGGTGGCGAACCATTTGTAAGCCTTCATCTCACGTGACTTTTTGTACTGTAGTTGTTAGCAACTTTGGAATTTGACCTCTCTTTGAACTCTTTTGTCAACAACTCTTTTTAAATTCCTTTTCTATCAAAAGGAAACATGAACAAAATGAAGCTAACCATTTTTAAGACCGATACAGAACATTTCTGAATACGTGGAAACTCAACCCAGTCCTATTTTTAGAATACAAAACCCAAAACTTAATTTTGAATGCCTGCTAAAAGAAGGACCATTGTATATTGTAACATATGGACACTGAGATTCTTAAATGCAATATTATATATAGATTATGTGGGAATTTATATAGAATTATATTGTATATAATTGAGAGGAATCGTTCAGCCAAAAATGAAAATTCTCTCACCATTTATTCACCCCCATGTTTTTTTTAAACATTCTTACTTTCTTCTGTGGTGCACAAAAGCAGTTATTTATAGCAGAATGTCCAAGCTGCTCTTTTCCATACAATGAAAGTGACTGGTGGCAAGCAAGATATTCAGTAAAGTCTTAGGGTGCTTTCAGACCTGTAGACCGTTTGCTTTTTCCGAAATGGGGACTAAATTGTTACAATGTTGTATTTTCTTCTTGGTTCGGTTCGCTTTCACATGGCAACATTTCAAAATGACCAAAACTATGTCAAAGTCACATGTGAACAAACTGTCCCCTTATTGGTCACTATGTTTGTTCGCTGTTCCAGGATTAAGCTCATCCATTGATATACCGGTTAAAATTATATTCCTGTAAAGTTTCCGTCATGGATATTTTTGTCTGTCATTAGTTGCTTGTGCATTATTTCTCCATTGTAACGTGCCTGTTCTAACAGCTCTCTCTCTCTCTCCCTCTCTCGCACGTACACACAGGCACACACACTGACACACAAACAGCAGAGTAAAGCTGTGTACAATTTTTTTTTTATTTGTCAAAAAGTTGCTAACGCTGTCCTACCAGTGTTCTGACACTATCCAAAAGAGAGAAACAATCGTACTAAAATTACAAACATTTTAAACGTGCAATTATATTTAATATAGTTGCCAAAGGCTATAGCCATGCTTTGATGACGAATTACAGAGAAGTGCTGATCTATAGATCTATACCTCAGCTATGTTCATGGTTTTTATAGGGATATTGTTTGGTCCATTGGTCCATTGGGTCGGTTTGGATTCTCACCACAAGCAAACCACCACAGAGTTAGTTTGCAATTAGTGTGAGACGCCCAATTGTTTTGGTGTGGATCCGAGTGCGATTGCCCTGTTCATATATGCCTAAATGAACCGAACCAAGGGAGAAAAAGTGCCAGGTTCCAAAACAAATGCTCCAAACGAGCCAGGTGTGAAAACGCCCTTAAATTTCAGTCTGTTCCTCATACAAAGCTATTGTATGGCTTTAGAAGACATATATAGTGTCATACTATTTTTATGATGCTATAATTGTGCTTTTTGTCCTGTTTGGAGCTTGACAGCCCCTAGTCTGCATCCAATTTCATCATAATGAAGCGAGCAGCTTGGACATTCCTCTAAATTTCTCTTTTGGTGTTCTACAAAAGAAAGGAAATCATTCAGGTTTGGAACGATTTGAGGGTGAATAAATGATGTCAGAATTTTCATCTTTGGCAGAACTATCCCTTTAAACACAGCCTCAGGGAAGTGCTTAGTTATATTGGATTGACAAGCTTTTTAAAAATGAATGAGAGGAAAGCTTGCCCTCCACCATGCTCTTTAGCGCTGTCATAGAGACCCAGTATGCTCACTGCTAAACTCCACTCTGATTAGCATTTAAAAGAGCCCTCTGTCTGATGAGAATCACACTGCGCCACTCTCACTGACTTTGAAGACCGAAATGACTGCCACCAGACATCACACAAGTTCAGCGTAATGCAGATTGGCACGTGATTTGATTTGCTGCCTACATTTGCATGTTAACTATGTTTTAGATGAGGAAAGTCTAATGCCCATCTTATTGCTTGTCAGCTTGGCTCAAAATATTGATGTGTGGAATTCTGATATTTATAGATTTAACAGTGCCTCTGTGCTCATTGCTATGATTAAGTAAGTGCCACAAAAATCATTACAATAGATTTATCTTATAATTGAATAATATATTAAAGGTTGGATGTCTTGAAGAACATGTCATATGGGCCATATTTTACCTCAAAAATCAGAAGAATTTATAAAGTTGTTCACACAAAGAAAATGAAAACTGTTTTTGTACCATTAAGAATTTGTGTTTGTGAAAAATGATTTTCATGACCATTTAAGACGTTCTCATTAATGTAATGCATCCAAGATGTTTTACTTAGTGAGATTTTCTTAAAATCAGAATACATTAAAGGCAGTAAAGCAAACATGATGTATAAATACTTCACAATTACAGTAAAAGCATCTTTTTTTCTGCATTAGAGTAATGAGAATGAGATTTATTTGCATTGCAGTAATGATAATTGTAGGGGAAATGTGTTTAATTATTGTATAATATCACAATGCATAATACCTTAATGGTACTAAAAACAGGCTTAATTTCTCAGCAAAATATAAATATACTAAAATACTATTCCAAATAATATACAATATTTTTATTTTTATTTTTTGGGGCAAATAAAAACATTGTTGACATGTTCTTCACAGGTGTCATGAGATTCGTCCAAAAAAATGTGACATGAAATACTCTGTAGAATAGAAGTTTGAACTGATAAAGCCTCTTAGATTAGTGACGAAACACCTTAAACAACAGTGAAACATGTCCAGTTGACAATAATAACTATTCGAGACATTTTGGTTGAAGTTGAATAACTGATATACAGGTTTGCCATCGTCATGAAAAATCTGGAAATATAAGGGAAATATAATATTTAGATTTCTATGCCTGGAAAAGTAATGAACATTTCTATAGTGAATATACACTTACTGAGCACTTTAAAAGGAACACCTCTACGCCTACATATTCATGGAATAATCTAATCAGCCAATCGTGGGGCAGCAGTGCAGTGCATAAAATCACGCAGATACGGGTCAGGAGCTTCAGTTAATGTTCACATCAACCATCATAATGGGGAAATATTTTGATCTCAGTGATTTCGACCGTGGCATGATTGTTGGTGCCGGATGGGCTGGTTTGAGTATTTCTGCAACTGCTGATCTCCTTGGACTTTTACACACAAATGTCTCTTGAATTTACTCAGAATTGTGCCGAAAACAAAAAGCGTCCAGTGGGTGGCAGTTCTTTGGACGGAAACGCCTTGTTGATGAGAGAGGTCAATGGAGAATAGCCAGACTGGTTCGAGCAGCCAGAAAGGCTACAGTAGCTCAGATAACCACTCTGTATAATTGTAGTGAGCAGAATAGCATCTCAGAATGCACAACAAGTCAAACCTTGCGGCTGATGTGCTACAACAGCAGAAGACTACATGGGGCACTTTATTAAGACCATAGTGTTCCTAATAAAGTGCTCAGTGAGTGTTCATTTTTCTGCCTAACAATATCTCATCAGCTAGATTTAGCTTTTGAGTAACACCTTCAAGCCATAGTAAATTCTGATTTGTAAACAAATTGTTCTTGTGAGCCAGTGAATTTGTGAAGATGGTACACAAATCAGTCTGAACGATTCATATTATTATTCTGCATGATCTCATTACATTTACGTGACAATGGCAACATGTTTGCAAACCGAAATGACGTGCTTCATTACACGCTTGGCTGCAGTTTTCCAGTGAAATGTCCAGTAGGGGGTGCCAAAAGTGAGTGAAAGTATGTTAATTCTGGAAATCAGACTAGGTTTTTATGGTGAATATTTGATGGATGTTTTAATGAGTAAAACCTCCCTGACCTAAAACTTCAACCTAAAAATAACCAAGTGTCTTAAAAGATAAATGAGTGGTTAACAAAACAGACATCCTTACTCCAAACCAAACCTAAACCTAACTGATAGTTTTTAAAAGAAAATTCCACATGAAAGCACTTTTACTGAAGCAACCACAACAATGTGTTGCTTCTATAGTACTTTTGCTTCACTTTCACTCAAAGTGTCCTTGGCTGGGCTTGAGGCTCCGTGTCCAAAGTCCAAGACTCAGGGGAGCTACCACGGAAGCTTGTGAAAATAGTTATGTGTGTAGATTTAAAAGTGGGTCTGTGACACAACCGTTAAAATTAATAATTTTTCTAATGATGCATTCGAGTAAAAGTGTTTCGATATCATAACATAGCAGGGAGTGAGTAATAGAGTGAAAAACACCTGTTTATAAAATCATAAACAGCCATAGTACCAGTGATTTGTGTGTACATGAATAAAACGCACAGTTGTTTTAGCACCTCTAGTGTTCATTTCATAAGGAAACTGCAGCAAAACAAAGAAAGCGGCACGTAAAACTCAGTTTGCAAAAATGTAGTTGCAGTAACGTTTATTCTATGAGACTAGGTTTAGCAAATTGGTCTGAATCTGCATGATTTTCAGCAATCTGAAATTACTGAAAAGGTCATGAAAAAGTCAATTTCACTGGTCAAAAATGGTGAGATATACTCTAGATATACAATTACATTTGTTTGAATAGCAAAATTGTGCACAGGAAATAAACATACAGGGAAGCTTACATGTTGCACTACTTGGAGGAATAGATTTGAGATTAAATTTATACAGTATTTGTTTACTCCTAAAAGGGACATTTTATTGTTAGAGGAACACGTTTTCTTTTATTAGTTATATTATTACCGCGGTAAACTTCAAGAACCCTCCCTTTCCAAATGTGGATTGTTCTAGTAGCACAGTTATCAAGGGAACAGCTGTATATATGTTAACAACACACCCACTTTTGTAAAACCACTTTTTTTCTGAGGGAAATAAACAGAATAAATTATAGGATGCCATAGCAAACTACAGAGTAAAAACCAAAACCAGAGAGTTTGACAAAGTGGTTTGGAATGCAAAGAATAAAAACAAACATTCCAACAGTTTTGGTTGTAAGATCCAGTTTCCAAGAATAAGGTACAAAATAGGGCCTGAAATTCTTTAGAAATTAAGTAAACTCTTGCAACCCTGTTACCAAAATTCTGGACATGCCTGAATAGAATTTAAAACTCTGATTTGTGTGATTTTAATAGATTATTAAAAGGTGACAAGGTTGTAAATATAGCCTAAGCTCTCATTTAGTTTGGGCTTGCTAGTTTGGACAAAATGTTGTTTTTTAGTGATTGATAAGATCATATTTCCCATAAATTAAAGAGATATTTGCTTGAACATTTATTCTCGCAATAACTTGATAACAGGGTTGAATGTTTGCACTTGACGAATGCAGTCAACACAAATATTTGTGTAAAAATTAAGAGAAGGGGCTGTTTAAACCAGGCTAATTTTCATGCTACAATAATTCTATGTTAGATAGTTTACCTAACATATCTAATAGTCCAAAATAGCTCACATTCTAAAAAAAACAGGGTATTTGTGCCTAAAGCTTTAAGAAAATGTAACTGGACACCAAAGTGTACCTTATTAGTGGAACGCGCTAACTAAGAACATTTATTAACATGTCTTTTTGTCAGACTTTAGTTTTTAAGTGATGCATGTTTTGCCATATGTAATGATGCTATTGGTATTGGTGTTTGTAATGTTTTGTCATATGTCATTTGTAATATGTGTTATTTTTAAACTCCGTTCAAGAATCCTAATGTTCCTTTTTAAACATTTTTTATTGCAGTGGCTATTTGACATGGTTTGCAATTGCAATGTATTTTCCTAAGCTGAACTGGTAAATTCAACATGGACTCATGACAACACGTAATAATTTGTTGAGATGGCAAAATCATAATATTTGGTACGACTTGGCTCATGCGATAAGGTGCGACATTTAGACCAACCAATCAAACAGAATTTCAAATCAATACAATACCAGTGTCAAATTTTGCTAGCCTCCATTCCAACACTATATTTTAAGAAAGGAAACAAATCTTTTGCTCCAAGTGTGTTGCTCAGCGAGTATTGACGCTGACTACCACTCCTGGAATCTCTAGTTCTATGCTGAGTGACTCCAGCCAGTTCTCCTAAGCAACCAAATTGGCCCGGTTGCTAGAGAGGGTAGAGTCACATGAGGTAATCTCCTCATGGTCGCGATTAGTGGTTCTCACTCTCAATAGGGCGTATGGTAAATTGTGCGTGGATTGTGGAGAGTAGCATGAGCCTCCACATGGGGAGTCTCTGCGGTGTCATGCACAACGAGCCATGTGATAAGATATGATTGCCACGAGGACCTACTAAGTAGTGGGAATTGGGCATTCCAAATTGGGAGAAAAAGGGATAAAAAAAAAAGAAATCTAATTTGGTTACTCATTAAATAGATTTAAGCAATACAAATCACTGACAACCAGTAATCTGCTTCCCTTGTCTCGGTCAAATCCCCAATATTGTCTTTCTTCCATGGTACACAAAAGTTATTTAACTAATAAAATTAGGGAGATACTGGTATCATAATCTAGCCTGATACTGCGCTTATGTAAATGTACTTGTGCTCATAAAAATGCACAGATACCAAAACCGATAACATGTGACATACAAATGTCCTTATGTAAACATTCAGCACACAAATTAAAACCACGTCATGTCCTAGTGACATTATCTAAACGCAGAAGCTGTGATTTAATGAGATAAATATATAGTTTGCATATTCTGATAACCTGTAATCACCTAAAATAGAGATAAAGCAATATAATTTTCAGCACTCTCAGGTAATCAATCATAGAGATTTAGTGTTTTTTTTTTTTTAAATGTCTGAATGTTAGTGCAACCTATTTTCAGATCCATACCACATTTTGCATGCTTCTATGCAATCACGTTTATACTAAATTTGATTTCAGTCGGAGCCTTCGTTTAGGAGTTATTTGCTTTTGGGTTAACTAAGCCACACACATATGTTTAAAGTACACTGATATAGCAATTTTAAATAGAAAAGTTCTAAGATTTTTATAATTATTGATCTAGAAGTTCAGAGAATTGTACTACATTGGTTTTGTGAGGGTTAAGTGAAAAGCCTAGGACTTGTTCGCAAAAAAGTTATTTTTTTAATCTAAAATGTTTAACAAACAATTTGATTGAAATCTATGATTCTGTGTGAAACATTTCAGAATAGAGCTGTTCAGCCGTGACGTCAATTTGTAGGCATACCCAGAAGTCTTAATTCGCCTTGGGTTTCCTCTGAATTTTCCTATGGGCTTTTCTAATGGGGATTTGAACTTATGAGTAAAATAAGGTCTGTGCATTACTTTAAGATACATGGAGGTTTTGTTCTACAACATAAATTACACACATTCTTATCCCAAACATGAAGCCATATTGAATTGGACTGTGGTATGACTGTGTGTAATTTATGCTGTAGAACAAAACATCCACGTATCAACAAGTCATTCTTACCACAGATGTAACTTTACAGCCCCATTAGAAAAACCCATAGGAAAATACAGCGGGACCCCATGGCGAAGTATCTTCCGGGTTTGTGAACTACAACCTGAACAACTCTTTATACAACGATTCACACGCATGTAAAACGAGATAGCACAGACATTTATAATTGTTATAGCACCACTTATTGTCCGATCTCCATAATAAGTCAATAGTAATTGTGTTGCATTCAAGCAATATGTCATTTGTGATGCTGTGCTATGCAGGACTTTATTTGACAAAGAACTCCAATGCTGTATTTTGGATTGTGCTGTGAGGTTCTGTGCATAAGCACTTAATTTGATTTAAAATAGCACAATATAATGTTGAAAATAATAGTTATATTTTCATGAATTCATTTATTTAAACACCACTTTGTTGATAAAATTGAAATAAGCTGTTGATATGGAGATATGAAAAAATCAAGTGTCGGACTCTGTCACGATACCAAAAACGAAGTTTGGTAAAGGGGTTAGACTTTATAGTTAGGTTTAGGTTAGGGGTTAAACCTAGGAAAAATCATTTAAACCTTGTTCGTTGGTTCCGTTAGGGAGTAAAAGTTGTACGTTTTTGTACGAGCCATTTCATTCAATTTCACCAACTCTTACTATTATTACAACTTGTTATGAGGCCTTGTTGGGTAAGTTAGCCACCAACTTTTCAAAAATACATGATAAAAACACTAAAAATAGAATTAGGAATGCTTTTCCAATTAATAAAACCATTCCATCAATGCTTATGCAGCCGGATTTTTATTTATTGGACCCACTGGAAGTAGTAGGGGGTTCTCCAAATAGAAGAACAGTTATCAAGGCAACAGCTGTACAGAATATCTGTTAACACACCCACACTTATAAAAATGATTCATAGTTTTTCTATTCTTTCTTTCTTTCTTTCTTTCTTTTTTATTATTCTTTGTTGAATGGATATAAGTATGGAATTATTGCAACCTTAGGGAGTTTGGAACAGAAATGTGACCACTTAAACAATGTCAGTGTTAAGATGTAAACAATGCTCCATCCATTGCAGCAGCGACAATGTGCGTTTGCTCATTTCATGGCCTCTGTGAATGATGACGAGCAGAGAATATCTACTCAGCGATGGAGAATATCACCCACACACCTCGCCTGCGCACATACCCTCACACATCCAAAGAGGAGGGGAGAGAGAGTGCGACTGTGTGTGCGTGTAAGAGAGAGAGAGAAACAGAGAGAAAAAGACAGCTGAAGGGAGGGAGGTAGATCTGGTAGACAGACAGTGTGAGGCATCGCTTCCCACTGGATAGCAAACGGAAGCTCTCGACCCTTTACAATTTTCCCAAAAGCCATTATTTTTTTATTTATATACATTCCCATCTGAAGGACACTTAATTAAACCGGTACAAGACAGCCAAGGAAGACAACAAGGAATAACAGGCTATTGCTTGTTTTATTTGGGAAAAGGGGGGGTTGCCTTTTGGCAAGCGGTCATGGAGATGCTCCTGTAATTGGATTCCACTGGAAAGCGCTCAGACCGCAAGGAGAGCTGCTTAAGTGACAGCGGCTCTCTCTAGAACACAGACTGAGTGCACAGTAAATTCTTTTTTCTCCCTCTCCCTGTTTTCCTCGGCTCTACCTTCCTCTCTTTTTCTCTGCAACGTCTCCTCTTTTTTTTCCCTCAGCAGAAGAGTTTTGGTGGAACGTCTGTCGCAGATCTTCACGATGGGTGATAAAGGCACAAGGTAAGCAGTGTGTTTCAGATGGATTAGCTGGTGTTGGAGAACTGTAGGGCTTTGCAATATTTCTTTGTGAGGGCTCTTCATTTTCAGTGCTTGCTGTGTTTGCAAGAAATGCAACTGGCCAATTAAAAGCACTGAGGCTCAATGCAGCCAGCATTGCATCCCAGTATGCATCTGTATCCGTAGCAGCTTTGGGAATCCCAGACTAAGTTTATTAACTCTGTATGGTGTCCACTATAGTGGACAAATCTTGGTTTTGGGTGATTATATTTGACCCTTAGCCATACTGTAATTCTACATGACTTTTGTCTTTATGTCATTTTATTTTTTATTTATGACAACATACCTCTGGAGTATTTACTATCATGTATTGCAGTGGACATATGTGTAACTCTAACATATAAAGATTAGGAATGATTATATAATTTTTTTGCATTAATATATTAACTTGGATTTTTTATTTATGTATCAGAGGGTTAATTAAAAATCAGAGATTCCAGAACATGCGATTATGGTCTTTAGCATCAATATTTAACCACCTACTTAAATATATATATATATATATATATATATATATATATATATTTTCTTACTAAGCATTATTGTCTTGTTTTCCAGTAAAAATATGTAAACATTTTTAAAATAAGATACATGTACTTGAGAAGAAAAATGACAAGATATTCGGTCTTGTTTTCAGGGAAATCTAATTTAGTGATATTTATGCTTAAAACAAGAAAAAACTTTATTCAAAGTGAGAGCAAGTTTTATTTTTAGAACCCCATTGGCAAATAGTTTTTCTTGTTTAAAGCATAAACCCCACCAAATTTGGTTAGATTTCTCTGAAAACAAGACATTATCTCAATTAATTCTGCTTCACAAGTATTTACTTGTGTTTAATTGAAAGAAGGTGAATTGGAAAGCGGAGACAATAGGGGAATGAGATCGTGACGGTGAACAGGCTGAATTTAAACTTGTTTCCCCTTGAGCGCATGTACTGGTGACTACGCCACAACTCTAACATAGAGTTGACCTTTAAAACAGTGGTTCTCAAGTGGTTTAGCTTCAGGACCCCATCAAGTGGCAACCCAACACCAAATTAGTTTATTGTATAAAAGTAACCTGGCCAAATAGAATCATGTTACTATACCTATGGTTATGCTAAATTATTTTTATGTGGCTCATAGTGGCAGTTTCCTGGTAAAATGAACACTAGGCACTAAAACAATGGTGAAATTTAGTCGCTTTCACACAAAGTAAAACAGCAGATCAAACATTTTATCTCTAGTGCATGACTTGTAAAGCGACGAATTGTAACATTTGCATTACATGACCAACAAGCTTGTTTGAGTGTGGTCAAATTATGTGGTAGCTCAACTGATAGAGCGTTGCACTTGCGATGCAAAGGACCGGGTACGAGTCATAAAGAGCACGCGAGTAGGCACGTGAGCCGAAAGTAGCACCATAAATTGACATGGGTGTTTCAGCAAGTACTGTTTTGATCTCTCATTTGCCTTTTAGGACACTATCGTTAATGTTTAGTTTTAAGATTTAGTGCAGGGAGGTAGTTTTTGTTGATTTAAAACACCTGCATAAAACCCTCATCTGTTTGGAAGAACATTTAACTCACTTAGCGACAAACGGTCATTTCACCTTGGAACTATCAATATACATGTTATGGCCAACGTAATGTTATTTTGCAAAAAAGTCCAAGCAGTCATGTAACTTTCCAGACATCAGTCATCTAATTTTCACTGCAATTCTCACCACAATTAAAATTTTGAATAGAAACAATAGATTCATATGAAGCCATTCACACCAGGAGAAAACAATCGCTTGCTGACAAAGTGAGAATGTCAATTATTTTCTCGCCCCACGTTGAAATGCCCTGACCATTAAAATGTGAGCTTTAGATTATGTGTCAGAAGCCGCAGCAGTTCCTAAAACCAGCAGTACTAGTGGCGCTAAAGCACAGAAAGTTGTTTTGACCAACAACATTAGATGCTGAAGGAACTCTATGAAGAAATCCTGAAGCAGCAGTGAGGATGTGTGTTACATTTGCATCAAATGCCTTAAAACAGAATTTTCACATATGCGTTCTCTGTAAATTGTTGCATCACTTGCATCCCCTTTAAAAAAGAAACTCTGATTTTATGTGTATTGTTTTCATAATGTATTCCATATTGCTGATTTTTTTGCATTTACATTTAATCTTGTGTGAGTTCTCTTGTATCTCAAATATAAAATACATTGCAGGATCACGTTTTTAATAAACACCTTTGCATATCTGAAGTGTTTTTCTTTGCCAAATGTTAATAAAATTTATACTAGACTTGCAGTGCACTTTGTATATATGACCTTTGTAGCTAAAGTGCCTTTGTATACCAAAAAAGTGGTGAGGTCTCCACAAAATTATTTAATTGTTAAGGTTGTGCTATCATTTACAGTCATTAACAGCTGTGCAGTCGTAAAAGTTTTATAGTATCTAATAATGGGCCTGACTGAAGGTTGTGATTTGTTTTATCATGTGGATTATATAGACTCTTGGAGCATTTAGCTGTCATCACGTTTAATTTGTAACATGTATGGTTTTGTTTGACAATTTTTTTCTAACAGTATGTGTATAAATGTACATAGCACAAATATATACAGTATGTGTGGCAGGGGCATATGATCAGTATTGTTCCAATTAATAACATGTTTTAACCGTTAATATTATTTTTTACACATGATTCTATATAATCACCTCTCAGACTGTGCATGCATAATAATACTGTCAGTCAACCTGCCCACTAGGTGAACTGAAATAGTTTGTGAAAGTGTCTTCATCGCTGTTGCAGCTTGTAAAGAAATCATTTTCTTTTTTTTGATCTGCTCATTAGAAAACTCATTTGCTTTTCTTGGTTATTTTGCAAACTTGCCAAAAAGTTGTTCTTCTCATCAGTGATGGGCGAGGGGCAGACCATTGCATCTATTGTAAAGGTGTGACTGTGTTGTCACTGGTGTGCAAAGGTCTTAATTCGTCAACAACAACAAAACATATTGAATGCATTTTCTCTCTTTTAAAAGTTGATAGGCCTATTTATTTTACTATTCTAACTATACATATTTTAATTGCATTTTATAATTAGCATTTTGCGTTGTGAATCCCTTATTTGTTAGAAGGTAGTAGGGGTATCATACTGTTCTGGTATAGCAGCATTTCAACTGATATTTGACATTTCACAAAAGAGCATGTTTGCCCAGGCCACATCATCTATTTCTATACTCTCAGCAGAATAATGAACCAGTTCAATGCTGATGGCTATAACAAAGCTTTATGATACGACTGAATAGATCACTCTGCATTATCTACTATAGCCAGAGAGAAATCCCCAATGACTTATGATCCTTCCATCTAAGAGGCGTTTAGCTACCAAGCAAGGGCCCTATTTTAAGAGCGCTAGCACAAAGCGCTTTGCTTTAAGTCATACAGCCATTTGCGTGAAGTTTTGGTATTTTTATGCTATCATGCACAAGTCTGGGCACAAGTGGGTTTGGCAAAATTGTGTGCGCAAAGTGCTAATGGGCAGGGTCAAGTGCAATTGCAGTTTTTTCTCAGGTTATTGCACAATCTTCTTTCTATTATATAGTCTATTCTCTGTCAAGCACGAGTGATATAAACAATTACAGCACATACATAAGCAGTTGGTAGTGTAAATGGACTGTATGCAATGAATTAGAACTTACTTTCTTTTGCACATTAAACACAAGAGCATGGCTATTATTAACAGTGATTGTATCGACCTTTCAGGTTAGGCTGTGGATTGAGGGATTTTTGCACACACTTCACTTCTACCAGTCAAATTTGATTTTGAAAAATTACATTCATTTATTAAAACACAAAAAAATGGAACCAAAAATATTTGTAAATTCAAATTACACTTTAAATGAGAGAAAAATATAATCAAATAAAAAAGTACAAAAAAAAAATAATAATCATATCAAATCCAAATATGACTTAAAAATCACTCTAAGACAACAGGTGGAAAAATACCAATATAAATTATATTATAAATACAATTGTAAATATAGCCTAAACATAATAATAATAATAATAATAATAGAAAAAATAATCCATAACCTCTAGAAAATTTAACACCAATCTCATACATTTTTGTTTCATAAAATGGCTACAACAGTGATTGTCAGTGACATTATTTGATGTTCCACATTTTCAGTATTTGGACACGAACATTATTACCACTTGCTGGTGGAATCTCCAAACTGCAAATGCAGGAACTGATTTTAGACTTTGCGCTGAGATTATCATTATCAGATGCATCAAACTGTGAATGAGTAGACATGTCGTCTGAAACTAAGACTACACCTCTGATGAATAAACTAATTTGCAAAAATGGCTAATGGCCTTTGGCTCGCCGATTACCCTTGGGCAAAACAAGGAAACTGGGGAGTGAGGTGGGATCAATGTCAAAGGTGGAGTTTCGCTAAATTTGCCAGATTGTGTATCCAGCACACAACGGTACAGAATAATGTATTTTTAAATTGCGGGTACAGTACAAATCTGTTAAACTGCACAGTGGACAAAGCATGGTTAGAGGTAATTGACGGTGTTCTGGGACATTGTCCCGCTGTTAGTGGAGAGACCACTCGGGACGCCATGGCAGTTGTCCGACTTATCTTGCTAGCTAGCTAATGTTTACAAACTATATCAATTTGACATTCTAGATAACTAGAAAACATGATACCTCAGCTTGAGCTTCCCTCTTGCTTGTGAAATGGGTGGGGTGTGTGACGTTGGCACCAGAGTGGCTTGTTAAAGATGGGTTTGAGGGCAATGCTATTGGCCCAATGGTGGGAACGCAGAGCGATTTTGATCTTGAGGTTCGAGGCTATTGGCCCCAGCTGGCCTGGCTCACACCGGCCCGATAGTGGAAAAGCGGCTTTTGTGACCCTGAGGTTAAGAAGTCCTGCTCTGTAAAGATGGCAGTTGTTATTTTTCCACAATGAATTCATGAAGGATCTGCTTTGTTGCAATTGACAATTACAGGTAATTTAGAGCTAAAAGATATCCCAATAATCTACTACCTGAAGCAACCGATATTGGAGTAGCAATAGCAGTCCATTTGGAGTTCTTAGATTAAATTGTCAAAATACCTAAACTTTAAATGAGTTAATCATGAGGTGTGGTAAATGGAAGGCCCAAGACCCTTCAACAAAAGCTCTTTGTAAGGGATGTTAAGAGCCTCTAGTGTCCCTATGTATGTCAGTTCTTTGACCATTAGAGTCAGAGCACGTGGGGAATTTTCTCAGCACTACATGAAATTAAGTGTAAGTGCACTTAAAAAGCTTTTTGAATTTACTCAATATTTTTAAGGTAATTGGTTACACAGAATTGATTTAACTATATGTTATTTTGAGTTGAATATATATATGATATTTGATATATTTATATATTTGATAGCGTAATTTACTAAAGCTAAAATAATTTTTTTCATTGAGGTAGAAAAACGTGTTTTCTGAATGTATCTGGTCAGTTTTAACATCTGGAAAATCTATTGAGTCAGGTTATCAGTCTTGAATTACTTATATTGTATTACTCTATTCAGTCCAGACGCTATTTCATGATTGGCATCCTTCATGTGCACAGATTTAAAATGCTCCCTCATTCATTAATCATTTTGAATGATTTTAAGCAATTGTATCTGGAGTGTCTTTTTGTTGGGCTCTTTAGTGCCATTTAATTTCTACTGTCATCTCTTCTGCCAATCTGATGCATATGAGATGTGGACACACCACTTGAATTCAAGTTTCATTGTTTAGAAAGAGTTCTCTTTTGTCCGTGATCTGTTAAGAGACAGCTGCAACCAAATTAGATTTATATTGAATCCAATAACACATGTCTTTAATCTTTCAAAGCTTTTGTTTGTGTTTATGTAGATAGAATTGTTGTGAGAATTGTTAGGATAGAATTTTTGGAAATTAATCAGACAAACAACTCTAACGTCATTTTCGTTACTGAAGTTTAAATAAGAGACACTATTCTACTACTAAAATAAATGCCCTCATACTGACAAGTCACGAGACGAGGAGGAATTATGAAACTAGTCCAATTACAAAGTCTTTAAGGTAAAGGTGAATTAAAAAGTCACTACTGTGAAATGTCATTGTTCAAAAATCCAGTAAATCCACATAACTGTATAGTACAGACACAGTAAAATGACTTGGCAAGTCTGTTTTTTCCAGTTTTGAAGTATTTCTTACTGAAACAGGGCTGGTACATACTGAAGGTTACAAATTTGGTGATCAACATTTTTCTTTTTCGTTTTCTCGGAAGAAAAAAAATAAATTTTAAATGCATAGGTCTGCTAAAAAGTACTTTGTTTACTTTTTCAAATGGCCTTAAAGCTAATAGAAATGGACTGAGAGACATACAACTCTTTTTAATTTTATTTCATTGGGTCTGTAAACATTAAGAGGTGCGCCACTTTTACGTGTTGTATTTCAGCGCAATAACCTGCGTGCTATTCACTAACCAACCGAAATCTAGTTTAAGCAGGCGCAATCAATGTTAAAACAGTGCTACAGCTTGAGTATTTAATTTAAGTCACTGTCAATCCTTTCCGCATAAACACGCCTCCTTTCTATGCAAATTAGGCTCATTATAGATTGCGCCTCACAATACCCTGTGTTATTTCTGCCCAAGAAAAGCAGCTGGTAAACTGAATTTTATTTAAATGAGATGCTTGTCTATATTTTCTATCAGTCATGGCAGCAGTAATTCCAACCCAATCTCATGAGAATCTGTCTATATTTAGCGATTTGGCTATGTCGTATGATTTCGTTTGCATGACTTCGTATGACTTTTATCACGTGCAAATGCACAAGTTGTCAAGGACATGCTTATTAATATTATGCCCTTACCCAAACCCCTATCTAAACCTAACCGATCAGAAGTGTGTGTAAACATGATTGGAAGCTGTTGTGTTTGACAGAAGCAAGTAATTGTCGCGTATCAGATGGAAAAGATGTCCAGCGACGTCATTGGCTGTAGTGAAAGTCGTGCAGTCGTACGATATCATACGAATTAGCCGAATTTAGAAAAGTCACATGAATCCTTACGATTACACTGTGAGAATGTTTTGGTAATTCATCAAATAATGATCAAATGATGGAGAAAAACATTATAACCTGGCATATATCTACGTAGCTGCGTGGTGTAGTCAAGTGCACTATCAGTATGTTAAAGAGATGACTTGGGTGTCTGGTTCTCAAATAGCAAATTGCATTTTGCACAAATTTTGTAGGTACGTTTGCGCAGTTGTCTGATCTGCATAATTCCTTAGTGAATAGGGCTCTAAACCAGCGCAGACAGCATGTGCAAGTAAACAGTGCTTTTACTGGGCACAATTCATTCTTGTTGAATAATAATTTAACATAGTTAAACAACAATCATGCTATATTGTATATATTTATATGTCAATATTATAATACATGGCAATGAGATGATACAATGTCTTAATACATAGTACTTTAATACACTTTATGCTTTATAATAAAGTATGCTTTATGCTTTACATAATACTTCATCTAGTACAAAACAACAAGTGTTACTGAGTTGTTGTTGAGAAGACTAGTAACAGACAAGGGTGCCTTGCTGAGTGATAATCACAAAATGACAAACTATTAAAAGTTACAACAACTAAAATAACAGCAGTATATCTAAAATCGACAAGAAGTAAAGCTAAGCAGTGCACACTAATCTGCATAATTTATTAATAATGCAAAGCATTGCTGGTACTTGAGTGCCGCTTCTATAATAGTATTATTAAACACAGATCTCACACCTTGCTGAATATTGTGCATGCCTGATAGAAATGCAGGGAATAAATTATAGTTGCTTTGTGTCTATTTGAGTCTTTGAGGCGTATTTTGTGTTAAGGACAGCAGAAACAGTGCTTGACGAATAATTAGGGCTTTTCAGAATTCAAGAATAGTCTGCTGGGGAAGGAATTCAGACAATGCCGATATAAAGATGCAAAAAACTCCCAAGAGTGAAAATATGAGCTATTAATCTGGAAAATAACCAAATCATAATTTCTGCAAAGATGTATGCTCTCTAAGAGGTATGTGTTGGTTCTTTACATTTGTTTACAAATATATATTTGTATATATTTTGTTGCTCTAGATAAACATTTACACATGTGGGTAGTTGAAATTGAATTTCAACCATTGTCAGCAGTGTCTTATACTATTAATATCTAAAAATATTTTAAACAGTATTTTCAAATTTTTGTTACTTTAGTGGGTAGCATTTATGATGGTATTTGTCAAAATTAGTTAACTACTGTACATTAGTTAACAAGAAACTAAGACTGAATCTTAGTTCATGTTAATTTATATATTTATTTGTACATTTTTAACATTGACATTAGTTAATACAATATGAACTAATGTGAAAAAACCCCACAAACAATAAAAACATATATATTTATATAAATTGACATTAGCCAAGATTAATAAACGCTGGAAAATTGTACTACACATTGTTAATGATACATAATTCAAACCTCTTTGTAAAACGTTACCCAGTAATTATCATACTTGCACATAAAATACACACATTCCCTTGTGCATGCATGTACATTTTAACCTAACATATTCATGATGGGGGAAAAAAAGCTATTGGACATGTTATTTGTCATCTACGAGCTATGCTGTATATTGATTTTAAAGTTATGACAACTTTATCCATTTTCATGATTTCGCCTAGGGCCCCACAAACCCACGGGCCAGACCTGTGTCAAACCACTTGATATTTTAATTTGACTTTTTTTTACCTTTATCTGGAGAAATTAACTATCTGTAGTAATTATGTCACATATCCATTGTTTGAACCACATTGGTTGAACAATATACTGCAGAACTGTTATTGATGACGTTACGCAGGAGGTGGAGTAATAATTTCTGCAGATATTTAATGGATTTCAAATTAGAGCACGTTTACATTTACACCAGAAAGCTGTTTATTGCAAGAAATCTGCTTAAGACACTAAAGCAGCATCCATATTTGTGTGTACTGGGTAATTAGTGTTCTTTTTACCCCATACCAAACCCCTACATGCGGGTACATTTCCCCTCTTACGTCTACTCCAGGGATTTCCCCAGCGCATTTAAAGAACAGAATATCATGCACACTCTTCAAAAATCTATAAGAACACTGCTTATGCACTTAAATGGCCACATAGGCCGAGTTCTCCGACAGAACCTTGGGTGTGTTAACTTGCTTTCTCGTAATCCTTTAATTGCCGTACGGACAACAGTCGCAAAACAAACAAGAAACTATGCTTCTAACCACAGGTTGAGAGCTGTACTTCAAGCCACACAACAATGTTGTTTATGAATATTTGTTGGAACTATGATTTCAGGAAACACAGAATTGTTGAACTGTTTGGTAACGATGGAACTTAAGACTAGTTCTAGATAGTTCTAGTTCTAGATAGTTCTCACAGGATGTGTTTTTGAGTTCCACCTGCACTATTTGTAATTGTCATCTATGTACAATTGCATCAGATTCCATCTACATCAGATTCCGCTTTGGAGCTGGTTGACACTTTAAGGATGCTATCAAAAGTAGTTGAAATGAGATCTCGAGATCGCTGCATTCTGTTGTGCTTCATCTAACTCTCAAGAATGCATGTGGACCTGTTTGACCGGCTCTCATTCTGTGGTATCATTGCTTGTGAAGTTTTTTGAGGCACGCTGACTGCCACTTCTTCTTTTTTTCATGAGATTATTGGGCTGCAAATAGCCATGCTTTGGAAATAGGTGCCCAGTTCAAATAGTCACTGGCAGCTTTTTAGTCCAGTTTATCAAGACTAAGAGGGTTAGTTTTCACCTTAACTTCAGTTTTAGATATTTTAATCCCATTGAATGCCATAAATTTCCATTTTAATGTGTGATTAGCAATAATAATACTTGCTTGATGTAAAGGGACAGTGTCTGTCTGTTGGATGAGGTGAGGTTGTGAAGGGAAGGACTGAAACCCCCCTACCTGTATGGACGTGACCACAGTTTGTTAAGAGCACTGACTTCATATATTGATTCAGCCTGAAAGCCTTTGACATAACTGTGAGCAAAATCTATTGCCACAGCAAGATAGTCTCAAGCGACTGCCAATAAACTGGTTGTCTTCACTGGTTGTTTTGTCATATTGTTCACTTTTTTCGTAGACTGTTGGAGAATGCCTTTCTATTGTTTTACATCTGATTAGCTTATTATCATAAGTAGCACAATTTAGTACAAATACACAACAGGGATTACTTAGTGATGGTCTTGGCCTGCTAACCTCTCTTGCTTCATTTTGATGCAACATTTCCAGCGACTTCTTCCTTTTTGTTCCAAAATGTGTTTTTCCTTGCCTATATGGGTCAGCACCATCAGAGACAAAAAACAGTGTCTGCTGTCATGTCAAATATTTTGTGGACAGATATATGGAATTCTGGAAGGTCTAGCATTTAACTATGATTCAAGAATGAATTAGAAATACTGGATGGTTCGAGAATGAATAAGGATACAGGATGACTCGAAACCACTGTCAGAAACCACTGTCAGGTTGAAATCTTACGTTGAAAGAAATAACAAAAACTATATTTTGCATATCACACGTATTATATGCAGAACCATTTCGTTTTTTCTGGTGTTTGCTTGCTACTAAATAGGCGAAAGGGAATGCAAAAAAATTATAACTAAATAAATAATCAAAATTGGTTTCTTTACATTTGGGAGCTGACATGTAATGGTTGTGACACTGAAAATTATATCAATTTCTTAAATCGCTCTCCGGAATACTAGATTCTGATTGGTCAAGTTTCGTAACTTTCATCAGTCAGATATTTTTGAATGAAGTCTGCACATAACAAAGTGATATTTCACCGGTCATCTGGGTATTGCGAGTCGCCTTTCCTACTTCTTGTATCACTTTGCGATCTCTTCAAGAAAGCTAAAAAAATATTTAAACTCAAATCAATATTTAATGTCCAATTATTTATTTATTTGTCAAGTAGTCATGTAATAACTTGAAATAGAAACCAACAAATCTCTGACTCATACCAGAGGTTGAAACAGCTGTTTCTAGAGACTCTGCAGTTTCTTTCTTCTCACATTATAACAACGTACTTTCAACTAAAATGATTAGTTCATGTCCATGTATTTATTTATTTGGTAAGTAGTCACGTAATAAGTGGTATAATGAATAGTCACACGGCCATTTTGGCCAAATGAACATCAATAAACCTCTGATGCAAACCGTAGGTTGAATCGAGTGTTTCTGGAGACTCTGCGGACTCTTTTTTTTCCTCACATAATAATGTAATTTCTTGTCAATTTTTTTTATTTATTTGGTAAGTAGCCATGTAATATCTTTTGTAATCACAAAAGAAACCCATTGAGGATAAGGTCAGTACAATGTGTTTGAAATGGCCGGTTTTACAAACATTTAGATTTATAGCTGAGGGTCAGGGCTGGACTGGTAATCTGGCATACAGGGCATTTTCCCGGTGGGCCATCACACTTTGGGGCCGATCAGGTGTGGACTGGCCATCGGGAGAACCGATAGGGCCGGTGGGTCAGCCGCGAATGGGCCGGATGGGCCACGATTAGCTAAAATGAGCCGCCACTTTATAAAGAACAGACCACAAAACGCCACCGACAAAAAATTGGGGACACAGTTATGAAACCTTATAAAACAGATGTATTTTTAACCTCTTCTTCTGTCAAGACACCGTAGTAAATATTTTACGATTGTGGGTCAGTTTTTGTCCCATATCTCAAGAATCGCTGTTTTCACATTGTCTGAATGATGCACAATCCTGATACATCACCCAGACGTCTATTTGATGTGTGTGTTTACATCTGGAAGATGTATTTTTAACGTAGTTTGCTTCTCTGTAATAAGTCTGTAAAATGGATGTCAATAAGTGTGTCTCGGATGTCAATAAGATATTCAGCTGATGTCTTTGAGACGTTTATGATTTAGAATGTTTTTCAATCTGAACTTTTTAAGATGTTAAACAGATGTTAATTAAATTATGATGCTTTCCAGATGAAAAGATCTAAAACAAACATCTCGGAGATGTACATGTGGGATCTGGAATGTGCTTTCTACCCTTTCCTCCCTGTTAGAATGGATACTGAAATCCAGATAGTCAGGAGAATGAAGACTTGCATACGTAAGACCGACAGCGGTAAGCATGGCAGTCATGCTTAGCGTGCTAAACAGAGAGGGCCTGTCATCTCTCCTTTCCGCTTCCTCCCCCAGTCAACCCCCACCTGCCTCAATCCCACCCATGCTCTTTGTTCCTGGACCGCACATCCTGTGTCTTCACTGGGTTCTCGGAGGCTGGGGACTGAAGCCTGTGATGAAGAAGAGGCATTTGAACACTGATTTAACCTGTTCTTAGACGTAATGGTCAAGTGGAATTGGTTTTGATTTATATTTTATTCAGTTGACATATGGTAAGAAATCCATAACCTTGGCATTCTTAGCAACATGTGTGTTTAAGTGGAGCTCATACTGTTCAAATACATACAATAACTTTAGATCGGTATAGACAATCTTCTGTGGGAGACGTATTTTTGATTCAACAAGGGCATTACCCCTCTAAAAAAGACCGGAATAGCTGGGCCACATCATATGTTATGTTTTAAATGCTTTTGGCAACTGGTGAGCTGGTGTTTTGCCTCTTAACTAGCTTAACCAGCAAGACTTTCTTGGTCTACAAGAAAATTATATAAATCTTCACTTTACTTCAAAATGTTATTTACTTCAAACAGATAGTCCCGCCCCCAACTCACACCATTGGTTGAGTCAAAGTTGTTGTTGTGTTGGGCTGGATGGGTTCCTTAAAACAAACAGAGGAATATTTCTGCCACCACAAACACAGTTTGCGAGAAAAAGAACCTACCCCATTGGCATAGGACAAAGTATTTTTACACTGAAAAAGTTACAGACTTCGGCTTTAACTTATACAGCTCTGCTTTGTCTGCAGTGACATCTTTCACATTATCTTTCATTTCCATCACTCCATAACGTTGCCAAGTAGGTGGCTAGCTGACAAATATGCTAGCTAGCTCAAAGACAGTCAGTCTGTTGATTTCTTAAAGGAATAGTTCACCCAAAAATTAAAATGATCTCATCATTTACTCACCTTCATGCCATTCCATATGTGTATGACTTTCTTACACATATGAATACATACAATACAAAGGTTTTAGAAGAATATCTCAGCTCTGTAGGTCCATACAATGCAAGTGAATGGTGACCAGAACTCTAAAGGCAGCATAAAAGTAATCCATAAGACTCCAGTGGTTAAATCAATGTTGTCTTAAGCAATCCAGTCGGTACAAGATGTACAGTGAAAAAGGAGTTACATTCTCGTCTGTTCTCAACCCAAAACACACCTATGACAAGTTCTACAGGAAGTGTGGGATGAAATGTCACCTGAGTATCTGGACAAACTGAAAGATAGAATAACAAGGATCATTGATGCACGAGGAGGATTTTTCTTTGAAGTAGAACTCTTTGAAGTAGTTCTGAACATTTAATTTCAAATTGTAATAGTAATTTTCACATTATTAAAGTCCTGACTATACATTGTGATCAGATGAATGCCACTTTGGTGAATAAAATTACCAATTTATTTCCATAAGATCAAAATCTGTACATTATTCCAAACGTTCGGCCTCCAGTTTATATATATATATATATATGTAAAACAGATCATTTTCATGGGCAAGGAAGAGGCGAGAAACCGGCTTAACATATAAACTTAAAGGTTTAATGAAAAACTCAAAAGACAAACACATAATAAGACGGACGTCCGTAATTGAGCTCTCTCTTCCGATCACCGTCCGCGAGTGGCCTTTATCCCTCTTGACGGCGTAATTAGCCTAATACGGGACCGGGCGTGCGTAATCACGCGCCGGTCCCGCCCTCCACCGTGCCACATTCCTCCCCCGTTCTTTCAGGCTGGGGACCCCCGGCCTGACGTACATCCCCTGGGGGGGGAGCGCCTCCCACGCAGTCTGCCGGCAGGTCATCCCCATTAACCTGGACGAGGGAGGGGGCAAGGGGAGGGAAACAAAAAAACAACAATTAAAAATGGGGGGGGAGGGTTCCTGCACTGGGCGGTACCTCCCCTCCCACAAACACCATAATTAAAAAAAAAGGGGCAACAATTAAAAATGGGGGGGGAGGTTCCTGCACTGGGCGGTACCTCCCCACCCACGAACACCATAATTTAAAAAAAAAAAAAAAGGAGGGAAAAGGCCAACGCAGAGCGGTATCGAGAGAGAGAGGAGAGAGAGATTAAAGGATCGCCGGTTCTCTGATACGCCGTAGCTCGTTCCTCAGCCACTTCTCCACCCTCTTCAGGACAGCAGCCGCGCCTCTCCGGGCAGATCGGAGGCAGTCCTCAGCCCCTGGCGGACGGAACGCCCCGCCGCGTTCCCGGGGTATCGAAGGGGCCTCCCCCCGCCCCTGGCAGCGGTTCTCCCGCTCCAGGCGGTCGGCGGCGAGCCCCTCCCCGCACGCGGTCGGCAGTCTCCAACTCCGCCGCGTTCCAGCGGCTACTAGGGGACTCCCCCGCCCCTGGCAGCGGCCCTAACCGCTCCAGGCGGTCGGCCAGGAGCCCCTCCTCCCCTCGCGGTCGGCAGCCGTTCCTCCGCGTCCAGGTGGCTGGGCTCCTCCGTCTCCCGGCAGATGGCCGCGGCTGCTCCATTGAGAAGTGGCGAGAACTCCGCTACGGCGTATCCCTCTTCCTTCCCGGGCTTTCGGCACCAATGTAAAACAGATCAATTCATGGGCAAGGAAGAGGCGAGAAACCGGCTTGTCAACAGAAATACTAATTTAATGAAAAACTTAAAACAAACATTTAGGACAGCAGAAGTCTGCTGATTAAGCTCTCTCTCCCGATCGCCGTCTGCGAGTGGCCTTTTAACCCTCTTGCCGGCTCAATCAGCCCGATACGGGACCGGGCGTGCGCAATCACGCGCCGGTCCCGCCCTCCACCGTGCCACACTCCTCCCCCGTTCTCTCAGGCTGGGGACCCCCGGCCTGACGTACATCCCCTGGGGGGGGGGCGCCTCCCGCGCGGTCTGCCGGCGGGTCATCCCCATCAACCTGGACGAGGGAGGGGCAAGGGGAGGGAAACAGCCATTAAAAATAAGGGGGGGAGGGTTCCTGCACTGGGCAATACCTCCCCTCCCATAAACACCATAATTTAAAAAAAAAGAGGGAAAAGGCCACCGCAGAGCGGTATCGAGAGAGAGAGGAGAGAGAGATTAAAGGAAAGAAAGAAAAACGTACTCGCCGGTTCTCTGATACGCCGTAGCTCGTTCCTCAGCCACTTCTCCACCCTCTTCAGGACAGCAGCCGCGCCTCTCCGGGCAGATCGGAGGCAGTCCTCAGCCCCTGGCGGACGGAACGCCCCGCCGTGTTCCCGGGGTATCGAAGGGGCCTCCCCCCGCCCCTGGCAGCGGTTCTCCCGCTCCAGGCGGTCGGCGGCGAACCCCTCCCCGCACGCGGTCGGCAGTCTCCAACTCCGCCGCATTCCAGCGGCTACTAGGGGACTCCCCCACCCCTGGCAGCGGCCCTAACCACTCCAGGCGGTCGGCCAGGAGCCCCTCCTCCCCTCGCGGTCGGCGGCCGTTCCTCCGCGTCCAGGTGGCTGGGCTCCTCCGTCTCCCGGCAGATGGCCGCGGCTGCTCCATTGAGAAGTGGCGAGAACTCCGCTACGGCGTATCCCTCTTCCTTCCTGGGTTTCGGCACCAATGTAAAACAGATCATTTTCATGGGCAAGGAAGAGGCGAGAAACCGGCTTAACATATAAACTTAAAGGTTTAATGAAAAACTCAAAAGACAAACACATAATAAGACGGACGTCCGTAATTGAGCTCTCTCTTCCGATCACCGTCCGCGAGTGGCCTTTATCCCTCTTGACGGCGTAATTAGCCTAATACGGGACCGGGCGTGCGTAATCACGCGCCGGTCCCGCCCTCCACCGTGCCACATTATATATATATTAATCAAAAACATGAAATGCCCTAATTTATGACATATCACAATGTTGCAAAAAATAGATTATTATAGATAGATGAAAAGGAGGGTTTATGCCATTTTGCTAAAGTCTGCTTTGTGTTTATATTAATTACTGTAATGTCTTGACTCTCTCGTGTTGTCACTTTCCTTGCCATGTTGATGTCAAAAGATTTGTTTTACCAATTACTACTGTAATTACCTAAAGCCCTCTACTTTTTTAGGTCCTCATGTACTGAAACGTTGTACTTTTCACGTGTGAGGTAAAATGGCTCACTATTTGGCAGGCATTGCATGAAAATCAATCTTTTGCATGTTGTTTTAACCACATATCAATAATGTATACTGTATCTGTAAATTACTTAGACATTACAGAATGTTAATGTAAAGTGTTTCCCTTAACCCTTGTGTGGTGTTCATATTTTTCTTATTCAGCCAGTGTTCGTGGGTCTGGTGGACCCGCTGCATTTTGGGGTTTTTAATTCAACACAATCAAACAATTTTATGTTAAAATACTCAACAGATGTTTACTTCATCATAATTACAAGCAATATAAACAGCATATATGGTTAATATTTTCTCTTTACCTTTGTTAGATCACATTTAAGAATTAAAGTGCTACTCGTTTTTTTGTTTATTTTTTACTAAAATGACATAAAAAAAGAAAATCAATTATAATCAAGATATGAGTGGAAAAATTCAACAAATTTTCAAATGAAGCAAGGTTTTTCATAACTATTGACTTTTATTTATTTGAACTTCATTAGAAATTTAACCCATTCAGGTCAGTTTACACAACACAAGCTGAACACATACAGTAGCCATGTCAGTCTAGATGACACATCAGCCCCATTGAACACATTGCCTTTACATACCAGTCTATACAACACATGAGGGGCGGAGTTTTACTGTGTGTGTGTTACATATGTACTTCTTGTACTTGATGCATGTATATTGTGTTTTTCTGTCCATCTTGGGTCCACACACTTCGCAGCGCTTCTTTTTGTTGCTGCTGGCCGCAACCTAGAATAATGAAAAGATCAGGAATTTTACTAACACCTCTCTCTCTCTCTCTCTCTCGCAAGGAGTTACTATACTGCAACAGCATAACACACTTACTTCAGGCCCTGCAAATGGTAGTTCTGTAGGTCGGGTGGATGGGGCACCACCATTCTCCTCCTGAATCCTTCTCATGATGGCTGCAGACGCTGGGGTTCTTGGAACATGTTGTCTTCTCTGGATTTGAGGTTGTACCAGTGCTTTTCCCAGTTCCTCGAGAAAGAGGCGTCTCCTCTGGAGCTTCCCTCTGTTCCACTCTGGGTTCAGTCCCATCCAGATGACAAAGGCATTGTACGCTGAGATGTCCAATATGTCAAAGAATATAACAAGTGGCCAGCGTAGGGTCCTCCTTTTGCAGCTGTAGGAAGTCACCAGCTTGTCCATGTCATCCACCCCTCCTTTTGTGGCATTATAATCCATGATGATCTCTGGTTTTTGATGCTCCTGGCCACAGATTCATCCATCCCTGTGCAGTGTACTCATGAGTACCACATTCTTCCCTTTCTTTGGCACATAGGATACCAGGGTTGTGTCAGCTGTGTACACAAACTTGGAAGACTTGACAGGTCTGTTTTTTGTAGTCAGCAGTTGGGGTGGGAGCTCTGTCTTGTTTTTCCGTATCATTCCCAGTATGGCCAGCTTCCTCTTTAGGAGCTCCTGTCCCAGCTTGTGTGAGGTAAAAAAATTGTCACATGTGATGTTGTGTCCACTGAGTCCCTGAGTCATGTCCAGGACAACTCTCATTCCTTGATTTTTCTTAGGGGCTCCTCCATCAGGTTTCCCTGTGTAGACTTGTAAGTTCCAAGCATATGAGGAAGTGGCATCACAGGCAGCCCAGATCTTTATACCATATTTGGCAGGTTTAGATGGTATATACTGCCTAAAGGGGCAGTGGCCCCTAAATGGCATCAACTGCTCATCAATGGTGACATTAGGCCCAGGGTTGAAAAACAGGGGGAGGCGGTTCACCCACTTGTCCCACACTTTCCTGATGGCAGCTAGCTTGTCTCTCTGCCGTCGAGCTGGTCTGTCATCTCGGTTATCAAAGCGGATAATCCTGGAAATGATGTGGAATTTTTCCAGAGACATTGTTGCACGGAAAAGTTCTCTGCCAGTTTCTGCATCCCACAGGGATTCTGTGGATTCTCCTTTGGACCTGAAAACTCCAGCAAGGATAAGAACCCCAAAGTAGGCATGCAAATGGGTTTGATCCATCTCCTTCCACCTCTCTCCAAAAACACGCATTCCTTCTAAATTAGTGCAATCCAGAACGATTTTCTGTATGGAATCTGGGATGAAAAGCTCAAAAGAAGACTTGATGTCCTGCACATGAGTAACTGCCATCCGTGTTGGCCCTGGTTGCATCCTTATCACATTGGCAGCCATGCGGGGTGGCTCATTTCTTGGGCAAGAAGACCATTCAATTTCCCCATTTTTTGACATCCATATTTCATCAGTTGTGAGCTGCTGAACGGCTGGTCCTGGAGCTGGCTGCTGACAGGCTGGTCCTGGAGCTGGCTGCTGACGGGCTGGTCCTGGAGCTGGATGCTGACGGGCTGGTCCTGGAGCTGGATGCTGACAGGCTGGTCCTGGAGCTGGATGCTGACGGGCTGGTCCTGGAGCTGGATGCTGACAGGCTGGTCCTGGAGCTGGCTGCTGACGGGCTGGTCCTGGAGCTGGATGCTGACAGGCTGGTCCTGGAGCTGGATGCTGACAGGCTGGTCCTGGAGCTGGATGCTGACAGGCTGGTCCTGGAGCTGGATGCTGACGGGCTGGTCCTGTGGCTCATCTTCGTTTTGGAACTAGGTGATGCTCAATCTCATCCTCTTCTTCAAAGTCACTGTCAGACTCTGAATTGTCAGAAATGTGATCTTCACATTCTGAAACCTCTTCTTGTACATCATCAAAATCTTCTGTCTCTTCCAAAATCAATTGCAAGGCCCTCTGAGCAGCGAATCTTTTGGCCATCTTGATCAGTTGTGATAAGAAACCACACTGACAAAGCTATATTTATTGTGTCCCGCCCCCAATTTAGAGAAAATAAATATTGGTCCCCACAAGACAGAGGGTAAAATGTGCGGGAATGTGAGAGCAGATGGTGTTGGTGCTTAAATTTTGCAACAATGTTTCAACCTTGTTCGGGAACTCTTGCACTCACACTCTCTCACACTTACATACAATCTCTCTCACACGCACACACACGACACACACATAACACACACACATAGATATGTGGTTTATGGTGACTCTTCATATGCGTAATGGTTTTTCTAATGTACAAACTGTATAATCTACCCCCTACACTAACCCCACCCTAAACCTACCAATCACATAAAGCGTTGGCATTTTTTGAATTACAAAAAACACCATGTAGTATGTTTTTTTAAGCTGTTTGTTTTATGAGGACACAGATGTCCTCATAAACCATGTTTATGTTGTAATACCCATTATACACACTTGTGTCCTCATAAACCATATAAAAGAACACACACACACACACACACACACACACAATAACAGTAGGCCCGGACAGAGTGAAGGTACACAGAACCTACAATTTTCACCACACCGGCAAAGCTTATTATTTATTATTATTTATTGTGTCCCGTGCCCAATTCGCAGCTGGGATAGAGTATGAGAAAAGAAAGATTGGTTCCCGCAAGACAGAGGGTAAAATGTGCGGGAATGTGAGAGCAGACGGTGGCCGTGCTTGAATTTTGCAACAATGTTATGACCTTGTGTGGGAACGGCAGGTGCAGAAACACAAAACTCACACTCCACACACACACACACACACACACACACACACACACACACACACACTGACTGGAGGAGGACAGAGTAAAGGTACACAGGATCTACAGTTTCCACACTTTTATTAGCCTCGGGTCCAGTGGACCCGAACATCCTGTGTGTAATTTAAATGTGTAGGGGGGGTGTACAGTGTGTTTTCATTGAAAATGTGTTCTGATATATATTCTTCACAGAAAATGAGCCAAGGCCAATGAGTCTGAGTTTGAAAAAATAATTAATCGTATCATTTTTCTTTTGATAAAAAATGAAAATGGGTCCAACAGACCCGAACGCCATACAAGGGTTAATAGTGCGAAATGAAATGAGAGACTTTTCAACCAAGTTTAACTCAAATACTCTGTCGTCAGTTACTCACCCTTGTGTTGGTTAACAACAGTATGATTTTTTTTCTTCCGTGGAACACAAAAGGTGTCCTGGGTATTCTTTTCCATACAGTGTAAGTGAATGTGGATAGATGTTATAAAAATGCAAAATGACAAAAAAAAAAGTTCCACAAAAGCACACTTTAAAGTAGTCCTTGATATAGTGTACTATATTCCAAACCTTTTGAAGCTATACAATAGTTCTGTATGAGAAAGAGATGGAAATTTAATTAGCTATTCACTGAAAATGTCCCCTTCTGCTATTGTTCTTAAATCTTACTCGTGTTCACATTTATACGGATATGCCATGCAAAGACCTGTTGTGCTATGTTTAACATCAGTGATGCTGAATGCTGCTAGTTTTCTCATGTATATGATTTTATTTTGCCGAAGTGCAAATGAGATATGAGAGCTATGATGAAGAAAAACATTTTCAATGAATAATGACTTTAATTTCACTCTTTTCCTCACACAATGCTATTGTAAGATTTAAAGGGATAGCTCACCAAAAAAAAAAATCATAATTTACTCACCCTCATGCCATCCCAGATGTGTATCACTTTCTTTCTTTTAGAAGTAGGTCCATACAATGCAAGTGAATAGTGCTCAGACATTTTAAGCTAAAAAAAAAAACATATAGGCAGCCTATAAAAGAGATTTAAATATTGATCTGTTTCTCATTCATAGCAATTGGACCACTTCAACAGACATATGACAAACCATTGGAGTCTTATGGAATAATTTTATGCTGCCTTTATGTGATTTTTTTCGGAGCTTCAAAGGTCTAACTACCATTTACCTGCATTGAAAGGACCTACAGAGCTGAGATATTCTTCTAAAAAATCTTCGTTCGAGTTCGAGAAAGTCATACACATCTGAGATGGCATAAGGGCGAGTAAATGATGAGAGAATTTTCATTTTTGAGTGAACTATTCCTTTAAGACTTGTAATATATCATAATATAAGTTACAGTAGCTTAAAAGTACAGATTGCCTGTGCTTTACTTTTGTGTGCACTTATTTAAAAATTAATATGTACTCTTTGACATCACTTACTGTATGTTCCATGGCTATTCAAACCTGGAGTGAGAAAGCACATAATGACCTGAAAGCTTCCTGAAGCTTATAGTGCTCATGAAACCTTTCTCTGTCGCATGTTCATGTTAACACATAATTTAATGTTTTAATGGAAAGTTAGATGCCTCTGTATAGTCAAAGCGGCCATTTTAAAGCTGGTTGGGTACACAATTGCTTACAGTTTTACATTAAGGTTACACATAAACATTTCAGATTCAAAATATCAACTTGAATTACTTTGAACATGGTTGGACGTTTCATGCATATCTGTATATCACATGAGCAAGAGTGCTGTTGTACTAAATATACAATATTACAGCACTCTTGCAAGTGTAATATTATACAACAGTTTAACACTAAGTAAATGTAAAGTAACTTACATTTTAGACACAATATGATCAACATTTTGTCATTGAAAAGAGGCAATATTAGTGAACAAAACTACATTTTGTGTAATGAAAACAATTTATATAATATTGAGTTGATTAATGCTTTCATAAACCTTACTTAAATAAAAAAAACAAAACAAAAAAAACAATCACAGAGCGCATAAACTTCAGCTTCAAATGTTCAAAATCAGGTTAGTTCATTTGGTCTTGTGGTTGAACATATGAGAATTATCAGCACTCTGAAGACTGTATTTTATTTAGGAAATGTACTACAATAAAAAATATATAAGATAAATAAATATTATAAAAAATTATATAATGACATTTCTTATCAATATTTCACTGTGTGCAATGTCAGTGAAATTTTGTTTCACTGTAGAAGAAAATTAGTAAATCAAAGTTAACCTTGTGACCATTTTATGTTCTTTGTTTATGGCCTTGTTTATGCATCAAGCCCACACATGTTTTCATGAAAACATAATGAACACAGGATATGAATGATGGGAATATCCCTCTCCTCCAGATCACTTAGGGCTTTATGGCGTGACAACGATATGTGCTCTGCTAATATGATAATTCATATTTAATTCCTTCCTGGTTGAATATGTAGAGGCAGCCAGGAGTTATTAAAAAAAAAAAAAAAACATTTGTGGATGATGCATGTATAATTGATGTTCTCCAAGTATGCATGTATTGATGTGACAATGACCATGTTTACATGCACATAAGAAAATTGTTTATTCCAGGGTTTTTGCATTAAGTGGCGTTCTGAAACATCATGTAAATGAGAATACCAAATTACTCATGCCGTTTAAGGGATTAAGACAAAGTGGTTAAAAACACCCAGGTATCTCCCGGAGAACACATTTTATGGGGCTATGTAAGTGCATAAGCAGCATTTTTACAGGTTTTTGAGGAGTGTGCATGTACTTGATCAGACCGGATAACATGTCAGAGGATGGAGCCCAACAACAAGGTAACACAGCGGAAAGAATTTAACATTTCTGGGAGTACAGAGGGAAAAGCACATACACTATAACTATACCCATTTATACACACTAATGTAAAATATTGACAGTCCCTAATGTTCGAATATATGCGCTCGCACGTTGGGGGAATCCCAGAGTTTTACGTAAGAGGTAAAACCCACAATTGCAGTGCAATTTGTCTGCAGGTTGCGATAGAAAGTTATAGGAACAAACACAGCGATAACTCTGGAATATCTGGAAATAAAGCGAAGCAACAGGGAATAAAATACTTAAGTCTTCCTCAAATTACAAAGTTTGTTATTTATTCCAGCATCACAGATAAATTACATTGCTGTGGAGAAAGTTGCGATCAAGCCACATGTATACGGATGTAAAGAGTACGCCGCTTATACAATGCATGTAAATGCGAACACAACTTTCTCTCAATATGCTTGCAATAAGTCGCTTTCTTGTGTCCATGTAAACATAGACAATTTCAACATAAATGTTAAAACATTAAGCGCAGAGGCAGTCACAAACAGTGTCACTAAAAAAAGTTGTCCCCTACAAATTGCTAATTACTTCTCTAAAATAGTAATCTGTTTACATTAGGTATAACTAAATCGAAAAAGCAATCACATTACAAAGTACTTTTAAGCTACTTTCTAAAAACACTTTTCACAGAAACGTCCTGGTTACTTCCATAACCTCCATTCCCTGATTAATCAGGTCCCTGTGCACACGCAACACATTCTGAGAGTGAGCTAGGATTAGCCAGTCGTTGAGGCAGTGGATGGCGCTGAACCTGGGCGGGTGCCTGACGAACTGATTGATGTAGCTGAGTCGGACGGTCCGGGCCAGCCATCGCAACAGGTTGGGGAGTGCAAGCCACATGTCTAAGCTCCGGGCAAGGGGGACCAAGGGGACAATCTCGTTGGACATAACGGCGGGTGGGTCGGAGCCAGAGGCGCCACATTGAGGGGGCTTTGGCCCTGTGGCCGTGCTAAGTCGAAACTACCCTCGTGCAGCTCTTTCAGCGCCTTGGCTTGGTGGACTTGCAGGAGAGCTATGGCGTGCAGGGCGGAGATGGCTTGTCTGGCGGCACCGTAGACTTTGGCTGTCAGGGATGACGTAAACCTACAGGCCCTGAATGGGAGATTCGGGTGCCCGCTCCAGGTGGCAGCTCTCTGTGGGCATAGGTGCACCGTGAGTGCCTTATCCACTGGAGGCATCGGCGAGTAGCCCCTGGCCGCACCACCATTGAGGGTAGTGAGTGTTGGAAGATCGGGACCGGGCAGTAAAAGGTGCCTCCCACAACCTTGTCAGCTCCTCATGCACTTCCGGGAAGAAAGGAACTGGAGCGGGCCAGGAACCAATCATCGAGCCACGAGGGTTCAGGGGAGGGTTCCACTCTAACCCGATGCTAGCGGCCACCCGGGAAAGCATGTCTGTCATTACTGCATCAGCCTGAGACTGGGTGACCGTACCCGAGGGGGGCAGCCCAGCCGAGGCTTCCACGTCTGACTGGACGAGCCTGCTCTCAGATGCTGCGCTCGAAAGCTCATCACCTTTCACGGGCCTCGAACAAGAGGTCGATCTCGCGCTGAGACAAGCCGGCACACTCATCTAGAAGCCTAATTGGGGCAAATGAGCTTGCTGGGGAATGGGAGGTTAGTGCGGATTTACCCAGTGGAGGTGGTCCCATTGAGGTCCCCAAATCGCCCCCAGTGCTAGCTGCGCTGGCCTCATACCCATAGGTAGAAAGACTCAGCTCAGTGAACATCGACCGCTCGGCTCCAAAGAGAAAATCTGAATGAGCAGTTTGCATACCAGCTCCTTTATATCCGTATGTTCGGGGGAGTGGCATGCAAATACCACTCGCCAATTCCCACTGGCCTTTTATCAAAGATCAGAGGTGTCTTGGGCTCCCAAGTGTGACCCCTAGTGCCACTTCATCGACACAACGTCGAGTGAGTGACAGATAGGGAACATAGGTTTTTCCGCTCAGCAAAGTGAAAATAAGGGCTGTTTCTCAATGTGCGTTATTTTTGTGTTCTTGCATTCTTGTAGACTAGTTTGACATCACCCACTTCTGAAAAATGAATATAGTTAAGAGGTTGTTGAATCTACATATTGCAGCACATCTCAAAACTCACATAAATGCATTTCTCGTCCTCAAGTTCGATCTTTCAAGGTAGTTAGATGAGACTGATTTTCACAAGAACGAGAATGCATTCTTAGAATTGATAACCAAACAATGTCTATATTTCTTCGTTCTTTGTCACACCAACATGATCACACAAGAAGTCGGCATGTTGTTTCTGAGAGATGAAGTCAGAGTGGTGATCTCACAGTGAAATTGGAAACAGCAGGTTGACATTTTTTAGCTAATATCGATCTGTGCTAACTGAAATTTGAAACACTGCCCCCAGTGACCAATTTGTAAAGTGTTGTTGGGCATATGGGCATGTTTGAGCTTAATTTTCTGGGTGAAATGTCCATAATGGAGCACCAAAAGCAAGTTTTGAAGTGAGATATTTTCAGCTGTACATGATGTAATACATTGAAGTAATACATTGTATTTTTTATAAACTGACAACCCCCCCCCCCCCACCCCCCCCAACCCAACCCAACCCCTAACACATCACTGATTATGTGAGTGCAATAACTTCCTGGTTTCAATGTGCGATCCAAGCGTGGGTCTTCCATGCTGCTGACGCAACGTGCTTTTGGTTGCGCCACAAGGGAAGGTAAACACACTTGAGTAGATACAAAAATGTGTGATAGGAGATGGCGCTGGTCAGTGAGTCGGCATAATGTTTCTGATCCTAGGGTAATGGAACTCACAGAAACAACATACGTGTGATTATGTTGTTACTTCCTGGTTTTCACATGTGACCAAAACCAATTTCTGAGGCTGCTCGCACAACATGCTTTAAGTTTCGCCACAGGAAAAGGTAAATACATTTTAATTCATGCAATAATGTCTGATGGGAGATGGTGCTTGTCAGTAATTCAGCAGAATGGGGTCAATGCCAGGGTACTGGGGCATTCGGTATGTCGAGTTCCCATGTGATCATTTTTGAAGTTGTGCGTTACAGTGATTTTACAATGATTTAGGGGGATAGAAAGAAGGCCTCTTACCTGTGGTAAGATCACTGTATCTCACATCCTTGTGTGGTTTATTGTTTTATAACATTTTTGTCTTTTTTGTTAGAAGTTCCATTTGGATTCCATTTACAAAAAATGTATTTGCCACTAAGAAAGTCTTTTTCTTTTAATATGTATCATAATTTACTGAAATGAGAGCCTAGCCATTGGATTGTTGTGTCTGAGTATTCAACACGGACACCTGTGCTATTCTTACATCCACATTGAAAATATTTGTATTATTCCAGCCAGTCTTCAGAAAGACTGAATGAAGAAGCCCTTGATATAATCACACACCCTGTTTTTTCTCATATCCTGCCCTTTCCTCATCATGAATATATCTTTATTCCATAGCCATGCCATTTTCATTTATTTCATCATAAAATCACCCTGGCAAGCTGGTTGAAAACAGAACATTTGGTGCTCGTGAGGCAGAATATTTCTCACTGTTATTGCCTTAAGTGATCTTAATAATCTGTCATTAGTGCACTGTCTGTGTGTGCCTCAACCACAAGAGCATAATAAGAGGCTCCACTGCATTAGATGAGAACAATTTGACTCTGTTGATGCCAGAGAGACCAGCTGAGCAGTTAACGCTATTCACAGGTGCTTGCATAAGGATAACATAATCAGAAGCACAGTAGATGCCAACCAACTCTTTGCCAGCAGACATTTTGTAGTAAGACAGGACTTATTTGGCTCTTGGAAGTGCAGTAAGAAGACTTGGTCACATGGTTAATGCTCCCAGATGATGACTAAAGACAAACCCTTACATTATAAGATGCTATGGCATGGCAAATCCAGCATACATACATTTACCATGTAATTGATAATTGTAGAATGTGTAACCATAGTTTTACAAATGGCAAATCAAACTTAAGAGTGATGGCAAAGGGAAGGTTCACCCAAAAATGAACATTTTCTCGTCATTTACTTACCCTCATGTCATCCCAGACGTGTATGACTTTCTTTCTTCTGCTAAACACAAATGAAGATTTTTAGAAGAATATCTCAACTCTTTATGTCCACACAATACAAGTGAATGGTGGCCAGAACTTCAAAAATTTCCAAAAAGAATATAGAGGCAGCATAAAATAATCCTTAAGACTCCAGTGGTTAAAACAATTTTTGCAAAAGTGATGTGATAAGTGTGGGTGAGAAACAGATCAATATTTAAGCCTTTTTTTTACTATTAATCTCCACTTTCACATTCTTCTTCTTTTGATTTTGGTGATTCACATTCTTCATGCATATTCTCACCCACACTTATAATATCGCTTCTGAAGATTGCATTATGAGGACCTACAGAGCTGAAATATTCTTCTAAAAATCTTTGTGTTCTGCAGAAGAATGTTATGCACATCTGAGGTGGCATGAGGGTGATCAAATGAGAGGTAAACTATTCCTATAACTCTCTACTTAGTGTTTCAGGACAACCGGCCTACACCAGTGTACAGCTCTGAATGGCTTGGTGTCCCACTGACCCAGGCAACATACAGTCAGTGCCCTGATATGGACATTTGCATACCAAAACAATTTGATTAGAGTCATGGCACTGAATGTTAAAAGTATCATTCATTGCCATACTGACTAAATTTTAAAAGAGAGGTCTCTTTCACTGGATGCAAATGTACTTTTAGGGTACATTTCTGTATGTAGTGAAGCAATGCCAGCTGTATCATGGTAACTTAATCAGTGAGACTACACCGGATGTTTGGTTTATTTATTGAAAGCAACATATAAATAGGGAAAAACACAAGCAATTTATCTTAAAGGAGAACAGTTTGCATTGTTACCATGAAGATTATACATTAAGAAAGATCATAAGGTAATTTTGAATTTACAGCCTGATCTCATGAAAATGACAATATGTGACTGTGGCACCATTTTATTAAAATTACATTACATGGTTCCTTACATGTATTGCGGCAGTTCAGAGATGAATTGTCCACTAAATGGGGCTAAAAGCGACTTAAATGTTCTCCCAGACAGATCTATCTGCTCTATCGAGTTTTAAATCAACAACACCAATCTCTTTACATTAAACCTAACCGATAGTGTCAAAAAAGCAAATGTGACAATTGCTGAAGCAACCACATCATTTTGTGCTACTTCTTTGAAACTTTTGGTTCATGTTTAGACACATGTGCTCTTTAGGACTCTAACAGTTGAGCTATCACACAGCTTGATTGTTCACAAATAAACTTGTACAGTAAATATTTTATCACGCTCAATCAAGCTTGTTGATTCTAGTTAATTATGTAATGCAAACATTAAAATGTATCATGTCTAACATGCCTAACATGTCATGGTGGCTGTGGCTCAGGTGGTAGAGTGGGTCGGCTGCTAATCGCAGGGTTGGTGGCTCGATTCCTGGCCCACAGGACTCCACATGCTGAAGCAAGTCCTTGGGCAAGACACTGAACCCCAAGTTGCTCCCAATGGCAGGCTAGTGCCTTACATGGCAGCTTTGCCGTCATTGGTGTATGAGTACGCATGAATGGGTGATTGGGACACATTGAAAAGCGCTTTGGTAACTTCTAAGGTTAAAAAACGCACTATATAAGTGCAGACCATTTACCTTTACCATGATGTCATAAAATAACCTTGTGTATGGAACAGAGTGAAAAGTAAGTGTTTAATAACTGATAAACTGCCGTTTTACTCTGTGTGCAAGTGAATAAAAGTCATTGTGTTGGTTTTGTGTTCATTTCACATGGAAACTGCCATGATATGTGCAAGGTGACACGTAAAAATTATTTTTCAAAAATACAATTGACTCCAATCTCAGCCATGATAAAATCTTATGGTAGGTGCCAGCTACAGTGTAATCATTTGTCGCTTTAACTTGGTTTACGTTTACCAACCAACAACCTTGAGATACAGAACAACAAATATTTTTATATTTTATATTAAGAAATGTAGTACATTACAATTATTACAATGGTCCCTGCCTGGTCTCGCCAACACAGCTAAAGCAGAAGTGTGGTTGCAGAACAGAAGAGAAAAAAACGTAATTCATGTTAATGGATTAGTTCAGTGTTTGTGGAAAAGGTGTGTCTTGAGCTGTTTTTACTGTGTTGTTTTCAGCAGAACGGGTTTAGGCTGGAAGCTCTTTACAAATTCATGGAACAGTGTGTGTACATTTACACCTACTGCATCCTTTTTAAATGGATGGTTCACCCAAAATGACAATTCTCTCATCATTTACCTACCCTGATGCCATCCCATATGTGTAATCCAAATCCATATCTTTACAAGCAATATGATAGGTGTGAGAGCGAAATTGATAAATATTTAAGTCCTTTTTTTAATGTAAGTTCTCATTCCTGCCCAGTAGGTGGTGATATGCACAAAGAATGCAAACGAAAACAAAAGAAAAAGAGTGTAGAAATGAAAGTGAACGTTGAGATTTAAAGTAAAAAAAAGGACTTAAATATTGATCTGTTTCTCACATAAACCTATAATATTATTTCTGAAGATAACTTCTGAATGGTATTGATTTTATGCTGCCTTTACATGCTTTTTGGACATTTAAAGTTCTGGTGACCATTCACTTGCATTGTATGGACCTACAGAGCTGAAATGTTCTTCCAAAAATCTTCATTTGTGTTCACCAGAAGAAAGGCAGTCATACACATCTGGGATGGCATGAGGGTGAGTAAATGATGAGAGAATGTTTTATTTTTGGGTGAACTATCCCTTTAATTAACCTGGTCTCATTGAATTATGTTACTACATCTACATTTTTACAAAACTATTTTCATGTGGCTCGTCATATCGCCACAGTTTCCTGGTGAAATAAACACTACAGGCACTAAAACAACATTTACTTTTATTCACAAATCACAATTAAATTGTCAGATTATCTGTTCAAAAACAGTTACTTTTCGCCCTTTTTCTCATACAATGATCTTATTACATCAAAACACTTTTACTATAGTGCATAAATTACAAGGCCATACATTATATTGTTTGCATTATACAACCAACTATATTCACAAGCTTGTTCAGCTGTGATCAAATTGCACAGTAGCTCCACTGACAGATCGTTGCATTTGTGGTGCAAAGGACCGGGGTACAGGTCCCTAACAGTACGTGAGTCAATACGTGCCCAAAGTGTCATAGAAGCTCCACAAAATTATGTGGTTGCATTAGCAATTGCGTCAGTCCACTCTGCATCCATTTTGGGAACATCACGGGGCAGCTATTTTCTACGGATACAAGTGGCATAAAAGTATAGCTCCTATCTTCTTGAATGGGGAAAGACTGAAATCTCAAAGACAGTTAATCAAGATTATGATCAAATAACATTTCAAATCAGCAGTCAAATCTGAAAACAATAGTATCATATATTGTGTTTGTTTACACAAAACCCCCTATTTTTAAGGCTGGTCCAGGTTATGTGTTTGCGCGTTCTCAAATTAACTGAAAGGTGCTGTCGTCTGTTTCAGGCAGCTTTTACCAGACATTATTAACTTTAAAAGAAAAATAAATGTTTTATTTGTCCATTACCACTGCGTTATATTTTATTGTTGTTTGAACAGATTAAGTGTGCCCTAGAAGCATGTTGTGGTTGATTGAATAATAACTGTCCGTTTCAGTTCTGAACAAAGTTGCCATCTCGGCAGAAAATGCCATTAAAAACCCTTCAAAGACATCCACTAATGCTGAAGCCATAAACAACCCACAAATTCTTGTTTTGAAAGGGGCTAATGGTTCATACTCATTGCTCTAACAGTAAACAGTTTTTTGCTAACTGCCTGAAATATCTCCAGCTCTGCACACTTTTTGCTGTATTGTACCAAAATGCTTCCTCTGAAACCGTAATGTCCATTAATGTGAACACTCCTCTAATAAGGATGCAATGTCAAAAGGATATGCTGGTGCCAAGCAGGATTTGTGGAGTCACCACAGCTAATTTATGGCAGCATTAGAACTTAACAGAGAGGGAAGCTGGCTAATTTAATTGACGCTCTTCAACAGAACAAACATGTCTGTAGGCTATTACTACATAGGACATGGTAAGGCACTGGCAAGCTTCTTTTGAGCATATACCATGTATGAGCATTCTGCAGTCTGAGTTATTTCGATAACCTATCTTTGTCTTATAGGAATTGAATTGACACGTTCCAAACCTCACACTTCTGTACAATTCTATGCCATTTTGTAGTGTAAGCAGTGCGAGTAATATGTTAACACTGAAAATGCAGCAAAAAGAAGTGTACTTAAAGTACCCGGATGATGCACTTTCAGCCATCAAAACGGAGTGTGGAATATTGAACACTTCATGCATTCAGTGCACACAGCTTGCCGTACATAGCAGAAGGTACAGAGTTACCTGCTGGTCTGACAAACAGTTGTAAATAAAGAAGAATTTTGCAGCTAGCGAAATTTCAGTTGATACAGCACCTTACAAAATTGAGTTGAGTGCTTTACAATTGCACCACACACTGTGAATATGTATGGCATTTAAGATACAAGTGTTAAACTGAGGTTGGCACTAAACGTGCTAAAGCTAGCGACAACACATCACGTGAGCTTGAAACATTACTTCCATCAGATGTTATAAGGCGAATGCTTCCATGTAGCAAAAGAATATTAAGTGTTCCATTTGGGACAATACACTTTTGAAAATACACATAAAACATTATGACCACTCACAGGTGTAGCGAATAATGTTGATCATCTCCTAACAAGGCTGCATGTCAAGTTCTGGGTAGATTAGATGGTAAGCAAACAATTAGTTATCGTAGTCAATGTGTTGAATGCAGGAGTAATGGGCAGGAGTAAAGACCTGAGTGACTTTGACAAGAGCCAAATTTTTATGTCCAGAAGACTGGGTCAGAGCATCTCTGAAATGGCAAGACTTGGGGGTGCTCTCAGTCAGCAGAGGTGAGTACTTAACGACAGTGCTCAGAGGAGGGACAAACCAAAAACCAGTGACAGGGTGTTGGGCACCCAAGGCTCATCAATGAGTGAGGGCAACGAAGGCTATCACATCTGGTCCAAACTGACAGGAGGTCTACTGTGGCACAAGTCACAGAAAATTTTTATGATGGTTACGGGATTACGGGAATGTTTCAAAACCCACAGTGCATTTCACCCTGCTGCGTATGAGGCCATTTCATCAAAACATCATATGCCTTCAGAGTACTTTTAACGGACTACATTTGTGATACATTTTCATTCTTTTTAAAGTTTGAAAGCTTGCTTTTTGACGTTTGACTGTATAACTTCAGCTATTATGAGGACAAAAGCATGTTTCTCCACAGACAGCCATTCAAAAATAACTCTGTATTCTGAACAAATGTTTTTTTACAGAAACGTATATATATATATATATATATACATTTTATAATAGATGTTTCACCAGTGCCCAATTTTTGCATTTGGCATTTATGGCTCAGATGATTTTCTAAAAATAAATTGCTCTGGAACTGAGTGCCCATGAAGAAAAGTGTCTGTGACTGTGACCAGGTTGCATACATCCTAGGTTGCATACTTCCTAGGCTGCATGCGCCAACTGAGCAATTGTCAATTGATGATGAATAGGAGTGCTAGCCCAGATAGCACACATAAATCTCAGACATGTCTGTTTTAGATCTTTTCATCTAGAAAGCATCACATTCTAATTAACATCTGCTAACCATCTTTAAAAGATCAGATTTACCAATATTCTAAATCATAAAGTACTGAGAATGTGCCATATGGCTAACCGAGATTCCAGTTACAATTTCCATTAAACCGTCTCAAAGACGCCTAATGAATGTCTTATTGACATCCAAAAGGGAATCATTGTAATGATTCAGAGGCAGACACAGAGTGAAGACCCATATTCAGAGTTTATTAGAGATGATGATAAATGAGCAATAGAGGATGATAAATGCTCAGAAATGCAAGACAACAGAGTGAATTGGCAAGTGAAATAGAGTGGAGACTATATACACTGGGAGTTGATGAGGGAATGGATATCAGGTGTGAGAGATAATGGTGGGAGGAAAGGGATTCTGGGAAATGTAGTCCGGGAAGGAGTTAATACTCAGGGGAAGGGGAACTCGTGTGAATAGATCTGGAGGATGTGACAGTACTCCCCCTTTGAGGCTCCCCTCTAGAGCATCCAGGGGGTTGGCCTCGGGGCCTGGGAGCCAGGTGGTCAGGATGGGCTAGGTGGAAATCGGAGATGAGAGAAGGGTACAGAATGTCCTATGATGAGACCAAGGACTGCTCCTCAGGTCTGTAGCCCTCCATAATCTACCACATATTGAATGAGTCTGCCCCGACAGTGTTAACTTGGTAGGCGATTTCCCCATCGAGATCAAGAGGAGGGAGTGGGGGAAGGTTTTCGGTGGAGGTACTGGAAGTCTCAGCCACAGGGTTGAGGAGAGACACATGGAAATTAGGAGAGATGAGGGAGCAATTGAAGTTTGTAACAGACAGGATTAATTTGTTTGATGATCTTGAAAGGTCCAACATACCTTGGGGAGTCGCAGGCGGAGGTCACAGGTGGACAGCCATACTCTTTGGTCAGCACAGAGTGTAGCCTTCTGTCAGCCTTCTGCTGATGGATGGCTCTCTGCAGGTGGACATGAGCAGACTCCCAGACTTGCTTGCTGCGCAGCTTTTACAAAGAGGTGATTATCATGGAGGCATTGGAGAACCTATCATATGTGTAGGACATGAGCTTCAAAGGAGGGTGAGAAAACCAGGATATCGTCGATATAGACTGACACATTGGTGCAGAATGTTGCAAACGATCTCATTCATGAAGGATTGGAAGATGGAAGGTGAGTTGGCAAGGCCATAAGGGATGACCCGGTATTCGCAGTGAACCGAATGGGTGATGAAGGCAGTCTTCCACTAGTCTCCCTCGTTGATGCGAATGAGGTTGTAAGCATGGTGCAAATCCAGTTTGGTAAAGACCTTGGCATCCCGTAGTTGTTTGAGTGCTGCTGGCACAAGAGGAAGAGGGTAGGGAAATTTTGTGGTGATGTCACTCAAGCCTCTATAGTCAATGCAAGGACGGAGTCTGCCATCTTTCTTTTCCACAAAGAAGCCAGCTGCTGCTGTAGAGGTGGAGGGTTGGATGAAACCCATCTGTAGTGCTTCTTCGATGTAATCCTCCATGGCTTGTGTTTCAGGGGCCAGATATGGCTCTAAAGAGGTTGAGTGCCCAGAATGAGGTTGATAGAACAGTCAGTAGAGTGGTGAGGTGGTAATTGAGTAGCCTTAGTCTTACTAACCACGGGGAGGATGTCCTGGTAGACACCTGGGATGGTAGGTTGAACAGAGGCTTCAGCAGGGTTGATATGAGTGGTCTGAAGGGAAATGGGTCGCACCGACTGTAGGCAGGAGGCAAAACAAGTGCCCCACTGAATAATTTCTCCATCAATCCAGGAAATGTGAGGGGTTGTGGTTAGTGAGCCAAGAAGGAGTTCTTAGGAGTGTTGGTGACAAGAAGCTGTAGTGTTTCATGATGAAGAGCTCCCACCTGCACAGAGACGGGTTGAGTAATACAAAGTTCTGTGCCAGTGTGAAGAGTGCTGTAACAGAGAGAGAAGGCACACAAGGGGCAGTATCGAGAGATAACAGATCACAGAGATCAGAGTCAATTAAATTGCCTGCAGCACCAGAGTCGATACAAGCTTTGACATAAATGGAATTCTGAATGGAACAAAGTTTTACTTCAACAAGTAAATTTCTATTTTCCAATAAATAAGGATTGTCGGTACACACTGGGGTATTAGTGAGTAAGGAGGAACGTGAGGAACAGGAGGAGAGGAAATGGCCAAGCTCCCCACAGAACAAACACAGTCTGTTATTGATGCGTCTTTGATGTTCCTTCCTTGTCAGACGAGAGCGACCCATCTGCATGGGCTCATGTAGAGGCGTAGTTATGGAAGATAGCTCAGGAGGTGATAATAGGGCAGCTGGGGTGTGGCTCAACTTCAAGTTGTCAAGTTTGATAGAGAGAGAAATAAAACTGGTCGAGAGAGAGGTTATCATCTCGACTGGTCATCTCTACTTGTAGTTGATGCGTGAGTCCATTGCGATAGATGGTTTTGAGCTGTGTACTAGTCCATCCGGTTTGTGCTGCGAGAGTATGAAACATAATGTGGCACGGTGGAGGGTGGGACCTGGTCGTGACTCGACATGCCCGGTCCCGTATTAGGCTAATCAAGCCACCAAGAGGGATAAAGGCCGATCGCAGAGGGCGGTGCAGGAGAGAGAGATCCTTACGGACATGTCCGTCGTCTTATGTGTTTGTCTTTTGAGATTGACATTAAACCTTTATTTGTACGTTAAGCCGGTTTCTCGCCTCTTCCTTGCCCGCGAGGGCGAACTTCTTTACATTGGTGCCGAAAGCCCGGGAAGGAAGAGGGATACACCATAGTAGTGTTCTCGCCACTACCTTCCACCCCAACGGAGCAGCCGCGGCCATCTGCCGGGGGACGAGGAGCCTAGCCACCTGGATGCGGAGGAACGGCCGCCGACCGCGAGGGGAGAATGGGCTCCTAGCCGAACGCCTGGAGTGGTCAGGGCCGCTGCCAGGGGCGGAGGATGCCCCTACCAGCTGCTGAAACGTGGAGGGGTTGGAGACCGCCGTCTGCGAGTGGGGAGGGGATTGCGACCGACCACCTGGAGTGGGAGAACCGCTGCCAGGGGCGGGGGAGACCTCTTCGGCTGGAGGACTGCCTCTGATCCACCTGGAGAGGCGCGGCTGTCGTCCGTTAGAGGGTGGAGGAGTGGCCAAGGAACAAGCTATGGCATATCGGAGAACCGGTGAGTACGTTTTTTTTTTATTTTTATCTCTCCTCTCTCTCTCGCTGCTGCTCTGTGTTGGCCTTCTCCCTCTCCTTTTTAAATTGTAGTGATTTGGGGGGGGACTGTTGCAAGAGTACCCTCTATTTGTATGTTAAGCCGGTTTCTTGCCTCTTCCTTGCCCGTGAGGGCGAACTTCTTTACACATAAGTTCGTAATCAGCCACCATGAAACTCCCCTGTATGAAATGAATGAAGCGGTACGTAGATGACTCAGCACCTCCTCCATGGCAGAGGAAAGCTGCCCCAGTTGACAGTGGTGAGCTGCCAGCAATTCAGCTTGAGAAGTGAATGCGGCTTGTAGAGAAGAAAACTCATCAGTAGAGAAGAAAGCTTTCACCAGCTGGATCGGACATACACAAAATCTTCTGTAAACGAGGCAGACACAGAGTGAAGATCCATATCAGAGTTTATTAGAGAGCTTAGTCAAACAGGCAGAGGATGTGACAATCATCTTATACACTGTAAAATTGAATTCGTTTTTTTTTTTTTTTAAGTAAACATACTGTATTTGGCTCAAATAAACTGAGCTTAATTTTGTAAAGTAACATTAACTAGTTACAAGTTAACTTAGCTCATCTGTGATGAAAGTATCATTGTTTTTATTTAATTATTTGAATTGAGCTAAAGCTTGTTTTTGTCATGGATCTGGTGGGTCTGTTGTTTTTCTCCTGCGTGTTTATTTTTCCATCATGTATTTTTCTCCTCCACATGAATGGCGCGACTGGCATTCCTATGAAAGCGCTTATTCGTGCTATTCACAAGCTAATCACCTACACCTGTTGCTCATTTTCTCAGCCTACTAATACCCTCTCGTTTCTCTCTCTCATCGACAAATCTGATCATCCGTGTTTGTGCAGTCTTCCGGCTCCAGTCTATTCCAGTCTTGCTTCTCTTGTTTTATCCCCCTCTAGTTTTTATTTTTGTTGGTTCCAGTTGTCTTCTGTTTGAGTTTTCACCTCCTGTGTACTTTCTATTGGATAATTAATCTGGATTTACTTACCATGCAGTCTATATTCCTCCATGCCACCCAGGTGTCCTACGCTGCTCCATCTTCGCTGCTGTCATTGCTGTCTTCAACGCTGCTGTACTTGCACCATTGTTGTTACTACAGTTTTCCCCTTTCAGCTGCATCTGTTTTTAACCCTTTATCATCTGTGCAGCAACCTCTCATCAATAAACTGTGTTAGTGTTCCCCCGCATCCCTGGGCCCTTTCTGACAAACTGTGACAGTCTTAGACAGTATAAGGGAAATTGTAACTGGAATCTCGGTTAGCCATGTGGCACATTCTCAGTACTTCTTAGTGTGCAAAACGAATTCCCTTGTTTTGACCAAACATACAGAATTTCTCCAAGCACAATGGCTTGTAGGTATTCCATACAACTGTGATTTTGAGATAATGTTGAGTTAGTAGTACTCAAAGCCAAATTTTAAAGAATGTATATATTTGAGTTATCATTCTAAAATGGGACCTCTTAAAGATTTTCATTAATAACAATTTTAGGGTTTAGAGAGTAGCAATAATTAAAACATCTAAGAATAGTACAATAATAAGCTTGAGTAATTTTTTTAAACAATTTTAGATAACTATTAGTATTTACAGACATATTGCAGATGAGCAAACAACCTAAAAATATGTTTTTCAGATGTAAACACACATATCAAATAGATGTCTGGTGATGCATGTGTGCTATCAGGGATTAAGTCTCTTTGGATTACAGAGCCCAGGACTGTCACAAAGACATGCATAATTTCTCAAGACCACTATTTCGGTTATACCTGTCTGGTGGTAGGAAGTCTGTATGCGTGCTTATCCAAAATAAATAAATAAATAAAACCCTAGCAGCACCTTTAAGTAACTGTATCTTATTTAAAATTGATCATATGTCTTCAGCTCATGTTTCACTCTTCTTTTTCCACAGGGTTTTCAAGAAGGCAAGTCCTAACGGAAAGGTAATATTATGCATATTTTTCCTCTCTTTCATGACTATCCATAAAGTGAGCATGTCAGTTGTTTTTGAACCTGATACTGCAAAGGTTTTTTGTCAGTGATTTCTCTCAGCACTGCAGTCTGATATAACATGGTAATGACTGAATAACCACAAACATCATGCAACAAAGGATCTCTTGTTCCTAAATTTGATTTGATGCAAATCTCATGACACTGTTAGCCAGACAGATGGGAAGTCAGCTCACAATGGTTATGCGGTGAGCATATAGCCATGAGTCTATATGTTGATCATTAGCAGGGAGGCCTGTGGTGCACCGCAACAGTCCTTGAGCAGGAAGCAAGCATGGGGCGAATGTGAAAAAGGTGCATGTGAATCAGCAAGTGCACCCACCCTTCTGCAAAAGAGCCAAAGCTTTATCAAAACTCATCACAACACAATAGCTAAATTTATGGGCTTTTATCACTATATGATTTTTAATTATATTAAAATAAAACATGCTATACATTGACTTTTAAAGCCACCCCTTCTAATATCTACTCAAAGATTTACTGGTCTGCCATAGTAATGTAACATCTTTGAATTTTCTTCATTTGGGGGCTTTTCTCATAAAATATTATGAGATTAAATTATTAATATGTGATGCATTGTTGTTCATTTTATTAATTAATTGGTATTTCATGTAATTCATTCATAATTTTATGCTTTTCAGCTAACTGTGTACCTTGGTAAGAGGGATTTTGTTGACCACGTGGACCTTGTGGAGCCAGTTGGTAGGCAATATGATACATCATTGTTCTAAACTGACCCACTTTATGGGTGGCCTTAACTACTTTGTACTTAACCATCTGATACAATGTACTTAGTACATACATCTTGTTGGATTGTAATTACATTTAAAGTACTTGCATTTAATTACATTTTTAGTTACACTGTTAACTTTACCCCAACCCAACCCTTACCCCAAAACCTAACTCTAACCCCTAATACTAACCCTACCCTTACTCCTAAACCTATTCATACTTAAACCTCAGTAGCAGCAAATGTGGGCATTTTGCAGAACAACATGTAGTTATACAGTGAATACATAGTCTTGTATATATTTAATGTTAATACATAGTAGTTAAGGTCACCTAATATAAAGTGTGACCTTCTAAACTTAGTCACATTTTAAATTAAAGAAATCATGTTACATTGTAGTTACATTGTAATTACTGACTGAGAACATGCAGTGTGTAGTTATTATATAAAGCTGCATGCAAAAATGTAAATACACTTGGTAAGCATTATTATTTATGTAAGCCATTATGATTACATGCATTATGTGCAACATGGACACTGTATTGTAAAGAGACACCAAAACTTTCTCTGTATGAAAGTATTCACCATAGAAACTAAATCTGATTTCTTGCACACATTTTAAAGTATAAACTGCTTTATAAACATTCCACCCCCCAAAATTATGTCATCATTTAGTCACTTTCTTTGTTATTAACATTGTTAATGATTCCATACACCAAAACCAATGAACACAACATAAAATACGGAATAAGTTATATAAATTAAAACCCCTCCCCCCCCAAACCCCCCCCCCCCCCCCCCCCACCCAACACAAACACACATTACAGTGGTCTCTTACAGTTATAACAAAAATGTTTAAACAAACAAAAAAAAATAAATACTTTCCGAAAAACAAGAGTGCACATACACATCAAACTAAAAATCAAAAATCCCTCTCCACTGCCTCTTCCCGAGAACCCTCCAAAAAAATCCAATATCCACCCCACTTCCTATTAAACAAGTCCTACTTTTCCAACCTTCTGTAGATTTCCTCCTCAAATGCCGCAACCTCACTCATCTCCCTGCATCACTTCCGAATCGAGGGTGTCCCAGCCGTCTTCCACCCTCTGAGCATTATTCTCCTGGCCACCATAACTCCGGCCAGGTTCCAACCACTCAAGTGACTATCCCAAAATGAATGACCTCCCCATCACCCAGAATGCAGAGTCTGGGGCAAAATGAAAACCGTATGTCCAACACATCACACACAAATCCCTGAATATTCAACCACAATTCCTGTATTTTAACGCATCCCCAAAAAACATGGGTTGTGACCCCGTCTTCTGATTGGCATCGCCAGCAGGTGAGTCTTTAAGACCAAGTCTATACAATCTAGAGGGAGTCAAATATAATCGATTCAAAATCTTCAATTGCATCAGATGTACGCTTGAATCTCTAGATGTAGACGACGTTTTTTAGAATCTTAGCCCACACTCCCTCCTCCAATACCAAATTTAATTCTCTCTCACATAATCACTTGAAAGAAGTTGAAGCTCCATCCCCCAGTCTCTGAATTAACAGGGAGTAATATACTGATGCCTCACAACCTTTTCCAAAAGCAGTTATCACAACTTCTAGAGTATCTACCATTTAAGGGGGTGTGTGATTCTCCCAAAAATAGTACAGAGCAGGTGGCACAGCTCTAAGTACCTTAAGAACTGAGATCTAGGAATCCTAAAATGTTGGACCAAATTTTCAAACAATCTCAACCCACCACTCTCATATAGGTCACCAAGCATATTAACACCCCTCTCAATCCACTCTGACAGAAAGGGGACTCACCAATACGCAACTTTGGGTTTAGCCACATGCTTGAGGAAACATTTAAATACATTTCCGAAATGTCCAGACTCTTTTGTTCATAGCCCGTGCAGATGCAAGATAACGGAGTGCGACTAAACTTCTCCAATTAGTTTAATAGAAAGGCTTTATAATTGTAAAATAGGGGCATTAACTTTCTGTTCAATTCTAAACCAGGGAGGGGCTCTCTCAGGTGGTAGTGACCAATGAGCTAAATGTCTGAGACCGAATGCATAATAATAAAACTAAATTTGGTGTAGGCCTAGCCCACCTTTGTCAATAGGCCTATATAACATATTGAAATTTAACCTGAGATACTTTCCATTCCAAATGAAGGACTTCGCTATGCTATCAAATTGCTTGAAATAAGAGAGGGGGACATTTACAGGGAGAGATTGTAGTAGATAGTTGAATTTTGGAATGCAATTCATTTTAATAACATTAACCTTACAAATCATCGCTAAATGTAATGAAGCCCACCTACTCACATCACTCGAAAACCATTTTATTAAAGGGTCAAAATTAACTCTGAATAAATCACATAATTTTAATGGGAGTAAAATGCCCAAATACTTAATGCCCTGTTTGGGCCATTGAAAGGTGTTCGGTTGAAAAGCCATTACTGGGCAGTATGCTGTTATAGCCAAAGCTTTGGATATAGACCAATTAACTCTGTATCCTGAAAATGTAGAAAAGGAATGAATAATTCTCTGGAGGCAAGGCATAGAACTAGTTGGGTCGGAGACGGAAAAATAAAATATCATCTGCATAAAACCTTATGTGCCACGCCTCCCGCCGTCACCCCTGATGCTAATGGTTCCAGGACAAGACAGAACAATAATGGGGAAAGAGGTCAACCCTGCCGATTGCCCCTATTCAGAGTAAAATAATCTGAAATTAATCAATTTGTTTGTACCGCTGCTACAGGGTGTCTATAAAGAAACTTTATCCACCCAATAAAAGTATTTGTGAACTCTGTGTCAAGTGAGATGGTAGCAACTGGAATCTGGTCATTCGTCACTGACCACATGATATTGATAAAACAAATGATGTTATCAGAAGAGCTGTGGCCCTTAATAAGAGATGTCATAACTTAATTGGTTAGTCAGAATTTTGGCCATCATTTTTACATCTAGCTTGATCAGGGAAATTGGATGACATTTTCACTCATTTGGATCTTTGTCCTTTTTAAGAATCAGACTGATCCGGGCTTGTGTCATGGTAGGGGGAAGCTTTCCATTCTTTAATGACTCTGTATAAACTCCTAACAAATGTGGAGCCAATTCTGTAGCATAAGATCAAAAAAATTCAGCGGCATAAATCCATCTGGACCCGGAGCCTTGCCAGCAGACAGGGCCTTAATTACCTTGTCAAGCTCTTCCAAGTTTATCTCAGATTCAATTGACTTGTTTTGCTCGGTCGTCAATTTAGGGAGATCTAATAGTTCCACAAAGTTTCTTATATCTTCATCAGTAGACAAAGATGTGGAACTATAAAGATCAAGATAGAACTCTTTAAAGGCATTATTAATATCAATGGTCGAGGTAAAAATTTCACCACCAGCAGATTTTACTGAGGGAAGGGTAGAAAAAACTCTTTAAACTTTATATATCTAGCCAAAAGCTTCCCTGCTTTGTCCCCCAATTCAAAGTATGACTGTCTTGCCCTAAATAGCCAAAACTCAATTTTCCATGACAAAATACTATTATATCTGTATTTCAATCGGGTCAATTCTCTGAGGCCATCAGACGACATTCAGCGCTTCAGCTCTGTCTCTGCTCTTTTAATATTCTCTTCCAACTCCACAAGTTTTCATGCTTTGGATTTTTGGTGAATGAGGCATAATGTATGATCCGACCTGTAGGAACCGCCTTAAGTGCCTCCCAAGCCATGCCCACAGAGGATAATGAAGACTAGTTGGTCTTCATATAAACATTGATTTTGTTCTTTAACATTTGTTGGAAATCAGGATTTTGAAAAAGGGATACATTAAGCGCCAGCTATATGATTTATTTTTCTCCATATGTGGCAACACCACTAAACTCACCAGGGCATGATCTGAGACTAAGATGTTTCCAATTGAGCAGTCAACAACAGATGAAATGAGGGTATATATAGATATAAAAAAATCTATTCTAGAATAAATCTTATGGACTGATGAAAAAAATTTGTAGTCTCTACCAGTCGTCAAATATCTGCAAGACCAAGATTTTTACACATCCTGTGGAGCGTCAATGTTGCTCTAGGGGGCTTACCCACTTTTGCTTCACTATGATCAATGACTGAGTCCATCAAAATATTAAAGTCACCTCCAAATATTATATCATGAGGGGTGCCAGTGGTTTGCAACATCCCTTCAAGATCTATAAAAAATCCCTGATCATCAGCATTAGGTGCGTAAATATTAGCCAAAATCACTCTTTGCCCCTGAATTTCTGCTAAGACAGTAATGACTCTTCTTAATTTATCTTTAATCTGTTTGAGAAATTTGAATTGTGGATGTTTACTTATTAAATTAATGACTACCCTACTCTTACTTGAGCCAGCGCTACAGAAAACATGTCCATGTCTTCCCAAATTTTTTCAGCTTCCTGTGGGGAAAGATGCATTTCTTGAAGAAACACTATATCATATTTTTTATGCTTAAGAAAAGAAATAACTTTCCTATTTATGGGGTGGCCCAAACCATTTACATTCCATGTGGAGAGAGATAACCCACTCATATTAACATTTGACATTTGATATAATGGAATCCCTCTAAACTCAAAGAGTCCATGTACGCCTACGAGAACCCCCACAACAACTTTATTCAAGTCTGGTGCAAATGCACAAATTTTTTGAGGCAAAATTACATAACAGAATTACTTTGTAAACAAACCCCAGCCAAAAGGTAGAATAAACACAAAGAATGTGTAGATTAATTCACAGAACTGTCCTGAAGGTGTGTTCTTCCACAAAACAAATTCCTGCCAATATAAAGCCGTTTGGTTTCCTTGGACAGACAAACAAGTGTTCAGTGAGCCGGCTGTTATGAGTGCAGCAAATGATGTAATCATTCTACTGTCCCTTAAAAATACTCCACAACAACAACTGCAGCCAACAGGAGGCATAAGCACAAAGAATGAACAGATTCATCTACAAATGTCCCAAAGCAGTGTAATTCCATAAAACAAACTCCAGCCGCTAGGCGGAACCAGCAAAAAAAAAAAAAAAAAATACAGGCATCCCGGTTTCTTGAATGGTCAATATGTATTATGTGTATTATTCACTTGGAGGCTGCATAAAAAAATGCAACATGACTTACTCAGTCCGTTAACTTTATAAAAGCCATCCTCTGAAAATATTTTGCAGTTATTCTTAGTATCCTTTCTTAATCTGGCCAGGAATCTCAGTACACAAGCGATCATCTGTCCATACAAATGTTTCTTGGATTCATGCCACAAAACAAACTCCAGCCACTAGGTGGTACCAACGCAAAAAGAAACAAAAATGGTGCCCAGCTTCCTCGGACAGCCAGAGTAAATACAGCGAGTTAATCCACTCTGGAGCTACATGAAAAACCCCAAATGGCTTACTCACTCATTGCTTTTTATAAAAGACAGTGCTTGCTTGGGACACGTAAATACCCAGTGACCATCCTTCATTTCTATTCTCAGTCTGGTCGGAAACATAATTGCAAAAGCAATCTTCCGTTGATGCAAGAATTTCTTACATTCCTTGAATTGATCACATTTCTCTCTTGTCGAATTTGCAAAGTCAAACAAGAAAAATGAACAAGAAAATGTTGTGATTCTTCCAAGAAAGCTTTCCTTTGCTCCTTGCCTCGTGCAACACAAGATCTCTATAGGATGATCTCAGAAATTTGGCCAGAATTGATCGTGGCCTGTCTCCCTCAGCAGATCCCAGGACTCTGTGAGCTCACTCGATTTCCAGTTTATGGCTTGTTATGTCGAGCAGACTCGGGAAGAGCCTATTTTCCAAATCTTCCAGTTTTTCAAAGATTTTTTCTATTTTGGTCATGGGCAGATTAACGGATAATTCCCTCTCCTATGACACCAGAAAATCTATTTGTTTCTCAACATCCGACACTCTTGTAAACAACTCAAGGAACTTTCCTTCCATCACCGTAATTGATCGACGTATTACATCAGCAACAACCTTCGTTAGCATCACGAGATGTTGGACAGCTGACGCTGGATTTCTTCTCCCGTTGCACCTTTAAAATCGAGTCCCCAGTCTGGAGGGATTCTTAGTGGATTCTCCTTAACCAGCACCAGTGTGCACCATCCACCTGGATGATGCGACGGCAGTTATAGTGCACCATTCACCATCAAGACACAACAGCTGTTGGTGGAGAGGAGAGAGTAAAGTGATGGAGATTATTAGGAGGCCATGATCACCAAAATAACAACATTAATACTGCGTAAATATAAACAATTGTAATAGAGTGATTTAGGTTTTGATTCATGTAGTAACTTTACCTTGTGAATATATGTGATTGTGTATTTATCCCCTCGAGGCTTGCCTTAGAACAAATATCACCATATGCAGCTTTCAGTGAATAAATAAACAACGTTGTGCTCCTGCTTTGTTATTTTATTAGCAATTTTAGTGTAGGAGAACACCAGGAAAAACACTTTGAGACAGAATCACTATAAATTATAATCTGCATTTGTGATGATATGAAGCAGTGTGCGATTGCTGATGAAAATGTTCCGATTAGCATGACGTCTTGTAACTGTTTTTTTTTTCTTTTTATAATTGATTTTTTTTCCTTGAGGTCAGCAAATTTTTTTTTTGGACCAAAACAGTCATAATTTAATCATATACAATAATTTCCTACCCTTTCTCTGGCCCTCTGAAATGTTTTGTTTTAAGCTGTCTGGCCCTTTATGACTTCAATGTAAACGCCCATAAGTTGTTATTGGCTAACATCGTTCAGACCTTCCAATACAGCTAAATTTCTGTATTGGAACAACTCAATCTGAAGAAAATGAACAAACTCCACACATTTTAAAACTACTTTTCAGGGTTAACACATAACATACACCCAACACATTTCATCTGAATGAATCAAACCGTTCACTCAAGCACAGCATAAACTATCAAACAGTCATGACATTTGTGAATGGAATTGGCTACATATGAGTTTTTCAGTCCAATGGTCCAATTTTAACTGCCCGATCTTTCAATAACAGTTCCTTTGGAAAGCTTGAATCATATTATGACTAGTTCACAAGCAATCCAAACTGATATGAGCTAAAAAAACATGCAGTCCACGCTGAAATGTTTTGAATAAACAAACACAGTACAATCCTTTGTGATGTTGGATGCTTTAACCAGCTTCAACAGGCTAAAGCAGAGACACTGGCCTTCACTCACATTTTCCCGGTTTGTTTACACACAGAATTGTGTTTCTCACAGTCAGTGGCACAGCAGAATAAGATACGTTTTTAAAAGTTGCGCTTGTCCCGATCTTAAAACGTGGTGTTGTGAGGAAAAGCATCAATACAACAAAGACGTCAATCTAGTGCATGTCTGTAGAAAAACATTAAATCCACATGTAGATTTAACATGTAGGTGTATATGAATCTCTTATTCTCTCCTCTTCTCCTGTGTGACTGACTGAGTGCCATTTGATGGGGGAAAAATAGGCGTGGATGTCTTGCTGAAGATGCAATCGTATGCAGATGTCTTTGGTCCTTCTGACGTCAAAAAGTTTCACAAATTCCAAACTAGCCGTTTTTGAACATTGTGGTTTCAATAAATGCTCTTTATTTATTAAGGAGTACATTTTATTTTCTGAAACTTACTGTATGTTTTTACAGTATAATGACCTCTTATATGTCAAAAGTTCAAGGACAATTTGATTCCTCATCTTATGACCCCTTTAAGTAAAAGAAGAAGCTTATTTGTCACTTGTCGAGAACACAAGAGCCTGCCCCGGTGAAAGAAAGATTTTTTTCTAACAATTTTGATGTTTTTTTCCAGGTGATTGAACCCTTAACTCAGCAGGGAATCTCGACAGTCAAGGGATTAATGGCCTCCCTCTGGCAGACGCTAATGCGCATTCCATGTCTCACCTATTGGCTGGCGATTATGTAAATGTAGCCCACCCCTGGAGTTGCAAGTTCAAATCCAGGGTGTGCTGACTGACTCCAGCCAGGTTTCCTAAGCAACCAAATTGGCCCGGTTGCTAGGGAGGGTAGATTCACATGGGGTAACCTCCTCGTGGTCACGATTAGTGGTTTTCACTCTCAGTGGGGCACGTGGTAAATTGTGCGTGGATTGCAGAGAATAGTATCAGCCTCCACGTTCTTTGAGTCTCCGTGGTGTCATGCACAGTGATCCACGTGAAAATATTTATTGGCTGGCTATCTCATAAGCGGAGGCAACTGAGACTTGTCCTCTGCCACCTGGATTGAGGTGAGAAACCAACCGTGCCACCATGATGACCTAGTAAGCAGTGTGAATTGGGCATGCCAAATTGGGCAGAAAAGGGGATAATATATATAATACAATAAAATTAATTTACATAACCTATAGCACATATATATGTTTTATATAATTATGAGACAACTCTGCAGGGCAATGTCCCATCCCCTTCTTGAAATGGAAAATATGATTGATTAGCAAATATCCCATCACGGCTTAAACAAATGTTCTGATTGGTTGCTCAGCTGAGTTGGACTGTCTATCTTGCCTGGGCCTACAATTTAGCGCTCCTGCTTCCCGCTGCTCCATACATCTCTAGATATAGAATCTGTTGATTTTTTTAAAATAAAAATATCACAATTTATTCAATGGTGCTGCGGCATCGCCTCAGTAGATTGAAAAGTTACTCTTTGTTCTGGCGGCTATACGTACCATTATTCATTTCAAGTGAGCATACACAAAATCCTTAGAAAGTTAGGAGGACATACAGTATGACTTATTTTTGTGTATGCGCTAGATTACTGTTCCTCTTCCTTAAGAAGCAGCCGTATTCACAAAAAATCTACCCAGTTTATGGTGCTTTTTGGTCATTTTGGAGCTTGACAGGCACTGTTCCCTTTTACTTTCATTATGATGCCAGGATATTCTAAAAATAAATAAAAGTTTTGTGCTCCACAAAAGAAAGAAAAGGTTACATAGATTTGGAACCCATGAGGGTGAGTGAATGTTGACATAATTTTTAATTTTGGGTGAACTATCCATTTAAAGGAATCACAGTTTCTAATCTGAGCAGGTTTACACTTGGTTTTTACCTGTTGCATCTCTTTCCTATTGCAGATGGTGTGGTTTTAATTGATCCAGAGTACTTAAAAGAGAGAAAAGGTGAAGACGATTTTAAGATAGCACCACATTTTTGCATAAGATAAAAAACAGACTGTCATGGTGCAGAACTAATAATAAGTGCCCTTGCTGTCTTTTTCATTCACCTAGTTTTTGTGACACTGACGTGCGCCTTCCGCTATGGACGGGAGGATTTGGATGTTCTTGGCTTGACGTTTCGAAAGGACCTCTTTGTGGCCAACATCCAGGCATTTCCTCCTGTGCCCGAGGAGAAAAAGAGCTTGACACGTCTACAAGAGCGACTGATAAAAAAGCTTGGAGAGCATGCTTACCCCTTTACCTTTGAGGTAAAACGTTTTACCTTTTCCTTTATATTTTGACACGATCATCAGCGAATATGTGGTCCCACTTTGTCAGATCTCCAGTATAAATGTCAAACCTTTTTTCACAGATTCCCCCAAACCTCCCCTGTTCTGTTACGTTACAGCCAGGACCAGAAGATACAGGGAAGGTACATTTTCCTTCAAATATACAGTACTGTGCAAAAGTAGTGTACTGGTGAAAATGTTGCATAGTAATGATATCTTCAAAAATAATGCCATAAATGTTGTCATTTATCAATTGTTGTCATGCAAAGTCCAGTAAACAAAAAAAAAAAAAAAAAGCCAAGTCATTATTTAGTGTGCCCACTTTTGCCTTCAAAACAGCACAGATTCTCCTATGTACTCCTGGACACAGTTTTTCTTGGTTGTTGAAAGATAGGATGTTTCAAGCTTCTTGGAGAATTCGCCACAGTTCTTATATGTATATGTTTTGGCTGTCTCAATTGCTTCTGTCTCTTCATGTAATCCCAGACTCGATGTTCAGTAGGGGGTCTGTGTGGACCATGCTGTCTGTTGTAGGGCTCCCTGTTCTTCTATTCTAATCTATTCTATTTACAAAAGTAATATTTGGAAGTCTAAAATGTATATTTCCTATTGACACACTTAAGCTGAAGATATACATAACTATCTTAAGACAAATGCTTTTGTGAGGACTTTTGCATAGTACTGTATGTAAAATATTTAATGATGTAGGTTTGAATACAATTAAGTGAAAAAGACTTGCATTTCCCTTTTCTCTCATCTGTAAAGGCCTGTGGAGTCGACTTTGAAGTCAAAGCATTCTGTGCAGAAAATGTTGAAGAAAAAATTCACAAAAGGTAAAGCTTTTCACAAATGCACCCAACTGCATAACTAACACAGAGCAACATACAAACTGCATTTTTAGCATTTTTGCAAACACCATATTCACAACAAAGGAAAGCTAAATCTTAATGGAATATGTAGGGCAATCAAGACAAACTGATTTGTGATTTCTATAAACCCCCAAGTCTAAGGCCATATCCACACTAATACATATTCTTTTGAAAGTGCATTGATTTCGCAAACCTACCTAACTACCTAAAATTTTTGCAAACTGACTTTAAAGTGCCACTTTCTAGGTTTCACTGCAGTTTCCTGGTTAAATTTACACTAAAGGTGCTACAACAACTGTGCATTTTATTATTTTTCGCACAAATCACGACTACAACAGCTGATTATTAGTTTATAAACACTTTTCGCACTATTACTCACACACTGCTATGTAGGGCGCGACCGATATGTTTTTTTCAGGGGCGATACCAATTATTAGTAATAAAGGAGACCGATAAACCGATATTGGGGGCCGATATACATTTGCAGTAAAAATGTTAATTTTTGCATCAAAATTTACACGAAACGTTACAAAACGGCTATGAACGTGTTTAATGAAGTATTGCAAAACAGAACTTTTCAATATAATCTTTTGAAAAATACTGGAAAACAACATATCAACATTATTTTTTTATCGTAGCAGCATTTCTTTTGAACTGAAGCTTTAAATATATAAAAATAATCAACTAAACAGCTCCCCAAAGTATTATGTATAACATAATTAACATTATGTATGTGATAACAGAGGAGATTCATTGTTATTAGAGCCCCTTTAGTCACATGCAGAATGGACAAAGGTATTTAATTCACAACATAGGTGAAATATTTAACGCAGGCTAAATTGACATTACGTTTGCTAAACATCCTAATGATGGTTAGCTAGCTACCACTATTAATGCCATCATCAGCTATAACATGTGAAAACACCAACTCATACAGGTGAGTACTCTGTTAAATCAGTCCTTATCTTTGCTGCCGGAGGCCCTGCATAATGAACTCAGTTGCAGTAAAAGATAGCGCTACCGTTCACTGAGTTTGTTTATGCAGTGGCATTTTGTGTAACATCAGTGCCAATGCAAATAGAAATAGCTAACATTCGTGATATGGTAACAAATAATATTTAACCTGTAATAATAATAATAATATTTCACTTTTGCTATTTATTAAACAGGGTTTCTTGAAAAGTCGCTTACCAATGTCTCTTTTTTCCTGATAGTTTGCAACACCCAAACATAACAAGTTCAGACATTTTCAGTGGAGTATCTTTAGCCTCCTAAAATAATTTAATCTGGGTATTGTCATCATAGAAACGAATTATGATGTTTGTGATGTTTATTGCAACTTTAGTAGCTGCATTCTTACCTTTGAAAACAGCTTGTCCACTCAGTGATACATCTTTCTTTCGCTGGTTTCCTCTTTCCCACCTCTCCCCCACGAATACGGAGTACAGTGTTGATTGGCGATGTACTTGTGACATATAACCAATCCGATAATACTGTGGGCGGTACATTGAGCCAGACTCCTACAAGTAGTAGCCTTTCAGAGAGGCTTCAGAGCCAGAGCATTTTAAAGTGTATTTATTTAATTGGCAATCAGATCAGACAAAATAATGATTCCAATGTTTAGAAAAATTATGAAAATCGAATCCGATTATCTACCAGGCCGATAACCGGTCGACCCCTACTGCTATGTTATGATATCGAAATACTTAAACTGTAACGCATAATTTGAAAAACAATACATTTTAATGCTTGTATTTTAGACTCACCAACATTTAAAAACGGATTCCAATGTAATAAACTTTCATGGTAGCTCATCTGATAGAGTGTTGCACTTTGGACTAGGAAGACTGTGGTTTGAGCTCAGCCAATCATGCAAACTGACACATGACATTGTTACTTCAATTTTTTATTTTTTTCATTTTGTTTTTGATTATGATAAGGTATTGTTTAAGGGTGATGATGTCTGTTTTGTTTACCTCTCATTTGCTTTTTGGACAGTATTGGTTAGGTTTAGGTTGAGGTTTTAGGTTAGGGAGGTATGTTTTACTCATTAATACCTCCATCTAATATTCACCTTAAAAAACTTGTCTGACTATGCCACCATTTCACTCACTTCTCGCCCCCCAACCCCACTGACATTTCACTAGGAAACCACAGCACATAAATGAAGCACATAATTTAATTGTTTACTGTGTTTAAACCTGTTTACTGTTCGCTGTTTATGCCAAGTGGCAGTTCTAGCCTGTATGGTGCCATGGGCGATCTCCCCCTTCAGCACACTGGGGGATGGTAGATGATACAACTTGCATTGAAGGAGGGACTCAAGCCATTTCTACTCTGTAAAAAAGTATTCTGTGCTATATAAGGTTTAAAGAAATTGAAAAGAGTAAATTACATTTCATTGAATTATGTTCTTATATATATATATATATATAATTTTGAAATCTTTGGGATGTTAAGAGTGTTAAGAGTATAATAATTTTGTTTCATTAATTCCAAATGAAGAGATTATTGAGTGAAACCAACTTAAAGTAAATTAGCAGTTTCAACTTTATTTAGAAGCAATTACTGTGTAAACATACCTTTTGCACACAGTTCCAACTGGATCAATCCAGATTTTCCTGCACGGAAAAACTGCATACCACATAGCAACTGTATAGAATCACTCATAACACCTTGGCAACTTCATAGTAACACCCTGGCTACTACTCACAAAACTCAGCAATATGGCTGGAGTTGTGCATGAAGTACCACTCTCATATTATTGTAAAAAATCTAGTTTTTACCTAATGAAATGTCACAAAATATAGCATGTTTCTCTCATTCTTGGCCCTAATACAGGAATTCAGTACGTCTTGTTATCAGAAAAGTGCAGTACGCTCCAGAGAAGCCAGGCCCACAGCCTATGGCTGAGACCACAAGGCAGTTTCTCATGTCGGACAAACCTTTACACCTGGAAGCCTCCCTTGACAAAGAGGTGAGACCATCTGGTTCCTCAGCTGGCCATGAGAAGCTTCTAAACACCTTATTATTGAGGGAAGACAATAACAGTAGCAGTCTAAGACAACGACAATGAGTACATCTAGTGGTAAAAGTAGAGCATTGCAATTAGACTGCTAAAGGTGCAATGTAATGCTTTGTAGGGTATGAAATAATGGAAAACAATTCACAATAAGGATTTTACCAAAAATTGTTAAAAGTCATGAACTATCAATCTGATTTTGAGTTATCTGTCAAACACTGAACAGAACGTGCGGGTAAATTTGTCAGGAATAAATAATGACAGACCTCAAGAATAAGTCTTTCTTCAGAAACACAGAGGTACTGTATTTTTGACTCAAGCTGTCATTAACCATTTTTTTGTTGTTGTTTGTTGTCTTTCAGATTTACTATCATGGTGAACCAATCAGTGTCAATGTCCATGTCACAAACAACACAAACAAGACAGTAAAAAAAATTAAGATTTCAGGTTATTCAATCATTTATAGTGAATGGATACATTATTTATTTATTTTGTGGTTGTTAAAAACCTGTTGACAATAGCACTTCTTATGTCTGTTATTGATCATTGCAGTGCGTCAATATGCAGATATTTGTCTCTTCAACACTGCCCAGTACAAGTGTCCAGTGGCAACAGAGGAAACAGAGTATGTACTGTATACTAAACACTAAGCACCAGTATAATAACACAGTCTGGCTTATTCTACTCACTGTTTTGTGGCCTTTTCTAGTGATATTGTGGCACCCAGTTCAACATTTTGTAAAGTATACACTCTTACCCCTTTCCTTGTGAACAACCGAGAGAAACGTGGCTTGGCTTTGGATGGCAAGCTCAAACATGAAGACACAAATTTAGCCTCGAGTACATTGTAAGTACAATCTCTCATTCTTCATTTGAACATATCTTTTTGGATTGTGTGATGGTGACTAGGTTTTTTGGGGGGTCTATACATTCACATCTCAATGGCCCTCTTGTCTCTAAAGGTTAAGAGAGGGGGCCAATAAGGAAATTCTGGGCATCATTGTGTCTTATAAAGTGAAGGTGAAGCTTGTTGTTTCTCGTGGAGGGTAAGTTTGTATTTTGATTATGTTATGTCATCATTTACTCACCCTTATGTCATTCCAAACCTGTATGACTTACTTTCTTCTGTGGAACACAAAAAGAGTTATGTACAGCACAATGTCCAAGTACAATTGTACAGAAACATCTTCAAAATATTTATTGTTGTGTTACATGAAAGAAAGAAATGTATTTGGGTTTAGAATGACATGAGGCTGAGTAAATGATGACAGAACTTTAATTTTCATCATTTTGATGATCTATTGTAATATGATAACATTAAGGTTAAACAAATGACAGTAACTAGTAAGGACAATTATAACCTCCAAATCTGTGGCATTTTTGGCTGCGTCTGCAATTTTTCACACCAATTTAAAAGCTCACAATTTACACATACTGTGGACTTATTAAAAACAATTGTTCTCTCTTTTCTTTTTTTTTCTCTTTTTTTTAAAGGCTGCTGGGAGATCTTGCCTCAAGGTACTGTGATCTTGATGTATATTCCCAAAATTGTGTGCCAGAGTGTTTTTGTTTATACCTTGATTTGGTGAATTTCTTTGACTCATTCATATACTGAAAAGACTGTATGCATTGTGCCAACTGCCAATGATGTCAGATTCAATTGTACACATTAAAGATTCCTAAATGGCCAAGCTTTTGGCCAGATATACAAATAGGATTAGATACCAATTACAGGACCATTTGTGCTGATACTTTTAGGCTATTGGTTTCAGCACTCAATTAGCAGCACATTGTGAGTAATGAGATTGAGGGTTGGGCAAAGTTCATTATTAAAGGGTAGGGTTTATTTGGTTATCATATTCACTTGATGTCTTACTCTCATGCATTGTGTTTCTATATCCAGTGACGTTTCTGTTGAGCTCCCCTTTACATTAATGCATCCCAAACCACTGGAGGAATCGATCCACAGAGATGGTGTGTGCCTGAATGCCTTTGATCTTTTTCCATATTGCTGAACTAGTTAAAACCTATGATTTGTTTTTAGCAGGTGTGTCACTTTGATATTTTCATGCTAATAGAGCATGTGATATTAATATGCTAAATCAGTAAATGTTAATACTGTAGTGCCATGTTACAGGTTGTTGTGGAAAAGACTGTACAATCATTACATGTAATAACACATTAAATACATTTTCCAGGTTCAAAACTAGTTGAACTATGAATAGCATCTATTGCATGCCATCGATTTACACAGAAAATAATTTTGACATGTTGTCCCTCTGTTTGTAAAAATCTAAAATTGCATTTACAGTAATGCACTTACTATGAACGCGAAAGGTGCAAGAGTTATAGGCAAATTACCTTTTGGTTAATGGTACATGACATAATTCCTGTGGGTGGATTTTTCTCTATGTACACTGAAAAAATGTTAACTTAAATATATGTTTCATGAGCAAACATTAAAATGAACTTGTTTGAAAAATATAATTTAAAGGAATATTCCGGGTTCAGAACAAGTTTAGCTGAATTGCAGCATTTGTGACATAATGTTAATTACCACAAAAATAATTTTGACAGCCTTTTTCTTTAAAAAAGCAAAAATTTATGTTACAGTAAGACACTTACAATGGAAGTGAATGGGCTAATGTTTGGTGGGTTTAAAGGTAGAACACATGTATTCTTTGGTTAAAACTTGTGTATTTTTTGAGCAGTAAAGTTTTTGTCATTTTAGGGCTTACAGCATTTCATAGTCATGGCAACAAAGGCATACAATTGGAAATAACTTTACACAGAAAAGGTTAGTAAGTGATTTTGATCATACTAAAATCATGTTAACACACATTGTTTACATCTTGTGGCTATACTTTTGAAACAGTGAGTATTTTTAACGTTTACGGATTGGCCCCATTCACGTCCATTGTAAGTGCTTCACTGTAACCCAGATTTTTGCTTTTTTTAAGAAAATCATTATGTCACAAATATTGATTGAGCTTAACTTGTATTGAACCCTGAATATTCCTTTAAAATCACTGAAGCAACCTGAATATATTAGATTACAGCAACAAAACACTTTTTAACGGTTAGATCATGTAGAAATAGCTCCTTAAGGTTACAATTGGGCTTTACATAGTCATGAATGGAGTTGAAAAATGGAATACTTGCACAACTCCTTCCACGTTCTGCGTCATGCATCTCAGGCATTTCTGGTTATAGCGTTCAGCGCATCTACTATACATGCAGAGGTTTATTCATGGGAAGGCAAATTTTTTCTACTTTTTAGGGCTTTTAGTTAATAAAACTATATATCATGTTTTGGCGATAATGTGACTTATCTCAAATTCATAACTTGCTCAAGTTTGCCTCTAAATTAATTTTTATCCTTTCCGAATGTAGCTACACACAGCTCTAAATAATAAATCAAACATATATAACCTACGTTATGAGGCTCCGTGCAAGTATTCCATTACATATAACTTTACACAGACAAGGTAAGTGCAAATCTCATGTTAATGTGTAAGTCTAATGACTATACATTCAAAACATTGTGTATTTTAATGATTACACCAGTGCTATGTATTGCCAATAGCCAACTGTGCATTGCTGAGATTTTTGCTTGTTTCTAGAAACTGAGGGATGAGTCAGAGTTATTTTCTGGTAATCAACAGCATGTCACAAATGCATTCAGCAGAGTTTAGCTTGTATTTAACCCAAAACATTCCTGCCGAAATGTTGCCTATTCTGAAAATTAAAATGTTATACTTTTGACAAATCAAAACATCTTTATGTGCAGACACCTTTTCACCCTATGGTTTAAATAAAGTTTTTTTTATTTAATTCAAGACATTTCCAAAATCAGAAATTCATTATTTATAAGACATTATCTAAAAAAACTTTTCTGTTCCAGTTCTAGAAAACGATGCCCCCATCGATACAAACCTCATTGAATTTGACACAAAGTAAGTCTTTTATCTTTTTTATTAGACATGCTAATGACTTGCTAATCTGCCTGGAGCTATGTGGTTTGCCAGTTATGAGAAGCTCTTAGCTTGCACAATTATTGCAATAGGACATTTTTTTCATGCTATATTTCTGGTTTAATTTTCTTCAGCAAAAACGTTGTGGTATATGTCAGGTCAGACTGATCTCACAGTGAGATCAGAAAAAGTAGGTAGAATTTTCTTTATCTAAAATCGGCATACACTTACCGAAATTCTGAACATTGCACAATGTGGCCTAAGTGGTAAATGTTCTTGGGCGTCATGTGTGAGTGCCATCTTCTTGGTGTGATGACTGCGAAGTGAGTTGTTCCCCGTCTGTCACTCACATCGATGTTGTGTTGAATAAGCAATCTCTCTTTTGAGAGCCTCTCGCATCTCTGAACTTGAGAAAAGGCCAATGAGAAATTGACAGACAGAATTTGCATGTCCCGCCCCGGCACATACGGGTATAAAGGGAGGGAAATGCGTCTGCCCATTCAGAATTTTTCTTCAGAGCTGACCGGTTGTGTGATCAGCGAGCTGCATTCACAAGACTGTTCACTTTATCTCTAGAAAGAGTGTATGTGGCTTATGCGGTAGTGCAGCTTTGCCCCTGGGCGCTTCGACAGCGCTTTTATAAAAGAGAATATTTTCTTAAAAGAGCAATACACAGCAGCATTGAACGTCCTTTTCAGGGCGCGTCTTTATAAAGATGCCCATCCGCTCCTGTGTAGTTCCTGGATGCGGTCGAGTTCTCTCCACTCCTGGCGGTCACAGGCGCTGCCTTGTGTGTCTGGGCTGCGATCTCACCGAGGCAGCATTTGTGGATGGTTAGTTTTCTCACTGCTAGAACCTTACTATGGCAACATTGCGGTCGTGGCTTTCCTTCTTAAAAAGTAACGCCATTCCATCTGCCCCCCGCATCGCTCTTTCCTCCCACGGGATTGAGGACGACCCCGGCTGGCGATGGAGGCGATTTGGGGATGGCAGCATGCTCGGTTTCACCGGGTACATCCCCACGAGCCACCCGCCCTCCGACACGCTTGTTGACTTCCACCCAGGCTTTGGGTGACAGCGGCTCACCTCACGGCCAGTCTGCTTATCCCCTTGAGTCCCCCGAGCTGGAGAATGAGCTCACCACTGCATCGAACAATGTTCTGGCGTCTGACGCGTCTGACTTGGTTGGGCTGCCACCCTCGGGTTGGCATTCCCAGTCTGAGACTGATGCCCAGATGGCCGACGTGTTTTCCCAGTCTGCCGTCAGTGTGGGGCTGGAATGGAACCCTCCGTCCTCCGTCTGGGTGCCGCTCACAGCCATGCCCCCCGGTTCCTTTCTTCCCGGAGGTGCACGATGAGCTGACACGGTCATGGAGGGCACCTTTTACTGCCCGCAACCATTCCTCCTCATTCATTTTACTGTGAAAGTTACTATGCTTCCACAGGGACCAGGTGCTCAGGCACCTCATTTGTCTAGGGCTTCAGGTCAACTGGGAAAAGAGCAAGCTCGCCCCGGTTCAGAGCATCTCTTTTCTCAGCATGGAGTTAGTCTCAATGGTAGCGCGCCTCACCTACGAGCATGCGCAGTCGGTGCTGAAATGCCTCACCTTGTTCAAGCTAGGCACAGCTTTTCCTGTAAAACATTTCCAGAGGCCCCTGGTGCATATGAGACCGCTTCAGCACTGGCTCCAGACTCGAGTCCCGAGATGGGCATGGCGCCGTGTCATACACCATGTGTTTAACAACCCCACCTGCCGCCAGACTTTCAAACCCTGGACAGACCTCTGTTTTCTACGGACAGGAGTCCCCTTACAGCAGGTGTCCTGATGCGTTCTGGTCACCACAGACACCTCCAAACAGGGTTGTGGCCTCTGGAAAGGGCCCCCGCTGCGTTGGCACATCAACTGCCTAGAGATACTGGCTGTACTCCTTTCCCTTCGGAGGTTCCTCACACTAATTCGGGGCAAGCCCGTCTTGATCTGTTCAGACAACACCACAACGGTAGCGTACATAAATCGCCAAGGCGGTGTGCGCTCGCGTCACATTTCACAACTCGCCCGCCATCTATTTCTTTGGAGTCAAGTCGCTACGCGCCACTCACATACCGGGCAGCCTCAGTGTGTCAGTGGATGCGCTGTCATGACAAGGTACGCCCAGTGGAGAGTGGAGGCATCACCACCAGTCGGTCCAGCTGATTTGGGAATGGTTCGGCAAGGCACAGGTAGACCTATTCGCCTCCCGAGAGACATTCCACTGCCCGCTCTGGTACTCCCGAATGGAGGCTCCCCTCGGGACAGACGTGCTGGCACACAGCTGGCCCGGGGGCTGCACAAGTACGCATTTACCCCAGTGAGCCTTCTTGCACAGGTGCTGTGCAAGGTCAGGGAGGACGAGGAACAAGTCATTCTGGTGGCCCCCTACTGGCCCACTCAAACTTGGTTCGAGGCGAATTACCCTGAGGAAGGACCTTCTTTCTCAGGTACGGGGCACACTCTGGCATCCACGGCCATACCTCTGGAACCTCCACGTTTGGCCGCTGGACAGGATGTGGAAGAGGTCCCACAGATGTGCACAGTCAGGTCAGTGCTCTCTTTCCTGCAGGAGAGGTTGGAGGGGAGGCTGTCCCCCTCCCCCTTGAAGGTGTATGTTGCCGCTATCGAGGCCCACCACGACGCAGTAGACGGCAAGTCTTTGGGGAAGCACGACTTCATTATCAGGTTCCTTAGAGGTGCCCGGTGGTTGAACCCTCCCCGGTCAAGCCTGTTCCCCTCCTGGGATCTCTCAGTAGTCCTCTCGGGCCTTCAGAGATCCCCCTTTGATCCGCTAGAATCAGTTGAGCTCAAGAACCCTCTCCCTGAAGACGGCCCTCCTGATTGATTCCATCAAGAGGGTCGGGGACCTGCAAGGGTTCTCTGTCAGCAACACTTGCCTGGACTTCGATCTGGCAGACACTCACGTCGTCCTAAGACAGCGACCGGGCTACATGCCCAAGGTTCCTACGACTCCCTTCAAAGACCAGGTAGTGAAACTGCAAGCGCTGCCCCGGGTGGAGGCAGACCCAGCCCCTTCATTTCTGTGTCCAGTGCGCACCCTGTGTACTTATGTGGTCCATACGCAGAGCTTTAGACATTCTGAGCAGCTCTTTGTCTGCTTTGGTGGTCAGCAGAAAGGGAACACTGTCTCCAAACAGAGACTTTCCCACTGGATAGTTGACGCAATAGCATTGGCCTATCACACCCAGGCCTTGCCCGCCCCCTTGCGGGTTCGAGCACACTCGACAAGAAGTGTAGAAGACATATGCAGAGTAGCGGATTGGGCAACACCCAATACCATTACAAGATTTTACAATCTTAGGGTTGAGTCGGTTTCATCCCATGTTCTCTCAGGTCCAAGCCAGTAGAACTCGGTAACGCGGTAACAACTGACCGGTGTACTGCTTGCATCTAGTGCCTTTCCCCTCCACTGAGGCGCTCTTATCCCAGGAGATCCCACTAACTCAGCTCCCTGGGTGACTCCTCCCTAGCCCTCTGGTCTGCAAATTTAGCGGAGGAATTCCCCGACCAGACCCACTATGAGTACTCAAACTCTGTACAGGAATAGGTGCTCCACAGGATGGGCCCCCTTGTGGACTTATCCCCCTGTGTGTATTTTCCGTGGTACGGTCCCCTTGCGAGCGGACCCACATCTCCCTTGGGCGGTCCCCGTTGCCCCCCGTTCACCATGTTTGTAGTAACTCCTCCCTCTCAATAGGTAGGATCAACCACCATACCATTTTCCACATGCGACCTGAAAACCCATGTAATATATTTCACCACTCTTTACCTCCCCCAGCCTGGGCAGGTGTGGTCTCTGTGGGGTCTTTTCCCCCCTGAAAGAATAGGAATTGGAAAAGAACACCTTCCCCGATGCATGTGATAGTGTTAAGATGGTTTCAGCCACTTTAAACTCTATGTGAGAAACATTGAGAGAGAAAAGGTGTGGCTGGCATGGCTTGCTCCCATGCTTGGCATGTCACCTTGTTCCCCCCTTCGGGGTGTAGGGAACCAGAAGTTTATGATGATCTTATGGGGCATTGGGGTGCAGTCTGACATGGCCTGTAGCCTTGGCATGCAACTGCCTTTCCGCACCTGCTTCAGCAGCGCACATACATGGATTAGCGCATACCGTGATTAAATATGGACTCCTAGTGTCGCTTCTTCGACATAACGTCAAAGTGAGGGACAGACAGGGAACGTCTGGGTTACTATTGTAACCTCCGTTCCCTTATGGAGGGAATGAGACATTGGGTCCTCCCGGCCATGTCGCTGAACTGAGCCCCTGTTATGGCCGAACCTCATTCTCGGCTACTCAGGACAAAATCCTGAATGGACAGATGCATTTCCCTCCCTTTATACCCATATGTCCGGGGGCGGGACATGCAAATTCTGTCTGCCAATTTCTCATTGGCCTTTTCTCAAGTTCAGAGATCTCAAGAGAGACTCCTAGTGTTGCTTCTTCAACACAACGTCTCGTTCCCTCCATCAGGGAACGGAGGTTACAATAGTAACCTAGATGTTTTCTGCTGTGAAGGCAAATATGAGGAATGACTGTTTTATAAAATCTACAGCCCAAACTTATATCTAACCATTAGTGTATGGAAAAATGTCTGTAGCACGGCCTTCACTGGTTATGCAGTCACGTAAATTATCAAAACATATAAGAATATATTATATTCTTATATTTTCTAATTGTCTTAAATTTTTTTTTTTTTTATAATTTTACATTATCTGGGCATTTTATAGATCCATTTGTGACAGATATGTGTCGGGTCTCTAAAAACACGAGTATGTAATAATGTTTGGCGAAACACCTGTGCATTTAAGGTTTAAATTATTATAAAAATAACAACAATAGTAATACCAATGCAATATAATTTTGTAATGTTGTTTTGTGATTTAAATTGTTGCAAATTTGTTTTCATCTTTTTTGGGGATCTAACTGTTATGCTCAGAATGCTATGCATTTCTCTCTTGAGAATGAATGGGGCACAGGGACAAATGCCACTGAAAGTGAAAAAAATGCCCCTATAAGTTAAAAAGTTAGGCATTTAACCAAAAAAGACAGTATATATTTATACACCAATGAGTCAAAACATTATGACCACCTGCCTAATATGCTCCATGTGCTGCCAAACCACCGCCAACCCACTGAGGTATGGACTCTACAAGACCCATAAAGGTGTCCTGTGGTATCTGGAATCAAGACATTAGCAGCAGATCCTTCAAGTCCTGCGATTTGCGAGGTGGAGCTGCCATGGATCAGATTTGTTGATCCAGCACATCCCAGAGATGCTCAATCGGATTGAGATCTGGGGAATTTGGAGGCCAGGGCAACATCTTGATCTCTTCATCGTGTTCCTCAAAACATTCCCGAACAATGTGTGCTGTGTGGCAGGGTGCATTATCCTGCTGAAAAAGGCCATTGCCATCAGGGTATGCCATCTGCTGCGATGTTAAGGTAGGTAGCAGGTGTCAAATTGATGTCCACATGAATGGCCGGACACAGGGTTTCCCAGCAGGACATTGCCCAGAGCATCACTCTCCCTCACCTGGCTTGTTGACTTCCAACAGTGCATCCTGGTGCCATCACTTCCCCAGGTAAACGACACACACATAAACGTCCGTCCATGTGATGTAAAAAAAAAAAAAAACTTAACCAGGTGACCTTCTTCCACTGCTCCAAGATCAATGGTGGACAAGGGTCATCATGGGCCAGTCTGTGGCTACGCATTGTATGTTGTGACACATTGCTCCCGTAACTATCATTAACATTTTGACTTGTGCCACAGTAAACCATCTGTTGGTTCGCACCAGATGAGATAGCCTACGTTGCCCTCACGCAACGATGAGCCTTGGGTGCCCAACAACCTGTCGCTGATTTTAGTTTGTCCCTGCTCAGACCACTGTTGGTAACCAGGTACACCCCACAAGCCTTGCCATTTCAGAGATGCTCTGACCCAGTCATCTGGCCATAACAATATTTCCCTTGTCAAAGTCGCTCAGGCCTTTACTCCTGTCCATTTCTCCTGCATTCAACATGTTGACGACCAGAACTGATTTTTCGCTTATCATCTAATCTACACAGAGCTTGACTTGTGGCCTTGTGAGATGATAAACGTTATTTGCTTCACCTGTGAGTGTTCACAATGTTTTGGCTCATCAGTGTATATTTAGAAAAGTATTCTCTCATAAATGTAAAAAATGGCCCTAAGGATTAAATGCAGAAGAAAGAAGTAACTTACTCTAACTGAGAATTCTGTTGTTTCCTGTTGAACTCACAGTGGTGTAATACCATTGATGGATGATTTTCTTTACCAAATATTGCCATTTTTTGGTGCACATTATCAAAGAACTGATAACCTATTTACTGTAAATTAAAAGTGTGAATATCTGTAAAAATGTCTTTCAAACTGTAAAGGAAACAATGGAAAGGAGGCGGCGAGAACCGTCTTGACACAATAAATTATAATTTTAAAATAAAACTGAACAAAAAGACACAAACACACACATGATGGTCAGCTGACCATAAACGATCTCTCTCTCGTCGCACCAACTTCTGCAGTCGGCCTTTAACCCTCCCGGAGGCTTAATTAGCCTGATAAGGGACCGGGTGTATATAATCACGACTCGGCCTTGCCCTCTGCCCTGTCCCTGGCAGCGGCCCTGATCGCTCCAGGCAGTCGGTTAGGAGCCCCTTCTCCCCTTGCGGTCGCTGGCTTTTCCTCCACTTCCAGGCGGCCAGGCTCCTCCATCCCCCGGCATACGGCTGCGGCCTCTCCATTGGGGTGGACGGTAGTAGAGAGAACTCTACTACGGTGTATCCCTCCTCCGTCCTGGGTCTTCAGCACCAGTGTAAAAGGGTTTAGACAGGCAAGGAGGAGGAGAGAACCAGCTTGACAATATAAATAATAGTTTAAAACTATTAAACGAAAAACTTAAACAAAAAACACAAACACACTTGACAGTCAGCTGACCGTAAACTCTCTCTCTCTCATCGCACTACCTTCCGCAGTTGGCCTTTATCCTTCTTGGAGGCTTAATTAGCCTGATAAGGGACCGGGTGTGTATAATCACAACCCGGCCCCACCCTCCGCCTGTCACACAAACTTATTATTGGTCTATATCTAATATGAATAAAAGAAGAAGCTAATAATAAACTGAACAGACTTGATTTTAAGGGGAAAAAGTAAATGTTTTCTACTCTTTGTCCCTAGTGACGATGACATCATCTTTGAGGACTTTGCTCGACAACGACTGATCGGGCCAAAAGACGACAAAGATGAAGATGAGGAGGGTGCCGATTCACCCAAGCTGAATGACAGATAGACTAAACATTTGAGTGTTTACTGTGTTATGACATATAAGAGACCCTTTTGAGATAACCTGGAAAAGTGGGACACCCTTTAACACACTCACATTGGTGCAGTTGTAGTGTTCTTGTTCACATTCTTCTCTTCCATCCTGAAAGGGTGTAAAATAAAACTTAAGTGTAGAAAAATGTGACCTTGTCGTCAAAGCGATTAGAAGGTAAGGTTTTAGCTGATAGACCAACCATTGAGTGCCTCTTATATTTGAGGGTCTTTTGAGGTTGAGGCAAAGGCTTTTCATCATAGCTAAATTAAACGTCAGTGGTAGCATGCCTTTGTTGTTGCTTTGTTTTATAGATTCTTCCTTTGATTAGAGCAGAGGAGTTTGAAAGGCGTGACGTAGTATTGAAAACATAATTAATGGAATTTGTTCTGTTTTAATTACTGTAAAAGGAATTGGATTTAGTATGTTTATTACAAAAGCTGCCAAATTTAATAACCTTTATAATGTATCATCCCCCACTGAACATTTAGTACATTTTTGAATTAGTCATTGCAGAAGTTGACTAAAAATATATATATATTTTTTTTTTTGTTCACTTTTTCAGGGAAAATTATCTGTATTGCCTAACAAAAGACACGAACACACTACTAGACTACATAAGACTACAAGTCACAATCCAACAACCATATTTTTTTCCTCTTAACAATATTCAAATGTTTGTTGAAATGGTTTTCTATTAATTCAATTATAAACCATACCTATATACCTTTGAGGAATTATATATTGCTATAGGATATTTTTACATAATTTGAAGCTTTTCAAAAAGATCACCTATGAATAGACATGTGCTACAAACATTCCAATTACTATTCCAACTGTATATTGTGAACAATGTAAATGTATCCTTAAAACTTCTATGGACAATTGCATAATTGTACAACTCTTCTAGACTTTTCCAGCAAATCCCTGAGCTGGAGGACTACTCAAATCAGATTAAATGTGATTGGAAATGTATCCATTTATACATTGCAAAGATGATCTTATATGAATGAGGCCTTGACTTAATGCATGAAACATGCCAATAATTTGTGTTTTGTGAATGAAAAATGTTGTAAACAGATAGAAAGTAAGAAAAGAAAAGAATAGAAAAAGAAAACAAAATTGGATGACCAGTTAATTGAAACGTTATAATTTCTCTGTGTGGAATGAACCACAAACAATAAATAAATAAACACTGATTATTTACATAATGAGTCAAGAGCAAATGGCATTGAAGAATTAATGTAAGAGAAATTACAATAAATTAAATATATAAATATTATGTTGTATATATAACTAAGTCTGTGGCTCTTCTTTATATTCTTTGTATATGCATTCGCAAACAGTAGGCTATATCAAAATAATTTATGTATAAAATGGCAAATCAGTAATGATTTTATTATGGATAATTATTTATCATTATAATCTACTATTACTGCATGACATGCTTAAAATAGGTGTCACTACATTACTAAAACTTTCCTGTTTCACTTTTTAGATTTGTGCTTGTAAATGACTTCTATTGTCCTAAGTGTGCAAGAGCATGCGCTATATGCTACAATCGTGTGCAAACTCTTATCAAATTTCACAAGAGTGCTAATTCTATGTGCAATTTCCACGCCAGCACAAAGCGCAAGTGGCCATGGGTGAGATTCTTTACGCTATCTGGGTTTGTTTACCCGCAAACTGTGGGTGTATTGTATGTTAATTAAGAACAGGGTTGGGGGTAACAGAATACATGTAACAGGACTACGTATATAAAGTACACAAAATAAGTCCATTACAGTTGCAAATTAAATAATTGGTCATTACAATACAGTTACATTAAAAAAGTATTTGGATTACTTAAGAGATTACTTTGCATTTAATTGTCATTTGTTTCATTTAATATTTAGGCCTTTCAGATGGAAAACATATAAATGATGCGATCCAAAGTGCATTTGAACAGCGGTGAAACACTTTTTTATGATGTGTTACATTCATACGAGCAGACAGAGAAGTATGTTTGAAGTAAGTTTGGAGTAGAAGAAATATAAATAAACCTTATGTAAATTGTCAGCTTTACTCTAAGCTAAAATGCTATTTCTAGCCATTTTACCTGCACATGTTACCAGACATTATCTTATTTTTTTATCAAAAAAAATCACGTTAGATCATAATTTCTTTTTTACTAGTAAGATCTTTGATATTAGGGGAAAAATAATATTGTTGATAATATTTTTGTATTGTTTTCCTGTAAAAATATTGAAAATTCGAAACACTGCATAAGATATTTAGGTTTATCAGAGAATGTATTTTAATGTGTATTTTGTATTACTGTACTGGCAGAGTTTTTATAGTCAAAACAAGTGAAAAAATCTTGCGCTGAAGAAGTAATCCAAAGTATTTAGAATACGTTAATGACCTTGAGTAATCTAAGGGAATATGTTACAAATTACATTTACAGCATGTATTCAATCTGTAGTGGAATACATTTCTAAAGTTACACTCCCAACCCTGATTAAGAAATAGGTAATTTTGCTAAGACATAAATCGGTTGGTGGAAGAAGTTGGAAAGAGTAAAATGTTTAGATTTGGTATGATATTTTTTTTTAACACTTTGTTATTTGATAATATTTTTGTTTAGTGTCATTTGAATTTAGAATTGATTTTTTCGTGATTCAATAAATGAGTAAAATTTTCAAAATCAAAATCGACCGGTAGAAGTGAAGTGCGTTCCGATAAAATCACTGTTAATACTAGTTATGATTTGTGTGTCAGTGAATGATTGATAATACTTAAATTCTCTATAATTTAATAGAGCGTAAATCGAAAAGAAGTGTGTCATAAAAATATGTCATAAAAATATGCCTGACATTCAACAGGGACACAGAACAAAAGTCCATATTTCTATTCTTCTAAATCATTGCATACAGTCCATTTACACAACAAACTTATTATGAATGTGCGTTTTTTTTATATTGCTGGTGCTTGACAGGGAATTGACTATATAACAGGACACAGATGGTGCTGGAGAAGAACCTCCGAATGAAATTGCACTTGACCCAGCCCACTAGCGCTTTGCGTGCACAATTTCATCAAACCCACTTGTGCCTAGACTTGAGACTTGAGCCTAGGCTTGCTTGCACAAAAATACCAAAACTTCATGGTCATACCCACTGACATTGTGTGTGACACTTGGCATAGCGCTGCGCTTAGTGCTAGAGCACTTAAAATAGAACCCTAGGCATTTTGCTAACTTCAAAAAATTTTGCCACAGAATTTAACCCCGCCCTCTAAAGACATGTCAGCAAACGCAAATGTGCAAAATTATTGAAAGGCATAGAGATTTCTAGAGATTTCTTGCGAGATGCCTGTTAAAAATCATAACGCATACATTGGAAGTACCTCACTGGAACCCAGGTTATAATTTTTGCTTTTAAAGAAGGGGCAAGTCTAAAGATATTTTTGTGATAATCAATATTATGCCACATACTGTCGATTTAGCTTAACTTATATTGAACCCGAAATATTCAGTTAATCAAATTCATCAAGCATGCAATTCTACATCCTTTGTTAAAAAAAGCCTTCTTTGGATCTGGCAATACACAATAAATATAGGCTAATCTCTAAATTGCCTTTGATTTCCAAGATCTTGGAAAGAGTTGTCTATTCCCCGCTTTACTCCTATCTAAATACATTTGACATTTTAGACACATTTCAGTCTGGCTTCAGACCCTTAAACAGCAATTAATCTGCATTACTAGGTTACTAATGATATTTTTCTCTCCATGGATTCATTAGATCCTAGTGCCGTATTCGACACTATCGGTCATAACATTCTTCTCAATCGTCTCGAGTGTAGGGTTGGCATCAAGGGTATGGCCCTCCAGTGGTTTGCCTCCAATCTAAAAGATGGGACGTTTTCTGTAAATGTAGTGAATTTCTATTATACATCGGCTCATGTGGCGTCCCTCAAGGGTAAATTTTTGGACCCTTGTTATTTTCCTTGCATATGCTTCCTCTGAGCTCTTTTTTCCAGAAGTACAGTATATCCTGTAACTGTTATGCTGACTATTCACAATTTTACATACCAGTGAGCTTAGACAAGAAGTGTTCATTTGATAACAGATAGTAAACATTGGCTGGCAATGGCATTTTGTTTTGTTTTTTTAGTTTAGGTCTCCCCATGTCCTGCTTACCTGACCTGGCAACCCAATTAGGTCCACTGTTGTTGAATGTACAAGATCATGTAAGAATTCTTGGAGTGATTTTAGATTCATCATTACTTTTTAATAAGCAAATTAGTGCCGTTGTCAAGGGTAGCTTTTTCCACCTGAGAACTATCACTAAAGTCAAACATTTTCATTTCAACAAAGACCTGGAAATTGTGATCCACTCACTAATTTCAGCAAGGTTAGACTATTGTAACTCATTGTACAATGGCCTCCCTCAAACTGCATTATCTAGCCTACAGCTGGTTCAAAATGCAGCAGCTAGACTTTTGACAGGGTCAAGAACGAGGGATCATATTACCCCTGTATTAGCATCTCTACACTGGCTTTCCATTAAATTCAGGGTCGATTTTAAAATTCTGCTTAATGCTTACCATGCACTATCTAGACTTGCACCCAAACACATCAGTGATCTTCTCATCCCTTACTCCCCCACCAGAGCACTCGGGCCTTTTCATCAACTTCTTTTCAGGGTTTCTTGTTGTCGCTATAGATCTAAGGGTGATCGTGCCTTCTCTATGGTACGTCGTAACCGCTAGAATAGTCTCCCTTACTATGTGAAGTTAGTTTCTTCAATAGCCATTTTTAAATCCTCTTTGAAAACGTATTTATATTCTTTAGCATTTGAATAGGACGTTTTAATAGGTTCAATTAGGTAAATACATGATGCAGTTTTTAATTTTATCTATTTATTTATTATTATTAATTTTTTTGTATTGATATAATTCTTCCATTGTATATTTATTTGATTAATTTGTAAAGCACTTTGTGTCAACTTCTGTTGTTTTTAAATGTGCTCTATAAATAAAGGTTGACTTGACTTGATGAATTTCATGAGGAAGGCCCTAAATAAAGATTATTTAGGATATAATTATTAAAATAATTATAAATATATTTCAGATTCCATTTTGTTGTGCTTGGTCCTGCGTAAAAGCATGCCTACATTTTGTTTCTCCCTCCATCTACCATGTCTGCAGTGACAGAATATTTGTACAAATGAACAGAGGCAGAGCTATATGGTGTTATAATTTATTCACAAGTGCACAGGACACGTTTTGCTTGCACAAGGATTTCCTTTGCTCTTGCATAAAACATTTAAACAGTATCATAATAGGGGTAACCGACAGTAACCCATAGAACAACAATCTAATAAACTGGACTATGGTCTCGTAAGCTATTAACTTACATTTATAATTTGTTTAATGTGGTTATTTATCTGTGAATTTATCATCATTCTTTGTGCCTCCCCTGACATGCTCCAGCACCCTCCAGTTTAAAAACCATGGGTTTAGGTCAAGTCAAGTCATTTTTATTTGTACAGTGCTTTTCACAACACACATAATTTCAAAGCAGCTTTACAGAAAATTATGCTTCACAGAAAAAAACCTGTAATATAGTAATGTCTTCAAGTCATAATAGTACGGTTTAGGAAAAAAGGGAAAAAAAGACATGATTGTAAATTGTGCCTTAAAATAAATAATAGAAAATAATTATATTTATATTTAGAGCCCCAGTGAGAAAGCTTAAGGCGACTGTGGCAAGCAACACAAAACTCCATAAGATGTTGGTTAAAGGAGAAAAATAACCTTGGGGGAATCTTGGCTCACTGTGTGGGCCAGTTCCCCTCTGGATAAACAGCATGAATATAATGCCAATATTAGATATTTATGTGTAGAACTAAATAAGTTTTAGGGGCCAATGTTTAAACAAAAAAAATTGTATTAACTGTAAGATTAACATTCTTTATTAACTGCAAAATTGCAAGCAGATGCATTGTCTAATTTGGCTGATGAAGGCTGCAATTCATTTATTATCAACGCATTCCAGTTTAGTTTAGTCCATCCTTTGTTCAAAGTGATGCAGACAGAGGTCAATGAGGTCCACTACAGTTCGACTGTAAGCTTGTGGCAGATTCATTTCTGGTGGAGTCCATTTTAAGTACAAGTTTCAGGCAGTTTCCAGTGAAGAATCCTATGTCTGACGGTTGGTGCTGGCATAATTTCCTCCTCTGTGAAGTCCATCGTAGTAGACTGAAGTGATATCTGGCTGACACAGGATGCAGTGAGTTGTCATCACTCAGCAACTCGTAGTAGTGGGAGTCAGACATCAGGCAGGACCGGAGTCAGACATCATGCAGGACCGGATTTGGACATCATACAGGACCAGAGCTGGATCTGGCAGGCTCTGGTAACCTCAGGATATGCATCCCAAGGTTAAGACAGGGAAACAAATAGAATAAAAATAAGCATAGATGCCATTCACTTTAAATCAGGATTATAGAATATGAGTTGTGTTTCTGGTTCCGGCAGACCTAACTAATGCAGCATAACTATGATTTAGAAATAAATTAGGTGTATGCTTGGCTGAAAAGATGAGTCTTTAGTCTAGACTTACACTGAGAGAGTGTGTTTGAGTACTGAACCATATTTGGAAGACTATTTCAAAGTTTAGGAGCCAAATAGGAAAAGGATTATTTAATAGGACCTCCTTTTGTGGATTTTGATACTCTAGGTACATGAAACTGATATTGAGCAGGTAGAATTCAATTAAGCTATCAGATGAGGACATGTGAGGTGTCTATTTTTCAAAATAGAGACTTATCCTCTTGTTTAGTTGTACATCTGGCCTTCCACATCTCATTCTGCCCTTGGTTGTCTTTGAAGACTGTAGTGTAGAACTTTGCATGAAATCTTTTTTTGGCAATTTCAAGCATTGTATAGCCTTCGTTCCTAAAAACAATAATTGACTGATGAGTTTCTAGAGAAAGCTGTTTCTTTTTTGCCATGTTTAAACTAATATTGACCTTAAGACATGCCAGTCTATTGCATATTGTGGCAACTCAAAAACAAATACAAAGTCAATGTTAAACTTCATTTAATGAACCAAATAGCTTTCAACTGTGTTTGATATAATGGCAAGTGATTTTCTAGTACCATATTAGCAATTTAGTATTATTACTCAAGGATAAGGCGTTGGCTGCTGGAAATGGTGCCTGTCTAGATTTGATAAAAATAAATAATGAAATAGTGATGGTGCTGTTTTTTACATCATTAATGTCCTGACTATACTTTGTGATCAGTTGAATGCCACTTTGGTGAATTAAAGTACCAATTTCCTTCTGAAACAACAAAATATGTAAATTTTTCCATACTTTTGGCCACCAGAGTATATTTAGTTTTTATTGTTTTTACACGTTTTTTAGAGTAGGTCTACAGTACTGTTCCCCTTCTTTCACTCACTCGACGTTGTGTCGATGTAGTGACACTAGGGGTCGCTCCTGGGAGCCCCAGACATCTCTGATCTTTGCGAAAAGGCCAATGAAAATTGCCGAGTGGAATTTGCATGCCACTCCCCTGGACATACGGGTATATAAGGAGCTGGAATGCAACCACTCATTCAGACTTCTTCTTCAGAGCCAAGCGGAGTCCAGTGAAGCTGTTGGATTTATGGCACATTACAGCAGCTTCTCCCCATCTTGCAATGGTTGAGTTCAGAGAACGCCCGTGGGTGCTTCAGCAGCCTATAAGAATATATTCTGTCTTGAGTGGCACTCATGGAGTGTGTCTTTTTAAAGATGCCTTTTCTGTTTGTGTATATTTTTTGGTTGCCATCGTTACCTCTCCGCTTCCCACGGCCACTATCGCTGACGCACATGTTGGGTGCTGCCCATGCAGGGATAGCGTTGATGGACGGGTCATGTTCTCACAGCGAAAACATGATTATGGCAACGTTGTTGTCTTGGCTTTCCCCAGGGAAAGCCCCCAGTGGCTCCCTGCCGTGGTCCTTCTACCTACGAGTTTGAGGCACTGGGAACGATTTGGAGCCGCTCTGCCAGGAAACCCCCCGCGAACCTCCTATTCCCCAGCACCTCCATCAATAGGGTAGGGGACCTGCAGGTGTTCTCTGTCAGTGAATCGTGCCTGGAGTTCCGTCCGTGTTACTCTCACATCATCCTCAGACCTGACCAGGCTATGTGCCCAAGGTTCCCACGACTCCATTCAGGGATCATGTGGTGAACCTGCAAGCGCTGCTCCAGGAGAATGCAGACCCAGCCTTGGCATTGCTGTGTCCGGTGTGTGCTTTGCGGATCTACTTGGATCGCACGCAAAGCTTTAGAAGCTCAGAGCAGCTCTTTGTCTGCTTTGGCGGACAGTGGATCGCCCACTGGGTCATTGACGCCATCACTATGGCATATCATGCTCAGGACGTGCCACCTGTGGGGCTGTACGGCCATTCTACCAGGGATGTAGCGGCCTCCTGGGCTTTGACCAACGGTGCCTCTTTAGCAGACATCTGCAGAGCAGCAGGCTGGGCAACACCTAACACCTTTCTGAGGTTCTACAAACTCCAAGTTCAGCCAGTTCCTGTGTATTGTCAGGTTCAAACAGGTAAGTCTCGCGACAGCTGGCTGGGTATACCGCTTGTGTATAGCACATTTCCCCTCCCTTGAGGCTAAGACGTGCGCTCTTTCTCCCAGTTTTTCCCGAATTTTTCTCTCAAAAATTTCTCCTTAGCTCTGTGGCTGGTGAGTTTTCTGAGAAACATGCCGTCGGCCCCAGTGCGTGTGTCAATAAGGCCCTGTACTGGGGTAGGTGCTCCACATGCATTGGTTATTCCGTTGATCACCCCGTGTGATGTATTTTTCGCAAAAAGGGTTTGCCCGTTGGAAAACCACGTCTTCCTTGGGCAGAGGCCTCTCTGTCCCTGGTCACAGTATTTGTAGTAACTCAACACAGGAACTAACACAGGACCCTTCCATATGACGTGTTTCTGACCGAACTCGGCAAGACCATGTGACTTATTCTCACTCTAAAGCCCCTCCGGGCAGGGTGTGGTCTGGTCTCTGCAGTGTCCTCCTCTTTGGAGGGACATCCCCCAATGTGGACATTAAATGGCCCCCAAATTTTATTCCTTTTGGGAGAAAAAAAGTGAAGAGACCGTGGCTGGGTCCTTACTTTTTGTGCTCTGATACTCTGGTGCAGGGAACCGTTTGACGCCTATGAATGCGTTGGGACCTAGTGCGCTGGCTACAAGGCACACAGATCTCTGCTAATCTCACACCACCAGTCCACGTAACACAGTTCAGTAGCTGTGGCATTTTCCATAGGGAACCCTAGTGTAAACGTCGAGTGAGTGACAGAAGGGGAACGTCATGGTTACTAACGTAACCCGCTGAAATCGCCGGGACCTTGTCTCAGCTCCTCAGTGCGAAACCTGAATGAGTGGTTGCATTCCATCAGGGAACGGAGGTTACGTTAGTAACCATGATGTTTATAATTACAAAAATACCACAGTTTGTTTTATAGAAATCAAGTTACATATAACCATGGTAGTGAAGATGATCTATGCAAAGAAGGGGGGCATTCATCAAAAAAAATTGATAACCACTGAGCATTGACCATTCAAAGCTTTGTAAGTAGTTCAAAGTATTTTGAAACGAATACGAAATTTAACAGGTAGCCAATGTAGTGACGATAAGATTGGGCTGATATGATCGTTGGAGGCGTCTGTGGTGACTACGACATGTCTGGATACCTGCTGTAGGGAAACTCCTGTCCGTAGAAAACAGAGGTATGTACAAGGGTTGAATAACTGACGGCAGGAAGGGGTGATGAACACACGATATGTGCCGTGGCACCATGCCCATCTCGGGACTCGAGTATGAAGCCAGTACTGAAGTGGTCTCATATGCATCAACCCGAATGGTGCGACCGCTGCTGAGGCCCAGGAGCCTCTGGAACGGTTTTAGAGGGACCGTGGTGCCTACTTTGAGTGAGGTAAGGCAATTCATCATTGACTGCATGCGCTTGTTTATGAGGTGGGCTGTCAATGAGACTGAGTCAAACTCCATGCCGAGAAAAGAGATGCTCTGCTGAGGAAGAGCTTGCTCTTTTACCAGTTGACCTGATGCCCTAATCGGCCAAGCTGCCTGAGCACTCGGTCCCTATGTGCACACAGAAAAAGTGAGCTACAATCAGCCAGTCGTCGAGGTAGTTGAGTATGCGGATGCCCAATTCCCTTAGCAGGGCAAGGGCTGCATCTGCAACCTTCGTGAAGACGCGAGGGGACAGGGACAAGCTGAAGGGGAGGACCTTAGGAAGGGTCTGTGTCGGAGCAGAATTGCAACGTAGAAGTACGCGTCCTTCAGGTCTAGCACTGCGAACCAATCTTGATGCCAGACGCAAGTTACAATATGTCTCTGCATGAGCATTTTGAATGGGAGTTTGTATAAGGTTGAGAACTCGCAGGTCCAAGATTGGCCACAACCCACCGCCTTTTTTGGTACGATGAAGTAAGGGCTTTAGAAACCCTCACTCATCTCGGCTGGAGGGACAGGCTCTATCGCGTCCTTGCTTAGAAGGGTTGCGATTTCCATCCGCAGGGTGTTGTCATACTCCGAAGTGAAGCGGACACTGCTGAAATAGGGCGGGTGCCTGGTGAACTGAATCGCGTAGCCTAGTCGGATGATCCTGGCCAGCCAGCGCGATGGGTTGGAGGGTGAAAGTCACGCATCCAAGCACTGTGCGAGGGGCACTAAGGGGACAATCACATTTGATGTAGCTGGTGGGGCATCACAGTGGGTGGAGCAGATAGTTTTGTGTTGGGAAGCAAAATTGCATCCCAAGAGGTTGAGGGAAGGCTCAAAGCACTTACCTTGCTCTGCATACCCAGCAGGGGGTGGTTTGGTGACTGAGGAGGAGGTCCTCTGGGGGGGTCCTCTAGACTCGTCAAAACTGGCCGGCCGGGGTTCTGTGTGCGATGCAGTCGCGGTCGTGGAGGCGAAGGGTCTGCGTCCACGGTGGCTTGACTGTAAGTATCTGGTGCCGGGCTGCCGTGAGCATGGCATGCGCTGGCTAGGTGACCCAAGGAATGAGGAAATTGCTCTTTCATTGAAAATGTGGGTACCGCAGCCCGAAGGGAGTGCAGCAAAAGAAAATAATGAAAAGAACAAATAACATTGTTATTTTAATCATGAATATGTGAAATCTTGAAGTACACACCATCCATGTAAATAGCTCTTTTGTTAATTTATTTTGGAATCACACAGATCAATTAATTTCTGTTTATTAGCACTTGTTTGAGCAACTCTGTCATAAATGACTAATTATGAGCAGATGTTTCCTGTGGCTGGTGATTTAATTAGCTTTGGGCTGGTTAAGTGTGACCTTATCTTTAGACACTTGATAACAGGGACCTTTGATGATCCCAGAGCTCATTTACTTTGTTTTCACAGCTAAAATCAGAGACTTTTGGTTGGGGTTATTGTAGCCTTAGTATAATGAGTTTGCAAATGATCAACCTCTGTCCTCTAGTAAACAAACACTGTGAAAGGAGAGGAAGTCCCATGTTGATAGAATATCTCTTTGGTTTGTTCAAGAGATACACAAATATTAGAGTTGCAATTTTTTTCAAATGTTTACAAGAAACAGTACTGTAATTGCAGAGAAAATTCTCATGGAGCATCCTTGGATTAAGGATTTTGCTTAAGGGCACAAATCGGGTAAATGCTGGCACAGTTTGTGCCCAGAGTCACCGCTAGAAACATTTTTAATTTGTATACATGTTTTATATAGCTCAAAAATAAATTTTTATATTCATAGTTGTTTTAGGCCAAATTATTAAACTTATTTAACAAAAATACTAGTGTGACCGATGTTGCTGGAAAGTTTCGATTTTAAGATGTTAAATGGTGCCTCAAATGAGTGTGTCCATGGCAACTAGGGATTTAATGTACAAGTTAAGACTCTCAAGTACACACTCTTATGTTATTCTTATTTAATGATTGAAAATCAGTAAAATCACAAAATCATCATGTATTCCTAATTGCTTTACTGATTATTTAACAAAAATAAAATAAAATTAGCTGTAGCTTTACTGTAGCAGTGACATTATTATAGTAAGGCAGTTAAGTAATGCAGTGAATACTTGCATTTGAACCTGTTTGTTTTGGAATTTGTATATAAAAATCACAAGAACACAACGTACAGACAGATTTTGTTATGTTACTTTGTCTTAAAGGAATATTCTGGGTTCAATACAAGTTAAGCTCGATCGACATTATTTATGGCATAATGTATATTACCACAAAAATTAATTTCGACTCGTCCCTCCTTAAAAAAGGCACAATTTAAGCATCTATAGAGGAAGTGAATGGGCTTATCTGTATACGTTAATATATTAAATGTTGCAAAAGTATATACGCAAGATGTAAACAATATTCATGTTAACATTATTTTGGTGTGATTAAATCACTTACTAACTTTTTCTTGTAGTTATATCCAATTATACAACTTCGTTGTTATGATGAAGTAATTCCTTATACCATTAGGTGACTGCAAAAACGACGACTTAAACAATTTTACAGCTCAAATAATACACAAGCTTTAACAGAAGAATCAATGTGTTTTTTTTTTTAATTGGCCCCATTCACTTCCATTGTAAGTGAATAACTGTCATGATTGATGTTTGATTTTTTGTGGTAATCAGCATTATGCCACAAATGCTGTTGATTGAGCTAAACAAAATTTATTTAGAATAATTTGTTACCTACTGATGTGTGGCTGATGAAGATCAGTTTGAATGAAACATTGTAAGTTTTAATCAATAAATGGGAAAAATAGAACAGTGTGTGGATCTATTTGATTACTTAAAATTTATCAGTTCATGCTTTGATCTGGCATGAAATACTGGATGTGTGTACCTCTTTGTTGAACTAGGGATTTAAAACCATGTAATACTTAGAAGAGAGGCCTTGTTTGTGATGAAGAAGGAATTTTATCTTTGTAACTCCTGCGTCACCACGACTTAGAACTGAAACAGTATTTGAATTGGTAACAGATCTGTAATATTTAGACAACAGCAACACAGTTTATGTCATTTCTTTGAATTTAATAATTTATTAGAATGTATAGTCGATAGGGAACAGGATTAGGCTATACTTAGAATGTAAAGGATCTGCACAGAAAATCAGGAGAGTTAAGGTAAAGGTTGAACAGACTCAAAATACATTGTCATTATTCAACTGAGGGTACATATTACAGACTTACATGTTATGATTTAATTGGTTATAATCACTGTTTCTAATATAAAAAAAACATTCCACAAATTTTCTTTTTCATTGGTTGAGATTACTTGATCAACATAATGGAAGACTGAACTGTGACTCAAATCTTTATCGTTGAAATTTTTACAATGGAAACTTTATTCATATTTATTTTGAACATTTTAAATAAAGCATTTCTTATTTCTTTTGTCCGCACACCATAAATGATAGGATTGACACTTGCTGGTAGCACTATATACATGACACCCAGAAAAGTATTAACATCAATTGGAATAGGAATGTTAAGATTCCGTGAGAGAAATGTAATGCTGCCCACAAAGTAAAAACACATCATAACCATTAAGTGTGTGCTGCAGGTATGGAACGCTTTCCAACGATCCTCTCCTGCTGCGGTTCCTAACACAACATGCAATATTTTCACATAAGAGAAGAAAATGACAGATATGTCAATGCCCACAAAACAGATGATAACAACTAGTCCGATTGCACTGTTTTTGGTTATTGAACCACAAGCCAAACTAACCAAAGCCATGTGGTCACAGTAGCAATGATGAATAACATTAGACCCACAAAAAGACAAAGGTGCAGCTAAACCGACAAGAGTGAACATTATAGTGCCACTTCTTATCAATGTTAAAAGAAGCAGTTTCAAAAACATGGATGAGTTCATGATTTCAGTATAATGCAATGGCTTGCAAATGGCCACAAAGCGATCTAAAGCCATGGCTAAAAGTATGGTGGATTCTACAGAAGAGAAGAAATGAGTAACAAACATTTGTGTCAAACATCCAGCTAAAGATATCTCATTCAAGTCAAAGAGAAAGCCAACCAGAATTGCTGGGACAATGGCTGTGGGTACAATGATGTTGACAACTGCCAAAGCAGACACAAGAATATACATGGGACTGTGAAGACTTTCAGTATTTTTGATCACAAAGAGTAGTAAAGAATTCCCCACCACAACCAAAATGTAACTGACAAAAAATGGCAGGGAAAGTAAACGTCTGTATTTGTAGGTCTCTGGAAATCCCATAAATATGAACTTTGTATGTGAAATGTTGGCTCTTTGGAGTTCTTCAATCATGGCACTTTGAAAGTGGTCTCTGCAACCTATTTATTTGGGGGTAAGTACACATAAATGAATCAATAGTTCAATTGATCCATAAATTGCTGGGAAAAATTGTTGGTGATGAGCAAATAGTGACCATTGTCACATAGTAAACACCACAACTACCTAACTTAAATACCAATGAGATAAAAGCATTTAAGATAAAAGATAAAGCAAATTTAACTTAACTGTTTGATACTTTCTGGCAGATGTCTTTTTAAGACACAATGTTCTTGATGGCACTTCAGTTCAGCTGCAAGAACAATATATAAAATACTTTTTAGTAATTCATGTTTAAAAGAAAACATCTGCCAAGACCACATTAATAATACAAAAAATCATTTAGTTTTTTCAAATATATCCATTACAACAATTTTCACTTTGGTTGAAATTATTCAAATTTAGACATACCTGGCCGAGATTCTTCTTCTCTGTCGCTTGGTCATACACCTCTAGAGCAGGGCCCTCCATTAAGAACTGAAGTAATTCTAAGGAGAGCATATATACACTGAGTTTGACATGTTCTCCCAAAGGAATTACAGAACAAACTATACAATGTCTGACTTGACCTCATGTACATTCTAATGACCTCCCTGCATCCACTACTGCATCCAGGTAGATGAAGCAATTATATGACTGTTTACGTCTGTGTTCGTTTGTTTACCTGTGGGGTGTCACGTTTTCCTAATTGCTTTACTGATTATTTGACAAAAAGAAAAGAAAATTAGCTATAGCTTTACTGTGGCAGAGACATTATTACAGTATGGCAGTTAAGTAATGCAGTGAATACTTGCATTTGAACCTGTTTGTTTTGGAATTTGTATATAAAAAAATAATTGTTTCATAGTGCAGAGGAATAGACTTCTTTTGTAAACTGGTTGATTCAATATGTTTTAAACCGGTAGTCATACATACTTTATTGTAGCCCAAAGAATTCCAGATCTCTCAAATAAAAACCTACAGTATTTAAAACAGAGACACTTACTCATATTGTTGACCTGTGCAGACATGACCATACTTGATAACGGACACATGTCTGCATTTAATACAGGTGTTTCTTCAACTTCAGGCAATTTTAGCACATTTTGTCTGAAAGTCATGAAAATAAAATTTTTATCTTTTGGAATAAAATCCTTTTAGTCTGTCCTTTGATGCCCATTAAAAATGTTCTTCTGACAAGTGATTTTTGTTTGATGTTTCTATCACTTGATCACTTGCTCTTGGTAAACAAGTACACTAACTTTTGAACAAACATTATTAAAGGGAAAATTGTTTGGTGTTGTGAAAATAATGCCCACAATTGTGTCGTAATTTTTTAAATATTGATAAAAATAATTTTCACACGATAACTATTAAAATAGTTAGTTAAATTCACTATTTGTTTAGATTATTATAGTTTTAAACGTCATATTTTTATAAAAAAATAATTATAATGGATATTCATAGTTTATCTTGGACTTACACTGATAATTAGTGGCTTGGATTCAGCATAATTTAAAATCTATAGTTTTTAGTTTCAGATGCCATTGTAGAAATGTAGTATTCACAGTCAGCCATGGTTACTTTAATCAGTGAGTGAAAGTGTCAAATAACAGGACAGTTACTGTATTTGGCTGGTCATGTGATTCTAAAATGGCAGCCCCCATGTGTGGACCCTCTCCATGTAGAATAAAACAGCTTTTATATACTGATATGACTGGAGACTTCAATTGAATGTGTGTTAATGATTTCCTATATATATATACTGCAAAATTACAATTCATGTCTTTAGGAGTTAAAATTTTTTAATGAGAAAAAAATACTGAGTGCACCTTTAATATTAAAAGTCTGTGTCTGGGACGAGGCTAAAACTGTAAAATCTGTTCAAGAAAGGCACTTGGCAAAAATTTATAATAAGGGCCTGGCAAACAAGTTACTTATAAAGTTTTGAGATCTTCACAGAGCTGTAACCAGTAGTATAGAAGTGACTGGAGAGGTGGGGATACTGTGAATTTAAAAGACAGAAAAAAATGACATATGAAACAATTATGGGAAAACTTGCCATCTGTGAAAAGCATAAAAAACAAACAATGCAATGACACTTTCCCAAAGTTTAATAGTATACTTGTGGTGACTCAAAGGCTGGTGGCGCATCTGCTTTTCACAGTAAATGCTAGAATTGTCCCACCTCTTATTGAAACTGAAAATATTATTGGTTAGAAAATATCCAATCACCTTTAAAATGAACATTCTGATTGGTAGCTCAGCTGAGTCATACTGTCAGTTCTGCCCATGCCTAAGTTCAGCGCTCCCACCTCCCGCTGCTCCGTGCATGGTTAGACAGAATCTCTGTATTCTGACATCACCTCAGTATAATTAAAGTTATGGGTCAAAAGCCTCCTCACTGTTCTGGTGGCTATATGTATCATAACTCATTTTAGGTGGGCATACGCAGAATCCTTTGAAAGAGAGTTGGGCATATGGCGTATACCTGCGTATGCCCTAGACTACACTACTGGCCGTAATCACCATAGACATTGAGGGGAACATGTCCCCCAATATACATAATAGTGCTCTTCTGATATAGGTTTTTCTATGGTTGATTATTAAATAATTGCATTTGGCCCCCACCAATCCAGAAAATGCGGTTACATCCTTCTTCATATAAAAAAATAAATAAAATCCTTGAAACCCCTTGGACAGAAAAGTGCCCGAAGTTGAAGAAACACCCATATGTGTTTACACAGGTGTTTAGTGTGCATGTTAGTCAATTTAAATGTATACTATACTTTTAAAGGGATATTTCACACTCTGAAAATTCTATCATCATTTGCTAATTCTCATGCCATCCAAAATGTATATGACACTCTTTCTTCTGCAGAACATAAACAAAGAATTCAAAAAACATATACAGGCAGCACAAAAGTAATCCATAAGACCTCATTTGTTAAATACATGTCTTCCGAAGTGATCCAATGAGTTTTGGGTGATAACAGACAAAAATGTAACTCATTTTTCACTATAAATTGTGATATAGCAGTCTTCTTGGTGATCATGATTTCAAGCTTGATAAAATTTCCTAGCACCATCTAGCACTCTGCACATATGTCAAGCACTAGGAAGATAATAAAGCTTGAAATCATGTGCTACAGTAAAAGGTGCCTAGTGACGCACCTGTCCCCAACCCTGCATATGGATTGCTTTTATGCTGCCTTTATGTGTTTTTTGGAACTTCAAAATTTTGGTCACCATTCACTTGCATTGTGTGGACCTACATAATTGAGATATTCTTCTTTATTTATGTTCTTCAGGAGAAAGACAGTCACACATCTGGGATGGCATAAGTGTAAGTACAGTAAATGATGAGAGAATTTAAATTTTTGGTCAACTATTCCTTTAAACAATATGAACCATGTCATATTACATCATTTGCATGTATATGTTTACTTGTGTAAACATCTAAGGTGTTCGTCAGTATTTAAGAATGTGTGCAGCTGTGCACTAATGAATTTGAGATAGACTCTCTCTTGTAATAATCACTCTTTTTATTAATAATATCAATTAATAATATTTGAAGGAAAAGAAGACTAATTAGTAATAAACTAACTAAAAAAAGAGAGATGCAAGTTCATAGTATTCTTTGTCCATATATCCTAAGCATCGCTGTATACCCTCTCCTGGTAGCAGTCACTACTTGAGCATTTTTTCACAGGGATGGGGCACCATCTGACACCCGCGACCAGACCTCTGGAATCTCCATGTCTGGCCCCTGGATGGGACGCGGAAGACCTAAGTGGCCTACCACCCGCTGTGGTAGACATGATCACTCTGCCTAGGGCTCCCTCTACAAGGCGCCTGTTTGCTAAGTGGTGTTCTTCCCGACACGAAGGCCCCCAGAGATGCGCAGTCGGATCTGTGCTTTCCTTCCTGCAGGACAGGTTGGAGGGGCAGCTGTCCCCTTACACCTTGAAGGTGTGTGTAGCCGCTATAGCGGCACACCATGACACAGTGGACAGTAAGTCCGTAGGGAAGCACGACCTGATCATCTGGTTTCTGAGTGGCACCAAGAGGTTGAATCCATCCAGACCGCACCTCATTCCCTCACGGGACCTCTCTGTAGTCCTTCAGGGTCTATGGGGAGCCCCCTTTGAGCCCTTGGAGTCAGCTGAGCTTAAGACACTCTCTTTAAAGACTGCCCCCCCTGACTGCATTTAGGGATCAGGTTGTGAACCTGCAAGTGCTGCCCCAGGAGGAGGCAGACCCAGCCTTGACGTTGCTGTGTCCGGTGCGCGCTTTATGCATCTATTTGGTTCGCACGCAGAGCTTTAGAGTCTCTGAGCAGCTCTTTGTCTGCTTTGGTGGACAGCAAAAGAAAGCACTGTCTCCAAGCAGAGGATTGCCCTCTGGATCATTGACGCCATAGCGAAGGTATATCATGCCCAGCATGTGCTGCCTCCCGCGGGGCTACGAGTCCATTCTACCAGGAGTATGGTGGCCTCCTGGGCCTTGACCAGTGGTACCTCACTAACAGACATCTGACATTGGCAAAACCCAACACCTGCAAGGTTCTACAATCTCCGGGTTGAGCCGGTTTCGTCCTGTGTCTTGGCAGGTACAAACAGGTAAGTCCGGGACAGCTGACCGGGTGTAATGCTTGCGCATAGTGCCTTTCACCTCCCCTGAGCTGAAGATGTGCGCTGTTGACTCCCAGTATTGTTTACAAAATGTGTTCCTTGGATGACTTCCTCCTAGCCCTGTGGCAGATGAGTTTGTGGAGTAACTGGCCGCAGGCTCAGTACATGTGCTAACTAAGCACTGTAATGGGGTAGGTGCTCCGTATGTGTTGGTTCCCCATCTGTGACCTCATCGGACGTATATTTTCCGCTAAATCTTTTCCCTGTTGGTAAACTGCATCTTCCTTGGGCACCATGTCACCATGTTTGTAGAGACCCCCCCCCCCCCCCATACCGGTTTCTGAGAAAAAGAGGAAAAGAGGCCACGACTGGGCTACCCTGTCCATATTTTTTGGGCAGTCGACTTGTCCCCGAAGGGCAGTTCGATGCTCATAACAGCATTGGGGGAGGTTACGTGTCGGCCTGGTGCGCTGGCTACGAGGCACACAGTAGTCTGCCTGTCTCGCACCGCCAGTTCACGTAACATAGTTCAGCTAGTTGTGGCGTTTCGTGTAGAGACCCCTAGTGTCGCTACATCGACACAACGTCGAGTGAGTGACACCTAGGGAACGTCCTGGTTACTTTCGTAACCTCCGTTCCCTGATGGAGGGAATGAGACGTTGTGTCCCTCCTGCCACAATGCTGGCCTACCCGCTGAAATGGCCGGGACCTTCTCTCGAATGAGTGGTTCGCACGACAGCTCCTTTATACCCGTATATTTGGGGAGTTGCATGCAAATACCACTCACCAATTCCTATTGGTCTTTTATCAAAGATCAGAGGTGTCTCAGGCTCCCAAGAGTGACCCCTAGTGTCACTAAATCGACACGCCATCTTGTTCCCTCCATCAGGGAACGGAGGTTACGAAAGTAACCAAGACGTTTTGAATGCATTTTATGCTGCCTTTTATGTCATTTTAGGAACTTGAAAGTTTTGGACTCTACTGACTTGCCTTATAACACCCCATACATTCTTGAAAATATCGTTTGTTTGTGTTCTGCAGAAGAAAGTCATGTTGCTTCTGCAATCAAATTATGCTAGATCTTTTCACAGAACTTAATTCACTTTTCTTCTCACATTTTTTAAATAACTTTAAATCAATTTGGTCTCAGGGTCCATCCATCCTTCCATCCACCCTTCCATCCAGTCTACCATCCCTCAATCCATTCATCCATCCATGGATAAGTAGCACTAACAGAAAACTCAACTATTTCTAACTCTCTCACAAAGAGAGAGCTTACATAGCGTTAAAGGGTACACGCATTCTTGTAGGACATATTGGGTAGGCATGAGAGAAGATAGTAAAGCGATCCTTGCACTTAAGCTGATGGAGAGTGCTATGTGTTTGTCCACTCAATGTCAAGTTAGTACTAGTAGAGTAATATGAGTAACATAATGGCAGTCACAATAATGCACTTACTGGAATTCAGCCTTACACTGAAGCATTAAAGGTGCATGTATCTTTCAAAAGTATTTCCCACACTATTCCATAAATCATATGGTTTAGCAACAATATACAAATGATATATTTTCAGTTTGTGGGCATTTGTTTGAATTTGAATAGAATTCTTTATTACTATATTTAGTTTTAAACATTAATCGTGGTATTGATAGTATTTCATTTTTCTAAGTTCAAAGCTATACATGCTTATTATATTAAACTTCTCAATGATCTCATAGGACTGTAAATATTTATTTTGCATACACAGTACAGTAGCTATTTTATTCTATAGCTTTAGCTACACTATTTCTCCTTATATACAAGTTTATATATATTAAGTTCCAATAAAGCTATATTTATTGGATTTATTATAAGGGTAGAACCTTTACAATATTTATCAACTGTAGAAATATTTGTCTAATTTATTTTCTTCTTACTCTATAAATAATTGGGTTTGTAACTTGGAAAAAGTAAGTACTTGTGGAGTACTGCTCACAAATACACGACTGCTAGTTTAAAAATTATTTATTTTTGCAGGTGGTGTTTTATTCAAACAAATATAAAAGATGACAAAAAAGCCATTCTAATAAGTGTATTAAAATTTTCTGTTTTAATACACTTAGTTCACTACAGAAGGATACATTTTACAGTGTTTGACAAAATAGCCATTGTGGTATTGCATACAATAATGCATTTTTGTGATTTCACTGTTAATAACAAAATAATTAAAAAATTCCAGTGAATGAGCTCTTCACATAGTATTCATCATTAGTCAACAATTAGAATACTTATATAATACATACAAATTTTCACAAGAGTAGTGTGAATGAACTTCAATCATGCACTCTCAAGAATGCTGTGTTGGCCCGAATGCTGTGTTGGCATACAAAAAATGGATGAAATAGAAATAGGATTTATTTAGATTTCTATCAAGCTTTAATGTGTTTATCTGTCTTCTGCCACCACTAATTACATATCACAAATTGTATTCTTTTCTTTTGTAATTGTGTCACTTTTAAAAATAATTTCTCAGCAACTATTGAAGGAACTTTGTTGAGTCATGAAGATAGACATTGTTTAACTTTACTCATTTTGAAAAAAAGTTAGGCAACTATTAACTCTTAATTTCTAATTACTGGACTTATTTGGCTAGACCCATCTCAAGGGCCCTCATCTCAAGTTTTTGTTGCTATAGCAAGGGTTAGAGGTACTTACTATCTTGCTAGTAAACATGCTAAGCAGTACTCTAAGGGCACAGGCCTAAGATTAGAGTGGACTGAGGACAGTTGACATCAACAAGGGCCCAATTATAGTATGTTACATCCGTGCTAATTAGACTTTGTTTGACCACCTATTATCTTAAGTGATATCATATCTGTATACGGAAAAACAGCACCAGTTTACAATTGCTACTCTGGTCGGTTGGTGAAAATGTTTTTGTTAATGTTTACTTTTTAAATTGTTTGTATTGTTCCTTTTGATGTAACTACATTTATCAATGGTTTTTAATGGAATTGTGGGATATTGGAGAAATCTCAGTGAACAACAGGACACTAAAACATTTTTAACAACATTGTGACAGATCTTGTGGGTAGATTTCAGGTTCTCAAATAAATAGTATAATTATGAGATTCAAAATGGGATTATATTCAAAGAATAATTTGATTGAATGCAGAATATTATTAACTTTTTAAGACAGTACAACAAATTCAGAGCATACAGCTCTAGTCCTTTTCCAATTCAACATAATTTCCATTGCCTCTTAAGTAAACTGGATAATCAATCTGCAGCTTAAAGAAAAAAAGGAGCATAAAGGCCGCAAGTACTTGAACGCAGAGTGCTAGGGCACCGTATTGCCAACACAAGATCTGGATGAACATGCTTAACCTGCCTTCTTGCAGTACTGCAGCGGGAACAAACCTCATTAATCAAGGGGGCCATAGAATTACAAACGTCAGTGCCTTTAGCTGGATGTGTTATCATTCTGGTAAATTGCTATAAATATGTTGAATTTAACTTAACTGCAATACCAATTTCCTGTCAAACTGTTCCACAATTACAGTAGTTCATTTGAAAGAGAAAACTCAACCCAACTATAGCAACGTTGAGAATGCAGCATGAACTTTTGTTGTGTTATGAATTGCAGTCTTCCACATTTTGAAATGCAAATACGCACAAAATCGAGCTTCCGTAGCTAGAAGTGTCTGTTTTTACAAACTTGCGTAATACATTTAGGCATTTATTGTCACAGCTATCTCTTCTATAGGGTTCTTTAATATGCTTGTAATTTTTTGCCATATAATCCATGCCTCCACATTTGCATACTTAATTCTTCTCACTGGTAATACACAATAAACACCTAATAGAACCTAATACTAAAACATTAAATTTATTTTGAAAACAGTGGTGAAGAAAGCAGCTATGATAGATGACACCTACAATATTGTAATTGAAGTCTTTTGTTTTGGACATGTTGCACCCTAGGGTGGCGTGGTGGCTCAGTCTGTAGAACTGTTGCCTCACAGCATGACTTTCTCGATACGCCCATCTCCCAAGGGGGGATCTTTGGCAACACTGTCGTGGACTTTGCCTATTCTCGACAGGGAAGAAGCAGACAGAGGCCATCAAACACATTCTGCCGCAGAGCGACTCCTACTGCAGCGTTGGCCCCAGCTCTCCCACCACCGGAGCCCGCACACCGGTCTCTGAGAAGAAGATCCTTCCGCGGGATCCTAGCTCAATCCCAAGACCTATTGTGTGCACACAGGGACCCACAACTCACCCGCCACCTCCTCCTTTGGAGTTAACAGATGTTGAAGTCTCTGCGAGCCACATCCTCAACCGTGCAGTGGATGCGCTCTCACGACAGGTAATGCTCCGTGGAGAGTGAAGACTCCACCCCCACGCAGTCCAGCTGATTTGGGAGTGATTCTGGGAGGCACAGATGGACCTCTTCACCTCCCGAGAGTCCTTTCATTGCCCCCATGGTACTCCCTGTCCGAGGCTCTCCTTGGGTGGGTGCCTTGGTACACAGCTGGACTCGGGGGCTGTGAAAGTATGTGTATCCCCTAGTGAGCCTCGTTGCAGACATTGTGCAAACTCAAGGAGGATGGGCAGCAAGTCCTGATTGCTACACTGTACTGGACCAACCGGACTTGGTTCTCAGACCTGATGCTCCATTCCCTCCATTTGTCGCCTGTGTTGATCTGCACCCCATCATTGGTGTGCATGGTTCTGTTACGTTTTGCTGCCTTGAAGCCTCTTATGCTGAGGCCTGGTCACTCTCAGTCAAGAGGTGTGCCATTTCCCCTTGTGCGATGGAAAACAGTGCAAGATCTCCTTCTGGGACTGAATTGATGGAGTGTCTTTGTTAGGCAGTCGAGAGACTGCTGCTCGAATAGCTCTGGCATGATGCACCTGAGAATTCTCTACTGCATGAAAAGTTCTTACCAAACTGGCATGATCACGCATCACACTGTCTGGTGCATTCTTTCCCAAGCTTTCCAACCATTTGGTCAAGACATGGCGTGCCTTACTCTGAGTTCATGTCTCAGGTACAGTGGCCTTTACGTTGCTGGATCGCACTGTGCATAGAGGCTATACACTGCTTCCCCTGGTTGAAGAGGCAGTCGTGACCCATTTATACCCCTTCTTTTCTGCAATGCTGGAAATCTAAGCCAAAGCATCCATCCAAGCCATGTAGGCTCACATCCACTTTGCTGGGTCAGGCCTCCTACATGGACTTCTCCCTGTGCTTATTTTCTGCGGTACAGTCTCCTTGCGAATGGACCCATGTCTCCCTTGGGCAGTCCTCATGGACACCCTGTCGCCGTGTCTGTAGCAACTCCTCCCTCCCAATGAGGCAGGATCTACCACCACGCCACTTTCCACATGTGACCTAAAAGCCCATGTGATGTATTTCACCACTCTTATCAACCCCAGCTTGGGCAGGTGTGGTCTCTGCAGGGTCTTTTCCCCCTGAAAAAATAGGAAACTGGGTAAGACGCCTTCCCCGATACATATAAAGGCCCTAGCTGCTTTAGCTCTATGGGAGAAACATAGAGAGAGAAAAGGCATGGCTGGCACAGCCTGTTCCCATTCTTGGCAGCGTCGCCTTGTTCCCCCCTAAAATAAATAACCAGAAGGCTCTGACGATTTTATGGTGGGTTGGGGAAGGGTACGTGCTGTCTGATACAGCCGGTCGTTTTGGCACGTAAAATACCTGCCCGCTCCTGTATCAGCAGTACACATACGCGGTTCAGTGCATGGCATGATTTAAATTGGACCCCTCCGACACAACATCGAAATGAGCGACAGGGCGTCTAGGTTATGGATGTAACCTCTGTTCCCTGATGGAGGGAACGAGACATTGTGTCCTCCCGCCCACGTCTCTGAACCGAGCCACTGTTGCAGCCGAACCATTATCAGCCTCTCAGAAAAATCCTGATTGAAACTGACGCATTTCCCCTCCTTTATACCCGTATGTCCGGGGGCGAGACATGCAAATTCTGTCTGCCAATTTCTCATTGGCCTTTTCTCATAGATCAGAGATACAAATGGTGCTCAAGAGAGAGCCCTAGTGTCGCTTCTTTGACACAATATCTCGTTCCCTCCATCAGGGAACGGAGGTTACATCCGTAACCTAGACGTTTCAGACACAGCGAGTCTTCCATGAACGGGGTTGAAATGTTTCCAAAACCTCTCTGTTTATTGACAAATTAATCTAGACCTGAGAAGAGCACTTAAAGGGATTTCACCCAAAAATGCTAATTATCTCATCATTTACACACCCTCATGCCAGATGTGTATGACTTTCTTTCATCTGATGAACGTAAATGAAAAAGATGTTTAGAAGAATTTCTCAGCTCTTTTGGTCCATACAATGCAAGTTAATGGGTGCCAAGCTAAAAAAAAATTAAATCACACAAGTCAGCATAAAACTAATCCATGAGACTCCAGTGGTTAATCAATATCTTGAGAAGCGATGTGATATGTTTAGATGAGAGACAGATCACTTTCACATTCTTCTTGTTGTGTTTATGGTGATTAACAATGTCTAGCAAAAAATGACAAATATTGATCTGTTTCTCACCCACAACCATCATATCATGTCTGAAGATATGGATTTAACTATTGGAGTCTTATGGATTACTTTTATGATTCTTTTATGTGCATTGTGACCAACAGAGCTGAAATGTTCTTCTAAAAATTTGTTCTGCAGAAGATGTCACATTCTGTTGACTTTTGTTCTGTGCTTTTATGTTGAAATTCCTGTTTAGTTACTGTTTCCTGTTTGGTTCTTGTAGTCCTTTGTAGTTCCGTTTTTTGATTGGTTTTCCCCTGATTGTCTCCCGTTCCCTGATTGTTTCCCCAGGTGTTCCTAGTTTTCCCTTGTGTATTTAAGCCCTTGTTTCCCCCCTGTTCCTTTGTCTGTTATTTTATGTTTTGCATGTTTTGCAAGTTCCCCGTGGTTTTCTTTATTTCTTGTTTGGATTAAACAAAGCTGCACATAGATCCTCTCTCGTTACCTGTCGTCACAGAAGAAAGGAAGTCATACATATCTAGGATGGCATGAGGGTGAGTAAATTATGAGATAATAAATTAATTCCATTAATGATAACAATAATAGTTCTGTAATACATTTTAAATGTGTATTATGTAATGGAATGTAGGGAGTTAACATCCATTATGTCATTTGTGAAAGTAACGAGTTATTCAATACTTTCCAATTAATTTGATACTTATTCAAGTAATTATTTATGTTAGTATTTTTACTTCTGTTTGATTAAGTTTTTTTTTTTTAAGTAATTGTACTTTTACTTGAGTACAGTTTTAGGCTACTCTACCCACCTCTGAGCGTGAAAACCATGACTCCAGGATGTTAGAATTACATGCTACAGACATCATTACATGATGACATAAAAAAAAAACAGCTGAAGAGGTTTTTTTAACCAGTTTATGGAACAAACTGATCGAAAGAACCGGTTCGTAAAAATCCATCACTACATATTGGTGGAACTCACAAAAAATGCAAAGCAAAGAGAGCAGGAAGTTAGCCTCACAGCTAAATTTAACAGATAAGCCCCTCCCAGCCGACACTGAGTGTATTTACATGCACAGCAATATGCTGATAACAATTGTGTGGCAGCGGGGCATGGTCGAGCACCCATCCGGAGAGAGAGAATGCGGTAAGGGCACTTGCACCTAAGCAAAATTATATTTAACACCTGTCTCTAATTCCAGTGAGCATGGGGAGAGTGACATATATACGGCTCTCCACTGCCAGAGAAGGAGAGAGAGCAATACTTAAATGATGTGTTGGCGTGCTTCCTGAGTGTCGATTGTTTTAAGACTCAGTGTCATTAAAAAGATTGTTTGTTGAGAGTTTCCTTTATTACTGAGAAAAACTACCTCAGTGAACCAAGTAAAGCACAAAAGAGTCTGTATAACATGCTGAAGGAGAAAATAAAGCCTTACCTGAATGGTACCTTGCTTCCTAACCCCCTCCTTTCCATGAATGAACCTTCTACAGTCCTACACTGGTGTCGAAACTCGGGACATGGAGGTACACCCCATGGAGTCCTCCCAGTTGGCCTGTGCACAGCACCTGTGCAAGAAGGCTCACTGGGGGAAATGCATATTTGCGCAGCCCTGTGGGCCAGCTGTGTGCCAGTGCGTTTGCCCCCCTCTGTTCAGGCATACCAGACCGGGCAGTGGGAGGTCTCTCGGGTCTACCTGAGCCTTGCCGAACCGTTCCTAAATCAGCTGGACTGACTGGGGGTGAAGCCTCCACTCTCCACTGGGCAAGCGTTGTCGTGATAGCGCGTCCACCACCACATTGAGGTTGCCGGGGATGTGAGTGGTTTGAGTCGCTGCTGGCTCCAAAGGTGGAGACGACGGGCGAGTTGTGACATGTGGCGGGAGCGTAATCCGCCTTGGCGATTTATGTACGCTACCGGGGTGGTGCTGTTTGATCTGATCAAGACCTGCCCTGTTTCTAGTGGGAGAAACCTCAGCAGGGCAAAGAATACAGGCAAAAACTCTAGGCAGTTGATGTGCCAGCACAGCGGGGCCCCTTTCCAACAGCCCGTGGCTGCGTGCCCATTGCATATGGCACCCCAACCCAATTTGGAGGCATTGGTCGTGACGAGGACACGTCGGGACACCTGCTGCAAGGGGACTCCTGCCCGCAGAAAGCAGAGGTCTGTCCAGGGTTTGAATGTTTGGCGGCAGGTGGGGGTGAACATCACACGGTGCGTGCCACAGTGCCATGCTCGTCTCGGGACTCGAGTCTGGAGCCAGTGCTGAAGCGGTCTCATATGCATCAACCCCTGTGGCGCAACCGCTGCAGAGGATGCCATATTGCCCTCCAGGAAGAAAGGGACCGGGGGGGGGGGGGGCATGGCTGTGAGCAGCGCGCAGACCCAAGGAACCAATCATCCAGCCACTACGACTGTGGGGAGGACGTAGGGTTCCAGTCCAACCCCACACTGGCGGCGGCCTGGGCAAGCATGTCGGACATCTGGGCATCAGATGGCGGCAGCGGCAGCCCAGACGAGTCATGCGCGTCAGACGCCGGACCGCTCTTCAATGCAGTAGCATGCTCATCCAGCTCGGGGGGCTCCAGAGGATAGGCAGTCTGGATGTGAGGCGAGCCGCTGTTGCTTCGAGCCTGGACGGAATTCAATGAGCCTGCCGGGGGGCGGGTGGTTCGCACGGGCGTACCCGGCGAAACCGAGCCCGCTGCCATCCAGAGTTCTCCTCCAGCCGCGTCGTCCTCAATCCCGTGGGAAGAAGGAGCAATGCAGGGGGGCGGCTGGAGTGGTGTTCCTTCGGTTGAAGAAAAGCCGCGACCGCAAAGTTGCCATGGTCATGTTCTCGCAGTGAGAACATGAACCATCCACAAACACTGCATCGGTGTGAACGCAGCCCAGACACACTAGACAGCGCCTGTAGACAGCGCATCCAGGAACTTCCTCGTGTCGCTTCTTCGGCACAACGTCGAAGTGAGCGACAGACGGGAAACTACATGTGTTTATCGGTTTATGTTTAAACCTCTAAATAATATTGCCGTTTGTACTTGCATTGTAAAGCCAGAGGAGGATGGGCTCCCCAAGCTGAATCTGGTTCATTTCAAGGTGTTTTTTGTCCACTAACATGGAATGGAGTTTTTTTTCCTTGCCACAGTCACCTTTGACTTGCTAACTTGGGGCTTTAAGACATTAAGGCATGATTATCTACAAAGCTGTTTTAAAAAGATGCATTGAGCATTGTGAAAAGTGCTATACAAATAAAAATGTCTTGAATGTAGACAAATTATTTTTAAGAAAAACATGAAAATTGTGTGTTGAGTTTTCTCATAACAATCTGTTAATAAATGCTGTAAAATAGTGCTGTTGTAAAAGTTACTTTATTATATTATTAGATTTTAAAGATTTAAAATACTTTTAATTAACAGTATGTTGAATATTTCAATAAGTATAAGTGAAACATTTGTGAGCACTCATATCATATCGTATTGTATAGTGAGGATACTGTATCGTATTAAGAATCGAGAATGAGAGTCATTATCTACTACCATTGCATTGAAAATAAATTAACATTCTTCAATTTGTATTCTTTTTATGTTCCAAAGAATAAAAGAAAGTCATAGGGGTTTATAACAACATGACAGTGAGTAAATTACCAAATTAAAACTTTTGGGTGAACTATTTCTTCAAACACTACAAGATATAACTTTGACTAAAATATAGTTCATTATAACTTTGGATAAGATTTGCCGCATCTTACACCTTACATTCAGCAGATGGTGATATAAAGCAACTAGTGCTTTAGAACACCTTGGAGGATATGTAAGGAGGTCTTGCCATGAAGATGAACTTACACACACACACACACACACACACACACACAAAAGTCTTTCTGTATCTCATCCATTAAAATATTTAAGTAGGTTTTAGACTCTAGTGGATTGTTAGATCAAAACTTTGTATAAGTTATTTCTGTCAATTTGCACCTCGTATTTAAACTGTAATGATGAAATAGGTAATTTGATTAGAATTAATGTTCTTGGTAAAATGTAAACCCATTTAATTAATAATAGTATCTATAACTATTAAATATAATTTTAATTGCATATTTTGCATTGTAATTGAATTACTAAGTGCTTCAATTAATCACAATAAAATTGCTGTATTTATAAGATTAAAAACAATAAAAGCTTTTATGTCTTAATTGCATTTCTGTATATGATGAATTCTATTTTTAACATTACTTCTTGACAATATTCAGCACAATTAAATGTCTCGGTTACGTATGTAACCTCCGTTCCCTGATGGAGGGAACGAGATGTCGTGTCGAAGAAGCGACACTAGGGGTCTCTCTTGAGCGCCGAATATGCCTCTGATCTATGAAAAAAGGCCAATGAGAGTTGGCGAACAGTATTTTCATACCCCGCCCCCGGACATACGGGTATAAAGGCAAGGGAAATATGCTCGTTCATTCAGGATTTTTCTGAGGAGCCGGGAGTGTTCTGGCCACCTCAGCGGCTGGGCTCAGTGACGTGGCCGGGAAGACACGACGTCTCGTTCCCTCCATCAGGGAACGCAGGTTACATATGTAACCGAGACATTCCCCGACTGTCGCTCACTTCGACGTCGTGTCGAAGAAGCGACACTAGGGGTCCACTTCAAATCACGCCATGCGCTGAGCCGTGTACGTGTACTGCTGACACAGAAGCGGACAGGTATTTCACGTGCACAAGCAACCAACTGTGTTTCAGACTGCACGTAATCTTCCCCAATGCCGCCAAAAAGTCATCGGAATCCTTTTGGTTACCCTAGAGAGGAACAAGGCGACGCTTCCAACTAGGGAACGGGCCAAACCTGGCTGGGCCTCTTTTATCTCTATGTTTTCTCGGCATAGAGCAAGAGCAGCCGGGGCCTGTACCACATTGTGGGAAGGGGGTCTTACTCGAATTCTGATTCTTTCAGGGGGAAAGACCCTGCGGAGGCCACACCTGTCCGAAATGGGAGGTAAAGGTGGCGAAAATACATGAGGAGGGGGAGTTGCTACAACACGGCAACCGGAGGGCAGCGAAAGACTGCCTAAGGGAGACGCGGGTCAGCTCGTAAGGTGACCGTACCGCGGAAGTACACACAGGAGGAGTCCGCGTAGGAGGCCTGAAGCTCTTGGTGCGTTCCATGTAGGCGCGCAAGGCACGTACCGGACACAGCAGTGAGGGGGCTGGGTCTGCCTCCTCCTGGGGCAGCGCTTGCAGGTTCACTACCTGATCTCTGAAGGGTGTGGTAGGAACCTTGGGCACATAGCCTGGTCAAGGTCTTAGGATCACACAAGTGTCTGCCGGACCGAAATCCAAGCAAGTGTCATTAATAGAGAACGCTTGCAGGTCCCCGACCCTCTTGATGGAGGTGAGCGCGATCAGCAGGGCCGTCTTTAGGGAGAGGTCCCTGAGTCCAGCTGATGCTAGCGGCTCGAAGGGGGATCTCTGAAGACCGGCGAGGACCACCGAGAGATCCCAGGAGGGGAACAGGTTTAACTGGGAGGGATTTAACCTCTAGGCACCTCTTAGGAACCTGACGATTAAGTCGTGCTTACCCAGAGACTTGCCGTCTATTGGGTCGTGTTGAGCTGTGATAGCAGCAATATACTCCTACAGCAACATACACATACAGCCTGCACTCCAATCTCTCCTGTAGGAACAGGAGCACAGACCTAACTGCGCACATCTGTGCGTCTTCTGCCCAGAAAGAACACCAATTCATGAAGAGATGCCATTTCAGGGCGTAGAGTTGCCTGGTAGAAGGGGCTCTGGCTTGGTTGATCGTGGCTACGACCGTGGGTGGTAGACCAGCTAGATCTTCCATGTCCCGTCCAGGGGCAAGACGTGGAGGTTCCAAATGTCTGGGTGCAGATTCCAGAGCGTGCCCCGTCCCTGAGAAAGAAGGTCCTTCCCCAGGGGAATTCGCCAGGGAGGGGCTGTCGCGAGGAGTACAAGGTCCGAGAACCAGGCCCGGGTGGGCCAGTAAGGAGCCACCAGAGTAACTTGTTCCTTGTCCTCCCTAACCTTGCACAGCACCTGTGCAAGAATGATCACTGGGGGAAATGCGTACTTGCACAGCCCCACTGGCCAGCTGTGTGCCAGTGCATCTGCCCCGAGGGGAGCCTCTGAGTGGGCGTACCAGAGTGGGCAGTGGGAGGTCTCTCGGTCTACCTGGGCCTTGCCGAACCGTTCCCAGATCAGCTGAACCGAGTGGGGGTGAAGCCTCCACTCTCCGCCAGGCAAGCGTTGTCGTGATAGTGCGTCTGCTATCACATTGAGGTTACCGGGGATGTGAGTGGCGCTCAGCGATTTGAGCCGCTGCTGGCTCCAAATGAGGAGACGATGTGGCGGGAGCGTATGCCGCCTTGGCGATTTATGTACGCCACCGCAGTGGTGCTGTCCGACCTGACCAGGATATGTTTGTCTCGAACTAACGGGAGAAACTTCCGAGGGACCAAAAGGACGGTCAACAACTCGAGGCAGTTTATGTGCCAATGCAGCTGGGCAACTTTCCAACGGCCTGCTACTGCATGCCTGTTGCAAATGGTGCCCCAACCCGATCTGGAGGTGTTGGTCATGACCAGGACGCATCGGGACACCTGCTTTAAGGGTACTCCTGCCCGTAAGAAACAGAGGTCTGTCCAGGGTTTGAATGTTTGGCAGCAGGCAGGGGTGATTGTCACACGATGCGCGCTACGGCACCATGCTCGTCTCGGGACTCGGGTCTGAAGCCAGTGTTGAAGCGGTCTTGTATGCCTCAACCCCAGCGGCGCGACCACCAGGATGCCACAGGAGCCTCTGGAAAAGTTTTAAGGGGACCGTTGTGCCCGGCCTGAAGGTGGCGAGGCACCTCAACACTGACTGGGCACGCTCGTTGGTGAGGCGTGCTGACATTGAGACTGAGCCTAACTCAATACAGAGAAAAGAGATGCTCTGGACGGGAGTAAGCTTGCTCTTTTCCCAGTTGACCTGAAGCCCCAAAGTCTCTGTGAGCGCATAGTAACTCTCGCGAGTGGGCCAGAATAAGCCAGTCATAGAGGTAATTGAGTATGCGGATGCCGGCTTCTCGGAGCAGGGCAAGAGCTGCCTCTGCGACTTTCGTGAAGCCATGAGGGGACAGAGACAGGCCGAAGGGGAGGACTTTGTACTGATACGCCTGGCCATCGAACGCAAACCGCAGGAAGGGGTGGTGTCGAGGAAGAATGGATACGCAGGTTAAGATGTGTCTCTGCAAACTTTCGAGGAAGCAAACTTTGTCGGCCTCACGCATCTTGACCAGGTTGAGCCATAGATGACGTTCCTGGACTACAAGGGTGGCCATTGCCTGCCCGAGAGCCTGCGCAGTGACCTTCGTGGCTCTGAGGGCGAGGTTGGTAGCTGAACGCAGTTCCTGCTGCACATCGGGGTCAGGGCTACCCTCGTGCAGATCCCTGAGTGCCTTGGTCGGGTGGACTGGCAGGATGGCCTTGGCGTGCAAGGCGGAAGCAGCCTGTCCCGCGGCACTGTAGGCTTTGGTGTTCAACAAGGATGTCGTCCTACAGGCCTTGGAAGGGAGTATAGGGCACCCGCGCCAGGTGGTAGGGTTACCGGGACATATATGGAGCGCAACGGCCATATCCACCCGTCGTCGAGGGTAGTGAGAGCGGACGAGCAGGGCTTTTGACGAATGGAAAGCAGGGCTCTCCATGAAGACGTCAGCTTGTCATGCACCTACGGGATAAATGGGACCGGTGGGGGCATGGATGTGAGCGGCGCCCAGACCCCAGGAACCAGTCATCCAACCGTGACGGGTGTGGGGAGGACGGAGGGTTCCAATCCAACTCCACACTGACGGCGGCCCGGGCAAGCATGTCGGACATCTGCACATCAGCCTCAGCCTGGGCGTGCTGGCCCGAAGGCAGCAGCCCAGGGGAGAAGTCAGATACCGCACTCTCCGATGGAGCGACGAGCTCATCCACCTCGAGCTCAAGAGAATAGGTAGACAGGCCCGGAGGCGAGTCGCCGTTGCCTCGAGCACGGACGGGGGTCAACGAGCGTGTCAGGGGGCGGGTGGTCTGAGGGGGCGTTCCCGGCGGAACTGCACCCGCTGTCCTCCCCAAATCGCCTCCATCGCCAGCCGCATAGTCCTCAATCCCGTGGGAAAAAGGAGCGACACGGGGGGCAGCTGGAGTTGCCGCAACGTTGCCATGGTCATGCTCTCACAGTGAGAGCATGAACCATCCACAAATGCTGCCTCGGAGTAATTGGCGCCCAGACCCACGAGACAACGACTGTGGCCATCTGAAGCGGAGAGCACTCTACCGCATCCAGGAATTACACAGGGGCCGAATGGCATCTTTAAAAAGACGCATCCTGAAAAGGACGTTCAACGCCGCTGTGTATTGCTCTTTTAGAGAATTAAACTCTTTACAGAGAAAATATCTCTTTATATAGGAAAACTCTTTTAACTCTGCGCTGTCGAAGCGCCCAGGGGCAAACTGCACACCGTGTAGAGAAGAGAAAAGCCGCTGAAGTGCACCGTAGATCCAACAGCAAAGCAGAGCGTCAGTGGATAGAAGCAGGATATCAGTTGTGTTACTCGCAGCTGGGTGCATACACGACCATCGGCTCCGAAGAAAATTACTGAATGAACAAGCGTATTTCCCTCGCCTTTATACCCGTATGTCCGGGGGCGGGGTATGCAAATACTGTTAGCCAACTCTCATTGGCCTTTTTTCATAGATCAGAGGCATATTCGGCGCTCAAGAGAGACCCCTAGTGTCGCTTCTTCGACACGACGTCAAAGTGAGCGACAGACGAGGAACAAATATTTTGACTCTTCAGAGGTGGATAAAAAACTGAGGATGAATTTCCAAGTATGCAAGAAGGCTTAAATTGCTATATTCCTGTTAATAAAATTCCTTACAGGACTGTCATTGCCTAAGGACTCAATCCTGTTTCATAAAAACAAAGAAAAGCAGACATTTCATGTTACATGAAAGAGAGGCATGCAATTTACTGATTACAATTTAACCATTACATTTGTTTTTTTAGGCCTGGACAAAGGCTTATATTATGTCTTATCATCATCTGTCATCGAAGCTGCACTTATAACCCCTGTGGTATTATTTAAATGAAGAAATATATAAATATAAATAATTTTATCCTTTCACAGGGATAAAAATAAATAAATAATTAAAGCATACAACCATTAAAAAAAGGGAAGGTTTCTTGACCAGTTCTTACCAGAGTTGGTACCGCCCATGCAGGCCATGCTATCAAAAAGGTGGATGGTTAAGGAGATACCTTCGTTTTAATCTAGAAACACTAACCAAAGTGTTTGAAGGTGACTGTGATCGGTCAGCATGAAAATGTTTCAGGAATGTTAGCATTTTATACATTCACTCATTATAGTATTATAGCATTTGTTAAAAACTTACCTGAGTAAATATTTGGTGTAAGAAGAGTTGGGACCTTTACTGTATCATGAAAAATGTATCATTGTAATGACAGGCTCTGCAAGAATACCATTGTTGTTACTACAGATATAGGTACTGTAATAAAAAAATTAAAAAAAAGGTTTTGGCAGGTAACCTAAAGAAATTGCTTCATGTGGTAACATCTGAATGAGCTGGTTTTATTCAATTTAACAGTGCTATATGACTAAATGTACCAATAAAGTTATTTTTATTGTAAATTGGCATTTTTATAAATTTTAGAAATAGATCTTTGTGGTAACAATTGCAGGTTACAACTTTTTGTAGTGCAGGAACAGTAATTAACATTTGAATACATTTAAAGGGAATACATATTGTTACACGAGGAAACTGTCTATATTGGAGCATTTTTTGACAAAATGTGTTTGTCAGAGTCTCTTTTACATGATAAAAAGAGAACTATCTGTCTCTGAACGATCTGCAGTATTTTGAGAAAACATATGAGAATCACTCTTTCATAGGGAGTGTTCCTCTTTCCTTAGCAAGACATAATGCTTTGCTCTTTGCTTTCAGTTTTGATGTTCCAACTGACAGAAAAAAATAAGTCAAAACTGGTATGTCCAACTATTAGGTTCCACCCTAAATGTGAGTGATTAAAAGGTGTGATGAACGATATTTGCATCCCACTCCATACTCAAAGGTCTTCTAAGGATACTCTAAGGATACTCACACATCCTTAAGGTGCATCTCACACATAGGTAAGGAATTCCTTGAATTACTATTTATGATTTATTTATATGCTATTTATTACCTATTGAAAGTAATGAAGTAAAAATGTATGCAATGTTTGTGACACTTTATAGAAACCATTGTAAAATACAGTCAGCGATGATTAATTTATTAATTTATTTCATGAATAAAAGCATCCAATTTCAAAGGATCATTGAGATAAAAGCTAGTAATATTCAGCTGGTCATATGATCTCAATATGGTGACGCTCATGAATGTGTGCCCAGGACCACATGTACACTGTTAAAGGTGGTAACCAGGGCAAGCTGTGTGTTTCGAGCTGTAGATTCAAAAGAACCGGCTAATAAAAGTTGGGTTTTGCTTGCTATGTTCCTAATTTGCACGTCGCTTTGGATAAAACTGTCTGTTAAATGAGTTAATGTAAATTTAAATAAAAGTAATTCTTTTGGGAATCAGATTACACTGGACGCATTGAGTGTTTCATACTGTAGATTTAGCAGGGTTGAGTGAATTGCACTGCAAGAATCCCTGTCAGACAGAGTAGAGTAAGTGGTTCTGTCCACATCATCAGAAAATTGCATGTGTGGAAAGCGTTAATGGAATCGAGAGATTCCATTTAAAAATCTTTTCATTAGGGAATCCAACAATTTGACAATCATTGTTACATAGCTTTTATGATTCCTCATTATAAACATAAGGAAGAAACAAAGAACAAAATAAATAAAATAATAACCAAACAAAGAAAAACATACAAAAAACTAGAAAAACAAAACAGTTTCCATACCACCCTCCCACCCTAGGGACTTAAGTAATACCACACTCATGGGACAGACAATGCTACACACTTACTCAAACTACGCTATCAATTTTTTTTTTCCAGATGTAATAACCTTACCATTTCATCCAACCACAATTTAACAGAAGGGACTTTGGTGTTAGTTAGTATTAGTTTATTTGCAATAATAAGCCTATAGGACAACTGTTGTTGAGATTTTTGAAAAGAAGAGAGGTTATCTCAGATTCCAAATATCACCACAAGTGGATCAGATTCTAACTCAACATTTAACATTTCTGACAGAATCTGAAAAATATTAGTCCAGAGTGGAATTAACTAAAGAAACTTTTTTTTAAATTAAGCAAAGAACATAACTATGCAGGAGAGTGGCTTCTCTAACATTTATCACATAGTGGGGAAACATCTGAAAAAAATTCTATGTAGCTTTGTAATGAAGTTGATGAATAATCTTAAATTGAAAAAGGCAGTGCGAAGAGTTAACAGAGTATTTATGAATATTCTCTAATGCATTAACCCATAGCTTGTCACTTATCTCCTCCCCTACTTCCTGCTCTCTCCTCCATTACTTCCTGCTCTCTCCTCCTCTACTTCCTGCTTCCACTGTAATCTTATTCTCTGTGTAGATGGTTAAGTCGTGGATAGTAGTGAGTTATAGATTAGAGAAATCAAGTGCCTAACCCCATATCCAAGCCCTAAAAATTCATCAAACTTAGTTGAACAAGCCTCATCATAACAAGGCAAATGCTTTCTCTTATAATCCCTGATCTGCAAATATCAGAAAAATTAGTTTTTATGCAAACAGTATTGTGCCTGCACCTGGCTAAAGGAGGCAAAATAACCATCTATGAATAGGTCACCAATAGTTCGAATACCCAAGTCTCTCCACTAATAGAAGGAGTAAATGAGGGGTTCCCTCCTATTGGTAAGGACTTTATTAAAAATGTTGCTTTGATCTGATTCCAAATGCAAATAGTAATATGGATTATACAATTATGATTATAGGCCAATTTGGCTATCTTTGTAGGAGACAAGATCACTGCCACAGTGTCATATGGACTACATGCTCCTCTTTCCAATTGTATCCAAGTGGAGTGTGTAAAGGTGGGATCTAACCACATTATGATAGTATGAAGAGCACAAGCATAATAATAAAGAGAGAAATTAGGGAGTGCCAATCTGCCTTCAGCTTTCGTTTTAAAAAGGTGAGCTTTACTTATTCAATGGGATTTATAATCCCATAAATAAGGAATAATGATTCCAGTTGCTTGAACCTTTTTTGGAAATATTGGGATGTTTTGAAAAAGATAAAGAATTTGAAGAAGAAAAATTATTTTGATAACATTAACCCTTCCTACCAAGGAAATAGGGAGGGATCTCCAAAACTGAATATTATTTGGCAATTTTGCCACTAGAGGAAAGTTAGCATTGAATAATGACTGAAAATCCTTTGTAACCTTAATTCCTAAAGAAATACATTTATGATGTGTAATTTTAAGAGGGAAGTTTAGTAGAACAGAAAGATCTCGTACCTTTATAGGCATTAATTTGCTCTTAAACCAGTTTATCCTGTACCCTGAGAAAGTACCAAAATGAGAAATAATTTCTAAGATTTTTGCAATAGTAACCAAAAGATTCTATTCTTTTTTTTTTTTTTTTTTATCGGTCTGGTTCATTAAAGATTGTACTTTATTTACAAAACTCTTTACCGTTTATTATATTAACACTATATAAAACAATGATTTGATCATGGCAGCATTTATAAATCAAATGAAAATCAAATAATGGAGAAGAGCATTAAAACCAGGCTTCCCCGTCTGTCACTCACTTCGATGTTGTGTCGAAGAAGCGACACTATGGGTCTCTCTTGAGAGCCTTATGCATTTCTGAACTTTGAGAAAAGGCCATTGAGAAATTGGCAGAAAGAATTTGCATGTCATATTGCCAGACATATGGGTATAAAGGGGGGGAAATGCATCTGTTCATTCAGAAATTTTCTTCGGATCCGACCGGTTGTGTAAGCAGCGAGCTGCGAGTCACATTCTGTATCCTCTTATCTCTGAGCGTATGCTGTTGGATCTATGGTGCATATCAGCGGCTTTCTCCTTCTCTGCACGGCAATGCAGCTTTGCCCCTGGGTGCTTCGACAGCGCTATTAAAAGAGCAATTTTCCTAAAAGAGTGTTTTTCTGTAAAAGAGCTATACACAGCGGCGTTGAATGTCCTTTTCAGGACACATCTTTATAAAGATGCCTTTCTGCCTCAGTGTAGTTCCTGGATGCGGTCGAGTTCTCTCCACTCCTGACGGTCACAGGCGCTGCCTCGTGTGTCTGGGCCGTGATCACACCGAGGCAGCATTTGTGGATTGTTCGTGTTCTCACTGCGAGAACCTTATCATGGCAACGTTGCAGTCATGGCCACTCGGCCACTCCACCCGCCCCCCAACACGCTCATTGACTTCTGCCCGGGCTCGGGGTGACAGCGGCTTGCCTCACGGCCAGTCTTCCTATCCTCTTGAGCCCCCTGAGCTGCCCTGAGCTGGATGATGAGCTCGTCGCTGCATCGGAGAGTGTTCTGGCGTCTGATGCGGAAGACTTGATTGGGCTGTCACCCTCCCGGGTTCCTTTCTTCCTGGAAGTGCATGATGAGATGATGAGCTGACGAGCTCGTGGAGGGCACCTTTCACTGCCCGTAATCGATCCTCTCGCTCATCCACTCTCACTACCCTTGATGGCGGAGTGGTCCACGGCTGTCCCCCAGGTGGACAGAGCGGTTGCGATCCACCTGTGTCCCGGAAACGCCACCACCTGGCGGGATCGCCTGGTGATCTCCTCCAGGGCCTGTAGAATGATGTCCTCACTGACCTCCAAAGCGTCCACCAGGCCAAGGCACTTAAAGATCTGGACTTGGGTAGTCCTGACCCCGACGTGCTGCAGGAACTGCACTCATCGACCAACCTCACCCTCAGGGGCACAAAGGTCACAGCGCGCTCACTCGGGCAGGCGATGGCCACCCTCGTGGTTCAGGAACGACATCTGTGGCTAGACCTGGTCGAGATGCGCGAAGTGGACAAAGCACGCTTTCTCAACGCACCTGTCTCCCAGTTCGGCCTTTTCGGTGACACCATCGAGGACTTTGCCCAGCAGTTCTCAGCGGTGAAGAAGCAGACGGAGGCCATCTCTCACATCATGCCCTGTCACACTTCCAGCACTGGCCGTGTCCTGTCTGCCCACCGAGGGCATCTCCCTGCGGCTTCTAAGAAACGTGCAGCTCCGTCTCAGCCTGGGCCCAGCTCTCATCCCCAGTGTCGAGCGCCCGCTGTTCTCCGCTGAGGCAATTCCGTGCGCTCTTATCCAGGAGATCCCACTAACTTGGCTCCCTGGATGAATCCTCCCTAGCCCTCTGGTCGGCGAATCTAGTGGAGGAATTCACCAACCAAACCCAATGCGGGTACTCAATTTACCCTGTACTGAAATAGGTGCTCCACAGGTCGGGCCCCATGTGGACTTATCCCCCTGTGTGTATTTTCCGTGGTACGGTCCCCCTTGGGCAGTCCTCACTGACCCCTGGTCGCCGTGTTTGTAGCAACTTCTCCCTCCCAATGAGGTAGGATCTACCACTGCGCCATTCTCCACATGTGACCTAAAAGCCCATGTGATGTATTTCACCACTCTTCACCTCCCCCAGTCTGGGCAGGTGTGGTCTCCGCTGGGTCTTTCCCCCCTGAAAGAATAGGAACTGGAAAGAATGCCTTCCCCGATGCGTGTGATAGTGTTAAGATGGCCCCAGCCACTTTATCTCTATGCGAGAAACAGAGAGAGAGAGAAAAGGCATGGCTGGCTCCCATGCTTGGCACGTTGCCTTGTTCCCCCATATCGGGGTGTAAGGAACCAGAAGGTTTTGATGATTTTTTGGTATTTTGGGTGAGGGTACGTGCAGTCTGGCACAGCCTGTCGTTTTTGGCACGTAAACTACCTGCCCGCACCTGTGTCAGCAGCGCATGTACACGGTTCAGCGCATGGCGTGATTCCAATTGGACCCCTAGTGTTGCTTCTTCGACACAACGTCGAAGTGAGCGACAGACGGGGAACGACTAGGTTACTTTTGTAACCTCCGTTCCCTGATGGAGGGAATGAGACATTGTGTCCTCCCGTCCACGTCGCTGAACCGAGCCACTGTTGTGGCCGAACCTCATTGTCGGCTCCTCAGACAAATCCTGAATGAACACACGTATTTCCCCCCTTTATACCAGTATGTGCGGGGAGGGACATGCAAATTCTGTCTGCCAATTTCTCTTTGGCCTTTTCTCAAAGTTCAGAGATGCACAAGGCTCTCAAGAGAGACCCCTAGTGTCGCTTCTTCGACATAACATCTTGTTCCCTCCATCAGGGAACAGAGGTTACAACAGTAACCTAGATGAAATATCAAGATGCAGTACATGCGATTCAAGTCTGGTCAAGTCTGATGTGTTGCTGTACAGTACCAGAAGAATGTGTTTTATTGCAGTGGACTGCTGCATCCTCCACAACCATGCACTCATAACTGACCTCCAAATTTGGTAGTTGCACCATGCAAATTGTGTTCAGCTTTTTTTGTGGGTGTGTTTGCACCTTTTCCTGATTGATATAATTCCTTTAGTTCGGTCACTAAAATAGGTCAAACAGTGCATGCAAAATTCATTCTTGAGTTTCCCCAAGAGTATGGCTGTTTACACCTGCCAGTATATTTAATTTCAAATGCATACCTGTATACAGAGGTGGGTAGAGTAGCCAAAAACTGTACTCAAGTAAAAGTACAATTACTACAGAGCTGAGAACTTCTTCTAAAAATCTTAATTTAAGTTCAGCAGAAGAATGAAAGTCATACACATCTGGGGTTGCATGAGGGTGAGTAAATAATGAGAATTGTATTTTTAGGTGAACTAACCCTTTAGTGGCTCTTGTCAGATCTGGATGAAGTTTTTGAAGGAGTGTCTGAATTCTGAGTGAACCTCTCGTTCCCTACTTGTGTTCACTCATTCTTACCCACAATGCACTCTAATTTCAAGTGTACATTTTAAGTACACTCAATGATGGTTAATTTCCCACAATACACCATGGGGAAGATGACTCATTACTTTATTAAAATAACATAATAGCATATAGAGAGAGAAAACAAGCAGATACATTTTAAAATGTACTCTTTATTTGATCAAATATGTTTACACACACACTTTACATTAACACACAGTATATATTAAAAATGACAAACAGAATGAAGATTCATTGTATTAATATATTATTTAATAAGAATAAGTAGTAAGGACCAAGTATATTAAAATTTCATATGTGATGTTTCAGCACTAGACCAAGAGCTCCAACATTCTCGTACGAATTCACTAATTTTGTTCACTTACTGATGAGATATAGTACACTAAATGCCATTCACTATGTAGGAAATAGTGAATTAGTGAACGATTGCGGACACAGCCACTCTCTATGTGCACGTGCTCTTCTCAGTGCAGCTGGTCTCATCAGCAATGTACTTAAATTCCTATTTTTATTCTTCTCTAGGGGGAGCTATTGTCAGATACATGGTGCTCAACGGGGTTAAGTTTTTGCTATCAATCATCTCAATTCTGTCTTCATCATACATACTCGATCAGTATAGATTTTCAAGCGGCAATGTTTCATTTCAAGACAGCTCGGTGTGCGCCAGGCTTGATGTTTGATATGTCAAAGTGTGTGTGTTTTTCCAGCATGGCGGCGTGTCACTTGCCTCGTTCACATTGCTCATATGTTTACAAAGGTATTCTTCATGTTGCTCCTATCGCACATTAAATCACAAGATTTTCTTGATTTACTTAACATGTCTATGTTGCTGTTCTATGAAAGGGGAAGGATCATATGTTGCTGTGTGCCTTCTGACACTTATTGGTAGGCTATTACACATCAACATTACTAAATTCATATAACCAAACAGTATGCTTGGGTCATTATCTAATATGGTGATAAACATGTCCCTTGACTTTCAGTCATGTTAAAGGCTTCTGTCTATACGTATCCTTATTAAATAATAAGAAACCTCTCACCTTAACCACGGTCTGTTTACTTCTCTCCCATCTGGGAGACGCTATAGGAGTCTTCGCTTTCGCACCAGCAGACTCAGGAACAGTTTCTTTCCCTCAGCTATCAGCCTACTGAACTCTAAACACAGGCGCTGAACACTGCATCCCACCCGAACTTCATATTTGTATTTTTCTTTTATTAATTTATATGTATTTATTTAATTTTTTTATTTTTCGCACATTCCCTTGCACATTTATTGCACATAACTTCTACCTCCTGATGCTGCTTGCACTGTTATGGCCACCGGCCATATACATATATTTACACATTTACATATTTCTACCTCATTCTGTACAATGCACCTTCAGTTTATGCTTCTTCATTTGCAACCTGTACTGTATTATAGACATTTGCTTGAGCTGGTCTCTGTTTCTCTACATCATAACTTTGCTCTCAAAAACCCATATTGTATATACTTACACACACACACACACACACACACACACACATATATATATATATATATATATATATATATATATATATATACAGGTATATATATATATATATATATATATATATATATATATATATATATATATATATATATATATATATATATATACACTCACCTAAAGGATTATTAGGAACACCATACTAATACTGTGTTTGACCCCCTTTCGCCTTCAGAACTGCCTTAATTCTACGTGGCATTGATTCAACAAGGTGCTGAAAGCATTCTTTAGAAATGTTGGCCCATATTGATAGGATAGCATCTTGCAATTGATGGAGATTTGTGGGATGCACATCCAGGGCACGAAGCTCCCGTTCCACCACATCCCAAAGATGCTCTATTGGGTTGAGATCTGGTGACTGTGGGGGCCATTTTAGTACAGTGAACTCATTGTCATGTTCAAGAAACCAATTTGAAATGATTCGAGCTTTGTGACATGGTGCATTATCCTGCTGGAAGTAGCCATCAGAGGATGGGTACATGGTGGCCATAAAGGGATGGACATGGTCAGAAACAATGCTCAGGTAGGCCGTGGCAATTAAACGATGCCCAATTGGCACTAAGGAGCCTAAAGTGTGCCAAGAAAACATCCCTCACACCATTACACCACCACCACCAGCCTGCACAGTGGTAACAAGGCATGATGGATCCCTGTTCTCATTCTGTTTACGCCTAATTCTGACTCTACCATCTGAATGTCTCAACAGAAATCGAGACTCATCAGACCAGGCAACATTTTTCCAGTCTTCAACTGTCCAATTTTGGTGAGCTCTTCCAAATTGTAGCCTCTTTTTCCTATTTGTAGTGGAGATGAGTGGTACCCGGTGGGGTCTTCTGCTGTTGTTGCCCATCCGCCTCAAGGTTGTGCGTGTTGTGGCTTCACAAATGCTTTGCTGCATACCTCAGTTGTAACGAGTGGTTATTTCAGTCAAAGTTGCTCTTCTATCAGCTTGAATCAGTCGGCCCATTCTCCTCTGACCTCTAGCATCAACAAGGCATTTTCGCCCACAGGACTGCCGCATACTGGATGTTTTTCCCTTTTCACACCATTCTTTGTAAACCCTAGTGGTTGTGCGTGAAAATCCCAGTAACTGAGCAGATTGTGAAATACTCAGACCGGCCCGTCTGGCACCAACAACCATGCCACGCTCAAAATTGCTTAAATCACCTTTCTTTCCCATTCTGACATTCAGTTTGGAGTTAAGGAGATTGTCTTGACCAGGACCACACCCCTAAATGCATTGAAGTAACTGCCATGTGATTGGTTGATTAGATAATTGCATTAATGAGAAATTGAACAGGTGTTCCTAATAATCCTTTAGGTGAGTGTATATACATACTATATATACATATTGCTATTTGCACTTTCATTGGCTCTGTAATTGTATTTTGCACAATGACAATAAAGTTGAATCTAATCTAATCTAAATATTTTTTATGTTTTGATTTTATTGTTGGCATATTTTAGATTATATTTTTAAATTGTCAATTGCCCAATAGTCCCCCTTCATTTGGAACACCATTTTATGTAATTTAGAGTGTTTTATTTTTTCAGGTAAGTAGTGTTAGTCCCAGGCCTTTTCAGTGTGTAACCCTAGTAATTTCATTTAACTATTGATTGGTTTAATATACATGCCATTGGAATGTATGGCTAATTGGCCTTTTGAAAGATTTTATTTCAAATAATAATTTAATAGTATTTTTTCGATTTAGTTTGATTAGTGGAGTGGTTGTGATACTTTTGACACCACCTTTAAATTAACCTTTTAAAGAATTTGTCCATTGTGTTTGGTACTGGTGGTTCAACATTGACCCTCAGTTTCTGTGGGCACAAACTGAAACGTATTTTTAATATTCTTAAGTTGGGCTATTTTGTTTATGACCTGGCTTTTTTTTTTTTTTTTTTGCTTAATATATCTAATAACCATTTCAAAGCTATTCAGGGCTTATTAAAACATCCAAAGCATTGTTTATCTTTTTACGGTATTGTACAAACAATGCCCCCCTTCTAAGAAAATAAAATAAAAATAAATAAATAAAATATCCTTCACAAGGAGTGCGCAGGAATCAAGGGGTGCACACAAGTATCAGGCACTTCTTTACTAATTTCTTCACATTAACGCAAATTTTTGCACTAGGGCCATAAGTTCACACAAGCTAGTCTATGCTTCTGTTGGGTAAGAAGTATGCACACTTTTGTGGGTTCACGTGTATTAAGTAATATCCTGTGTTATGTTTCATACAAAATGTTTTTCTTTTTTTCAGGTTAGATTCACCTTCTGAAAACATGGTTTGTAGTTCTGAGTTTTTTGTTTGTTTGTTTGTTTTTTTACTTTTGGAGATTAATTTTAATTAGGCCTAACATTTATTTTGGGGTAAATTCCTTGTAGTAGCATACCATTCATTCAATTCAGGCATCTTCGTCCAATCATAATCCAGCATCATCTTTATAGCACTGCAGCTGTCGGTTATCACTTGTCATGCACATTGTTTTCACCCCCCATCCACTCCTTCACCACCAGTTTAGGTCCCATCCTGCTCTAGGGGTAAGTTCATCTCCCCTGGCGTCATTGTCTTCCGGCACGATCTGATGGTTCAAGCAACATTCTGAGCCAATAATTATTGGATGGGGTTTATGCCAAACAAAAATATTTTATCCCATATTATGATTATTCTCATTTGTTCTGAATCTTTCTTGTAGAACTGCTGTTCACTGGATTTTTTATTTTTTATTTTTTTTTGCTTTTGGCACCATTCTATGTAAACTCTAGATTATGTTGTGTGAGAAAATCGCAGGAGATCAGCAGTTACAGAAATACTAGCTAATCTGGCACCAAAAATCATGACACGATCTAAATCACTGAGTTTTTCTTCCCATTCTGATGGTTGATGTGAAAATTAAATGAAGCTACTGACCCATATATGCTTGATATTATGCATTGCACTGTAGCCACATGATTAGATAATCGCATGAATATGTAGGTGTACAGGTGAACTTCATAAAGTGGTCAGTGAGATTAGAATGCTGTAATCAATATGCTGACACAAAGCATGCAAGTTTAAAGACAAAAGGAAGAGATGTAATGGCAATACGTAATTTAAATACAAAATATGAGTAAATATATTCAAGTCAAGTCAAGTAATTTGTGATCATTGTGTAGATTGATTAAATATGATTGTAAATTGAGTATAACATTTTTATAATTAAATAATTGTATTGAGAACACCTGTGAGTAATCTGTAGGCAATACGTTTACAGATACTCCATATTACTTGTAGCACAACAGGGAGAAAATAATCCAACTTTCTGTTTAGAAGTACAGATATGAATGACAAAGCGATACGCAGTAAGAACACAACGGAGAGCACAAGGGACCCTGTAGGAAAAAAACATTTTGAAAATGGTGCTGTGCTCCAGTTTATATGCCTGGGATGAGGCAAACATAAGGTATGGAGATTGAAGTTATTCTATACTTTCAAATTGTCACTCCTGGGAGGTGTTCCCATAGCATCAGCTACTGATGCAGCATCAAGACACTAAAAGGTAACTGTATTCCTAGTTACCTTTCATGTTAGGTAAGTCAGTGTCTGCTATTTTTAAACAAAGAGGATGCAACCTGTTTTATCTATGACCAATCTGCTGACTCACAAGTCTAGAGGATGATGGAAGATACAAAAAACAATGAGCACAATGCATTCATGTCATGGAAATAAAGAGATAATTTTACTAACAAATTAGGCAAAGGTAACAACATCACAGGGAAATGGAACCTATATGCCAACAACCAAACTGCTATCTGCTTAAAAAGACTGAACTTCTTACCTGAAGAAGCATCTTGAGGTAAGTCTTGCTTTTGCATTTCTAAAATATAGAACTCTTTTACACTGTAAAGAACATTACAAATTCATATTGTTGGGCAATTCCATGTTACCATACCATGGAAAAATAAAGTTTTAAGCAAAGGAACAGCTCCCTTTTAAACTGTTCATTTAGGTCTATACATTTTATTGTCCTGTAGTAGTACCATGGATTTTGGACTAGCCATTTCATTGTTGCAAAAAAGGGATCAGTGTTAACAATAATAATTTCCCCAAAAGACAAGAAGATTTATGAGAAATATATACACTAACTCTGTCATAACAGCACTTTTTAAAATGATAAGAGCCACCTTTATTCTGTGTTACATCTGTTAGTGATCAAAAGTCAGATTAATTTCTGCAAACTGGTTCTTTGGACGGTTTGTTTCAAGGAACCAGTTCCTATTCAGCAGTTATTTTAAAAAATCATGTAACATCGACGTCATTAATACGTAATTCTAACATCCCGGGATTGTGTATGCATGTTCAAACTCATCCTAATATAGCTATTTATGTGCGAGTCATTCCAGGATTGGAGGACAATTTAGGCATCAACACTTATGAATAATGTACCTTTTATTTGACAATTTTCTTTTATATATTAAAGAAAGACAGGTAATAAACCATTAAATAATTTGATTCGTCCAGCTCAGGAATTAAAGGAACACTTTTAATGACATGTTTTGTTTATTGTGTGCTATGCTTTCCGCAACCCTGTTACAAATACTCTGGAACCTGAAAATGTGAATTTTAAAATATTGTTTGGAATAAATGATTGACCATTAAGTAAAATGTCATATTCACACTGTACACTCAATTCATTTCAGGTAAGACTTGGCTTATATCAATTTAAACAACTTTTGAAATCTATCTTGCCCAACTTTTCAATTGTCACATGTTTATTTTTACTAAATTCAGTATTTATTTTCAAATATTTGCTCAAATACATTATGCATATTATCATTCAAATGACAATAGACTAAAACCTTGTGAGCTTAAAAAAAAACATTTAAGATTATTTTAATAAAAATGATATTGTAACAGGGTTGAAATTAGAGTAACAGGGTTGCACAAAAGTAACAGGGTTGAATGGATACATTACTTTTGATTGTAGGTCATTAAATAAATATGACAAATACATACTCAGGACCACAGGAATGTTGTTTAATAATATTTCATATTTTTAAAGAAAGATAAACAGGATGAGTACGAATGTTAACAACCAATTCAACCCACCCAACAACCTGGCATTAAAATGAATAAACATGTCAGAATGAACTGATCAACATATTTGAAAGCCGATGTCATAATGTTCAGATTTAATTTACTTGGCTGGCCAGAGTATCCCACACCTCACTTGCGATGGCCATGTGGCGTGAGGTAACATTCTCTGGGGGAGGAATGAGGGTCAGCATATCCTCAAAGGGATACCTCACATCCCCCATACATACACTGCAAGCTTGTGGTGTCACACATGATGGCTTGCGTCAGACTCTCCAAATTGGATGTGTCTATGGTGTGCATTTGGTGAAGTTTTTTGGCAGTGAAGCCCAAGTTCAGTACATCATGTTGTTTGCAAATGCATGTTTCACGATCTGCCAGTGTTGGATGAACAACCGAGTAGGGGCGAAGCGTGCAGAACAGTGAATAAGCCAGGAACTTCAAATGGAGGTTCTTCATTGAATCCACCAGTAATCTTTTATGCTGACTGGGATCATGGCCTGACTGGAGTTCTTGGTCTAACTAGTGATTCAGAGCTGACTGGGGGTGTGTTCATTCCTTCAAATATCTTTTTCCTGGCATTACTCTTCTTAAGAGCCATTCTCCATTTTTTCCTCTGGGCACGCTGCTCTCTCACGCTACAGCCTTTTTGCCTTTTCTTCTTGCCTGTTTCTACATCTTTCCTCCACTTCTCTTTCTCTTTTTCCAAGTACCGCTGGCTCCTCTGTTCATCAGCATCACACCTGGCAAGGTAGCGCCTCTTCTTTTCAGCAGCGCTCAATGGTTTTGAAGAACTCTATGGAAATCAATTTTTAAAAAAAATAAATGTGTATTAATCTATTGAAAATGTTCTGAACATGATTTACACCCAGTTGAGTTAATTTTGAGTTAATAATCCCATCCAAGTAATTGATGTGACCTTACAATTTTTAGCCTACCAGGCGAGAATAAAATAAACCAAAAAGGCATATATAAAGATGATAATATACTTAAAACATGTAGATTATGCTAAATTAAACATGCATTTAATTTCACTATAGATAATAGATTTTTCCTTTTGATTAAACTGAATAAGATTCAACTCTGCTACTGTAGTGCAACCCTGTTACTCTAATTATGGTAACAGGATTGCAAGTAACGGGGATGCAAATCAATGCTAATATTAGCTATTTCTCAGGATTAGCTAGCTAGCTGTGGAATGTAATGTTTCTGTCAATGCCAAGGACAAACGTAATTACATAAATAAAGAAAACAACTTTTAAACTAATTTGTCTTATTATGATAATATTAGTAACAGTGTTGCAGTGGTTAGAGTGACACACTCAAACAAGGCTGAAAAGATTGGAAGAATATGAACAATAGAAGAGAGGACATGTCTTGGGTCTACCCATGGTGTTGGCTAATGGATGGATGATGCAAACTTCTCTGTGTCATGTGAATTACTGTTTTATCTCTTCCTGTGCCAGGCTAAATGGGTTTCAGTAACAGGGTTGCGCGCATGTTGTGGGACACAAGTTCAGTACATAATTACTATTATTTGAAATTTGTTGACAATTAAACACATTGTTTTAACAATTACAAGAGAAATATATCATGTCTATGCCAAAAAGATATATTTAAAACATATTTTAACAGTTATATTTGACATGAAAGTTGGTCTTCAAGAAGGTGGGACAAGAGAAAAATGCTATTTTTGGGAGTGTCCGGCCACCTCAGCGGCTCGGCTCAGCAACGTGGCCAGGAGGACAATTCTAATCACGCCATGCGCTGAGCCGTGTACGTGTACTGCTGACACAGGAGCGGGCAGGTATTTCACGTGCACAAGTGACCAACTGTGTTTCAGACTGCACATACCCTTCCCCAATGCCCCCAAAAAGTCGTCGGAATCCTTTTGGTTACCCTAGAGGGGAACAAGGCGACGCTTGCCAACTAGGGAACGAGCCAAGCCTGGCTGGGCCTCTTTTCTCTCTATGTCTCTCAGCATAGAGCAAGAGCAGCCGGGGGTGCTTCCCACGATGCGGTAAGGGGGTCTTACCCGAATCTTTTCAGGGGGAAAAGACCCTGCGGAGGCCACACCCACCCGAAAGGGGAGGTAAAGGTGGCAAAATACATCACATGGCCTCTTCGGTCACATGTGGGAAAGAATGGCGTGGTGGTAGATCCAACCTCGAGGAGGGGGGAGTTGCTACAACACGGCGACCAGAGAGCAGCGAAGGGAGACGCGGGTCAGCTCGTAAGGTGACCGTATCGCGGAAGTACACACAGGAGGAGTCCGCGTAGTAGGCCTGATCTGTGGAGCACCTATTCCATTAGGGGTAGCCTGGGGTACGGGGCAGCGGGGCGGAGCAGGTAAAGCACCATCGGGAGGCGGTAACACCGTGAGAAAGGCATTTGCGGGCCAGGTGACCCAGAGACAAAAGGAAATAGCTCTGTTACTGAGAATATGAGAATGTGAAAACTAATTCAACTAAAAATTCTCCTCCCGGCCCTCCACCAGGGACGGAGCGGTCTTACCATCTCCGGAGCTAACGTCTTGGTCCCTGGGTCAAGCGTCTACAGAGCGCCTGGGAGCCTTCCGGGTCCTCGAGGGGGTCCGTGAGACGGGGGCGTCTGCTTCTTGCGGAGTGCTTGACGCTGGGGCTGAGTGCTGGGCCTGGGTTGAGGCGGAGCAGGGTATTTCATTGCCGCAGGAGGACGCCCTCGGCGAGCAGACGGGGCATGGCCCATGGCGGCAGGCTTGCGGCGGGGCAGGATGTGAGATGCCTCCGTCTGCTTCACCGCTGAGGACTGCTGGGCAGAGTTGTCAATGGTGGTGCCGAATCGACGGAGCTGGGAGACGTGGGTGTGGAAGAAGGTGTGCCTTGTCTACCTCCCGCATTTCGACCAGGTCCAGACCATAGATGCGTTTCTGGACCACAAGGGTGGCCATCGCCTGTTCGAGTGCCGGCGCTTCTGACCTCTGTGGCCCGGGAGCGCGGTTTGTCATCCAGCACAGTTCCTGCAGCACATCAAGAACAGGACTAACCAAGTGCAAGTTTTGAAGTGCCTTGGCCTGGCGTTGGTTGCAGGAAGGGCCGTGGCATGCAGGGCGGAAGCGGTCTGGGACCGTTCCACCGCGAGGGTAGTGAGAGTGGAGGAGCGAAGAAGCCGCGGCTTTGCTCAACTCGTCATGCACGTCCGAGAAGGAAGGAATGTTACCTCGCACTGAGAACATGAACCATTCATAAAATGCTGCCTGCGTGTGATCACAGCCCAGGCACGCGAGGCAGCTTTTATGACTGTGAGAGGTGGGGAGAAATCACCGCATCCAGAAACTACACAGGGGCGGAAATGACATCTTTATAAAGACGCGTCCTGAAAAGGACGTTCAACGCTGCTGTGTAATGCTCTTTCAGAGAAATAAACTCTTTTACAGAGAAAATCACTCTTTCAATGTAACTCTTTCAATTCTCTGGGCCCAGGGGCAAACTGCACTGCCGTGCAGAGAAGGAGACAGCCGCTGAAGTGCGCCATAGATCCAACAGCAAACAGAGCGTCAGAGGAACAGAAGCAGGAATCTGGTGTGTGACTCGCAGCTGGCTGCATACACGACCATCGGCTCTGAAGAAAATTTCTGAATGAACGAGCGTATTTCCCTCGCCTTTTGTACCCGTATGTCCGGAGCGGGGTGTGCAAATACTGTTCGCCAACTCTCATTGGCCTTTTTTCATAGATCAGAGGCATATTCGGCGCACAAGAGAGACCCCTAGTGTCGCTTCTTCGACACAATGTCGAAGTGAGTGACAGACGGGGAACTATTTTTACATTTTGTCCCAGGAAAAGTATAATTTACACAACAAGTGTACATTTTTATATTTTGGGCATGGATTATTTGAAATTTCATGGGTGGGACAGAAAATGTCCACCAATTCTGGAATGTCCCATGCATATCTTGCAGATTATTACTTTTCATTCAATTAAGTTATAACAACAAGGGTGTTTTATTGGCATCAGTGTCCATTCAGTGATCCTGTATTACGTATGATGTATGATGATAAACAGGGAGATGTTCTATGTAACTAAAGCATATAAAGACAATTAATCTATCACCCTTTTTACAGAAACCATAATGTAGCTTATAAAAATGTAAAAATATAATATGCCATACACAATACACAGTAGTCAAATTATTTTACATCTCGCAACAGAAGTTTGCATGATTTAAAAAAAGAATCTCTACAAAATACATTACACACATATATTTCACCCCTCACTCAATTCCTAGGTACACACATGTAGTGGTGCACCGATCAGGGAATTTGAGGCCGATACCGATCTCTGATTTTTTTTAACGCTAACATTGGTTTATAACGATTTTTTAAAACATGACCTTTGCCCTTTTTTTGCAAGTTATATTGTGTAATAATATGTTTATGCCCCACACAGTAAAATTAAGGTAACAATTTACACATTTTCATTTGTTAACTTTATTTAACAACAACTGAACTTAAGGTTAGTTACAACATTGTGGCAGCGGGGGCGTGGTCAAGCGCCCGTCCGAAGGGAGAAAGCGGTAAGGACGCTTGCACCTGAGCTAAATTATGTCTAACACCTGTCTCTAATTTTAGTGAGTATGGGGAGAGCGGCATAAAGAGAGCACCAGTGCCTCCAGTGAAGGGAGAGAGATGTACGCCAGTCCAGTGTTGGCAACCCATGATAACTTTGGGAAAATGTTTAAGTTTGTTAATCGCTGTCATTATTTTGGAAAGATTAAAAGCCTTACCTTTTGAGTTCCACCCTGTTTCCGCGTCCCTTCCCTGAAGCTGGTTTTTACCACCCTGGTGCCGAATCCCGGGATTAAATTAAAAGAAAATATATCCGCCCATGGAGAAGGGTCACCATGGGCGCCCTGAGGAAAGCCGACAACAGTTCTGCGCTATGAAGCTGGAGAAGACCGACCGCCCGTTCGCCTTTGCCCAGCGGCTCCGTGATGCCTGTCGAAGGTGGCTATTAGTGGGGGACCGCGACGTCGAGGGACTTCTCGATCAGGTGGTGCTGGAGCAGTTCGTTCATCGGTTGCCAGCGAAAACGGCGGAGTGGGTCCAGTGCCACCGCCCGGCGTCGCTGGAGGAAGCCGTCCAGTTAGCGGAGGACCACATGGCAGCGACCCCGAGGGCGGATGAGTTCTCTCTCTTCCCCCTCCCCCTGTGTTTTCTTCCGCTCTTCCCCTTTCCCCTCAACCCTCTCCCTCTGTCCTCTCTCCAGGTCCCGTTCCTGCCCCCCGCAGGCGAGGAGCCTGGCTGAGACCAACATCGCGTCCGTCAGTCTCGTCCCGGCCCTTCATCACAACCTATAGCCGCTCTCCCCCACAGGTGGGAGCGTCCGCCGAGGCAGGTGCGGGTGTCGCGCCTGGGCCGGCCTGCTGGAGATGCGGTGACCCGAGCCACTTCCGGGATCAATGTCCGATGATGGAGGTGGGGACGGTGGTTCGGGTCTCCAATCCCCCGCATGTCGCCCCCGATCGGGCTGGAGCATACCGGATTCCGGTAAGAATCCAGGGGGGTACACACCAAGCTTTGCTGGATACCGGTTGTAATCAGACCACCATCCATCAACGCTTGGTTCAACCCGGGGCTTTGAGCACGGCTAAGCGGGTAAGGGTGAGGTGTGTGCATGGGGACATTCACAACTATCCGATGGTGACTGTGTTAATTAAATTACGAGGGAGAAAACATAGAGTAGAGGCAGCGGTTAGTTCCCGCCTCACCCATCCTCTGATTTTGGGAAACGATTGGCCTGCATTTAGGGAATTATTGGGGAGTATTTGTAAGGATGGGTCCTGCACTAAAATAGGGAGATGTGCGATGTGCGATTCCTTGGCAGGGGAGGCGGAGCTGGGGCCATCCTCGACCGTTACGGATCGGGATGACGAGGGAAGGGGCGGACCTTCCACCCCTCCTCTCCGCAGGGAATCCCCTAACGCGGATTTTCCTTTGGAACAGTCACGGGATGAATCCCTTAAGCACGCCTTCGACCAGGTGAAGACGGTTGATGGACAGCGTCTTCAACCGGACATCGCCCTCGCCTATCCCTATTTCGCAATTATAAATGATCGGTTATATAGAGTGACGCAGGACACTCACTCAAAGGAGAATGTTACTCAGTTATTGATTCCACGGAGCCGCCGGGAAATGCTATTCCAAGCGGCTCATTATAATCCCATGGCAGGTCACCTAGGAGAAAGAAAAACACTTCTCCGTCTAATAGCCCGTTTTTACTGGCCGGGTATTAGCGGTGATGTCCGCAGGTGGTGTGCGGCCTGCCGCGAATGCCAGCTGGTAAATCCACCGGCCACCCCAAAAGCGCCATTGCGCCCTCTTCCGCTAATCGAGGTACCCTTTGAAAGAATTGGAATGGACCTCGTCGGGCCATTAGAGCGGACAGCACGGGGACATCGCTTTGTGTTAGTCCTAGTGGATTACGCAACACGATATCCGGAAGCAGTGCCTCTAAACAACATCTCAGCACGTAGTGTTGCTGGGGCACTCTTCAAAATAATCTCCCGGGTGGGGGTTCCAAAAGAAATCCTCACCGATCAAGGCACAACATTTATGTCACGTACACTTCGCGAACTTTACGATCTGTTGGGCATTAAATCGATTCGCACTAGCGTATATCATCCACAGACTGATGGCCTAGTGGAACGTTTTAACAAAACCCTCAAGAACATGATTCGTAAGTTCGTACACGAGGATGCTAAAAATTGGGACAGATGGCTCGATCCCCTGTTGTTTGCAGTGCGAGAGGTCCCGCAAGCCTCAACCGGCTTCTCTCCGTTTGAGCTTCTGTATGGTCGACGCCCACGCAGTGTCTTAGATATCATACGTGAAGACTGGGAGGAGGGGCCTTCGAATAGTAAGAATGAAATTCAGTACGTTCTTGATCTCAGAGCAAAACTCCACACATTGGGGAAACTAGCACAGGAGAATTTGCTCAGAGCTCAAGAACGCCAACGCCGACTGTACGACAGGGGAACGCGGCTGAGGGAATTTGCACCGGGAGATAAAGTTCTTGTATTGCTTCCTACATCGAGCTCCAAATTACTCGCAAAGTGGCAAGGGCCCTTTGAGGTCACACGACGAGTGGGGGATCTCGATTATGAGGTTAAGCGAACCGATGGGGGGGTGCGCGTCAAATATACCACCTCAATCTCCTTAAATTGTGGAGGGAGGCGGTCCCTGTGTCGCTGGCTACGGTAATTCCAGAGAGGGCGGAGCTCTCGATCATAATGCCCCGGTCACTTGTGGAGAGCACCTCTCCCCGTGCCAGCGATCAGAGGTTGCCCAGTTGCAAAGGGAGTTTGCAGACGTGTTTTCTCCTCTACCGGGTCGTACGAACCTCATCGAGCACCACATCGAGACCGAGCCGGGGGTGGTGGTTCGTAGCCGCCCTTACCGCCTCCCCGAGCACAAGAAAAAAGTTGTTCGGGACGAATTGAATGCGATGCTCGATATGGGGATAATAGAAGAGTCCCACAGCGACTGGTCCAGCCCGGTCGTTCTTGTCCCCAAGAGTGACGGGTCGGTGCGGTTCTGTGTCGACTATCGAAAAGTCAATGCGGTGTCTAAATTTGACGCGTACCCAATGCCCCGGGTTGATGAACTGCTCGATCGGTTAGGTACGGCTCGCTTTTATTCGACCCTGGACTTAACAAAGGGTTATTGGCAGATCCCCTTGACACCAATTTCCCGTGAAAAAACAGCCTTCACAACGCCGTTCGGATTACACCAATTTGTGACACTTCCGTTCGGTTTGTTCGGAGCCCCAGCCATGTTCCAGCGTCTGATGGACCGTATCCTCCGGCCACACTCCGCTTACGCCGCTGCATATTTAGATGACATCATAATCTATAGTAATGACTGGCAGCGGCATATACAACACCTGAGGGCGGTCTTGAAGTCGCTGCGGCGGGCGGGACTCACAGCAAACCCCAAAAAGTGCGCGATTGGGCGTGTGGAGGTACGGTATCTGGGGTTCCACTTGGGTCATGGCCAGGTGCGCCCCCAAATTGATAAGACCGCGGCGATTGCGACTTGCCCTAGACCTAAGACCAAAAAGGGGGTGAGGCAGTTCCTGGGGCTGGCTGGCTATTATAGAAGATTTGTGCCTAATTATTCGGACGTCACCAGCCCGCTGACTGACCTCACTAAAAAGGGGGCTCCAGATCCGGTCCAATGGTCGGAGCAGTGCCAACAGGCGTTTACACGAGTTAAAGCCGCACTCTGTGGAGGGCCGCTCTTATATTCACCTAACTTCTCTCTCCCTTTCCTATTACAGACGGACGCTTCAGACAGAGGGCTGGGGGCTGTACTCTCGCAGGTGGTGGAGGGGGAGGAGCGCCCAGTGCTGTATATCAGTCGGAAGCTCTCCTTAAGGGAAACGAAGTACAGCACCGTCGAGAAGGAGTGTCTAGCCATCAAGTGGGCGGTCCTCACACTCCGCTACTACCTGCTGGGGCGGGCCTTCACTCTCTGCTCGGATCACGCCCCACTGCAGTGGCTCCACCGCATGAAGGATACTAACGCCCGGATCACCCGTTGGTATCTGGCTCTCCAGCCTTTTAAGTTCGAGGTGGTCCACAGACCGGGGGTGCAGATGGCTGTCGCCGACTTCCTCTCCAGAAATGGGGGGGGAGTGGTAGACAGGCCGGATGATGCCCCGGCCTGAGTCGGGCGGTGGGGGTATGTGGCAGCGGGGGCGTGGTCAAGCGCCCGTCCGAAGGGAGAAAGCGGTAAGGACGCTTGCACCTGAGCTAAATTATGTCTAACACCTGTCTCTAATTTTAGTGAGTATGGGGAGAGCGGCATAAAGAGAGCACCAGTGCCTCCAGTGAAGGGAGAGAGACGTACGCCAGTCCAGTGTTGGCAACCCATGATAACTTTGGGAAAAAGTTTAAGTTTGTTAATCGCTGTCATTATTTTGGAAAGATTAAAAGCCTTACCTTTTGAGTTCCACCCTGTTTCCGCGTCCCTTCCCTGAAGCTGGTTTTTACCACAAACATATACTATAAAAAAATTCAATCAAAAGTTATTTGTTATTATTTGTTAGTTATTCAAGTAAGTATTAATCAACATTAGTTAATGCACATAACCTTACATTAACTATCAATGAACAATGTCATTTTATTAACTAATATTATAATTAATAAAGGCTGTAAAAATATATTGTTCATTGTTTGTTCATGATACCTGAAGCATTAACTAATGTTAACCTTTACATAAAGCTACAAAAATTATATTAATTGTGAATTGCTAACATTATTTGTTTTGAAACAGTTATCAATAGTTTTGTTGTCAATATCAAAAGGTCATTGTGACAAAGGTAAGCAAAAAAAAAAACCAAAAAAAAAAAAAAAAAACATGAGAGCATCACACACACAGCAGATATACATTGAACAATAAGATAAATATATCTATTACCAGGTCTAAAACTGCTCCAGTGAGAAATCATTAATCTCTATGATTTCTTTACTGTCTTTGGCATTTTGCTGCAACACAAATCATTCATTATTAATCAAATTTGAGAAGATGCGGTGCTGTTGTGGTTAAAATGCAATTGCTGTGATTAGTGTTAATGTGACCAATATTAATCTGATTTAAATTGGGATTCTCACAGAATAGCGAGTGACTATTGACGCCGTGAGAGAGCATTTTGAAGGGAGTGAAGTGGAAAGTGCTCACGATCGCTCAAACAATCTCTATCAATCAACACAATGTCTGATTGTCACAACTAACGTTACATCACATATACTCAGGTTTACTCATGTATATTTGTTGTTTAATTCCTTTTTATATCTGTTTGCAGTCTCTTTATACTCTCCGTGCAGCCAGTCAGAATTACTATCGTAATGACTCTAGAAAATGGGCATCTTGATATTCATAAACGTGTTATTTTTATACATTTTTAAAAATATACCTGCATATTCATCTGAATAACAGCATGTCTGGGGTTCACACATGCTCATAGTATCATAAGCTCACTCAATTCTCTGCATTTTGGACATGTCCAACAGAGATGGTACTGTTACTGTTGACTCGAGAACGTTACTACCCAATTTGCAATCTAATTAGAGCCAGAGATAATTTAGCACGAGACGGAGCACTTGTGAATGGGAGAAAATGGAACACCCATTCCCTATCTTTCACTCACTTGACGTTATGTCGATGTAGTGACAATAGGAGTCACACTTGGGAGCCCCAAACACCTCTGATCTTTGAGAAAAGGCCAATGGGAATTGGCGAGTGGAATTTGAATGCCACTCCCCCAGACATACGGGTATAAAAGGAGATGGCTCACACCCACTCATTCAGATTTTTTTCTTTAGAGCCGAGTGGTGTTGAGCAGCAAGTTCCACTGCTGTTCCATTCACCTCGTAAACGAGATCATATCCAATCATGCTGTTAGATATACAGTGCATTTCAGCGGCTTTCTCCCCCTCTGTGCGATCAATGCAGAGTATGCCCTTGGGCGCTTTGACAGCTGAAAGAGTATATATTCTTGCAGAAAAGAGAATATTTCCTTCTAAAAGAGCACTGACGGAGAATGTCTTTTTAAAAATGCCTTTCTAGCTGTGTGTATTTCCTGGATGTGGTCGTTATCTCTCCGCCTCTGATGGCCACAAGCGCTGTCTCACGTGTCTGGGTCATAGTCACATTGAGGCAGCATTCGTGGATAGTTCATGCAAGAACATGACCATGGCAACATTGCATTTGCAGCTTTCCTTCTTCTGGGGAAAGGCACTCCAGCTGCTCCCCGGGCCTTTCTACCTAGGTTATGAAGCCTAGTCAGTTAGTGCTGGGGGCGATTTGGGGTCCCCAATGGGAGTAGTTCCACCGGGTAATCCCCCATGGACCTCACATTCGCCTGTACGCTCGTTTTCCTGGTTGAGTTCTTGGATGAGATAGGAAGCTCACCTCAGAGTTTAAAGTCTCTTTCGGAGTTTATGAGCAGGATGAGCTCTCGATCGCAGCCTCGGTGGTCGTGTTGGTGTAGTCTGAAGACTTGACCGGTCTTCCAGCTTCGGGTGTGGCCACCCAGTCTGAGTTCGACGTGGAGCTGACCGCCATGCTTGCCCGATCTTCCGCGAGAGTTGGACTGGAGTGGAATCCTCCACACTGCCCTGAGCACTCGTGGCTTGATGATTGGTTCCAGGAGAGTTCCACTCATGGCCCTGTCCCGGTCCCATTCTTCCTCCGAAGAAGTCATGGAGGGCACCTTTTACTGCAGAAGGGTCTATACACAAAGCTGTGTATAAACAAATTTGAGAAATGGCCACATGGTGGCGCTATAATAAGATAATTCATGTTTTTACTAATAAGTCCATAGACGTATAGTCTAGAATACAATTTTTTAGTTTTTCTGAATACTTCAGTGCCCCATAATGATATGGTCACATGGATTTTCATTACCGCAAGAAAACTTTATCATGTATATTTTTTGAAAAACCTACTTTTTCGAACTTGTCCTTGGCTCTTTCCCCAATTTGCACAACATGTTGTATACATCATCTAGAGACCCTCCTGACAAAAATGTATCAAAATAATTGTGATATCTTAAATAGTTCAGAAGCAAATACCTTTTTGGCCTGTATCTTGTGAACTAATTGATCAAACTTATTAATACTAAAAACAAATGGACAACAGAACATTCTAAGGTAATATGCTAAATGTAATCAACTTGTGATGCTAGGTGGTGCTATAACTTAAGAAAATCCTATTTGTGCTACTGTTAATGCAGTTAGGGTTATGTTTCGTGTTTAATTTAGGGTTTTTTCATCACCGATTTGTGATGCTAGGGGGTGCTATAACTAAAAGAAAATCGTATTTGTCCTACTGTGAGTAATGCAGTTAGGGTTAGGGTTAAGATTAGCGACTGAGTTAGGAATTGAGTAAAGCCCCAGGTATACTTTGTTTTTCTGCTTTCCAGGTTGGTCACGCAAAATTGTGCAAAATTTCATAAATTTATGATGGTAGGGGGTGCTATAATTTAAGACAATCCTATCTGTGCTACTGTTAAGCAATTAGAGTTAGGTTTTATGTTAGGATTAGGTTTTTCATCACCAATTTGCGATGCTAGGGGATGTTATAACAAAAAAAATCCTATTTGTCCTACTTTGATTAAGGCAGTTAGGGTTTGAGTGGGATACTTTGGGAAATTTTCCATTTCTGAACACTTTTAATTATGATCCAAACACATATAACCTCACATTATACCTTTGAAGACCCTCTTTTGACCAAATTCCAGATTGTTTAAGCAATACTTGTGAAGTGGGACAGAGGAAAAATTATTCTCTTGAAAACAAGTATTTGGAATACATTTTTATATTTTCTTGTAAACTTTTACATCATAAATCCTGGTGTAACTTTACAAGCATTACAACTTTTTATTTTCTTGACCATTGCTCTGCCACACATCCCAAAGTAAAATCATCAATTCAAAAAACCTCAAAAGGTTTAAGAGATTTTCCCTCATGCCATTCCAAATGTGTATGACTTACTTTCTTCTGCTGAACACAAACAAAGATACTAGAAGAATATCTCTGCTTTGTAGGTCCATTCAACACAAGTCAACAGGGTCCAAAACTTTGAAGCTCCAAAAAGCACATAAAGGCAGCATAAATTAGTCCATAATTGGTTTAATCCATGTCTTCTGAAGTAATCTAATCGGTTTTGGTGAGAGCAGACCAAAGTGTAACTTTTTTGCTGTAATCGACAGTTTTGGGGAGTAGCTAACTACATGTAGTGATGCTACCAGTTTAACTAGATTTTTCAGTAGCTTGAAAGTAGCTCAGCTGCTTTTAAAACAGAGCAGCTTTTTCAGTAGCAAACTACTTTTTCCAGCAAGTAGCGGTGTAGCGTGACCAAACGCTACATCATGTTGGTCAGATTATAACTAATAGCCTTCCTTATTGTGTAGAAGCCAAACTTTTACCGGCAAAACGTCCGATGATCTTGCAGTATATTTCTGTCTGCTGATCATAACCAGGCAGTGTCGTCATCTTCTTTTGTAATGGCAGATCACAAACAAAAATTAATTACAGTCATCTACTGAGAGCATATTGCTGCTCAACTGAATAAGAAGAGATTGTCTGATGGTTAAAAAAAGAACCATTTTATTCTTCTATGTAACAAAGAATGTTTCAGACATTTTGTTCTTTATAGATCACATAACGTCTCAGTTACGTATGTAACCTCCGTTCCCTGATGGAGGGAACGAGACGTCGTGTCGAAGAAGCGATACTAGGGGTCTCTCTTGAGCGCCGAATATGCCTCTGGTCTATGAAAAAAGGCCAATGAGAAGTTGGCAGACAGTATTTGCATACCCCTCCCCAGACATACGGGTATAAAAGCGGGGAAATATGTTGGAGTACATTCAGGATTTTTCTGAGGAGCCGGAAATGGTCCGGCCACTGCAGTGGATCGGCTCAGCGACGTGGCTGGGAAGACACAACGTCCCATTCCCTCCATCAGGGAACGGAGGTTACATACGTAACCGAGACGTTCCCCGTCTGTCGCTCACTTTGACGTTGTGTCGAAGAAGCGACACTAGGGGTCCACTTCAAATTACAAGTTCCTCCGCTGAACTGCAGACCCAAAAGGGCTAGGGAGGAATCGACCAGGGACCCGGGTGGGTGGGATCTCCTGGGAAAGAAGGCACACTGTTTTATCTCAGCCAAGGTAAAGGGCGCTGGACGCAAGCGATTCACCCAGTCAGACCGTCAGCGTGTACCGAGTTCTACCGGCTCGGACCTGAGAAAACACGGGACGAGACTGACTCAACCCTGAGATTGTAAAATCTCGCAAAGGTGTTAGGTGTTGCCCAACCCGCTGCTCTACAAATGTCTGCTAATGGGGTGCAGGGTCTGCCTCCTCCCGGGGCAGCGCTTGTAGGTTCACTACCTGGTCTTTGAAGGGAGTGGTAGGGACCTTGGGCACGTAGCCTGGTCGGGGTCTTAGGATCACATATGTGTCTGCTGGACCGAACTCCAGGCAAGTGTCACTAACAGTAATAGGCCAGTAAGATGGCATCCACTACCCAGTGGGAAAGCCTCTGTTTGGAGACAGCGTTCCCTTTCTGCTGTCCCCCAAAGCAGACAAAGAGCTGAAAAGAGCACCTAAAGCTCTGAGTGTGGTCCAAGTAGGCATGCAAGGCACATACCGGAAACAGCAATGAAGGGGCAGGGTCTGCCTCCTCCCGGGGCAGCAGATGTAGGTTCACTACCTGGTCTCTGAAGGAAGTGGTAGGGACCTTGGGCACGTAGCCTGGTCGGGGTCTTAGGATCACATATGTGTCTGCTGGACCAAACTCCAGGCTAGCTCGAAGGGGGATCTCTGAAGTCCGGCGAGGACCACCGAGAGATCCCAGGAGGGGAACAGGCTTGGCCGGGAGGGATTTAACCTCCGGAAGCCTCTTAGGAACTTGATAATTAAGTCATGCTTACCCAGCGACTTGCCGTCTACTGGGTCGTGGTGAGCTGCGATAGCGGCAGCATACACCTTTAAGGTGGAAGGGGACAACAGCGCCGACCTAACTGCGCACCTCTGTGGGTCTTCTGCCCGGGAAGAACACCAATTCATGAACAGACGCCATTTCAGGGTGTACAGCTGGCTGGTAGAAGGTGCTCTGGCTTGGTTGATCGTGGCTACGACCGTGGTGGTAGACCAACTAGATCTTCCGCATCCCGTCCAGGCGCCAGACATGGAAGTTCCAAAGGTCTGGGTGCGGATGCCAGAGCATGCCCCATCCCTGAGAAACAAGGTCCTTCCTCAGGGTAATTAGCCAGGGAGGGGCTGTCGCGAGGAGTACGAGGTCCGAGAACCAGGCCTGGGTGGGCCAGTAAGGAGCCACGAGAGTGACTTGCTCCTCATCCTCCCTGACCTTGCACAGCACCTGTGCAAGAAGGCTCATTGGGGGAAAAGCGTACTTGCGCAGCCCCACCGGCTAGCTGTAGTGCATCTGCCCGAGGGGAGCCTCTGAGCAGGCGTACCAGAGCAGGCAGTGGGAGGTCTCTCAGGAGGCAAACAGGTCTACCAGGGCCTTGCCGAACCGTTCCCAGATCAGCTGAACCGAGTGGGGGTGAAGCCTCCACTCTCCGCCAGAACCGGGAACCAGTCATCCAAACGTGACGGGTGTGGGGAGGAATGCAGCCCCACACTGACGGCAGCCCGGGCAAGCATGTCGGATATCTGCGCATCACCCTGGGCGTGCTGGCCCGAAGGCGGCAGCCCAGGGGAGGAGTCAGCATCAGACGCCGCACTCTCAGATGGAGCGGCAAGCTCATCCACCTCAAGGTCCAGAGGATAGGCAGACCGGCCCGGAGGCGAGTCGCCGTTGCCTCGAGGCTGAACGGAGGTCAACGATCGTGTCGGGGGGCGGGTGGTCCGAAGGGGGCGTACACGGCGGAACTGCACCCACTGCCCTCCCCAAATCGCCTCCATCGCCAGCCGCATCGTCCTTAATCCCGTGGGAAGAAGGAGCGACACAGGGGGTGGCTAGAGTTGCGTGCTTTCTATTGAAAGCAAGCCACGACCGCAACGTTGCCATGGTCATGTTCTCGCAGTGAGAACATGAACCATCCACAAACGCTGCCTCGGTGTGATCGGCGCCCAGACACACGAGACAGCGCCTGTGGCCGTCAGAAGCGGAGAGCACTCTACCGCATCCAGGAACTACACAGGGGTTGAATGGCATCTTTAAAATAGGACGTTCAACACTGCTGTGTATTGCTCTTTCAGAGAAATAAACTTTTTTACAGAGAAAATTGCTCTTTAAAAGGAAAACTCTTTTAACTCTGCGCTGTCAAAGCGCCTAGGGGCAAACTGCACGCCGTGCAGAGAAGAGAAAAGCCGCTGAAGTGCGCCGTAGATCCAACAGGAAAGCAGAGCATCAGAGGATAGAAGCAGGATCAGTTGTGTCATTCGCAGCTGGCTGAACACACGACCATCAGCTCCGAAGAAAATTACTGAATGAACGAGCGTATTTCCCTCGCCTTTATATCCGTACCTGGGGGCGGGGTATATAAATACTGTTCGCCAACTCTCATTGGCCTTTTTTTCATAGATAAGAGGCATATTTCAGCACTCAAGGGAGACCCCTAGTGTCGCTTCTTCGACACGACATCGAAGTGAGTGACAGACGGGGAACAATAATACAAATTATTACAAAGAAAATAAAAATAAAGAGATCTATACTTCCTTGAACATAACAATGTATATTGTTTTGATACCACACACAGATGCAGTAATGTTTGTCTTTGGGGGCACTACACATTGTTCAGCCATCATTTCAGCAATCACTCTATTTGGAGTGAGGGTAATAGCATGTCCGGAGACATTCCTCCTCAATGACAGGGTGCCTTTCATCAGCAACACTTCCACTGCCAGCTACATTTATTCTAGCATCACTTTGGACTGATGCTGGCACGATTGCTGGGGAAGTGTTTTACAATAGCGCGAGGGCCCTCTCTATCATTGCTTGAGCTTAGGCGAATTAATTCACTTTGTAGCAACTCAAACCAGTCTGTCTGGCACCAACGGACCATGCAACGGTCAAAATCACTGAGATTATATTTTTTCCCTATTATGATGGTTGATGTGAACATTAACTGAAGCTCCTGACCTATATCTGCATGATTTTATGCACTGCACTGCTGCCATATGATAGGCTGGATAGATAATTGCATGGATGATTGTTGGTGCCAGACGGGCTGGTTTGAGTATTTCTGTAACTGCTGATCTCCTGGGATTTTCACACACAACAGTCTCTAGAATTTACTCAGAATGGTGCCAAAAACAAAAAAACATCCAGAGAGTGGCAGTTCTGTGGATGGAAATGCCTTGCTGATGAGAGAGGTCAAACGAGAATGGCCAGACTGGTTCGAATGGACAAAGATAATCGTAAAATTGTGGTGAGAAGAATATAATCTCAGAATGCTATTCTGAGATGCGGGTTGTGCCAGCACGAGGGGGACCTACACAATATTAGGCAGGTGGTTTTAATGTTGTGGCTGATCGTGTAAATCCTAATAGGGCCTTGCTCATCATTCACTTTGTGGCAGCACAATGGCCAAGTGGTTCTCTTTGCATGAGGCTCTTGATCACATCCTTGATCATGACACTAGACCACTTGCCCTGGTTCATTTAAAAATAAAAGTCTTGTTTTTTTGTGATCTTACCCATTAATTTTCAATGGCCAGTAATTTTTGACCAGAAACAAATTAATTTTTCAAATTAAATGTAAATGTCCCTGTTAAACATTAAAGCACAATAGTGTGGTGTATAGTATCCACTAGTGTGCAATTATTTACTAAATAAATGTTTTTCAAAACAAGCTTCCTGTTTAAACATTATAGCACACTAGTTTGATTTATAATACAGCATGTTTACATATTTTATTTAATATTGCCAAAATTATCCACATATAATGCTCCTTTTCAATCAAAAATTAGGTGCATATGCTCAGGTCAAGGAGGCCTACGATCAATAAGTTCCAAAGAGAAAAACAAAACCTGTCCTAATAGAAAGAAATCAAGTTGAAAAAATTATTTGATCCAATTTTTGGTGATAATATAGCATGAGAGATTTATAAGCAAATTTTTATTGGCCAGTCATTTCAAATTAGGTATGAAATGTAAAGACAGGGATAACTCCTAAGCATTCAACAATTTCATCATCTGAATAAGATAAGTCAATACCAGTGATAAACAAGCAGCTACTACCATGCACATCATAGTGTTTGCCATGTCAACCACTCAGATAGAGAGGATGTAAAATGCACTATGGCTCTAGTGGTCTCCGAGCTCCCTTCAACGGAGACCACTTTCTCCCCAGCCTTGGTGGTCCTGGAGCCTTTTTCACGACAACAGATGTCGTTCGCCTATCACTGCCAGTGTTTACAACCCCGGAGGCCATTTCCCAGCCGCTGCTAGCGCACCTGGCAAAGGAGGTCATCCAGCGGTTCCATTCACTCTCCTAGAGACTATTCCTCCAGACCAGACTATTCTGATCTTTTAGCAATATGTGTATATACCTCAGACATGCCTTGAGAACCACCAATTTGACATGCATTTCCTTGAACTGAGTTATGATATTATTTAATAATGTTCTAGCCTTAGCGATAAAATGGAGATTTGTAGTTGCGTCTTTTAGGTTCATTGGAAGGGAAGTTCATAGGCGCTTCATTAGTCTGGAGGTCTGTTGAAGATGGAGCAGATCTCATGATGCAAGTTACCCAGGATTACTTTATATCTATAAATTTGCCCCGCAAAACATCTTTTTGTGGCCCGCATGATGTTGTAATCACAGAATTATTACTAATTCTCAGTATTGATAAACTGCTGAACCGCTTTTCTTAACGTGGCAAGAGCTGCCTCTGCGACCTTTGTGAAGACACGAGGGACAGGCTGAAGGGGAGGACCTTGTACTGATATGCTTGACCGCTGAAAGAATACCGTAGGAACAGTCTGTGACGAGGTAAAACCGAGACGTGAAAATACGCATCCATCAGTTCTACTGCCGTGAACCAATCATGATGCCGGACGCATGCCAAAATGCATTTCCACGTCAGCATCTTGAACGGGAGTCTGTACCAGGCCCGGTTCAGAACTCAAAAGTCCAAGATTGGCCGCAAACCACCGGCATTCTGTGGCACGATCGAGTAAGGGCTGCAGAACCATTTCCTCATCTCGGCTGGAGAGACAGGCTCTACCACGCCCTTGCACGGAAGTGTCGTGATTTCCGCACACAGTGTGGCGGCAACAGGGGAGGAGGGATTTTTGACCATCCATGTAGCTTGTCACAACCGCCTGGCCGTTGGTGTGAGTGTGGTGTGGATGGGGCACATAGCCTGGTTGGGACCGTGTGCGCGAAGGCAGGGGGCCCGCGTTCGTGGCGTCCAAGGTGTCCAGTTGCCGTGATAGTGGCGGTTGTAAACACCGGCTGTGTGACTCAAGGAGTGAGGAAACCACTCTTTGAAAATGTGGGTACACCCCGCTCCACCGTACGGGAACGCAAGATTTACCTCCCAGCCCTCCAATGGGGGATGGAGTGGTCTGGATTCCAGCACCAGGGCCTCAGACTGGGTGGGCAGACCCGAAGGTGGGCAGAAGGTCCTCGCCGTGCAATATCCGATGCAGCAATCGAGGACTCATCCTGCTCATGGGCTCCGAAAGAGACTTTAAGCTGGCCGTGAGGCGAGCTTGTCTCATCTCGGAGCTTGATGGGAGCAAATGGGTGCTGGGGAACGGGAGGTCCACGGGGGTATACCCGGCAAGACCGCACCCATTGAAATCCCCAAATCGCCTCCAGCATAGCCAAGCCAGCCTAGTACCCATAGTTAGAAGGCTCGGTACGTGGAGTGACTGGAGTGGCTTTTCCGTGAAGAAGGAAAACTGCGACAGCAAAGTTGCCATGGTCATGTTGTGCCTCCAGGTCTCCAACCACTCACACGTCCCACCAACAGCCAAACCAACCAAAATACCAAGCAATCTCATAAAATGTGGCTGTTGCTTTTGTAGTTTGTGACTTTCTTTAAACACTTACACAAGCGGGGGGGGGGGGGGTCACTGGTCTCCAAATGGTCGATGGTGGGTTTGGCTCTTTTTATTCCAGCAGTGAGGTATTTCCTGTCTTCCATCAATGCTGCCTCGTCACCAGACCTGAAGGGATCACCCCATGTTTTGAGAAGGGAGCAGACATCTACATTAAACCAGGGCCTCTGGTTGGGGGGATTGGATATTGTACATGAGGCAGCAACATCGTTTTTAACAACATATTTTTTTAGTGTATGTGTCATATCAGTATTGTAAAGAAGGGGATGAAAATTACATTTTAAACTTTTGTGAATAAAATGGTAATTTGTAATCTGAATACACAATTAAATAACATAATTTACATTCACAAATCTCTTAAATATTAAACATATTAAATGCATTTCAAACAATGAATCCTTAAATGTATTGTAGGTACTTTTTTTAGAACAGCAAAGTTTAAAACGTGTTTTTTATAATGATTTTTATAATCTTTTTTTTTTATTTTTCAATATTCTTTTTTTTTTTCTTTTTTTTTTTAGAGAATGATAGACAGGGAAAAATGTTAAGCAATTAAATTTATAGCAATAAACAGCATTAGCAAAACACGCTTAAAGTTTTCTGTCTTTTTTGCATTTAGACTCCATTTTAAAATATCCAGCCGCTCCAAATTACCAAACGAAAAGATAGCAAAATGGTTAGGTTAGAATTAATGACAATAACTTGTTAATAGTTCATCAGTCTCTGTACAAGCAACTTTACCCTTACAAGTTAGTGTCTGACATGCCTTTGTGGGAAAAAGGATTTTGTAATATCACAAGTATTTTAACACAGGTTTGCTATGCCAAGCACAACAAAAAAGTTCAGTATTTGCATAAAATTTTATATTTATGTCCACCATTTCAAAATACGTTGGCCTATAACTTTTACTTATATTGCACTGCCCGGGAGGTCTGAGATCAAATTAATAATCTATTCTACAATATGATCAAAGACAGCTGATGCTTCACATTGATGGTTACTCTACATGTGAAGAGCCTTTTTTGCCAGGTTACAATACAGTGCACATAAGATATTGACTGGTTTCATGTGACGTCACTGTTTGAATGTGCCGCCATGTTTGTGACCAAAATTGCATATACCCTCAGTGTGCTGTGCTGTGGGATGTGACATAAGCCAGCAACATTTTTATTTCTATTTATAAATCTTAAAAAAGTAATACTGCTGTTTACTAACCAGAGCCAAAATTTTATTTTTCTTTCAATTAAGTTATATCTTTCAAGTGACAATCTTTTTCCCAAAGTCAAGCAGCGAGGAGAGCAGGGATAAAGCAATTGTTGGTTTTTGATCATTTATTCAGACATATCAGATCTGTACATGCATCAATTATATTTATGACATAATCAAGTTGGATACAATTAAACTAGAAATGAACATAGGACAATAAATTCATAGCACATGGAAATAAATAAAAAGCACCATAATGTCAATATACAGTCCCACATATATAATGTGTATGTGCATATGTTAGTACCTTATAACAACACCATATAAGATTATGTAACACAGACTTTATTCATGCCAGCAGACTAAAATGTAAACATATTAGTCATGTTAATGATACAATTTAATATAGAGGATACTGTATATTTCTAAATAACATTTTTAATTAACTATGCTCCAAAAGAGATGGTTAATAAATGCGTGACAAAATATGTAAAACAATAGTTAAACTACAGGCACACCTGCATAGGTTTGCTCGCCTCTGTATTCTACATGTACTAAAAGCAGCATGTACATTCATATAGACAGGCTCATCACAGATGTTTTGTAATATTGTGACCAAATCAGACCAGAAAACAACACAAAAACATTTGTAACTTCTGGGTGAGAGATGTTTACGATGATGTACCATTAGGTGTGTGTACCCTTCAGACACACATTAGACTAACCGGTGTATGGAGATGAATGTGGATAAAATATATGTAAATGTTTGTGAAAGTCAAATTTGGCAATATTTGTGCTGACTTCCAGAACCTGTAAAACTTTTCATGGGACTTGGCTTGGATCAAATGCAAATGTAAATTTTGCTTGATATTGTTTTCTTGATATTGGTGTTTTTTCCATTCACCATCATTGTTTCTTCCCACTGATGGTTACAAATATGGGCTCTGTGAGGAAAAAGTCACTGAAACAGATCTATACTGGTCAATACTGTAATGCAGCCAAAGATAAAGTTGGAGTCCCATGCGCCACCTGGTGGATATTGTGAGAAGCGTAACTTATGTATTTAAATTCTGAGAAGACGTCTGCGTCGTGCTGCGCAATTTTACATGATGGATCACATGAAAGCGCATGAAAAAATATGTGCATTGTCAAAGGCCGCATCTGTAAATGGTATAAAAAGTAATAAGCATTGTTCATGTTTATGTTATCTAGCACAGAATTTACGTTACTGTATACAACCTTATTGTAAAGTGTTACCTTGTTGTTTCTGATAATCTTATTATATAATTTTATATAATTTGTCAAACTTTTTGCTTGTTTACACTGAAAAATGTGTTACCATGTGCAGATGAGTGACCAACCCAGTCTTCTTCAGTTTGATTGTAAATTATACAAACTAAATTATTCATCTTTATTTTAGGTGACAGAGATCAAGCTTCAAAATAAAAGGATACAAGGAGAGTTAATGGAGAGTAAATTTATTTTTTTGGCTGTCCTGGTGATGGCAAGCATGATGCTTGGAATGGAGGTGACAAATACAACAAACACTAGCGACAGCTCAATACCTTCTAACAACATGACCACAAACTTAACCCAGGCAGTCCCTCTCAACATGACCAACAACCTGACACAGATAGGCCCTCTCAACAAGACCAACAACATGTCACTAGTGAGCCAAGTATTTTTTCCAGTTTAAAATACTGTATAAATGTTACTCTGAAAAGGTGAAATGGTTGTTAGTTAAGCTACTGATGCCAAAAACTACTGTCTTTTTATAGATGGTGAATTACTTGTTTTCTATTATGTGTTTTTGTTTCAATTAACATCTATTTAATAAATTGCAGGAAACCATCAGTAGGAATAACTGCAGGAGAGATAGGGCATGTTTCTCCACTCCACCGACCTGTAATCCAGCTGCTAAGGGTTCATGCTTTTTTGTCTCTACGAGAGCAGTATACGGAAATGCAGACAACCTCACTTTTGAGCTCAGCGGAGAGTCCAGTGGCTACATCGCGGTTGGCCTCTCTCGTGACAACAGGGAGGTCTGAAGAAGATTTAATTCCCATTCATGTCCACATTAAAGATAAAAGATTAGAATCATGGTTTGAGGCTTTGTGATCCTGTTAGGATGCTTCTAAATATCTGGCTCCTTTTCAGGGAAAAGTGCCATCAGTTTAAAATGTTTATCTTTAAAATGTTTTATCATTTCAAGCATTTATTTTAAATGCCAGACTCTTTATCTTTTACTCTAATGCTAAATATGTGGTTCCAGTGTTTCAGAATACCAAAATGTATTCATAGATCTAAACCATTAGTGTGGTTTAAGCACTACACTATTTCAGCCCCATCACAGTAAGCTAGGAATTAATTTAATTGTAATTTGAATAGATAATTAAGGTCATTCTGGTAGTATCACTCAATTTCGGTGTGCCTTTTTTGAAACAACCATTCCCCCCTATTAAATTAAACATATATTGGGTTATATCGTCAAGCCGGTTCTTGTCTCATTCTTTACCTTTAACCCCTTTACAATTGTATATTCCAGCTAAAGAGTATATTTTCTGTATTTGAGCACACACATTGACGTTGAACATCTTGTCAAAGACGCATCTTTGTGAAGATGCCTTTCCGTCTTTGTGTGATTCCTGGATGCGGTCATTATCTCTCTGCTTCCAACAACCACAGGCGCTACCTCACGTGTCTGGGCAGCGATCACACTGAGGCAGGGTTTGTGGATGGTTCATGTTCTCATTGCGAGAATATGACCATGGCAACGTTGCAGTTGCTGCTTTACTTCTTCCGGGGAAAAGCCACTCTAGCCATCCCCCTCAATGCGCTTTCTACACACGGGTATCAGGCCGTCCCAGCTGGTGCTGGAAGGCGATTTGGGGAGTTCTGCCTCACGGCCAGCATGAGGTCTCTTTTTCGGAGTCTTTGATCGCTGCATCGGAGAGCGCACTGGCAATGTCGGACGCTGTTGACTCGAGTGGGCTGCCACCCTCAGATCTGCCCGCCCAGTCTGGGGCTGACACAGAGCTGACCACCATGCTTGCCCGGGCTGCCACGAGCATCGTGTTGAACCTCCACTCTCTCCTGAGTGCTCGCTGCTTGGTTCCTGGATTCGGGGCACCGCTCACGGCCACGGCTCCTTTCTTCCCAGAGGTGCATGATGAACTCACCTTTCACTGCCAGAAACACACTTCCGGGTTAATTTGCTCTCACTACCCTCAACGGCAGGGCAGCACACGTGTACACCCTCAGGTGAATCTGGTCAAGATGAGGGATGCCATCTTTTTCACCACCGCAGGGTGTTCCCCCGCAGGGTGTGTGCAGCTCTGCCTCAGCCCGAGCCCAATTCTTGGCCCCAGCGTAGAGTTCCCCATAGGAAGCTGATGCCCCTCCTGTGCTGGCACCCTGACTACCCAGGGAGCTAAACGTCTGCTACAGAGCTGGTATCCAGACCACTCCATTCCCCAGTGGAGGGCCAGGAGTTAAATCTTTTGTTTCCTATTCCTTTTTGTTTTCCATACCCCAAACTGGCTGTGGTACCCAAATTCTCAAAAAAAAGAGCAGTTTCCTCACTCCTTGGGTCACGTAATCGGTGTCCACAGCCGTTGTTGTCACGGCCCACAGCCCACAGCCAAGGCTCCGCTAACGCTGCCTCCCCACCTTCGCACGCCTGGCAGTGCCACATCTACAGCCTGCCAAGAGGCCCTCCTCCTCAGTCGCTAACCTGCCCTATGCCGGTTTCACAGTGCAAGGTAAGTGCTTTGAGCTCCCCCTCAGCACAGCCGACTAGGGTCGAAGCAACGCTCCTCCACGTGAAGTCGCCTGCTCTCCCCACCCCCAGGTACGTCAGATGCGATCATCCCCTTAGTGCCCCTTGCCCGAAGCTTGGACACGTGGCTAATACTTTCCAACCCGTCGCAGTGGCTGGAGAGGAGCATCCGACTCGGCTACGCAATTCAGTTCGCCAGGTGCCTGCCCCGGTTCAGTGGCATCAGCTTCACTTTGGAGACCCTGCGTGCGGAGATCACAACCCTTCTTCGCAAGGGCACGATAGAGCCTGTCCCTCCAGCCAAGATGGGGATAGGGTTCTACAGCCCATACTTCATCATGCCAAAGAAAGGCAGTGTGTTGCAGCCAATTTTGGATCTGAGAGTTCTGAACCGGTCCTTACACAGACTCCCGTTCAAGATGCTGACGCAGAAAAGCATTTTGATGTGCGTCCGGCATCAAGATCGGTTTGCGTCGGTAGACCTGAAGGACGAGTACATTCATGTCTAGGTTCTACCTCCACACAGACCTTTCCTATGGTTTGCTTTCGATGGCCAGGAGAATCAGTACAAGGTCCTCCCCTTCAGACTGTGTCTGTCCGATGCATGCCTCAAAAGCTAGCTAAGGCAAATTCCACTTGCCAATTCTCATTGGCCTTTTCTCAAAGAATGGGAGGTGTTCGGGGCTCTCAAGAATGACCCCTAGTGTCACTACATCGACACAAAGTCTCGTTCCCTCCACCAGGGAACGGAGGTTACGACAGTAACCACGATGTTCTAAACCATAAGTGTGAAGATATTTCAGGTCATTCTGGTAGTGTCACTCAATTTCGGTGTGTCTTTTTTGAAACAACCATTCTTCCCAAACAGCAAATCATGATAAATATATGGTTCCAGTGTTTCAGTTAACAAAAATGTAATCAGAGCTCAGAACAAAATCCTTAAAGCAATTCATTATTTCAAAAGGGTCAGTAGGGTTGTTTGAGAAAACTATTTGGAAACAATGATTATATAATGTATGCCGTTCCTTTGTGTGCAGGTTGTGGTGCAGTTGATCAAAAGATTTGGATTTTTGTTCTCAGACTAATTTACTTTATCTTTTCATAGGGTGATGGTGATACTGTCTATTCTTGTGCCAACAACAATGGTATTGTGAAGTTTACCCGTGCAACACTGAACAACAGCAGACTGACTCAGGATAATGCAGTAAGCGTCTTCTAGATTTGCTATATTCTGTGAAATACTCTGACAAGCTTTATATGGGAGACCCTAAGATATAGAAGTTTTAATTTTAGCATAGTTGTATGGAGAAGTTGATAAAACATAATCCTGCTGCTCTCCACGTAGGTCTCTAAGGTTTGTAGCTATTCAAGAGGAGCCTGTATTAAGAGGACCCATACAAACAAAGTGCATTGAAATAAACCAACATAAAATAAATACAGTTTCCAGAGGATAGATTCTCTCCTGACAGTTTCTACTGTGATTTCATATAATTTTGAGACATACTGATTCATCTGTGTAGCAAATATTTTTATGGTTCTAACTTTTGTTTTGTATTTTGCTATAGTTCATTCCTAGAAGTTTCCGTGGATCAGTGAACAGAAGTAAGATTCAGTGCACTTTCATAGCTCCAGGTCTCAGCAACAGCAGTGCCCCGGCAGCATACACAAGAGCTTTCCTCTTCTTTTTCAGAGGCAACTTCACAAATGGTGAGTGCAATACTAGGAATAAATTACTGGAACATATATTGTTTAATAAGAGTATCAAAATATTTTCTTCGATCTGCTGTCTTTCCCAGGCTCTCTGCAATCTCCGATCACTTTACTGGTCACATATGGGTCAGTGGATTTAAGCAACCCTAACAGCACAGACACTGCAGTATTAACATCCAATACAAACACTGCTGCAGCATCTAATGCCACTGCAAGGTCAAACAGCACTGCTTCATGGAATAAAACTGCAGCGTCAAATGCCACCACCAAAACCACAGAAGGTTCACTCTATAACAGCACAACAAATGTTAGTGTGAAAAGATTAGTGAGCCGGTATCTTCTTAAAAAGTGTATAATGATTTTGATTTCCAAGTGAATGTTTCTGTCAAAAGATAATATGGCTTAAAGTTACGCTAATTATGTAAAAAACTGTTGTGTAATCTTAGATGGTGTCTTTTTGTACTTTTGCAGGTCATTTTATATACCTGGCATTTACATGGCTTTGTTTCCATTTAAATTTGTGTTCATTTTTTTGCAGGAAACCATCAGCAGGAATAACTGCAGGAGAGATAGGGCATGTTTCTCGACTCCACCCACCTGTAATCCAGCTGCTAAGGGTTCCTGCTTTTTTGTATCCACAAGAGCAGTATATGGAAATGCAGACAACCTCACTTTTGAGCTCAGCGGAGAGTCCAGTGGATACATTGCGGTTGGCCTCTCTCGTGACAACAGGGAGGTCAGAAGAAGATTAAATTCCTATACGAATCTACATTAAAGATAAAATAAAATAATCATGGTTTGGGGCTTTGTGATCCTGCTAGGTTGCTTTTAAATATCTGGCTCCTTTTCAGGAAATAGTGCCATTGTGTCTTTAAAATGTTTGATAATTTAAAGCTTTTATTTAAAATGTCAAACTCTTTATCCTTTACTCTATTGCTAAATACGTTGTTCCAGTGTTTCAGTATACCAAAATGTATACATAGTTCTAAACCATAAGTGTGAAGCACTACACTATTTCAGCCCATCACAGTAAGCTAGGAATACATTTACTTCTAATTTGAATAGATAGTTGAGGCTATTTGGGATGCATCAATCAATTGCAGTTTGCCTTTTATTGTAACAATCTTTCCACACTGTAATTTTCAAAGTATTTCGGGGTTGGAAGTCAGTCCAAAATAGCTAATAGTGGCCTTAACTAGCAAATATCATAAACGCACAGCACAATATTATCAGTCAATATTTTTGTATATAGCGACAAGAATAGGGTGGGATTACCTGTTTTTTTGTAACAATGGTAGCTGTCTGGGGCTGAAAGGGCAGTAGGAGTGTTTGAGAAACCTATTTGGAAACAATTATTATAAAGAGTATGCCGTTCCTTTTTGTGCCGGTGGTGATGCAGTTGATCAATAGATTTGGATTTTTGTTCTCAGACAAATTTACTTTATCTTTTCATAGGGTGATGGGGATACTGTCTATTCTTGTGCCAACAACAATGGTAGAGTGAAGTTTACCCGTGCAACACTAAACAACAGCAGACTGACTCAGGATAATGCAGTAAGCATCTTCTAGATTTAGTATATTCTGTGAAATACTCTGACAAGCTTTGCATGGGAGACCCTAAGTTATAGAAGTTTTTAGTTTAGCATAGTTGTAGGGAGGGGTTGATAAAACATAATCCTGCTGCTCTCCACGTAGGTCTCTAAGGTTTGTAGCTATTCAAGAGAAGCCTGTATTAAAAGGACCCATACAAACAAAGTGCATGGAAAAAATCTAAATAAATAAATAAATAAAGTTTCAAGAGGATAGATTCTCTCCTGACAGTTTCTACTGTGATTTCATATAATTTTGAGACATACTGACTCATCTGTGTAGCAAATATTTTTATGGTTCTAACTTTTGTTTTGTATTTTGCTGTAGTTCATTCCTAGAAGTTTCCGTGGATCAGTGAACAGAAGTAAGATTCAGTGCACTTTCATAGCTCCAGGTCTCAATAACAGCAGTGCCCCGGCGGCATACACAAGAGCTTTCCTCTTCTTTTTCAGAGGCAACTTCACAAATGGTGAGTGCAATACTAGGAATAAATTACTGGAACATATATTGTTTAATGAGAGTATCAAAATATTTTCTTCGATCTGCTGTCTTTCCCAGGCTCTCTGCAATCTCCGATCACTTTACTGGTCACATATGGGTCAGTGGATTTAAGCAACCCTAACAGCACAGACACCGCAGTATTAACATCCAATACAAACACAGCTGCAGCATCTAATGCCACTGCAAGGTCAAACAGCACTGCTTCATGGAATAAAACTGCAGCGTCAAATGCCACCACCAAAACCACAGAAGGTTCACTCTACAACAGCACAACAAATGTTAGTGTGAAAAGATTAGTGAGCTGGTACCTTCTTTAATAGTGTACAATGATTTTGATTGTCCAAGTGAATGTTTCTGTCAGAAGATAATATGGCTGAAAGTTATGCTAATTATGTAAAAAACTGCTGTGTAATCTTAGATGGTGTCTTTTTGTACTTTTGCAGGTCATTTTATATACCTGGCATTTACATGCCTTTGTTTCCATTTAAATTTGTCTTAATTTTTTGCAGGAAACCATCAGCAGGAATAACTGCAGGAGAGATAGGGCATGTTTCTCCACTCCACCGACCTGTAATCCAGCTGCTAAGGGTTCTTGCTTTTTTGTCTCCACAAGAGCAGTATACGGAAATGCAGACAACCTCACTTTTGAGCTCAGCGGAGAGTCCAGTGGATACATCGCGGTTGGCCTCTCTCGTGACAACAAGGAGGTCAGAAGAAGATTCAATTCCCATACAAATCTACATTAAAGATAAAATAAAATAATCATGGTTTGGGGCTTTGTGATCTTGTTATGTTGCTTCTAAATATCTGGCTCCATTTCAGGAAACAGTGCCATTGTGTCTTTAAAATGTTTGATCATTTAAAACTTTTATTTCAAATGTCAAACTCTTTATCCTTTACTCTATTGCTTAATACGTTGTTCCAGTGTTTCAGTATACCAAAATGTATTCATAGTTCTAAAGCATAAGTGTGAAGCACTTCACTATTTCAGCCCATCACATTAAGCTAGGAATGCATTTACTTGTAATTTGAATAGATCCTTCAGGTCATTCTGGTAGAATTACTCAAATTCGTTGTGGCTTTTTTGAAACAAGCATTCCTCCCTGTTAAATTAAACATATACTGGGTTAAACGTCAAACACTAAGCAGACTCTGGATCTATTACTTCTCATGATAAATAGTAGTTCAAGTGTTTCAGTTTACAAAAATGTCATTAGAGTTCAGAACAAAATCCTTAAAGCACTTCATTATTTCAACCTCGTCACTGCATGTTGGGAATGCATTTACTTGTAATTTGAATAGATAAATGAGGCTATTTGGGATGCATCACTCAATTGCAGTTTGCCTTTTATTGCACCAATCTTTCCACACTGTAATTTACTAAATATTTCGGGGTAGGAAGTCAGTCCAAAATAGCTAATAGTGGCCTTAACTAGCAAATATCATAAAAGCACAGCACATTATTTTCAGTCAATATTTTTGTATATAGCGAAAAGAATGGTGTGGTACAACCTGTTTTTGTTTATGTTTTTTTTTTTAACAATGGTAGACCGTCTGGGGCTGAAAAGGCAGTAGGAGTGTTTGAGAAACCTATTTGGAAACAATTATTATAAACTGTATGCCGTTCCTTTGTGTGCAGGTTGTGGTGCAGTTGATCAAAAGATTTGGATTTTTGTTCACAGACAAATTTACTTTATCTTTTCATAGGGTGATGGTGATACTGTCTATTCTTGTGCCAACAACAATGGTAGAGTGAAGTTTACCCGTGCAACACTGAACAAAAGCAGACTGACTCAGGATAATGCAGTAAGCATCTTCTAGATTTAGTATATTCTGTGAAATACTCTGACAAGCTTTGCATGGGAGACCCTAAGATATAGAAGTTTTTAGTTTAGCATAGTTGTATGGAGAAGTTGATAAAACATAATCCTGCTGCTTTCCACGTAGGTCTCTAAGGTTTGTAGCTATTCAAGAGAAGCCTGTATTAAAAGGACCCATACAAACAAAGTGCATGGAAATAAATCTAAATAAATTAAATACAGTTTCCAGAGGATAGATTCTCTCCTGACAGTTTCTACTGTGATTTCATATAATTTTGAGAAATACTGATTCATCTGTGTAGCAAAGATTTTTATCGTTATAACTTTTGTTTTGTTATTTGCTGTAGTTCATTCCTAGAAGTTTCCGTGGATCAGTGAACAGAAGTAAGATTCAGTGCACTTTCATAGCTCCAGGTCTCAATAACAGCAGTGCCCCGGCGGCATACACAAGGGCTTTCCTCTTCTTTTTCAGAGGCAACTTCACAAATGGTGAGTGCAATACTAGGAATAATTAACTGGAACATATATTGTTTAATGAGAGTATCAAAATATTTTCTTCAATCTGCTGTCTTTCCCAGGCTCTCTGCAATCTCCGATCACTTTACTGGTCACATATGGGTCAGTGGATTTAAGCAACCCTAACAGCACAGACACCGCAGTAATAACATCCAATACAAACACTGCTGCAGCATCTAATGCCACTGCAAGGTCAAACAGCACTGCTTCATGGAATAAAACTGCAGCGTCAAATGCCACCACCAAAACCACAGAAGGTTCACTCTACAACAGCACAACAAATGTTAGTGTGAAAAGATTAGTGAGCTGGTACCTTCTTAAATAGTGTACAGTGATTTTCATTGTCCAAGTGAATGTTTCTGTCAAAAGATAATATGGCTGAAAGTTATGCTAATTATGTAAAAAACTGCTGTGTAATCTTAGATGGTGTCTTTTTGTACTTTTGCAGGTCATTTTATATACCTGGCATTTACATGCCTTTGTTTCCATTTAAATTTGTCTTAATTTTTTGCAGGAAACCATCAGCAGGAATAACTGCAGGAGAGATAGGGCATGTTTCTCCACTCCACCGACCTGTAATCCAGCTGCTAAGGGTTCTTGCTTTTTTGTCTCCACAAGAGCAGTATACGGAAATGCAGACAACCTCACTTTTGAGCTCAGCGGAGAGTCCAGTGGATACATCGCGGTTGGCCTCTCTCGTGACAACAAGGAGGTCAGAAGAAGATTCAATTCCCATACAAATCTACATTAAAGATAAAATAAAATAATCATGGTTTGGGGCTTTGTGATCCTGTTACGTTGCTTCTAAATATCTGGATCCATTTCAGGAAACAGTGCCATTGTGTCTTTAAAATGTTTGATCATTTAAAACTTTATTTCAAATGTCAAACTCTTTATCCTTTACTCTATTGCTAAATACGTTGTTCCAGTGTTTCAGTATACAAAAATGTATTCATAGTTGTAAAGCATAAGTGTGAAGCACTTCACTATTTCAGCCCCATCACATTAAGCTAGGAATGCATTTACTTGTAATTTGAATAGATCCTTCAGGTCATTCTGGTAGAATTACTCAAATTCGTTGTGGCTTTTTTGAAACAAGCATTCCTCCCTGTTAAATTAAACATATACTGGGTTAAACGTCAAACACTAAGCAGACTCTGGATCTATTACTTCTCATGATAAATAGTAGTTCAAGTGTTTCAGTTTACAAAAATGTCATTAGAGTTCAGAACAAAATCCTTAAAGCGCTTCATTATTTCAACCTTGTCACAGCATGTTGGGAATGCATTTACTTGTAATTTGAATAGATAAATGAGGCTATTTGGGATGCATCACTCAATTGCAGTTTGCCTTTTATTGCACCAATCTTTCTACACTGTAATTTTCTAAATATTTCGGGGTAGGAAGTCAGTCCAAAATAGCTAATAGTGGCCTTAACTAGCAAATATCATAAAAGCACAGCACATTATTTTCAGTCAATATTTTTGTATATAGCGAAAAGAATGGTGTGGTACAACCTGTTTTTGTTTATGTTTTTTTTAACAATGGTAGACCGTCTGGGGCTGAAAAGGCAGTAGGAATGTTTGAGAAACCTATTTGGAAACAATTATTATAAACTGTATGCCGTTCCTTTGTGTGCAGGTTGTGGTGCAGTTGATCAAAAGATTTGGATTTTTGTTCACAGACAAATTTACTTTATCTTTTCATAGGGTGATGGGGATACTGTCTATTCTTGTGCCAACAACAATGGTAGAGTGAAGTTTACCCGTGCAACACTGAACAACAGCAGACTGACTCAGTATAATACAGTAAGCATCTTCTAGATTTAGTATATTCTGTGAAATACTCTGACAAGCTTTGCATGGGAGACCCTAAGATATAGAAGATTTTAGTTTAGCATAGTTGTAGGGAGAAATTGATAAAACATAATCATGCTGCACTCCACGTAGGTCTCTAAGGTTTGTAGCTATTCAAGAGAAGCCTGTATTAAGAGCACCCATAAAAACAAAGTGCATGGAAATAAATCTAAATAAATTAAATACAGTTTCCAGAGGATAGATTCTGTCCTGACAGTTTCTACTGTGATTTCATATAATTTTGAGACATACTGACTCATCTATGTAGCAAAGATTTTTATCGTTATAACTTTTGTTTTGTTATTTGCTGTAGTTTATTCCTAGAAGTTTCCGTGGATCAGTGAACAGAAGTAAGATTCAGTGCACTTTCATAGCTCCAGGTCTCAGCAACAGCAGTGCCCCGGCAGCATACACAAGGGCTTTCCTCTTCTTTTTCAGAGGCAACTTCACAAATGGTGAGTGCAATACTAGGAATAAATTACTGGAACATATATTGTTTAATGAGAGTATCAAAATATTTTCTTCGATCTGCTGTCTTTCCCAGGCTCTCTGCAATCTCCGATCACTTTACTGGTCACATATGGGTCAGTGGATTTAAGCAACCCTAACAGCACAGACACCGCAGTAATAACACCCAATATAAACACCTCTGCTGCATCTAATGCCTCCAGCATCTAATACTGGAAAAATAAAGACACTTTGTGTAATTATTGCATTGCCTCAGGGTGACATTGAGGAATTGGTTGTTCTCTGACAGTACAAAAATTCAAAGATATACTAATGAAAAATAATCTGTTATCGTGACTAATGTTAGTTGTATATACAGTTAGTGTATATGAAAGCCTTTGTACTCGCTCATAGTACAAAAAGTACTAGATTCTCTTCTCTATTTGCATCATAAAATTTCCTTAGTGTAGCTCTTATGCTTTTGGGTAGTTTGGATTGAATTTTTCTCATTTATTAATGATGCTCATTATTCAAGTTACATTACCATTTACTGTACCTTACCATTATTTGTTTCTTGGTTTATATCATTTCTTGTTGTGTCATGAATGGTAGATAGGCTACTGTCCAATATATATTGACACTGTAGTGTATTGTGTATTGCCAAATTCCTGTGTTTTATATTGAATTTGGTATGGTAAAAGGGATACAAAAAACTGTTTAAAGTTTGTTGCAAATAAAAATAAAAGGTATTTTACTTTAACCATTCATTACATACAGTAGATTTAAGTGTGACTGGGTCCAGATTTTACCTGTTAATTTCGAGAGCTTAGAATTGTTTTTCCTTTACAATTACGAAAATACTCTCGTGTAGAAAGAGACTATATTTTTCCCCCATTTCATTCCTTAATTATTATCAATTCTAATATTGCATAGGTATTGCATTGGTACTTTTTTATGACTTTGAGTGTAGGATTCACATTGATATTCCCCCAAACAATATATTATCTTTTAATCATACTTGTGGTATCTAGTGAGTGATTTCCTTGGGACATACAGTTCTTTTGGTGTATCTGAGAACATTTAGAGTCTTTGAATTGGTAACTGCTAATTGAAAACCATATTCTTCTTTGGTATTTTAATGACAAATAACATATTTTTGGTGTGTACAGCTGCCTACAGAGCTTACAGTAGAGCAATCAGGATGAACAATATATTCAAGCAAAAAACAAACAAAAAAAAAAAAACTCTGTATTGTAAACGAGAGATCTAAGGCTGCAGCTGCCTATTACCCAGACCTCATAATTGTTTTTTTGACTCTTTATTAATTTATTGAGAGCACTCAGGGTGTCATCTGCAATCATTCAGGCATGAAATAGGGTCTACTTTCATTATTCTTATTATTTGTATTGCTTTCATTCTTGATTTTAAGGATCTCTGTGTCAGGGTTTTGAACACCCTTTTTCTCATTTTTATGCCTCTCTTAGTTTTTAGTTATGTCAAATCTTTTATTTTTAAGTTAGTTTTTTAGAGATTGTTCTGTCTCCTCATGTGCTGCATTCCACTTCACTTTTAACATACACTTGCTAACTTCCCTAAGCACTTACCCTCGGGGAAATCCCCACTGCCATTTTGGAAGTCTTTTCCACTCTGTTAAGTGGGCAAGGGAAGTTTCTGATGACAGACCCTAAACCCCTTGATTTTGACAGAGTGAGAGAGCCTACACAGATGTACGATTTAGTCATTTCCATATCCCACAATGCAACTCGATTGTGACATCACAGCAGACCCACCCCTTTAGTGAATGATATAACATAAAGCTGTTTACAGCTGTTTGTGACATTAGACTAATTTAGCAGTTTAGAAAAGTTATATTGAGAGTTAACCATAAAATATTTGTAGCAACTTTGAACTGAAACAGTCAAAGCCAGTGTTAATTGCAATGATACCATTTTTGTTTGAGAAAAACTTGATTAATTCTTTCTAACAATTGATTCCAATAAACAGTGAATTTTTACTTGACAAATTACAATGAAACTTTAGCTGAATCTGTAATATAACCAATGAATTAACCATTATGATATTTAACCAGGAATTTTCATGTTTTGTAACTAGCACATTGAATATTCATGAAAGTGAGTCATATTTACTATCGTTGAGTTTCGTTTTGCATTTCAAGAATGTTGGTGCAGATAAATTTGTATAATACCTTTAGAGTATTTATTATATAAATGCATGATTCAAATCCCCTTCTCTTTTGAGTAGGAATCTTAGAGAACTCAACACTAAGACAATAAATCACCTTGAGGGAGGAGAGAGTTTAGCACTTTAGATTGGCTCAAAACACTTGTGAAGTGCAGCCAATCTCAACTCCACAAAAACCAGCCCATCTGGCACCAACAATCATGCCACAGTCCAAATAACTGAAAGTCCAAATCACATCTTTTCAGAATTTAGATGGTTGATGTGAACATTAACTGAAGCTCATGACCCGTATCTGAATTATTTTATGCACTGCACTGCTGCCACATGATTGGCTGAATAGATAATTGCATGAATGGTTGTTGGTGCCAAGAGTATTTCTGTAACCGCTGATCACCTGATATTTTCACACACAACAGTCCCTAGAATTTACTCTGAATGGTGTCAAAGACAAAAAAAAAAAACATCCAGTGAGTGGCAGTTCTGTGGAAGGAAATGCCTTGTTGATGAGAGAAGTCAACGGAGAATGGCCAGACTGGTTCGAACTGACAAAGTCTAATATTAGGCTGGTGGTTTTAATGTTGTGGCTGATTGGTGTGTGTGTGTGTGTGTATATATATATATATATATACACTCACCTAAAGGATTATTAGGAACACCATACTAATACTGTGTTTGACCCCCTTTCGCCTACAGAACTGCCTTAATTCTACGTGGCATTGATTCAACAAGGTGCTGAAAGCATTCTTTAGAAATGTTGGCCCATATTGATTGGATAGCATCTTACAGTTGATGGAGATTTGTGGGATGCACATCCAGGGCACGAAGCTCCCGTTCCACCACATCCCAAAGATGCTCTATTGGGTTGAGATCTGGTGACTGTGGGGGCCATTTTAGTACAGTGAACTCATTGTCATGTTCAAGAAACCAATTTGAAATGATTCGAGCTTTGTGACATGGTGCATTATCCTGCTGGAAGTAGCCATCAGAGGATGGGTACATGGTGGCCATAAAGGGATGGACATGGTCAGAAACAATGCTCAGGCAGGCCGTGGCATTTAAACGATGCCCAATTGGCACTAAGGGGCCTAAAGTGTGCCATGAAAATATCCCCCACACCATTACACCACCACCACCAGCCTGCACAGTGGTAACAAGGCATGATGGATCCATGTTCTCATTCTGTTTACGCCAAATTCTGACTCTACCATCTGAATGTCTCAACAGAAATCGAGACTCATCAGACCAGGCAACATTTTTCCAGTCTTCAACTGGCCAATTTTGGTGAGCTCTTGCAAATTGTAGCCTCTTTTTCCTATTTGTAGTGGAGATGAGTGGTACCCGGTGGGGTCTTCTGCTGTTGCAGCCCATCCGCCTCAAGGTTGTGCGTGTTGTGGCTTCACAAATGCTTTGCTGCATACCTCGGTTGTAACGAGTGGTTATTTCAGTCAAAGTTGCTCTTCTATCAGCTTGAATCAGTCAGCCCATTCTCCTCTGACCTCTAGCATCAACAAGGCATTTTCGCCCACAGGACTGCCACATACTGGATGTTTTTCCCTTTTCACACCATTCTTTGTAAACCCTAGTGGTTGTGTGTGAAAATCCCAGTAACTGAGCAGATTGTGAAATACTCAGACCGGCCCGTCTGGCACCAACAACCATGCCACGCTCAAAATTGCTTAAATCACCTTTCTTTCCCATTCTGACATTCAGTTTGGAGTTCAGGAGATTGTCTTGACCAGGACCACACCCCTAAATGCATTTGAAGCAACTGCCATGTGATTGGTTGATTAGATAATTGCATTAATGAGAAATTGAACAGGTGTTCCTAATAATCCTTTAGGTGAATATATATATATATATATATATATATATATATATATATATATATATATATATATATATACAGTATATGTGTGTGTGTGTGTGTATGTTTGGCGAAGGGAGCGGATCAAGGGAGTAAAAAAAAACACCCAAAGAGTGTTCTCAGAGGATACACCTCTCAAGAGGTTTACCTCTACAGCAAATAGCAACTACGCCACCCCGGTCTAATTACCCAGGGAAATACCCAATAAGGGCACACAGGTTCGGTTTCTCTCACATAGAGACAATGAGATGTGGGTATGTTTATACCAAAAATATATTTATTAAGTCACAATAAAATAGATTAAATACACAGAAGAAAATAGCATTCAATGTGATGTAACCGGAATAAAGTACTAAAGGCAAACAGCACCAACCTTCTGTAATACAATGTCACGACACAGATTTACAAAATAACTCTTGAGCTGGGGCTTACCAGTAGCAAGGCAGGCTAGATACGGGGCTTTAATAATGCCTGAAATCATAAATACCCACAAGTGCAACAGATCACACACTCACACACTCCAGTGAGATTCACTGCAAAGATATGCACACAGCACTCAGCAAAAGGAGAAACACCACCACATGGGGACGACTAGCCTGCCCACTCCAGACCCCCAGCTCCTAGAAAGACAAAAAAAAATGAATCAAAAGCAAATTCACCAAAATAAATGATCACAGAAAACAAATAATAACAAAAGAAAAACACTCAAACCTGAGGATATCCACTCCAATGGTTAGTGGCACCACAGCAAGGAGTTTAATCCCCTGGTGTACCAGAAACCCAGTCTAACCAAAAGGCAAGTAGTAGCAGCCAACAAAATAAATAAAAAAGCCCCAAAAAGCCCCAAAGCCAGTGAAACAAAACAAAAACAGTAAAACAAAACAGCAGTGTCGAAGCTTCAAGCCATGTAGCAACAGAGCAGGAAGAGATGCCCTAATGGGCTGATTTATTCACCTATAATGTAAATCAAAGTTGAAACTAATCCACAAACCTTTAAGGTGGCCGTAGAGACCTAGAGAGTAGTGGGTTTTACATGCCAACATGCGGAGACCATACCATCTATCCAGCAGCAGATGCTTAAAAGTTCACTAGAAATTAATGCACAAATCATGTACATCAACCACTGCGCAACATACTGAACAGGCCCATAATAATAATAATAAATGTCAGAAGATACACCTACCGAACAGGAGAGCAGCAGTCACCAAATGACACACAGCATGAAAGCATTTTGTTAGTGTGGCACAATCCAACTCCAATTAACCGCGTTCAGCCGCACTATACAGCACAGCACACACATACACACACACAAAAGTATTTTTGACCGGTAGTGTGTGTGTGTATGTATATACACACACACGCGCACAACAGTTAGTTCCACTCCTCAAATCTGATTGGACGAGAGATGTTCCATGAGCACTGATTGTCTGATACGCTTCACTGTGTGTGTATCACTCCGCTTTTGTTCCTGCCGTTCTAAACTAAAGTGTATGTCTATATTTGGAAATTACATATGTTAGCCAGCTGGTGGTGACAAAGATAATTTTTGTGTGTAATATGAGCCAGTTGGTGACGTAAAGTGAATCTGTTAGTCATTGTTTACATAGAACAATTCTCTGTGATCCCTCGTATTACCACTACATTACTTAAGCTAGAACATTGTTTTAAACGGCTTTAAATTAACAATTTCAGGATTAAGGCTCATCGCAGCTGAGAGACACAACAGACTGTTTGATTACAGAACTCGAGGCACTTACCGAGTTTCCACATTGGATACACACTGTTTAAAATGGCGGAGGACATTGCTGTTTCTATAATGAATGACTCTTGTGCAGCTACCACGCAATAGGGAGAAATACCCCCGCTTGGACACTATTTTTCCACTGAGAAAGCTGACATTCAGAACGCTGACAGCATCTCTGCATGGGAGTTGTAAAAGTTTATCACATATGCTCCATCTCTCTCTCTCTCTCTGTGCGCATGTGTGGTTTGACTGTGAGAGCGTGTGTTTGGAGCGAGCGTGGTTCTGTGTGAGGTACGAGTGTTTTTCTCTTTATCTCTTTCTTTTTCTTTTTTACTACGTCGTCTTTCTTTAGTTTTAGTTTATAGCTTGTTTTGGTGCTTTAATTTACTTGTGTTAGTAGGGAAGCGGGTGTTGTGTTCCAGCTGGGGTGTCAGCTCCCGTTTGTTGGGAGCATGACTGCCCCAGGCAGCGGAGTTTTTAACTCCCTGACAAGGCGTCATGGAGTTAAGATTGATTCGACTGTCGGTGTTGAAGGCTGCAGTTTAGCGGTAGGAGAGTTGATCGGTTTTGAGAACATCGTGTCAGCGTCTCGCATGAACAGCGCTGTTGTCATTTTTGTGAAGTCTGTGGATTTAGCAAATGAGTTAGTTCAAAGCGGTGTTGTGATTGATGGTGTGCTTACACCGGTGCTTCCTTTATCCGCACCGTCCAAAAAGGTGACGCTATCAAATGTGCCACCTTTCATCCCCAATGATGTACTGGTCAAAATGTTAGCCCGTTATGGCAAAACAGTCTCCCCGATCAAGATGATCCCAATTGGCACAAAGTCTCCTCTCCTGAAACATGTCATTTCTTTTAGGCGCTACGTCTATATGATTTTACATGATAATCTAGATGAGCTAGATTTGTCTTTAAGTTTTCATTTTGAGGAGTTTAATTATGTCATTTTTGCTACAACAAATAATATGAAGTGTTTTAACTGTGGTGAGGCAGGGCACTTGATTTGCGCGTGTCCAAACAATGTAAAACAAGTTAAGCCGAATAAGGGCACTGAACAGGGGGCGAACGACGGAGCTGAAGTTAATACCACCGTGAATCAGAATGTTGCGGCAGATATTGTTGATAAAGAGGTGGCTGGACCCAGCTCAGTGCAGACAGCTGCTGTCGTGTCTGTTGCAGAAGCTGTGGATGTGGGGCAGGCAGATCGACCTGAGGATGATGGAGGTGTGGCGGTTACTGTGAATGCTGTGAGTGAGGTCGAGTTTGGAGCTGGTGTCGCTGGTGATACAGGATCGCTTTCTATTGAGGATGATGCTATGTTAACGAACGATTTAGATGATTATACTTTTAAGACGCCACAGAAGCGTTGTTTGGAACGACGCCCTTCGGAACAGCTCGCGAAAAGGGGCTTCGTTTGCGATCTAAGTCAGACGGATACCGAAAGTGAAAGTGACCTCTCTGATATTAGTGTAACGTGCAGTCTGCCGCTGAGTGGATTCTCAAGTAGGTGTTAAAGTGCGGGTGATATCAAATCGTTTCTTTCGACAACAAAGAACGTAAGGAGAGTTCCCATTGGAGATTATTTTCCAGATGTAGTACAGTTCATCGATAAGGTTAAACTTTACAGGAGTGAAGGGTGCTTTAGCGGCACAGAAGTTTTCCGGTTGAAGAAAATTCTTGCTAAACTCAATGCTCATTCACAGTCCAGCACTAACAGTGTAAATTGAAAGACACACACACCTTGGCCTCTATTCTGATTCTGGGTGTTTTGTTCTTTTTGGTCTCTTCTATCATGGGTGAACTTTGTATTGCCTCTCTAAATGTAAATGGTGCTAGGGAAGGAAAAAAACGTCATCTTCTGTTCGAAACCTTTAAGCAGAAGAAGGTTGATGTTCTCTTTGCTCAAGAGACTCATAGTGATGTGGTTAATGAGAGTGACTGGGCAAGAGAGTTTGACGGTCTTTCCATTCTAAGCCATTTGAATTCCACCAGTGGAGGCGTTGCAATACTATTTTCCAAAAGTTTTACCCCTTTCTCGTATCATGTGGAAGAGATCATAAAAGGCAGACTCTTAAAGGTCAGGGCTCAGTTTGAAAATAGTTTTTTTGTTTTCATCTCTGTTTATGTTCCTACTAAAGCAGTTGAAAGAATGTGCTTTCTAGACACTTTAAGTCAGGTTTTAACAAACTGTAACACAGAGGACGTTTTAATTTTAGGGGGGGATTTTAATTGCACAGAGTGTTTCTCTGACAGGAACCATGTTGAGCCTCATTTATCCTCACAAAAAAGGCTTGTTGAATTAATTAAGTCTAACAAGATTTTTGACGTTTGGAGGATTTTTTATCCCACCCAAAGGCAGTACACCTGGGTCCATACTCGAGATAATTTATTTTCTCTAGCAAGGTTGGATAGATTTTATGGTTTTAAGCACCAACGTAGTATGTTCAGGGGATGCTCGATTATCCCTGTTGGTTTTTCCGATCACAGTTTAGTCAAGTGTGTTGTGGCAGTGAGTGCTGTAAAACCAAAAAGTGCGTATTGGCACTTGAATAGTAATTTGTTGGGTGATCATTTTTATCAAGGTCTTCTTAAAGAGTTTTGGGTTGATTTCAGGTCTCAGAAATCCTCTTTCCAGTCCATCCAGCAGTGGTGGGACTTCACTAAAGTACAAGTTAGACAGCTGAGCCAGCTCTACACTTTTAATGTCATAAGAGACAGGAATTTTGAAATTGGAATTTTAGAGAAGGAACTAACCAACCTACAAGAGCTTGCCAATACTACTGGTGACTTGGCTGTTATTAAGGTTTTTAGGGAGAAAAAGGTTTCTTAAATGACCTGTTGGAAGTGACCACACAAGGGGCACTGATCAGATCAAGGTTCCAAAACATAGAACTGATGGACGCTCCCTCTAAGTTTTTCTTTAATTTAGAGAAAAAAAATGGGCAAAAAAAGCTCATTCATTCTTTACGCTCTGAGTCTGGGGTGCTGTTGTCTGACCCTTCTGATATCAGAAATAGGGCAGTTCACTTTTATAAGAACTTGTATGAGAGCGATTTATCTCATGTTGCAACAGATTTGAAGTTCTATGATAATCTACCTCAAGTACCTGAAGAGGCGAATGCTGAACTTCACAGAGGAGTTACTTTAGAGGAACTAAAAAAAGCACTCGACTGCATGGAAGCTGGTAAAGTACCGGGAGTCGACGGACTTCCAGTTGAATTTTACAGGACTTTTTGGACAGAGGTTAGCCCTGATCTTCTACAGGTTTTAAATGAGAGTGTGGCTGATGGTCAGCTGCCGCTAAGCTGTAGAAGGGCGGTCCTCACTCTGTTACCTAAGAAAGGTGATCTGAGTGATATTAAGAACTGGAGACCTGTGAGTTTGCTTTGCTCTGACTATAAATTGTTTTCCAAAGTCTTAGCTAATAGACTTGGTAATGTTCTTGGCCAAGTTATCCACCCCGACCAATCCTATTGTGTTCCTGGGAGACGAATATCTGATAACATCGCTTTTATTAGAGATATTATAGATATTGGCCAGAGTTTAGATTTGGATTTTGGTCTACTCTCCATTGATCAGGAAAAGGCTTTCGATAGAGTGGAACACTGTTATTTATGGGATGTTTTAACTGCTTTTGGTTTTAGTAACGATTTTATTTCTATGTTAAAAGTTTTATATAACAATGTCGAAAGTGTCCTGAAATTTAATGGCAACCTGTGTGCTCCTTTTAAAGTGTTTAGAGGAATCTCTATTATACTTTGGCTATAGAGCCCCTTTTGTGTAAAATAAGAGAAAATCTGCATGGCTTATTTGTCCCAAAGTGTTCGCACGCTTTTAAGTTGTCGGCTTATGCCGACGATGTTGTTGTTTTGGTTAATGGACAAAGAGACATTAATGTTTTATTGGGGATCCTGAGTGATTTTAAAAAGATTTCTGCCACAAAAGTTAATTGGTCTAAGAGCAAGGCAGTACTGGTGGGAAATTGGGCTGGTGTAGAACCAAGGCTCCCAGAAGATTTATCGTGGACCAGGGATGGGTTTAAGTACTTGGGAGTGTTTTTAGGGAAAAAGACTTTCATGCTAAAGAATTTCGATGGAATTGCTGAGAAGTTTAAAGGTCGTCTCAACAAGTGGCGCTTTTTGCTCCCTAAGATGTCCTATAAGGGACGAATATTGATCATCAATAACATTATTGCCTCTGCTCTTTGGCACCGCTTAACTTGCGTGGTTCCTCCACGAGAGTTACTGCCTAAGCTGCAATCTATTTTGGTTGACTTATTTTGGGATAAGATGCACTGGGTCCTGAAAGCTATTCTTTTTTTGCCCAAAGATGAAGGAGGTCATGGCCTAATTCATTTGCAGAGCAGAATAGCAGCTTTCAGGATTCAATTTGTCCAAAGGCTTTTGACTGGTCCAGCAGACTCAAGCTGGAAGCTCACCGCTTGCGCCATCTTACGGGGTTTCAGAAATCTAGAACTCGGGAGGTCCTTATTTTTATTAAACCCAGAAAAAATGGACTTGTCAAAACTGCCTACGTTTTATCAGAACCTTTTTGAAGTGTGGTCTTTGTTTAAAGTTCAGAGGCTGAATGTTATGAACTCTTTGTACTGGTTGCTGCAAGAACCTTTGCTTCTTGGTTCAAGGCTTGATCTGTCTGAGGAATTTTTTCTTACACTTTCTGACACCCTTATAAGGACTAGGTTGTTAACACTTGGACATTTGATTGAGCTGACAGGACCTTCATTTGAGAACACTGATGCAGTTGATGGACATTTGGGTTTTAAATCAAAACGTTTTACAGCCAGGCTCATTGAAAGGTGGCAGTCAACACTTATACCAGAGGAACTTAAGTTACTGGAGGATTACGCTAAAGGATTAATCTCCCCAAATTGTGGGGACCCTTTTCCTGTTCTGTATCTGGATGCTGATTTTGAGGATTGTGGCAGTGCTTTCTTGCATCCAAATACGTTGACGCTTTCGGGTCCAAATTCAGCGTCTGGTAAAACCCTATACAAGAACTGTGTCAAGCTATTGAACAAGACATCTTTTCACAACAGAGTTGACACGCCTTGGCGCTCAGTCCTTCGTCTTAGGGAGAATGACAAACCGGAATGGAGAGCACTGTACAAGTCACCCTTGCCAAAGAAGGTTGGAGACTTACAATGGAGAATCTTGCATGGTGCCATTGCGGTGAACGCACTTGTGTCAGTTTTAAACCCTGGGACTAGTGATGGGTGTCCTTTCTGTTCTCAAAGAGAAAATGTTTTTCATGCCTTTCTGCATTGTAGCAGACTTTCACCATTGTTTCAAGCCTTGGAGATTTTATTTGTTCGTTTTGATGTGATTTTCACTGTAGAGATGTTTATTTGTGGTTTTAAATATACCCAGAGTCGTCGCTTTCTCTGTCAACTGCTGAATTTTTTATTGGGGCAGGCGAAAAAAGCCATTTACGATACCCGGAAAATAAAAGTCGAAAGAAATGCCAGTGTTAACTTACAAACTATGTTTAACAACATTGTGAAATCCAGAGTTCTAATTGATTTTCAGTACTACAAGTCTATGGGGGACCTGATGTCCTTTGAGCTGATTTGGTGTCATAAGGGGGCTTTGTGTGAAGTTATTGATGAGTGTCTTCATTTTGCACATGTTTTAAGATGACCTGGTTTTTTGTGGTTTTCACTGTGTAGTGATTTTTGCTGTGTAGTGATTCTTGTTGTTTCCTTTTTATCTATGTAGCTTTTTTGTAGGTAGGAATTGTTTGTATTAAGTTTAGATTTTTTTGTAATAAAGTTCTTATGAAAATTCAAATTCAATTCAATTCTCTTTCTCTTTCTCTCTCTCTCTCTCTCTCTCTCTCTCTCTCTCTCTCTCTCTCACACACACACACACACACACACAGACAAAGACACATTGACAAGCACACACCCATCAATCCATCCTTGTTTATCCAATAACTTGTTAGAAACAGCACAAGCCGTGATAATATTTCTGAAGTGAACTTTTTGAATTACTAATGAAGGCTTGAACACTTCATTTGTTTTGAACCAGCAACAGCAGATTCTGATCCATCGCGTAAGAAAGTAGTTCCATGCACAAATGCATTGTTATGACCGTACTCGGTTTATCCTAATTTTTTTTTATTTACTTGTTCATTGAACTGTAGTTGTAGTTCACTCGTGCCTGTGGCCGAATCACAGCAGTGCTGATGTAGGGCCATATCGCACTCTTGCTCGTGTGATATTACTTAAATATCAGTTGCTGACCGTTTAAATAAAGAATAATTAAAATTATAGCTAAATAAAAATCAGTACTGCATGTTTAAATAAAGAATAAATACAAATAAAATAAAATAAATGGCTAAATAAACATTAGTACTGTTTAGTATCGTCAAATGCTGACTATTTTAATATTGCTAGTCAATTATGGGTAGTTTGTAAAACAAGAAGCATTTACACCTGCTGATTCAAAAGATACACAGTGGCAGCGGTGTTACACTGTATTCTGCTATACATGTTCAGGGGAAACTTTCAATGGTGGAAAACCAGACCTTTAAATATTACATTTTGTAAATGCAATGACTGGAATTGTTTGGTTGAAGGGGGTACCAAACTGCGAATCCTGAATAAAACAGTTTGGTGAATACATGTTTACACATTAGCTTCCATTCAGCTGACAAACAATGAAAGTAGCTACATGGTTAGCTAGTTAGCTAAAAGTCTGCTGTCATGGAGAGCAAAATATGGACTTTATTTACTTTCCAGCATTGCGTCTCACCTACTAGGTAACAATGTAGCGTGAAATCAACCCTCAACAGACACAATCCACCACTGCCCCGTTGTCTGCAAAACATGCTCTGACAAACTATAGCTGGCTAACATAGCAAACAGATGTGATAAACATGGTTGTCAGGGACAGGGCTAATGTAATATTAGTTATATTGTTAAAGGAAAATAATGGGGTCATTGTTTAATTTTCCAGTATGTACTTCATACAACTAGTTAGTAACTTACCATGAAGACACTGCATAACACCTTACCACATAACTCCACACCACTTAAATACACACTGTCAGCAGAACCATCGTCAGCTCAGCTCTGTAAACTGTGGCATCGGAGCGCGCACTGCTGGACAAACTAGATTATGACACCAATTCTAAAGTTTTGTTTTCTGCACTATATGTTCTGAAAAAAGTTTTTATATCTGCGCATGTGCATATATTGCACATATATGCGTATTAAGAAAATCTTTACAAAGGAAACTTTAGTTACTTGACTGTTGTAAATGTATGTGGTGGTGGGTCACCGCTGCAAAACAATAAAGGTTTGTATTTCATTCCATAGGATTCATAATCATACTGTTGGGCCTCACATGCTCAGATAGGAGAAAAAAGCAGGCCTACACACAGTCATAAAGCCTGACTGAGGCCTGTAAGAACGCTCAAAGCCAAACAGTGTCAAAAACAATAAAATGGAGTCCAATCAGACTACAGATCCCCATAAAGTATTGCTCACTTTACACCTAGGTGTGAAATTCTGAAGGATCGAACTCTCGACTCCTATTGGATGAAACGCATCCCTCAAGCATGATGTCAAAGAGAGACATATATATTCAAAACCCTGGATATTCATCCAAAGCCTTGCTTCCTGCAACTATATTCACTACATCTAGTTGCAGCCCTTCTGCTCCCAGGTATAGCCTTGCTGCCCAAGGAAGTAACGTACGTACCTGAACTTTGGCCATACAATTTTGCTGGACAAGCGGAGATTCTCCGTGTTCCACTGAGCATGCTAACGGATCCGATGGAGACTGCCGAGCAATCTGCGTCTCACCCTTTGTCTTCAGAAGTGAAGAAAGAAGATTTCTCTTCCTTCTTCAACAGAGTCAAATTCACTGATATCTCCACCAACCCGTTGAGAACCCGCCAGCCGGCCGACAGAGCGAGGAAATAGACTCCTGTCATCACCCGGTCATCACCTGAGCATCGAGGAACTGAGTCAGGGTCAAACAACGGATGAACACACATTCTACCCGCATCCTGATAATTGATATTTCTACATTAATAAACTTTGTTATACTTTTAAGAGAAGTGTTTTGGTATTGTTCTGCATGCACCTGTGCAAAGGGCTGGCAGGGGATGTCAGTGCTCGGATTCAAGCCTTCATTGTTCCTTTTTTGAATGTCGATGTTCTCCAGATGTTGACTTGCCTAAGAGAATAATCCTATACTGAGACTTCTATACTGTCTGGTTGGCCCTGTCCCAAATGGCGCACTTCATGTGGACATGTGGCAGTCTCGTGAAAAAAACATGAAATTATAGTCAACTGGAATGGAACTTCAGGCTATGACCATTGTCAATGGTTATCTGATAAAAATGATGCTGTTTTTGTATGTATGGTTCATTACTTTCAGATTATCCTTTATAAAGCTATTATAAATGTGGAATCTACATGTCAGACTGATATTGAATTTTCGAATTATCAAATTATTAATACTGAATTATCCAATTAAATCCTTTCCCATAAAAATTTTTGTTTTCTTATTGAGACTTTATTTGTGTTTAGGTATGTGAATAGCAATACATATTCTTGACCAAATTTTGGGGTTAATGAGGTTGTGCTGCAATGCCACCATTGTAATATTGTTTTATATGCTCAGAGAAAGACAATGATTAAACAGAAAATATGAGTAATCTAAAAATATTTCATTCTAATAAAGTTTGTGCTTTGTGCAAATTTTTCTATTGTTAATTTGTCAGTAGTACATTATTGTTTAGAAGTTAAATGTTATGTCATCTTATATGTTGTTATCTGTTTAAGGGAGTGAAGAAAAGACACTGGAGTTCATTCGGCTCCATGTTGCGAGATGATACCTTTACAGGGATGAGGAATGCCTCCGCTACTGCAAGTATACAGCCTTTACAACCTTCTCATCAGGTCCCATTGCCCAATGTTACCCCTCAGCAAGTATGGCATGACCCTCTGTTGCTGTATCTACAGAGGATCTGCAACAAACTCCTCTCCATCCTGATTCAAAGCCAGTAGAACTAGGGTGTAGTCAGTCCAGAGTCATCAATTGATGAGCAAACTACGGTGCCCGCAGCAGCAGATGAGATTCCCGGACTGTCTTCAGAGCATGCATGAGGAAGGGGAAAAGCCCCAGAAAAGGCAAAGTGAGAAGGCTTCCCTTGAGGTCATAAGGGAAATAGTGGTAAAACAGGGCCGTCGTCAAATGGGGGTTGAAGCAAAAGAAGAATGCTCACTGAGGGCAGAGAGACTAAATGACCAGATGCGTTCAATCTTAGGCAAACTTGTTGACCATGTAACTAAACCGTAAATTATTTATATTTTTGTTTTTTGTTTTTGCAGTAGGTCAGTTGTTTTTTTGTTTTTGTGTTTATTACAGATTAAGGTTAAATTGTTCTCTTATTGCTCCCACCATTTTGTATTTATTATGTTACAGGTTATTGATGTGCATTTTTGTTCTTGTTATAGTCTTGTTTTATGAATTACAATTCGATTTAATAGTTCTTGAAAAATTATGTTTTTTAGTTGTGTTTACATTCAACAAGTTTGAAAGTTTCAATATCTAAAAAAGGAACAATGATACACAGTGCTGAGTGATTTGCAGTTAATGGGATTAGGTGATGCTTGTTGGCAAGCATCTCTTGGCAAATGGCCATTTTCATTTTATTGAGTGTTACAATGAAATTGTAATGTTCTCAGTCATCCTTGCTACATCTTTTGAAATGCATACACTTGTTTTGATTGCTCTGATTCACAAATGTTTATAGCAAAAAATTGTCATTGTTCTATTTGGGATCTCTTTTTTTTTTACTCATATGACATTATTTTTATTTTGTTAAATGATATACTTTAAAGAGAATATAATTTATATACCTGTATTGCAAGAAGGCTTGTCCCCCTTTCAATTTTGAATAGTTTATTACAAATCCAATTTTACAATAAAACTGAAATTAAAGTTGTAAAGCAAAAAGTTACAAAATAAAGTAGGTACATGCATAACAAACGTGTTTTAAATAACAAATATAAAATTAAAAAAAGTTAAGCAATAGTCACTAAACTACAAAGCAAGGTAGATGCATAAGTTTTACAAGCGTGCAAACTCACAACTTGAGACAAGTTATTAAGATATTAATAAGTATGAAATAGATGCAAAAAATAACACTTTTTTTTTTTTTTTTTTTGCACAAATACTGAGTGTAGTCATGGTCCATCAGAGGAAGCTGACCACCAACAGGAGCAGAATCCATTGCAGCCAGTCTGTCCCTGAACGGAGTACCATTCCAATCCTGAGGTACTGCTGAACCAGATGCGGGAGGGATGCTAGTGAGGCAGCGCCAGCGTCTGCGTCTTCAGGCTCAAACACATCACCATGTGTTAAACAGACATTATGCAGGAATGCACACGTCATCACCACTTCAGT